>OX638230.1:6497347-7744847 GCA_951805285.1 Thymelicus acteon
TAACTATGCATTCGACAAACGTGTGAAGTAAATTATTCAGATGAACCATGGTTGGTTCATCGATTTGATTTAAAATTTTACCAGGATATAGAGTCACAAAGATTTTTTTCCAAAATATTATAACGTTTACAAACTTTGGAAATATAGAAACCATAACGTTGATATTAATTCGGGATCATAAAAGTTTACAAAAATACCCAAGGATAAATTTTGTCGCCACAACCACAGCAGCCGGATATGAAATCTTTTCTCGCTCGAAAAACCAAAAATTTAATTTTTTTTTAGTCCTATGGATTCTATGGAAGAATTTCAATACTAAGCAAAGTAACAGTTAACAAGTTAACAGTTGATGTATGCTTTCTTAGTAAGCTATGTGTTCTGCAGGCAATGGAAATGGTTTATTCTCCTAATTCTAAGTTACAAATAGGCCAAAACTTGTTCTGTCGCAGGGCGACCGACGCACACTGGTGTGTTCGGAACACTGATCAGCACCGGGAATTAGAGCTCCCCAAGTCCCCACAATCCAAAAAGTTATGAAAAGCTTCTCCGAGAAATTCTTCAAATTCAGAAACACACACCAACACCATGACTAGGGAAGCAGCGGACTATACCACCCCCTCCCTGACCGGACAACAAATACGAAGGCCACGTAATGTCCTCACGGACCCACAAAACAAGTTCTCGTCTGACTTGGAACGCCTCCTGGCCGCCTCCACAGACGAATTAATTCCAGATGGTGCTCATCCTAATGATGGCAAGTTCCCTTTCGATAACACACAGTGTAGTGTGAGGAGCGCCGCTAGCGCTCCGCCTCTCCAAGCGGGGTCGCGTAAGATGAGGGCTTGGAGGTCGTATGACCAAAGCCATCCTCAAGGCGGAGTTTAGTGGGTGCGAGTTCCACATAACCAGCACACTCGGCTGTGCTGGTATGCATAAGGCATTCTCCGCCTCCCTCCCGCGCATGTCCGGAGGATTGTCCATGTTTCTCTGGACAAAAAAAATTAATTCTATTATTTCAAGTTCCCGCACTTCGTTACATCTTGTAGAGTAGCTTTTCAAAAACCATTTTCCAATTTAAAGATGTCATAGGTGCAAATTAATACATTGGGTTTAATTCATTAATTTCGTTTGTATCTGCATACTTATTTTCAATTTGAATTTTATACTTTCGATTATGGGATTATGGGCTTTAAGCTCTACTACGTTAAAATTTGAACTGAAGGCTGCCACATAACGACACATCAAGTTGCTGAAATCAATATTTTCAGCCAGCATGCGCTGTAAAATCATGGCCAAACTACCTATTTAATATCGTATAGCACGTGCATAAATATAGAGTTCATGAACAAAGCTTCATTCACATCTACGGACACAAGATGTACATTGAACGTAGTTAATTTTCGTTGAGTTTTTGTTAAGTTTTGGTCCTGTATTAATAGGCGGCACAGAAATGTGAGTTGATCAAAATTAGCTTTTTACTTTTTGAAACCAGCAACATCTGAAAATTTACATACCTAATTATGAAGTGAAAGAAGTTCGGATGTTACAAACGAGGCATGAATTTCTTAACAACAACCCACGGAAATCAAATGCTTACTCTAACCAAAAGCTAACTAGTTACATGCTAAAATGATATGGTAAATTACATCTGCACTAAATTGTTTCCACATATCTGTGGTTTTATCTATGTAACCCTATAAATAAACGATTAAATAAAAGAATAGTCGATTTGTAATGAACAATATTTAAGGCTAAACTAGGTTTGGACTCACATTCACAGTATGTAGGTACCTAGGTACGGAGACATTGAGCTTAATGCTGAACGCACATTATGTCCGCACCGTACGCGACGTACGCGCCGGACGCGTCGCATTTGTATGAAATTATATGCGACCGCAATTGACCGCATATGTCATCCACATCAGGCTCTCATATGATTTCATACAAATGCGGCGCGTTCGGCGCGTACGGTACGGATATATGTGCAATCACCATTATCCGCTCATCACATAAATCAATAATATGTTTTTAATCTGATTGAAAAGGTCAGAGTGGCGCAAGTTAGGGGATACCTATGTCCAGTAGTGGACCTCATAAGGCTGATGGATGGATGGAATCAGAATGAGAGTAGTCGGCAGTTAACTAGCATGATTTAAAATGTAAAAACTACCTACTTCAAGACTTGAAAGTTACTAATGTCTGCTGTCTTTCGTATTGTAAGTTATTTCAAAAGATTAAAAAAACAAGATAGATATACTTTTATGATTAATTGTGGTAATTTCTTGAATTACGAGTATATCAAGTTATATCAAAAATTACAATATTATAATTTTATTATTTTTACTACTTTACTATTCAACATTCACTTCATTCATTCGCTTCAATTCCTTTTCTCCGAAATAATACAAGTTTTTGCTATAACTAGCACGAGTTTATCGCGGGAAAAGAGTCCATTAAATAGAATAAATAAGAAATCGACAATGTTTATGTTTTTTGTTGTTTAAAAACGTGGCTTTTAAGTCCTCGTCTGGATAAAAACTTCAGGTCTTATTGAGAAAATGTGTGAATTAAATCCTGGTTAAAACTCTGTTTTTTTTTTAATTCCGCAAAGTGAAATATCAATTTGCTTTGCGGAATTAAAAAACAGAGTTTAGTTTACGTAATCTTTGAGTGTATTTACTAAACTTTTCGTTTAGTTTTGTCTTTGCAACAATTTGAATTGAATTTGTTTTGAAATTGAAATTGAATATAAATTATACATAACTTATCATAGACTTTAGTTAACAAGATATTTGTTGATCGTAAAAACTTAATTATACGTATAATGTATAAAACATTGTACTAATATAACATTTATGTTATATGAATATCGAGAAAATGTCACTGTAGAAATAATTAGTCAGTATAAAATTATCTCGATTCTAGTATTTTTCCGTAACAATCATTAGAAAATGGAGCGACATTGTTAACATTTGCTGGTTATCTATAATTCTGTATGTGTCTAGTGTTACGTGTAACAGTTATACATACAAAAGCAGACAATAGTACATTGCGCTCTCTGAGACGTCTTCAAGGACATACATTCAATAATGAAAATGTGATAATAAAATATTAGTATCCAAATATTGTCTTTCTGTTTTATGATGACATGTGTACTTACGATACAATTAAGTTAACCAATTATACCTACTTATTATGAAAAATAACAATAATCAAAGTTACAAATAGTTTACAAATAGTATCTCACCTTGGCATCCTGACTTATCTTGCCGGATATTTTCTTATTTTTCCATATTATAGCCGAGTAATTGCTCCCGCTCTGTAAGATATATAAAAGTTAATTGCAATACTGTTGCAAAGCATCGTTAACGTTACTTTTTAAACTAAGTACATATTCTCATTAAATATACTGAAGAAGGACAAAAGACCTTTTAAGAAGTTACAATCAACTAGCTGCATTGTAGTGTTAAAATAATTATCATTTAAATAACGTGACTGATGTGACTTTCAGCTAATTTAGACGATATAAGAAAAAACAGGTGGTACGTCCTTATTAACACGAATGAAAATCAAAATGATGCATATAGGTAATAGTATAAGTACACATATCAAAGAGTACACAGTAGCATAGGTACTTGTTGTTTTAACTTATCTACCACTCTCTATAGTAAAATACACATTGAAACTTATGTACATAAATAACTAATAAGATAAACCTTTGAAATTGAAGATTTGTATGAAAATTTTAAAATATATATTTTTTTATTTTTGCTAATCAATGTATTGGCCCAAATTATCTATACCATTTTGCCATTTTGATGACAGTTTGTTTATGCTTTTACTGCAAAAGTATACCGGACGGGAGGCGGTGAAGTCAGCGAAACCGTTTTGTACTGCCTCTCGGGTGTTGAACTTTTTCCCACTTAAAAATTGTCTAAATTTCTGTTGGGGCAAGGTCCAGTGAGTACGGTGGGTGACGGAGAGCATGCAGCTGTAACTTTTGTAGCTTTGCGATGGTCTGTTGTGAAGTGTGAGCTTGCGTGTTGTCGTGGAGAAGCAATGAGGAAGAGCGATTGACCAGACTTGGTTGTTGAATTGCGAGCTTGTCCATCATTGTTGTGACATTCGGCTTACCGAACAGCTTCATCTGTGATGTACAAATCCGGCACTGTTCCACTTGACTGTAGACAGTAATCTTTTTTTAACCGACTTCAAAAAAAGGAGGAGGTTCTCAATTCAACTGTATTTTTTTTATGTTCGTTACCTCAGAACTTTGGACTGGGCGAACCGATTTTGATGATTATTTTTTAAATCGAAAGCTGGTAGTTGTCATGTAGTCCCATATAAATTTTATTGAGATCTGACAATGGCATCCATGATAAAACTATATAAGTCTTAAATTTGTATTAAGTAAGCGCGACAAATGGACGAATAACTCAATATCACGCCAACCGTTTTCGATGATTCTTTTTTTAATCGAAAGCAAGTTTTAGAGTAACTTTGAAGTCGGTTATTTTTTGTTAGTAAAATTTAGATTATTAGCGCACTGATTAGGTGCTATACCCGGGTCCACCCACTGAGACAAACCTTACGGTTGTCGTACTAGATGTACTTTTCATCGAAGGTAACAATTAGATTTAGAAATCACTCACTAGGACATAATATAAAAAGATTAAAAAGTAACTTACATAATGTAGTGTCACCGTTGTTTATTCAAATTGACATCAATCTGTGAGTATCATAAGCTTTAATGTTGAATAACTATGATTATAAACCATGCACGTCGTCAACGCTCATTGTAATTGATGTGCTTTTCCGAACATTAATAACCATCTCATAAGAATACTGTGTATTTGTGTATTAAAACGCATCAGTCTTATCATTATGTTTACTTTTAAATTTAAATAGAAAGTGTACAGTACATAAATGGTGGCATTATGATTTCGATTGCTTATTGATTTATAATTACACCCATGTTTTATTATCTTTCGAGATCGTCTTGTTCACAGGGTCTTGATAGTCTTTGGCTAGCCTAGTCGTATTTTTTATCTAAACACATCTACACTATCATTGACAATGATAATACAAACATTTAAGATAACCCTGCTTTCAGATTAGATATCTGTAACTATGCTATATGTGTTATAAAATGCTCTTGATAACTTTAGTCTTATGAACTATTTATACTGCAGTAAATGTATTTACTCGAGTAATCATTTAAATTTTTTAGTGAGTATGGGAACATCGATATCTTTCGAATTTAAGTACCACGCGTATTAAAATAATTAATGATAGCACAAATTCAAAATCAACTTCTGATAAATCTTTCCCACAAAAACGGGATACACACCATGTGGCAACATTCTTATAAAAGTAGATATATTAAAAAGATTACAAAAAATAAGTTAGACGTTTTAAATTTCAAAAACCATTTTATGAAAATAATAATTGTGATAATAATAGCGTTGTTAGTCCATCAAAGGTATAACGATATAGGACCTATAATACGAGATATTAAAAAATATTACATTTAATATAAAATATTACATTTTAATTTTGATACTCATGTTTCAATGCTATCAACAATGTCAGTAGGTATAGCCCACAGACTTAAAAAAAAAACGGACGTAACCTTGTCTAATCGAGAGTGAAGCTGACAGCTGACAGCTCGCTTACCATGTGTGCGTAATTTTGTAATTTTTGATTCGCGATGGTGTCAATGTCGTAGCCATATGGTGTCAATGTGTGGGAGTGTGTACTTGTACGAATACAGAGTTGGTATTCCTATGGGTGCTTCACTGAATTTGTTCTTGGGATTACGTCCGTCTTTTTTTTACGTCCGTGGTATAGCCAAATGCAGATTTATACTAGGTATAGTTACAACGCACTTATAGATTTAAAAAGTGATAAAATGTAATATTTTAAGAGCGCCGCCGCCATTATAAATATAACGTTAATTTGTAGTGTTACGTATTTATTACTTCGCTTAATTTATTGTTCAAATCTTACAAGAAATTTAGAGGAATTAAATCATTCAAACTTTGAACAAAATATTAGCGCTCTAAAATTTACGGTTTTTATGACGGTTTAGGCCGTTGATGTAATTTGCTGTAGGTATCTCGGATTTTGCGGCAAGTAGAGCTTTAGCCCGTAGCACACACTATGCGATTTCATAAGTTATTATATCTAGGCATTGAAGTATTATTACTAGCATATAGAACTGACACCGCGAACACAATGTATGTGCCAATGAATTGGCGCCGGTCGGCTTCAATTTTCAATGGATTCGTTCGATTTTGAAAGAAGAACAGGAGCTCAATTTTGAAAATAGAACCTCCCGGCGGGACACCCATGTTCTATGACATTATATTTCAATGTATCTAGGTACTTTATTTGTTAATGACCAATAAAAGTAATTCACCTTCATAATCTGAAGTTTTTCCAAGTTCTGAAGCCTGCGTTCCATCAAGCCGAGCTTATTTTGGAAGTCATCAGCTATACACCGACACAGACTTAAAGACTCGCCGAATATTCTCATCTTGCATTTAAACTCTTCGAAATCGCTACGAAACCTGTTCGAGACATGAAGAGTAAACATGAAACCAAGTTGAAAATAGTTTTATAGGATTACAAGTAGTGCGCCAGGCCGCCAGCCCTTGCATGGGTGATATGGGAGACTTAACATCAGGTGGAGCGTGACTTCGTTTGTCAGATACTTAGTTACAAAAAAAAGTCTCAACCTGAATATCAGAAGTATATAGTTATTGTTCACACCTACATAATATACCTACATTCTTCTTAACACAATGACAATTAATGACCCAGTGACCGAGTGACGCCTATAGGACGCACGCAGGTCTCTCCTCTTACCTAAGGAGGCCTATATAGAGCTTAGGTATTCCACGCAGATTTATGCCTCCCTGACATAGCTGTGGCTACGATACAACTGCCAAGCCAACTAATGGCAACTAATGATAACATATTATGCGAGTAACGAGGTATTATACGACGAGTAACCGCCCTCGCTTTGCTTCGTTTTTCTTATTTTTTTTACACCTTGGGTTATATTATTGGAATTTTATTAAGGATCCCTAATTTTTTTTGAAAATATAATATAGCCTATGTCACCCGGGGATAGTGTAGCTTCCCAACAGTGACATAATTTTTCAAATCGGTTCAGTAGTTTCGGAGCCTATTCAATGCAAACAAAAAATCAAATCTTTCCTCTTTATAATATTAGTATAGATAAAGAGATATATTATGAGGTCTCCGAAGCACAAAAACGCTCGAGTCAGTTAAAAACCACCATCAATCTACCGACTGCGTCACTCGATTGATTCGGATAGGACAGAGACAGTCTGTCCAGGTGAAGCTATAAGGGCCGCTAGGGCTCTCAAACTAGCTACTAGGGCTAGCAAACTGGCTATTCAAAAAAAGCCGCCGAGCTGAGTTCTTCTGTAAAAAAAAATACCTACCTCGATATCGCTGAACGCAACGAAAACTTTGATGTATTAGTAGAGTTGTTTGTGGTCGATGAAGAAGAAACATCGAGCCGTAGTCTGGCGTGGCCATGCCGCCGAGTAAAAGTTAAATGGGAATCCTGTTCCGAGCTGCTTGAAGATGGATTTTTCAGTTCTTGTATTTCTGTCTGTTGTATACTTTCTAATTTGTTGTTTTTCATCATGGGTTTACTAATGGGCTAATATTAGCTTATTATGTTTCAGATATGAAAATATGTTCCGATAAAATAGTTTTGAAAGCTTTTATCATACTCTTATCTAATACATAGTTTTTGATTTTTTATCATGAATGTGTAGGCTCAAGTTTTATGGTTTTTGCTTGTTTTCAAAAGTAATCTGAAAAATAAATAAATATTGTAATGCACTTACAACCTGCTTGAATTTGGCACTACCGTGCGAATTATTGAAGGATTCGAATCCCAGCTAGCCTCTCACATTTGAGAAATTCTGCCGGAAGATACTTCAGTAATAATAAATTTAGTAAAGTCTGTATTTCCAGGGGCGGCATAGAAGATGAAGGCAGTAAAGAAACGCCTGTTGTACCAGCTTGCGCAACCAAGAAAACTTGGTTTTTAGCGATGTTCAAATACAACTTACAAGGCCGAGCGACCAAGTTCACTAGTAAGGGTATTGCAACTGAGAAGTAATTAATTATAAATGAATCATGGTGACAATGAAGAGCTTTAATTATACCTGGACTAGATATAATACTGTTGCTCCCGAGATCGGAGATGGAAAGATGGGAAAAATATTGTAGATACCTTCACCTAGTCAAAAGTAAGCGAATACCTATTACAGGTAGAGTAGGTCACTCCTAGACTCCTAGGTAGATACCTACCTGCTCAGATTATTCCTTTAGTCTGAGCCTACCTGCCTAAACGTACAATCGGTAGAATCGTACGAAGATTATAACTACTATAAATTAGGTACTTAGAAAATTAGTTCCTAAATATACTTCATACTGACCTATAGTTTGTAGGTACCTACCTATACGTTGATCTAATAAAAAGAGAATACTAGTTAAAAAAATGTATTGTAATGTTATGAAACTTTTGAACAGCTAATATGACAGAAATTTGGATGAGTAACAGTACTAATCACTACGTATGAGTAATATCTGTCAATACGACGTAAACTATATACAGAGTACGCAAAACATTTAAAAGTAATGTATAACATAAACTACTGTAGGTACAGACAAAAAAACCTGTATTCTTGCTGTGTTAAATTGCTTGTGTGGGCATTGTGCGGACATGGGTAGTGTAAAAGATGCGCTAAGGAGTTACTTTACCGCATATCTTCTCCTCCATGACAAAGAACTTTTCCGAAATGCTGGTAGATTAAAAAACGAAGCGCGTGTATCAGTGATATCTAAAACGTAGTGATTAAGTACTCTGTGGTGATATCTACACAATGATCATATACTAAAAGAGGTATCTACATATTTATATGAATAAATAATTTTGAATTTTTGAATTTCATGAAAATAATTCCTGGTAGTTTTTTTTTAATAAAGGGTCTCAAAATTGTTGGAAGGTTTTTCTTGATATGTCTGGACTTTGGAGGAGAGGGGCTATTCAAACACACTCACTTCATGATATACTATATTGTGAATACTGTATAATTACACTTTATAATAATATTATTTATAATGACATTACAAATTATGTCTACCACGGTTCGTGTCTCAGATAGAAGTCCTCTTGTCACAATAGAACACATTCTATTGTGACACTATTTAAATATATTAATATACTAAAACACCTGACATATGTGCATGTGTTGCCTGCCAGTACAACACCCTACACAATTAAAACTCCTACACACCCCCTCAACACTTGCACACATTTAACCCCCTGTATATAATTTAATACATTATACCAAAACCACACACCTCACTAAACTAACTTTCATAAATTAACATTACCTTCCATACATGCCTAATTATACATTCAGATCTCACAACCACTTACATTCAATTACTTCCACCTAACTCCATTTCAATTCAGCCAACAACTATCAATTCAACCTTTCAAACTGAATACCAACTTTAATGTTTCTACTATTAATCCTTTCTCACTTGTCCAACTCATACTCGACCAAACATGTACTTTCATTCAACTATATAACGTCAAGAACCTTATCAATAACTATACTCATCTTAAACTCCTTCTCGACTCCATACATAAAACAAAATTTATTTAAAAATATCTCCTTCTCAACCACTCAATACATACAAATATCTTAAAATAATCTTAAACTCCTTCTCGACTGCATCTTAAACTCCTTCTCGACTGCTCACTACATAAACTTCTATAAGTTTATTTAAATACCTCAAACTCCTTCTCGACACCTCACAGCATAAACTTCCCTAAGTTTATTCAAATACCTCAAACTCCTTCTCGACACCTCACAGCATAAACTTCCATAAGTTTATTCAAATACCTCAAACTCCTTCTCGACACCTCACAGCATGAACTCTAAAGTTCACTTAAAACCTACTACTCCAATTACTCAATAATAAGTCAACTTCAAATTAAATAAATAAACAAAACATCAATCCCAACCACCATTGCCATTCACACTCAACCAGTCAAACTCAACACTCATAAACTACTAAATACAATTCCACATAAATTTAGACTCAACACCCGAATTCGAAGAACACATACAACCTTTCACTATCCCTTACAATCTTTCACTTCCCACATTTTCTCACTTATATCCAAATATCAACAGAAATTATTTTATTATAAATATCAAAAAACAAAATTCCAAATAATTATTAAAACAAAAACAACAATAAAACAAAACTATAAAAGAGACATAAAAGGATTTTAAAACTCGTGTAATTATACTTTCTATCAAATATTATTGACTTCTTATAACTATTGTTTTTATGATGTTCAATCAATGAACAATTACATCCACTTACTTCACCCCCTTAATTGTTTATTTATTGAAATTACCAACACCCCCTTAATTATTGAATTATCCTTGTCTCTTTTTTTTTTTTTAGTTATATTTATTGTTGTAAACAACATTTAAATTCCCCTATAAAACTTATATACTAACAAAATAAAACAACCCATTTCTTACGTAGCCAATCAGTATACCCTTCTTGCAACGATCATCAAGCTTTTTCAATCCAAAATTTATTTTAAGATATGCAGTTGAGCCAAATTCTTCTCTTTCATCCATATCCTCATTACTTCTCGAATTTTCCACCAGATTTTCATTTGTTAAAATGCTATCATTTGTTCCATTTTCATTTGATTCATTAGAATTTATTCCATTTTCAATTGTTCCGCTGTCAATTGTTTCATCTTCATTTGTTTCACTAAATATATCTGTTTCTCGAATATTTACAATTCTTTCTCTTTCTTCTCGATTTTCATTTCTTCCTCTATTATTTCTCCTTATACCAACATCTTCTTGAACTTCATTAATTCCATTTCTATCATTTCTTCCTATATCACCTTCTCGAATTACGTTGACTCCATTACTATTATTTCCCCCATTATCACCTTCTCGAACTTCTCTGACTTCATCTTCACGATTATATTCATTTGTGTTTTCCTTTATTTTCCAATTTTTCTTCATTTAAACTATTTATTTTAATACCTTTTGAGTCCAGGAATAATTGTATTAATTTTCTCCACACTTTGTAATTACTTTTATTTGTAAACGGTTTAATTTTTATCGAATCCATCACTGGTTGCTATGCTTATTTGTATATAAACAACTGGTATCCAAGGTTATAATGTAGGCTATGTAAATCACTGGTTTTTCAATAAATTTTAATCTTTTAATATTCTGGGCCCATAACCTGTTGAAAGGTTCTTCTTGATATGTCTGGACTTTGGAGGAGAGGGGCTATTCAAACACACTCACTTCATGATATACTATATTGTGAATACTGTTGTTACACTATAATAATATTATTCATAATGACATTACAAATTATGTCTACCCCGGTTCGTGTCTCAAAGGGGCCATTGACGGAACGATCGATCGGTGCGATCCGTCGTTGCAGACCGATCGCACCGACCGATCGGCAGTGTATGTCAAGATCGTTAACGATTTGCTTGGTCGCAGACGATATCGGTGATCGCAACAAAAATCCATGCAATCATGAATATCGCAGCGATGAATCGACTGTGTGTGGACCTTTGCGATCAGCGATGCGATATTTGTCTCATTCTGATGCCGGCCGCCGCACGCGTCGCATGTCGTCAATGCCTTGGCTAGTGCGTTACGTGGGTACTACGTAGTCTACATACCTACCAACACTCGATGGACGAAACAAATAATTTTTTTTTGCCGTATTGGGGCGGCTTTAGAATACTAACCCCAAACCCACGCCGGATGGGTGTCGTAAGAGGCGACAAAATCCGGCCCGCTGGTGGTAGGGCCCTTGGAGGGATTATATTGGTAGTATTGATTTTAATTGTTAATTAATACCATTATTACTATTATTATTTCTCCATGAGGTTCGCTTTTACTTTTATTTTTCGCTTTTACCTTTGGTGTTTCTGATGTTCATGGGCAACGATAGCCACTTACCATCAGGTAGATCGTCAGCTCGATTGCCGGCTATTTCCATAAAAAAAACTTCGTGGACTTATCGAGGACCGATGCCGCGATGACAATTCAATATTAAAAAGAAAAAAAGAAAGAAAGAAAAAACCTAGTTACACGCTTTATATTAGCTTTAAACGGTTAGACTTCTTCCAAACTTCGTAGACCTATCGAGGACCGATGATAATTCAATATTTAAAGAAAAAAGAAAGAAAGAAAGAAAAAAAATGTTCGGTTATGTTCGGTTTACATGTATTAAGTAGTTAAGTAGTTAAATAAATTTCAACTAAATTTTAAGTAAATTAATATTTGTAAACGGACAATTTAGTAGTTTAGTAATCAAGTAAGAGTTTTACTTTTTTCTTTTGTAGCCGAATCAAAGTTACTGCCACATAGCTAAGGAAAAGAAGTTCATTTTCCATTTTGTAGGGCACGTATTGAATTATTTGAGCACGTCTTTATCCTTCCGTTTCAAACAAGTAATGTTTGATCGTTGCGATCGATCGTTACGATCGATCGTTCGTGTATGAGCGGCACTTTTGAACCGATCGATCGGTGCGATGTCCGGCAGATCGATCGCACCGATCGATCGCATCGTCAATGGCCCCCTTCAGATAGAAGTCCTCTTGTCACAATAGAACACATTCTATTGTGACACTATTTAAATATATTAATATACTAAAACACCTGACATATGTGCATGTGTTGCCTGCCAGTACAACACCCTACACAATTAAAACTCCTACAAAAATGAAACGAAGATTAAATAAAATCAATTATTTATTTACAAAATTGTACAATGACATCTGGTTACAATAGGTATTATGTTCTTAATATAGGTAAAATACCTCTCGCAAGCAATAAACAAAAAAGAATAGGGACGTACATTTAGTGGATCTTTAAATATTATCTTACATGAAAATTATTTAAAATTGGGCACTTGTATTTATTAGGAACCGATCATAATATAAATAAAATTGCCGCAACGAGTTTCGCATTACAAACAGTAACTTTTATGTGATACTTTCGAAAGATTTGCTGGGGAGTATCTTTCGGCTTTCATAAAGCACCTTTTCGAAACGGTGATAAAAACAAAACTATTGTGCAGAAGAATATTGACAAAATATCTACATTACCATTTGAATTTAAATTTAAATACAACTACCAAGTAAGTACCTACAATGACCAGATCTCTGTTCGTACGGTTAACGGTTAGTCGAAATCGCATTTGATCCAAATCATAGTTGCTCCAATTCGCGTTTGAAACAGTCATAATAATATCAAATCATCAAGAATATTATGTTTAAATAACACATACCAATTCGCGTTTAGTCCAGCTAGCTTGCATTGGACTAACCGCAACTTGGCCCATTAGAACTGTTATATACTAAATATTGTATAATATTAAACTAATAAAAGTGCAAAGAGCTGTCACCTCGTCTCAATATTAACAGCTGGCAAGTTTAATAACATCAAAGATGCTGCTATATTCGTTTATGTTTCAGCTCTCATAACTACAGCGTGCTTTTTAATTTAGATATAGATAATTACAACACAATTAACAAAAAATTACAAATCACGTTATAGTGACGATTGTTTTAATTGGTTCATAAATGATGATTTATGTTAAAAACTTGATAATCGCACATCCAATTACCGTATTCATACGGTCTCACTCATAAGTATAATTATTTAGTATAATTACTTCATCGTTTAGTATAAAAATCAGAAAAATTCAAATGTTCAAAGTAAAAACTACATTATAGCAAAAATAAACCGATTGTATACTGTGCCATGCCATCTTTCGCCAAAACACAGAACTAACTATACATGCGTTCATCACAAGGTGTCTCTACTGTAACTAGCCTTGTATTTTGGACTTTATTGAAAAAGACATAAAGATAGGTTTAGATTAAAACCATTGAAAGCTAGTTCAACGCTACAAAACACATAATACCTTCTTCACTAGGTACTATAATATTACGTTCTATTCATAATCTCGTATATCCTTATTTATTTATAAATGATACATAGTTAACAGGCATTGACTAACGACGCGCATATATCTCTCCCATACGCTTTTTAAATCAGCTTCCCTGTAAAAAAATGTTACTCTATTATAATATAATCATAACATTACAGTATATATACAGGTTCGATTCCCGGCCGGGCAGATATTTATGTGACAGATAAATATTTATACTTGGGTCATGGGTGTGATTGTGATGTGTTATATGTGTCGTCCATGCCACCAGCGACACTGGTAATAACCTACTGCGGGGGTATGAGTGTGTTAGCGTTTATTTATTATTATTTATTATATACACATAAATACTGTAATTTTATGATTGTTATTTGTTATGTATTATAAACAAAGATTACAGGTAGATAGAGTATTTAAATAGTCATTTATAGCCACCTCGAGCTCTTATATTAGGCCAATAGTAAATCGCCGCATAATAAAATAAAGCATGGAGTTTTACCTCAAGACATCCATTTGTAAGGCACACTGCTCGTACGCGCAGAGGAATTGCGCCAGGTCTGTTCGTGGCCAGCTACCGAGCCTCAGCGGTTCTACACATCTGCAGACAATGATTATAAACTGAACGATGCAAACATACGAGAGTTATAAGTTTGATGTATCTGTGTGTGCCTGCCTGCGTGTATGCGTGCGCGCGTGCTGAAACTCCGACCGGAAATGGACATATTTGAATGTGGTTACTCACTGGTTGTAAAAAGATCCATTAATGGATTTTATTAATGGATTTTAGTGGACATCGCCGGTTTTTAGAGTTCCGAAGTAAAATCGGAACCCTTATAGTTTCGTCATGTCCGTCCGTCTGTCCGAAGCAAAGCGCCGAGACCCTTAGTGCTAGAAAGCTGTAATTTGGCATGGATATACATATTTATTAAAACTCCAAAATTTTTCAGAGTACCTCCCCTATAGGTTTCAACGTGAGGATGAAAATTTTTTCTGTTGTGTACCACATAGTGTGGGGTATCGTTAAACAGGTCTTTCAAAAATATTATGGGTCTCCTAAGACAATTTTTTGAATTTCAGGATTCGTTTGCGTAATATTTGGCTTTAGAATGCTAATTTTAATAAGAGTCATGTGTCCCCACCCCTCCCCTCCTGCCGGCTAAACGGTTGGAGTTAGACAGGTGAAAAATCAAAAATAGGTTATAATATTATGATGAATTTACAAGGAAAAATATTATGGCTATGTTAGCATAAGTAGTTAATGTGTAATAGTCGATAAACTTACTACTTCGGAACCCTACATTGCGCGTGGCCTGACACGCACTTGCTCTGTTTTAATTGACCAAAAGCTGTCGTGATCAAGATGATTGTCAGCTATGTTTGGTGTACTTAAATAAAACTGCTGGGAGAGTTTTAAAAGCAAACGGGCTAGACTTCATTTCACGTATTGGTTCCTCTCGCTACCATATTATTAGTATAACAGCGAAGGGAATTTTTGCTTGAAACACACTCTATCCCGATTTCTCTTCGGCTAAATAGTAAAACACACAGATAGCAAACGATTGCTTCATAAACAAAGATTAATAATAACACATACCTTTCCAAAAGATCAATGAACAAAGACCGGAGTTCCCGCCCTCTGTGCAAGTTACAGGCCACGCCCACCAATGCGCGTGTGTACAGTCTGTAGATATAATATATTATTTTATTTACTTACTGATCATCATTACATTGTACTTATCTAATACATAAAATTCTCGTGTCACGGTGTTGAACTCCTCCGAAACGGCTAGATTGATTTTCGTAAATCTTGCATGCGTATGGGCTAGGGTTAAGAATCGGACAACATCTATTTTTCATCCCCCTACTCCTAAAAATTTTTTGGCAGAACAACGTTTGCCCGGTCAGCTAGTCTTAATATATCTAAGTTACGCGTCACGTTGTTTGTCCGCAATGGACTCCTAAACTACTTAACCGATTTTAATCAAATTTGCCCACCGTGTGGAGTTCGATCCAACTTGAAAGATAGGATAGCTTACATCTCAATTTATAGTCGCAATATTATTTTATTGAATTTTTTTACAGAACGAAGTCTGTCCGGGCAGCTAGTATATTCTAAAATATCTTCCATGTACAGACATCTATCAGTTACATTATTATACTAGCTGACACGGCGAACTTCGTATCGCCTAACAATATTTTTTTTCTAAAATAAAAGTAGCCTAAGTTACTCCTTGTTACATCAGATATCTGCCAGTAAAAGCCCCGTCAAAATTGGCCCAGCCATTTCGGAGATTAGCCGGAACAAACAGACAGACAGACAAAAATTGCAAAAAATGTTGTTTTGATATATGTACCGTGTATACATCCAAATGCATTTAGTAAAAAGCGGTTATTTGTAATATTACAAACAGACACTCCAATTTTATTTATTTGTATAGATTTTTGTACAGAACGAAGTCTGTCCGGGCAGCTAGTATATTCTAAAATATCTTCCATGTACAGACATCTATTAGTTACATTAGTATATTGAGTGTGTGATACATACCTGAAGTTCAATTCAAGTTCCTGATACGACTTCTCAAGGAGTTTTGGTTTCAGACGCATACATATTAGGCTGAAATAAAGTATTCATTAGCATCTAACTGCAGCTTTACAAAGTCGTCAATTTTGATATAATAACAACTATTTTAATAACATAATGAGCAAATATAGAGCCATGGGGATACTCAGCTATGGCCTATCTATGCAAGTCAGAATAGTTTCGCCAGATGGGGCCATATCAGAATTGTTTGGCCCATTAAAAATTCCTCAGACTCCTTGTTAATGCATAATAAATAAGTAGTCGATGCTCACGATACAGAATCTTTTTTCTAGTGTGAGCATCACTGTAAGCATTTAGTTTGAAAAATATCCCCTCGGTAAATTCAAGTGTTACTTTTGTTACTCACCTCTGACAGTGTATAAGCCTTACTATAAGGCCGGTGTATATAAAAATTTACTTGTATTATAAAAATTTAAAATGTCGTTTCTGTTATGTAACGCTTATAATACTAAAAGTACTTAGAAACTGTCAAATTATTTATTAACACTTGTTTACTGGAAATAAAATATTTTTCTTTTTTTATTTTCTAATAAATAAGTACTTCTAGGTACAAAAGTGGATTCTATACTAATATTATAAAGCTGAAGAGTTTGTTTGGTTGAACGCGCTAATCTCAGGAACTACTGGTTCGAATTGGAAAATTATTTTTCTGTTTGATAGTTCATTTATCAAGGAAGGCTATAACATCATATATTTTAGTAGTTAGTTTTTCCACAAATTAACACGGATGAAACCGCGGAGCACAGCTAGTACTTAATACAGGGAGGGGCGGTACGCATATGAGTTTTATTATTCAAGATTCAAGAGAGATTAATTTATCACAAAACTTACTGTTTATGCTCTTTCTCTTTATCCAACAGAATCCGTAATTCCCGGAGTTCCAGCAGGAACTCCCGGTCCATCTCAGTGTCATAGTACTCCGGGCCGGTGCAGCTGTACGTCCAACTGGTCATTATCGCCTGGAAAATAGAGTATTACTTGTATATCGCGTGGGGCATTGGTTGCCGGATTGCTGGTAGAACCACGGCGTTAGAACGGTCCGGGTTGAATGAACGGTCCGAGTTGAAATTTTAATGATAAACTTTATTTTTAGATCTATGTGCGTGTTCTTGTCTTTGTGTGTTGTCTCAAATAACTTTTTTTTTGTAAATTATTATTTACATTTATCTGCCTTATATCAATAAATTACAAATTACAAAATAAAAAAAAAACTTGAGAGGTGTCAAGGGACACCCGGATGGAACGAAGTTCCTTGCAGTAAGTACTAGGATAGCAAAAACATGCAGCAAATACCCCAGATTTGTTTTGGCACACTCGCTTGCATGTTTTTGCTATCCTAGTACTTACTGCAAGAAACGAAAATATCTGGCTTGCTTTCTATAAGAGAGAGAGACAGACAGAGAAACATGCGCACGCCGCACGAAATGTAACGACGCCGCACGAGTTGTAACGACTAACGACGGCAAAAAGTGTCGTTAAAACTTTTCGTTATAAAATTTTTCCGCCTAGCCCCCTTTCGCAACGCGCGATAAGGAACTTCGTTCCAAAAAATAAGATTTTTTACTAATTGTAAATAAAATATGTATAAAAAAAACGGATTATAATACATTATAATATAATGTAGTAGTACTTACCTGTGCACAGTGATAGAAATCGTTAAACGATAAGTATTGAAGCTTCCTCTTAGTAGTCTCAAATCTCATGCAAGCTATGAATACAACTGCACCATATTTTCTGTAAACATGAAATACAAATAAGCAAACTCTTTGGACGTCACTTTTCGGAAAGATGCTTTGTCATAGAGAAGAAATGGCGAAAGAAACTCCTCAGCTGTTGCAGCTTCGGTGTACTTAACACAGCCTATACATATAAGTGTTTAGTAAGCCGTTGAGCATGTAAAGTCCAGTAACTTATATTATAGTTCCAGATGATTTGGGTCAAGATTGGCTAAATAAAGCTAGTGAAAAAGTAATGTTAAGAATATTACAATGACTAACTTGGCTAACGGCTCAGATATAAGAAATGTGGCGCGGATGTTGGCGACTACATTGCCCGGCATCTCTTCCACAGCCTTGAAGACACGTCGCACGTTGTCGAACTGTCGACGGCAGCAGCGGAGAGGGGCGCCTGACCGTTCTGCTACCTAGAGGAAGGAGGATAGATATAATCCAACCGAGCTCCTGTCAGACTTCCTGAAGGAGGAGCTGTGGCCAAAGGGGGTCGTTTTCCGCAAGTTCCGTGGACGTCGACCACTGGGAGTCACCGGAAGCGCGTCTCACTTCGCGGATAAGCGAATTAGTTTTAAGTATATGTTGTTTTATGTATGTTAGTCTGTAAGGTATTTATGTTATGGGCCTCGTTGCCTGAATTAAAGATTTATTATTATTATTATAATAGTCCAGTATCCGGATAGAAGATCTTTGATACCCGTTCTCAATTAACTCGTTAGGATCCGCGTGATCGCGGTACCTTTGAGTTCGAACGTGCTGGAACGTTCCCGGTAACCGACGGGTTAAATATTTATTAAACAAAAACAATTTTACAAATGATATTTTTGTAAACAACGGCTATACACATATAACTCTGTCGCCACTGTTTTCGCCCACCTCTAACTAGCTCAATGTGAGTAGAGATCTGACAAACTTCCGAAAGCTGACAACCGAATTTCGAGCTTTTGGCACACAGATCAGAAATGTCAAAAAGGTAGGTACATTAAGTTGTTATTCGATCACAAATATTTTGATTATATCTACAATAGTAATGTCATAATAATTTGACTACGTCAGCGATGTCGACGGGACCTCACTTCGCAGGGTCCCTACACCTAATCTACTGAGAACCTAAATAAGGTTTATTTATATTTGCTTCCTTTTGAGATCTGTAGATTTTCTTTTTCCCAGTGGTGTTTGACAAACAAATAAAGATACTAACCTCATCTAAATCTTTTCTATGCCTTGATGACAACTTCCGACCAAGCAATTCTCTTATTACAGCATCATCCAGGTCATAGTACCTAAAACATACCTTAAATTAAAACATACCTTAATAAACTAACGATCGGACTGGGAAGGGTGGGGGTGGAGTGGCCATTTATTTACACCGTGACTTCCCGTACTCAATTATTGCCTCTTCACCCTCAACTTACTCTGCGTCAGCTGAGTATCTTTTTTTGGAGGTTCAGGTCAGACATTCCAAGGTCGTTCTCGGCGTTGTTTATTGTCCACCAACCACAAACTATTTCTCCAGTTTAGAAGCCATTTTGGAGTCACTTTGTTCAGACTACACACATCTAATAATCATGGGTGACTTCAATACTGACCTCCTTAAACCAACTCCCCAGACTACCAAGCTCCACAACATCCTCTCCTCTGTAAATCTCTCACTTCTTCCGTCCAGTCCTACCCATCACAATCTAGATTCTCCGGATTCCTGGCTTGACTTAATGATTACGTCATTGCCTCATCTAGTTCTCAATTATGGTCAGTTGTCAGCTCCGGGATTTTCGCGCCACGACTTGATTTATCTGGCGTATAAGCTTAAACCACCGAAGACTAAGCCCATAACTATTTGGATGCGTAACTTTGCTGGCATCGATTCAGGGGCTTTAAAACGCGATGCCTCTTCAATTGATTTCGGTCCGGTGTATGCTGCGTCCACAGTTGATGATAAAGTGTCACAATTTAATAATATAACATTAAAACTGTTTGACGCACATGCCCCAACTAGAGCAGTCAAAGTGAAGCGGCCGCCTGCCCCTTGGATTACTAGAGGAGTGCGCATGGCCATGACACGTAGGGATCGGGCCTTTAGAAAATTCAAGCGTGACCGGTGTGACGAAAATTGGACTGATTACAAGAGTTGTCGCAATCGTTGTAACCAGATGGTGAGAGCAGCCAAGCGCAGTTACTTCTGCGAAAATTTGTGTAATTCTTCACCGGCCGATACGTGGAAATTTCTAAATTCTATTGGAATAGGTAAGCGTTCTGGCTTGTCAGATAACTTACCCTTCCCTCTCAATGATTTTAACTTACACTTTGCTTCTGTTACTTCTCTTAGCCCTTCAGTTAAATCCAAAACTATTTCCGAAATTAATTCCATGGCCTCTCTTTTGTGTACTCCTTTTAATTTTTTCGAGGTATCTGTCAATCACACTCTTAAAGTATTTTCTTCCATCAAATCAAAGGCAGTGGGCTGTGACGAGGTGAGTCGTAACATGCTCTCTTTGGTTCTTGATGACTTTCTTCCAGTTATTGTTCACATAATCAATTATTCCATGTTGACAGGGGTATTTCCCAGTTCATGGCGTATGGCTTATGTTATTCCTCTCCCAAAAATATCTAATCCCTGTCAACTCAACAACTATAGGCCGATATCAATACTGCCTTTTATGTCTAAGGTGCTTGAGGCCATTGTCCATGAGCAGGTATCGGCCTATATCTCGGACAATAACTGTTTATCCACCTTTCAATCCGGGTTTCGGCCAGGCCATAGCACCACATCTGCTCTTCTTAAGGTTACGGATGATATTCGGGAGGGCATGGAGAGTAGAATGGTCACTATCCTTGTGCTTATTGATTTCACTAATGCTTTTAACATGGTTGACCACGATATTCTCCTAGCTATCCTCCGGAACCTTAATTTTTCCCCTAACAGTCTCAAATGGTTTTCATCCTATCTCTGTGGTCGCCAGCAAGCGGTACGGTTTAAACAAGCAACATCAGACTGGTGTACACTCTCATCTGGCGTACCTCAGGGTGGGATATTGTCTCCTCTCCTATTTTCCATTTTTATTAACTCCCTTTCTTCCTGCCTTGGTTGCTCTTACCACTTTTACGCTGACGATCTTCAAATTTATTCTCAATCTGATGTAGGTTCGCTTAGTAAAGCTATTGATGATATCAATACCGATCTGGATCACATAGCCACTTGGTCGAGCAAATTTGGTATCACTGTCAATCCAAATAAATGCCAAGCCATTGTCATTGGGAGCGATCGTCAGCTGATTAAAGTTGATTTAGGTCTTGTTACGCCGGTCAGGTTTGAAGGTTCTATTATTCCCTTCTCTCCTGTGGTTAAAAACCTAGGAATATATCTGGACAAAAATCTAAGTTGGGCTACTCAAACTCGTGAGATTTGTCGGGCTGTAATTACTAAGCTTTGCTCACTTAACAAATTAAGAAACTTCCTGCCAATTAAGACCAAGATAAATCTGGTGCAAGCTCTTATTTTCCCCATTATTGATTATTGTGATGTGTGCACTACTGATCTTAATGAAGATCTACTGAACAAGTTGGATCGACTCATTAATAACTGTATCCGCTTCATATTTTGTCTCCGCAAGTTTGACCATGTGTCTTCTTTTCGATGTCAGCTTCAATGGCTCCCCATTCGACAACGGAGACAAGCGAGGGTACTTTCTACTTTGTTTTCTGTCTTATATGACCAACACGCCCCCTTGTACTTAAAAAATAAGTTTAATTTTCTGCGAGACACGCATAAACGACAACTACGTTCTACTGAGAGTTTACTTCTCTCTATTCCGCTTCACCATTCCGGATTCTTATCATATTCTTTTGCCGTTTTAGCCGCGCGCCTATGGAATGATCTTCCTGAGTCTATTAGAAAATCAGCCAGTAAACTCACCTTTAAAAAAAGACTTCATGCACATTTGAGTCAGAAGAATAATTATTAATCATGACTAGTTTCTGTAACATCCATGGTATATTATTCGTATTTGTATATATTTATTTGTATATATGTATGTATATTATTTACTGTATGTTATTTATATTATTTTATATTTATGTTATTTATATTATTTTTGTATTATATTTCATTTTATTATGTATAGTATCTATAAAATTAGCATGTAACGCCCAGTATTTTAATTCTTTTCCATATCTATCCATGCCGCCATATCGTTGTGTTCACACTGCCTGAAGGTTGACTGGGAGAGAATGCTTTTAGCATTAAGTCCGCCTTTGTCATCTGTACTTGTGTATGGGGCATAAAGTTTTAAATAAATAAATAAATAAATAAATTAGTAATTACATTAATAACCTTTAGATTAATACTATAAAATACCCTTAATGTAGAGTAACCATACATACATGTGTAATATTGTATGTTATTTCTGAAACAGTGAATTACCAAAATCTCTGTACTTTGTTAAATCCAACAAAATTTTTTATTTTTATTACTTTTTCTTATGTAATGAAATATAGTAAGTTTACTTTTCAATCAGCATCTGCTTGGTTGGCTCATCTATCTGAAAGATCATCTGCTCTGATAGTTTTGATGGTACTGTGAGGAGTCTCTCCAGTAGTGCAAATGTCCTGTAACAAATGAGGTACAATAAGACACATAAGGTCTAGGTATAATAGGTATAGCTTTTAAATTTTTAATAAGTCATGGAACGAAGTTTTGTTGTTTTCTACTTGGACATTAATAAATATGGTTATTAATAACTTTATTATCTTATTTTAATTAGTTTAGGTACCTGTCCATAATGATTATTCATTTTCTTGTTAACAAATTAAACGAAAAAGAGCTTTACTTATACTTAAAATGTATACTATCTTATGAATTCTAGAAATAAAAACATATGAGTCTCTTCAACCCAATGTGTGACAGGACCGTCTCTGCCAACACTGGGTATGCCAGCTAATGATATTTAAAAAATATAGATATGTTATATATATTGATTTGTAAGAAATCAACCAAAAAATCTGTTCCGAAAAGAGCTACAACACACATTTATCTTTTGTTTCACTACACCAATCACATTGGTTTAATACACAATGGCATTTTAATGCTGTAGGTATGTCAAATGCATTCATATCGTCTCATATTGACAGAGGGACTACTAGCAGAATGGTCAATTTCCTTTTCTTACACTCTTCATCGTCGGCGCGTTAGTGACATATCAACCTCTTTTTTTACATTATATCATTCATGCCACCTATCAACAGGCACACTGTCAACAAGCTGAAGAACAAAGCTCCGGGTTTAACAAGCACTTAAGCCAAGAAAGTGTTGCCGAAGCCAAAATCGGCATGGAACTATAGGTAGTAATATACAACTCACCTGTAATGATCCAGGACATCACTAGCAATTAGGTCTACAGTAGCGCCAGTGTTCTTGGCTACTGCTCGCTGGTTCAATGTTGAAACTGCTTCACTTGCTATAGGTTACAGTAAAATGGTTAATTATATTTTAGAGATATGATGTGAAATTCAACAAGTTTTCAGTATTAACACAAGATTCTTTAACAGAATTAGTATAATTCAGATAACCTCTAGTATTAACTACATTTATTTACAGCAGTAGAACTAAATAAGCCAGATAAACTTGAAGATACTGGTCTCTAACTCTTTGGTTATTGAATAGAGATTACTCAGTTCATAAGAGTAGTATTACATTTGAATTTTGCTATTTTACAACTTCATACAGGTGTGTAATTGTTGTATTAAGTTTAGTTTTCTAACGATGACTGATCAACTCTCGTAATGATTATGAATGTACAGAAATGCATCAGTTCAGTATGTAACCCTCAGATCAATAAATAAGTGATCTGAGATGTAACCAAAGTGTCACTCCTATTCACCAAAGAATTGACTAAAACTCTCTGGTCAGAGAGGTAATTTCAAGTTCACGTACACATCAGAATAATATGCAAATACAGAATTAATAACGTTTTTATCATAAAAAAGATAAAGAATCTAATCGTTTTACTAAAACTATTTTTAAATTGTCACACTCACAGGAACAGCCCTCAATCCATAGCTGATATATCTCGGGGTCTATTAAGGTGAAATTGCTGACAAAAACATCTACTTCCGTATACATTATTTTGGATTATTTAATTAATAAATGTGTTTTCAAAGATTTTACACTTTTATTTACAATCTGATAAATAAATTGATGACAGAATCATTGACATAAGTCATAACTTTTGACAATGGCACAAGTGAAGTTTGACATTGTCCAGATTTTGACAGCGTCCATGTTTTGGTACAGATAAAAATAATCTTACCGCTCATTTACATGCGCGTCTCGCGGACCGTCTCATGGCGCGTCCGTAAGCCACGCCCCCTACGCGGGTGTGAACACCGCGCGAGTAGCGATGGGCCGAGTAATACTTTTTACAACTTGAGTTACTCGAACAAAAGTAAACATTTACTCGAGTAAAAACTCGAGTAAACTCGAGTAAGCTCGGTGTCAAAAATCACGAGTAGCGAGTAGAGTCGTGAGCTCGCGAGTAAATATAGTCACGAGTAAGTATACTCGCGAGTAAGATCGTTGCGACGCGCGTCGGCGGCAACTCGACGATTAATACCGACCGAGTTGAACCGCGTTGCTGCGTCGACTCGCGGTCGTCGCTGAGTTGAGTCGGCCGAGTTTACTCGAGTACGTTAAATCGTTACTCGAGTTATCCGACCAAAGAGTTTACTCGAGTTACTCGAGTAAATTTCGTCGAATTGCCCATCGCTACGCGCGAGCCCCTTGGCGCGCGCCTAAAAAACCGCTCCCGACGCGAGCCTGCGAGCCACGAGACGCGCCGCGGTCTGGTCCGCGAGTGCCCTGTTCACACACGCGCGTCTCGCGGATTGTCTCGTGGCTCGCGCGCGCGTGTAAATGGGGCATTGAAAATTGAAATTGAAAATTATTTATTTCATAAAATTTGTTTACATAAAGTCTTGTACACTAGCTCCACGGAACACAGACACAAGTGGTGTCTGTGTTCCGTGACTAGCTCCCACACTAGGATTCCCTGTGTCGTGGGAGACTAGGATTTACCCACATTAGAATATTTATTTTATGTCCAAATAATCGATTTTCATGATGCGAATACGTTTATTCGTTATCGATAAAGGTTTGATAGGTGTCCGTATAAAGCAATATTACTGCATCGTCTGCATCCGTACTTCGGCAATATGTTATGTAAGCCGTATGTCTCGTTTGCTAGTATCTCTAAGTACATTACTATTGTAGGTCTTGTAGACTTTCAGGTACCATAAGAATAGTGAGTAGAGTTGAGAAAAATGAGCTCCGAATCCCGGACTCGAGCTCCGAGTTGGAGCTACTGAGCCTTCAAAGCTCGAGGCCTAAGGGCTCGCGAGCCTTAGAAGGCTCGAGCCTTTAGGGTTCGAGCCTTAAAGGCTCAAGAGCCTTCAATTGAAGACTCGAGTTGAAGCTCGAGCTTTATTTACTTAGCAATCTATCTAATAAAAATAATGACCCCTGTGGCGCAATGGTTACCATGCCGGATCGCCGCACCAAGGGTCCTGGGTTCGATTCCCAGCGAGGCGGAAATTTGAATGATGAGTTTGAATTTCTGTTCTCGGTCTGGGTGTGAATGTCCTTGTCTAGTGTGTTGTCCATGGCACCCACGACACAGGGAATCCTAGTGTGGGGCTATGAGTGTGAAGCGTTATTTATTTATTTATTTATTTAATTTTGTTTCAATAGGTATACCAAATTGGATTCTTTATGAAAGTTTGATACAAATATTTTTACTTTAAAAAAAAATGTGTGTTAGCTCCGACGCTCCTAGAGTTTAACGCCATCTAGCTTTCAATCGTCAAATCAGTCAAACAATGGATGATGATGATAATGATGGAGGATGATGTTGATGATGAAGAATGATGATGATGATGACGAATGATGATTATGATGATGACTGAGGGAGATGATGACTGGTGATGATGAAGACGAATGGCAATGATGATGAATGGTGATGATGATGAATGGCGATGATGATGAATACTGATTATGATGAATGGTGATTATGAGTGGTGATAATGATGAGTGGTGATGATGATGACTGGGGGTGATGATGACTGGGGGTGATGATGACTCAGGGTAATGATGACTGGGGGTGATGATGACTGGTGATGATGATGACGAATGGCAATGATGATGAATGGTGATGATGATGATGATGAATGGTAATGATGATGATGAATGATGATGATGAATGGTGATGATGATGAGTGGTGATGATAATGACTGGTGATGATGATGACGAATGGCAATGATGATGAATGGTGATGATGATGAATGGTTATGATGATGAATGGTGATGATGATGAATGGTGATGATGATGAATGGTGATGATGATAATGGATAGTGATGATGATGATGATGCTGAATGGTGGTGATGATGATGAAGGAGATGATGAAGATGACTAATGATGACAACGATGAATGACGATGATGATGATGTTTCACATCATAAGAATAGGATGTACCAAGATTATTACTATCATAAGATGGCGTTGTTACTGATCAGCCATCCAACGCGCAACGCCATCTAGATTCTATGTTACGAATTACAAACGTAACGCATAACGCTACGGAGAAAGTTTGATTTTACTCCCCATACAATTTCATACCGCGGGCTTAATTATGAAATCTATACCTAAGGAGAAAACTCCAAAAATATGAAATTCGCAGCGCGCCCTAATTTAAAATTTTAAGGTTAAGGCTTTTTTAGGGTTCCGTAGTCAAAACACAGTACGTTTTGGTTAGGGGACCCTGAAATTACAGTGTTACAAAATGAGCCCTGAAGACAAAGCTCGAGCTTCGACTCGAGCCCTGGACCAGAGCTCGAACCTCCGCCTCGAGCCTTCATGTAAGACTCGAGGCGAAGGCTCGAGCCTTATTAGAGGGCTCGAGCCTTCAATGAGCTCTAGACTCGGAAGGCTCGAGCCTTTTATCAACACTAATAGTGAGACATAACCAATAGAACAAGTATAAGAGCAATAATTAATTCTTCAAATAATACGGTATTAGGGGTAAACAGTTCAAATAATTCAGGACAACAATTAATTTTTATGACTTTGTATCTTCTAACAACTCATCCATCATACAACAAAATTATACTAAAGTAAACATAGTTCTATCTATATTAACTATTACTATGCAAATGAAAATAATTTATTAATTCATGTCTACTCATTTTGGACATTTATAACAATTTTGGCCTAATATCCATAGCGGCGACTAGTTTGTATGTCGAGGATTGCTAAAAAGATCCTGGTAGTGCAACTTCGATTGTAACATGTCATCTTCATTCATTTCAATCTTTATTGGTGGTATTAATGCTCCTGCGATTGACCTGGAAATTATTAACAACACACTAATGGATAATCATAATAATCATCAAAAATATCTTTTACTAGTATATAATTAAGTGATTATCGTCAAGCTTGCAAGTGGTAACCCTATTTCTCCCTTATCTCAAAATTCCGGTCAATCAAGACATTTCTAAAATCCGGACAGTTGGCAACCCTAATAGCAGGGATGTCGAGTCACCAGTCAAGAACTATTAAATTAATTTGTCTCATGATAACTTTAAATTTTTAAATTAAAGTAAATTTTAATTTTTTATGAATGTATGTAGTGAAGTTTGACTAGATACTTATAAGTACATACCTTCCTTCCGCATTGAGAAAATTAAATGTTGAACAAGCATGTTCTGTTGCCAACATCTCAATATTCAGTTTTGCTTCCTTCGCTAGCCTGAATACTTTGTTTAACATATTTGGTTCATTGGTTTCTAGACCTATTATCTAAAACAATAGTATAGTATATTATTATTATTACTATTTTACTTAAAACCTCACTTTGAAAGAATTTACTAAATAGAATGTAGGTAACTCATAGTGGATGTAAGGTTTGAAATCAATCCCCTGCTAGTGGAGACAATGGACAAGGCAATAGTGCCAGGACCCTCCTGTTGGGGGTTGTCTGGTCTGTACTATTACAATCTTATTACACTTTAATAACACTGACATAACAAAGCTTGTGACTCTTTCCCCTCCCTATGTGTGATATTATGCATGGCCTCTTACTAATAAGGGGCTATCCATAAATTACGTCACACGTTAGGGGGGTGCGGGAGGGGTCTATGTAGTGTGACTTTGTGTGACAAGGGGTGGAAGGGGTCCTAAATTTCGTGACGTAACATTTCAAAATCGAATAACTGGTATGTATAGGTAAATATTAAAAAAACAATTAATGGAAGTAAAAAAAAAATCGAAACTAATGTTTTAATTTAATAATTTCTAGGTGTAAAATTTCATATTATGTGACGTCACACTACGGGGGGGGGGATGTCTCACAAATGTGACCAGCTGTGACAAGGACAGGGGGAGGGATGAAAAAGTCATGCAATTAGTTTGATGTAATTTATGGATGGCCCCTAATTACAATTATTTTTTTTATGATTTTGTATAAATTGGCTGAAATAAGAGAATCATTGTTCAGGACGGAATTAATTATGTCAGTTACTCACCAGTAGATCTATTTTAGGTTCCAGTATCTTGAATAACCTGAGTGATCCTTCCGTTATGTATTCTGAGTTTTTTACTTGCCATGAAAGAACTGCCCTGTAATGAAGTACAAAAATTCAAAAATCCTTGCAATTTTTTCACAAGTAATTGTTCAGTTTTTTTTCCCTAACATGTAAAAAGAAAAAAAAAATCTGTTTTTGTTTATCTAAGCTACATTTCAACACCATAATAAAAGACCATCAGAACCCAATAGATACCACAATTTTAACAAATTGTTTGTTGTATATGCAGCTTACTTTATAATCATACAATCACATAGAAAAAATTACCTGGGAAATATTGCCATTGGTCCGAGGACAGTCACACCATTATTAAGTCTGAATCCATACTGAAATTATAAAAATTATATTGAATTGTGGTTTGGAAGAGTAAATTTGCATTGGATAGGAAATAATATTTGTTTGGTAATTCTATCATGAAATGAAATGAAATGAAGTAAGTTGAAATGAAATAAAATAAGTTGAAATGAAATGAAATAAGTTTTATTCGAACTAGGTTTGTTTAAAAAGTCACTCAACACTATCGCTTCAACAAACGCCTACAGTGTGTGGTCCCGGAAGAAGAAGCAGCATGAAACTACTGGGATTATTTTTCCTACTCACAGTAAAAATGTCAGAGGCCATGCAGCCAGGACATGAGTTTTAAATTTACAGTATGGCATTACTGTTAATTCTAACGGGATTATAGATTTTCACACATGAAAAAAGTAGTTGGGTGTTATGTGATGGAAGTAGCAGATGAGTAGAATAGCCACTGGTACTTGTTAAACTGTTAGTGGCTTCTGGTCGAAAACTCAATTTGAAGAGTATTAGAATCTGATGCTGACAAGATTAGAATCTTTACGCTAAGAAATTCATAAATAAAATACAATAAAATTAAACAGATAAAAGTCTCACAGTAGCGTAAGAGTCAATCATGAGTCCTACATCTGGATCCTGGTTTAATACACGCACCGTAGTTTTGCCTTGTCCTTCATAGGCTGCTTTAGCCTTGTGTCGCGCGCTAAAATAAAAAAAAATATTGGCTCATTCAGATTTGAAATAAATGTTTATTTTTATAGATGAGTGAATTCTAACCCCAAAAGTTGCGGACTTCTAATAATAAAGCTAACTTGTCTTATTTTATTTCCAAACATCTTGTAAAGATTTATTTATTTCAATTCTATTAATTAAGATGTATTTATTTCAACTTTCGCAAACATAGTCTTGATTTCGTGAAATTAACCAAATCCAAAAATTGCGAAATCAAAACAACGTCTGGCTGATTTAATTGTCATGTCTCGGACATTGACATTGATAACGAAAGAAACTTTTTTTTTTAATTTCTAAGCAAATACTTTCAGTAGTTGCAAAGCTAGGAAAAAATATTCTTATAATTTTAGTTAGGAAGTTTTAATATTTTGCAACGTAACTACTATTATAGATGCAGAAATACCATTTTAATTTTTATTCTTATTCTTATAAAATAACCAACAAGAACTCATCATATTGGTTTAAAATTAATGAATTACGTTCCAATATACCCATGCTGGTGACAGCTCATGTGGCATTGCTTAAGCTTTGCTTGTCAGTCTTGTCACAATGTCACAGCACAGTTGTCACGGCTTTCCGCTTTGCGGCACTGCAGATGCGCGGAATTTAAAAACTCGTACCGCGCGATTGATTTTCCTTTCGTACGACTTAAAAAGTTAAAAATAGAAAATCCGCGACTATTGCATCCTTCCTTGCAAAAGAGATAAATATATTACTTATATCACAAATATCTCTTACATAATTTCAACGCTTTCAAAGCAATATTCTGTGAATTGAGTTTAATAGTAAAATTTCTTTAAAAATGAATGAAAAAGTGTCCGTATGTGAGCCGACAGAGCTTGTCAGTAATCCAGTTGATTATATCAGTAAAAGCAGAAGTGATTATAATGTGGATATGTGGCGAGAGATAAAGAAACGTTGGCTGATGTTAGGGGTGCTTCTCTCGGTCGCCGGTGCGGTCGCAGCACCCAGGCTCGGCGCTCCCGGAGGCAACTACACTGCATGCTCACTTATAGATCATTCTAGAACTCATTGCACCTCATTCGGCCATGTAATTGAACTTTTTGACACTATTATCTATGTGTTAAACTTGATAAAACTTACTCATGTCTTTGATTTGATGTAGATTATCTAATCTACTGTAAACCTACTGTGAATTGTGATATACAAATATAAATATATTTCCTATACAAATATAAACTTGCCCCAAGCTACAACTTGTTATTGGAGCACTGTATAGTTATGTTTACTTCTTAGAAGTCTGGAATATCTACCTCTTCATTGCTCTGCAAATTGGTCTAGGAAGTTACCAACAAGGAAGTTACTCAAGTCAAAATTAATCAGCCCAAAGACTTCTGGCAAGGTCTTACTATTACTACCTTAAGAACTGTATACACACTCTTTAATACAAATTTTAGTTGCTTTATTAGATTAGGTAAAAAAACATTTAGAATGGTGGTAAATGAATACTACTAAGTGGTAGGTAAAATGAAAGAGCTATTACCCAAATTTAATCACTTACAATACTTTAAAATTAAGTTATATTTTTTGCCTATAAACAGCATGTGAAATATTCAGAAATACAGCTGAATTTCTTGGGGACACATAACTGGGGATATCCCATGCTGCACTACTGTATGCCAATAATGTTGGTAGATCTCAAGCTGTCACCAAGCCGTCGAGCTAGTAACATTTGCCATGTAACAAAATCAAATGAGACAGCACTATGTGCTTTCCGAAACACAAAATATTAAAAGTATAAATGGTCTCGCAAACATAGCACAGCTTTCATTTAACAACTTTTTGCGACTTAATGCACAGAAAGTTTATACTATTTTAATTTCTCTTTCTATGACTAACTTTATGATCCAAGTTACCTGATGGATATTTATATGGTTTGCTTGGAGCCAAACCCCATGATAAACGTTTTGCTAATAAAGCATGTATTAAGCTCCTTATTTACCTACATTCAGTAGGAACATTAAAACAAGATTTATTCATACATTTGTAAACATGTTTTCAGGGCCACTTCACACAGAGTACCTTCTATATCTTCCTCTGTCTTACATATATTACACTGTGGGTTGCTATTACCGTTCGTCCGGATGCCACACGCGTCGGAGGCTGTATTACCTGACAATATTCCACGCACATATAGCAGCACCCGCCCTGTGTCTGGTGACGGTATCTGCACTTAAGGATGTTTCCTTGGATTACAGGGTGATTGAAGGGTAGGTACCTTAAAGTACTCTGTGGGTACCTTCTATCCTACCGACTCCCGTAACAGAATTATCCATAGAAACATGGAGGATAGAGTAGAAGGAGGGCCATCTATGTGTATGAAAAGTGTCCGTAAAAACGCGGCCAATTACGGGTGGCGCTGCCGTGCGGTCTATAACAGCTATGTTCGAATGTCTATTTATCAGACACTAGCGCCATTCATTACGGGTGGCATAACTCAGCAAACTTCACTCCGTCTACAACAGCCATGTTCGTATATCTATTTTTCACACACTAGCTCCATTCTGAAATGGCCATTATTGGAACCTCTATTTTCAGTAAACAGCTGGGCACTTTTTCAACTTTCCCATCATATGAGATGGCCCTCTTTCTACCTTCTATGCTCCATGCATAGAAGTGTGGATGGAAGTGGAGGAATGTATAGAATTATAAAACTGAGGGTAGAATTATTTCTTCTATTGTCCTATGTAGAACAAACTTACACTGTATTTTTACCGTTATTTGTAATTTTAAAACAAGAAAAACACAAAATGACAATAATTTAAAGATGAATAAACATTTATTGCCAAAACTAATTTCTGTTCACCACTAACTGTTTTTTAAATTAATATATTTATAAAAAGTAGTGTTATATTATAACTGTCGTCTAAAAAATGGAGTAGGTATAGGTAACCATGTATATTTCAGGGCGATGTTAGCAAGTGCAGGCACCCCTTGCGTGTGGCTGCCACTGTCCTTCCACCGCGAGGGTCACACGCCAGCGTTGGTGGCCGTCAATTATGTGGCAGCCTTGATCATTGTACCACTTAGCCATTTATTGCTGGTAAGCTCTCTTCGACTTGGTTTAATATAAAATATGCAGGTAGCTATCCTATTCTCTTTTCTTTTATTTCTTTCTCTCTTCGACCTCGTATAAAAATGCGGGATTATGAAATTACAGAAACCGCAACACGATAATTCGATGTCGAATCGCAACACGTTAAGGCCTCATGAGGATGGTAACAGGCAGGTAAAAAACCCAACGGGCTGGGATTATACTTGGCCGTACGCGTACTGCATATAAAGCTCAGCAACCTCTACAAGTGCCTCGTGTTACTATAGCCTCGTCTCGGAAGATATTGGCTTCCATTTGAGGAATAATGGAGAATTTGTTGGAAACTAATGGCTCCTACACACTATGCCGACGGGTTAGTGCCGCGCGGGCATGCGATCGATCGATTTCTGATGTTTTAAAACACTTAACACCGTTAACAACCTTTCGGAACCGTTCAAAACGTCCGTTAGTATCCATAGTCCCTTCTTTCCAGTGCGGTCGTTTCCCAGTGACGCCGATCCTGGGCATCATCACCACAGTCCTGGCGACCGTACCGCCCTTCGCCCTGGGTACAGTATGGCAGCCGCAGCCGCCAGCGACACGAGGGAAGGTGTCGGCGCTGCTGCTGCTGTACTCTGAGTGCTGCGCGTTGCTGACAGACTCTGAAGGCATGTTGGGGGTCTGGGATGTGCTCGCTACTTTGTTTCTTGGTAAGTGGTGGAATCTCTTTCAGATTTAGTGGAGTCCCATTAGCATTAAAAGGGTACTTATAAGTATTTCCTGTAAATCATGATAGATGGTCTTCTTTACATTCGAAGTAATTTAAATTAACTTATTCTATAATGATATTCGGAACCATAAAAAGATACTAAAATACTAAACTTGCATCTTATTCTTCACTCTGTAAATCCTGTTACTGGCAAAAGTTAAATCTTAAATACCTTCATAGGTATGATTAGGTATTTGAATTTATCGTATCCGTTTCAGGTTATTTGTAATGAACCATGTAATAATTTTATTTTCCAGAGCTGAGCTGGATTTGCACTGTAGTAGCATCAAGCACCTTGTACCTACGCTGCGGATTGCTGAACGCTGCCGAGTCGAAGGCACTGCTACTGACCGCGTTACCCAAGTCGACTCACGCGGGTAAGATGGAAGATCCACCTTTATTTACTTTCTAGCGCTTTGCCAGAGGCTTTTCCCGCATTTTCCGGGATTATAAGTACTCTAAATATTTTATGAAAATCCACACTAGACCATGAGGGGCCATCCATAAATTACGTCACACGTTAGGGGGGGGGGGGGGTCGATGTAGTGTGACATTGTGTGACAAGGCGTGGGAGGGTGTCCTAAATTGCGTGACGTTACATTTCAAAATCGAATAATTTGCTTTTTGCTTTTTATAGGTAAATATTAAAAAACAATGAAGGAAATAAAACTTATTTTGGAACTGCTGTTTTAATTTACTAATTTCTAGATGTAAAATTTCATAATATGTGACGTCACACTAGGGGGGAGGTCTCACAAATGTGACCAGCTGTGACAAGGAGGGGGGAGGGGTCAAAAAGTCATGAAATTAGTGTGACGTAATTTATGGATGGCCCCTGATTTGGAATTCGACGTAGGGTACTTATTGTTCAGGAAAACGCGGTGAAAACCGCAGGCAGAGCTCTAGTTTAGGCTGGTATCACAGCTTTACGGGCGACCCGTACGAACTCCCGGAGCGGAGACACGTGTGAGGCGCTTGAACATCGTTTCACAGCAACGCGGACTATTCAGTACGGGACCCGCTCCGGACAGTGCCCGTACAACGCCACCCGCGTCCCGCACCCGGACCCCCGTACATGCTCCGCGAGCGCACCGCTGCACATTCATCGTTTCCAAAGAGTACTTTGTATCGTTTCACAACGGTGCGCCCGTACTGCGTGACATGGACCGATTACTTGACACGGGATTCGTCATAGATAAAATAAAAATAAACGCTTTCACACTCATACCCCCGCAGTAGGTTTTCACCTGTGTCGCGGGTGGCATGGACGACACATAATAACACGTCACAATAACGCCCATGACCCGAGTACAAATATTTACCTGTCACATTATTATCTGCCCCGTCCGGGAATCGAACCCGGGACCCCTCGCTTCGCAGGCAGGGTTGCTACCAACTAGGCTACAGGTTCACGCAGACACAGTAGTAGTAGTAGTATAGACGCAGTACAATGTAAACCGTGTTTATGGGATGCTTCAAATAACACATCTTGATGTTTTATTCTGTCCTCCAACATTGATAGTAGCTCATCAAAACTATTACTCGACATAGGAAAATAATTGAAAAAACTTGCGCGGATCGCTCCTGAGTTTATGCTTAAGTTTACAAGTGCACTTTCGAAACATCTTGCTTCGAGGAAAGGTTGTACCCATAGTCTCTTTCTCTGTCGTCGTCGCTTACAAATTAAATAAATACCAAGAATGTTTGCTACGTTAGCATTCATTTTCTATGCGACTGTCTCCCGCTAGTACCCGTATCGTACTAAACACGTTCTTGGACTGTATAGCTGTGAAACCGCCGTTATGTTATTAGTAGGATATCTGTTGTTGGTACTATCTACTCGCTTCAGTCACGAAATAGTCTCCCTTTTGTCTACCTAATGTATACTTATTAAATGAAATGGAATGGGAGGCGATGCGATTCGATGTGATGCGATGCGATGTGGTGGGATGGGATGGGATGGAATGAGATGGGATGGGATGGGATGGGATGGGATGGGATGGGATGGAATGAGATGAGATGAGACCTAACATTAGTCCTAACACTTGACATACTTTGACCACTTAGACCATAAAAATGTTATTATTCATGTGTCACTGTTATTAGGTTGGGAGTATTCAACCACCTGCAAACCCACTGGCCTGTCACAGCTACCAGCGGTGTTCCTTGCACCAGCCCAGGCCTTGGTCCTCGCAGCAGTGTACCCTGAGGAGTTGTCTGATGAGGAGTTACCTCGGTAGGAGTTATATACAATTATTACTTGCAACAGAGTTAACCCACGTTACCGAGGGTATGATTATTTTTCGAGGGTAATCTAGAATACCCTCCGAAAAGTTTCGGGTTATATCATTGAAGTATTATTAGGTACTTAGACCCGACACCGCGAACACAATGTATGTCCCAATGAAATGGCGCCGATCGGCTTCAATTTTCAATGGGTTCGATCGATTTTGAAAGGAGAACGGGGGCTCAATTTTGAAAATAGAACCTCCCGGCGGGACACACGTTTTGTTCGAGATGTCTGTTCTATGACATACTTCAATGGTTTATATTATTTTAATTTCGTGTGAAAACAATGGTACCTTCCCTGTGTCTAGTGCTCGTTTATATGGCTCTGATCTGCTCACTTTGGCTTGTGACAAAAATACAGTAACCAGTAGATATAGGTCGATTACCGAAAGCTGGCGCGTACTGTCTTCAATAAAAAATATTTTAGTGTGAGTACTGTGAACGTGCTAGCTTATAGCTCTTTCGATAATCGAGCTATACCTACTTTGCTCAAAAATTCTCACTAATAATACGATTACTGTAGGTTGGTATATGTTATTTGTTAATCTGTATATCATGAGGTGACAGTCACTAAAAAATAATTATCCAATATAGGTTAATGCGATTCCTTGTCAATAACTACAGAAAAAAAACTTCTTTACAAGCCTTAATGTTTAACTGGTTGTGATGCAGCTCGAAATAGAGGTAAATTATTATTAAAAATACCGCAATGTTGGTAACATGATAAATTTAATTGTTTAAATGTTCTTCCATAATGATTAAGGTAAACAAACTATTATTTAAAAAAAACTGCTCAAATTTATGTTAACTACTTGTATCTAAGTAGTCATAATTATACACTACAGTACCAGAAACGTGTACAAATGACAAATGGGAATATTAATTACATAGTTTTAATTATTTTAACATAATCGTATAAAATAGATGTATGTCATGACACTCGTGACATTCGTATTAAAAATCTTTTTAAATTAAAATGTAAGTCAATGAATTGACTAATTAGTTGCATAATTATGAAAATAATCTTATTTGTTTTTTAAAGTCCCTTCACATAATTATTGGATTTATGTCTCCTGACATGAACAATTAAGAAATATTTTTTTCCAGCAATTGCCTGTTTTGTCCGTGACCTCTGCTTGAGTATATTATATATGTTGGGTTACGTAGCAGAAATAAATATAAATAAAGTAAATATACTTAATAGCTTGTATGTTATTTGAACATGCAAGTTATGGTCCTTCGAGCCGGTTCGCAGGGGCCATTAAATTGAGAGCTCATTAGAAGTTATGAGAAACTATTAGTAGAAGCTTATTTCTAAAATTAAATTTTTCTTATTGCGTATAAGATTTAGCATAACTATAAAACATTTAATTGGGTAATATTATTCTAAGACGTTACTACATCCAAAGGTGTCCATTATGGTCCAATAATTTATCTATTACATTAGCAGCAAAATCCTCGTATTTACATTTATATTAAGATAATAGTTTAATATAGACTAAATTGTAATCCTATTTGGAAACAGAGGCCTTAGCGGTAGACTTCGCTAGATATAAGCTTTACCATTTAAGGAATAAAGTCCATTATTAAATGACAACAATTTTCACTATTTAATTTATTGCTCTCATGTTAAGGATTTAATGCAAATATTTTATGTTTAAGCTTAACTGTAGGATAGGATTTTAAATTTTAAATGTTATCAATTATAATAAATCACAGCACAAATTATCTGGGGTCTTCGATGTTCTTGATTTTAATAAATAAAAAATAAAATAAAAAATAAAAATTAATTGCTGTCACGTGATGAAGTGCCTAAAGTGGCCCCTATATGGAACGGGTTCAGCGCTTTCATGAGAGCGTTTATTGGTAATAATAACGTGCTAGTTACACCATTTTATAGTGAACAGTATTGAAAATTAAAACTCATGCTAGCAAAGCCAACAAGTACCTATCGACCTGAAAAAAATTTGGTCCCTTTATTATGTTCCTACGTTCACGGTAATATTTTTAAAATTTGTTCAACTTTTTAAAGTTCTTACTGATCAATTGTTTAACTAAAGACATTTTAAAATGCAGAAAAAATCTTCCTAGATAGTTGATCTCTCTCATCTATGGAGATATCTTGTTTACAGGCTTTTTTTGATACCTACCTACACAATATATTACTTTATTGAGACAAATACATTAAAATTAATACAATTAATATTAAAAAAATAACTCAAAGTAACTAATTAACACAATACAGAAAAAGATTTTATCCCAACTATCATAAAAAGTATATTTACAAGAGATATAATTATGTCATCCAAAATCCCTAAATTCGGCATTGTACCCAGAACGCTGACAGCATCGCTCCGCTGTATTGCTAAACTACAGTGCCACCAACTTATCTGTGAATTGAAGGAGGGCGCTGTCGGACGCATTGGACCAATCATTGGACGCAATTCGAGACGTAGTAAATGTCAAATGAATGAGCACAAAGAACTTATGAATGGCACGGCATTAGTTCCAATTTTCGCCATTTCGCAGATAACTTGGTGGCACTGTAATTCTTTGAGCAAAATTGGTACCAGCCTTCGGCCTCCACAAGTCCAGACTTCAGTCCAGTCTTTCATGAAACACTTCATGTCTGCCGACCACGTACCCAAAGTTTCAATTTCCAAAAAAAAACTTAGTTAAATTATTATTCTTCAAACCGTACTTTCAAAGCGATTTAATTGCATTATGCATAATTGCCTATTATTGAAAAATCGTTCCTTTTGCATGAAATAAAAGACTAGTGAGATTAAAATTAAACTTCGCTTCAATCTGGAAATAATATCGAACCAAATATTTTCAGGAAGTATTCATAGAGGATCAAAGTAGGGTTTACGGAAGGATTAATTGAAGTAAAACTTCTTTAGGGGTTATATTTCGTCGTTGCGACTTTAAGACCTCATGTGTAAAAAATCAGATTTTTGAGGGAATCGATAAAAATCGATAAAGTTTTGTTTAACAAGCACATATGTGATTTTGAATTTGATGAATAAATTACGATGAAAATGTCGTACATACATGAGAGTTTGTGAATTCGATCGTGCTTTAAAATGTAGAATCATTTGATGTAAAAAAGTGATTTTGCCAAAAGTGGCACATAGCACTTAAGAGTTCTTAAAGTCGCAACGACGATTTGCTCACAGAGTACTTAATCACTACTGGATTTGCTCAAGGTAAAGTTGTAGGCTGATGTAACGAAAGTCAACTTCAGTTAATTTTGTCAATATCTTTCAGAAATAAAGAACACGACTCCAGCTATGTTTCCATTTAAATTTTAGAATTAATAAAGTGTTCACTTTAATATTATTTCCTATTTATACGCTCGTTGTGTTTATTTATTCCTAACAACTAAAATTACTTTATGTTGATTGTATAAAACGTGAAATTTTCGTTAAAACTAAATAATTTAGTATATCGTGGTGTCATACGAAGATTCCTTTGATACCAATTTTAAGGTTTTATAAAAAACTTACTAGTATCTAAAGAAGTTTTACTTCCATCCTTTTTTATCTTTTAATTTATCACAAACACTTGAACTGCCAATAAACCATGCCATTTTAAACTGTAGACAACTAGGTATTGTTAATAAATCTGAGTAAAATGAAAAACAATAATTAATTTTAATCGTTTAATGTGTTTTATTACATTATATCACAATTTAGTTAAGTTCTTAAATAATACTTATTATAAGTACTATTATTTTTTCTGTGATAATACTAAGTGTTAAAGTGTTATTTTTTATAAGAATATTATCGTCGAAATTTTCATGTTATTAAGATAATGATGGTTTTTGTTCCACATCTGGGCAGTGGTCTCCACTAGTAAAATTAGTTTACTATCGAAGTGGAGAAAAAAGGTGTGATAATATTTTGTCGATGTGTGTTTATGTATATTCTTCTGGATAAATATAACTGAGATGCCCAATTTTTAAAGAATACTTAAATTACATAAAAGAGAGACTTTAATTTATCCTTAATTATAATGATTTGTTACACATCTAATCACAGTCATTAATTTAATACAAAAATTAGAAACCTAATTACTCATTAATACTACAACATTGAGTTTTCAGTTTTTGGTAAATACATTAAATTACAATTTACTATCGTTGCTTAGTGTAAGTTTTTATTTTACTACATTAGCTTAAGGTACAAATTACTCGCTTAAAATTACTTAAAAATATTCAAATCATTAAAAATATAGATTAATTTAAGGCGTCATTAATTTTATTGTGGTCATGATGACTTTAATTCTTAAATATATTTTTCCGCTACAACTACATAGCCTTAAATTCACAACCAGCCTTAGAACATCAAATTAGCAGTTCGTCTTTTTACTGCAAACTATACTGTATGCCATGATCTTATTTCAAGGCTATGCCAAAGAAAATTTGCGAAAAAGTTCCATATGAGGCACTAGTACGTACCTAGTACATTTTCTGTAACTACCTCAGTGGTTTGCATATTAGGGATATCATATTAGGTTAGTCATGATCTTGCTATTAAATAATATTTTTACATGTACCAACTTGGTAAGAATACTGTCATGATATTTTATAACTAAGTACTTACTTAAATTTAATTTCTATGCGCAATGCAAAAGACTTAAAATTAGCGAGTTTAATGAAAAGTTAAGTAAGTTACTATTTAAAATATTATGAGTAGGTAAAATTAATTTGTTATAGCTTAAAAATATTTTATGAGTCTCAATTCCGAACACATTTTCTACTTATTCATAGAGTTTAATAAGAAAAAATATATTTAATAGAATTACTTCTTTAATTTTAGTGAGAGAGTATAGAAACAAAAGAAATATCTAGAAGAGATAAAAAAAATCTGTAAGTATAAGTTATGGTTCTGCTATACTTATAATATGTATGAAAAAACATTTTTGATATTGGTCCCTTGAAGAGATAACAATCAATGTTTGTTTGCCTCTTAAATGATCAAATTTGCTCACATATAAATGTCATGTTTGACCATTTAAGTAATAAGTTGTTTGACACATTACTGGGACGGATTATGGATATCAAGTAGCTTGAGAAATATTTTTTAACAAAAATGTTAAGTTTGTCAGGGACTCTGCACGAGTACGAACAAAACGTTTTACATCCGAATCACATCATATAAATAACCCACGTATCTGTCATACACTCATTACATAAATACATTACAACTAGTACATTACAACTAGTACAGAACGTGCATTCAATATAGGTATTCAGGAACTACAAAATTGATTTAATTAAAGTACGAGTAGGTAGGTCGTAGATACCTACTTGTTCAGAAATCAAAGAGTGGATCACCACATAAAAAGTCCATTTTGACTGGATTAACATTGTCAAAATAGCATTGATCTTTTTCCCGCCATTTACACCATATATTCTGTAGTTAAAATTTAAAACCTATACCTAATTCAAAATGGCGGTCACGCGTCAGCTGGTGCGTCCACAGGCGCCTGTTGCTGTAATAGTTCCCAGTAAAGGCCTCTCTTGCGAACTAATTCTTCATGGGAACCGCTTTCAGCTACCACACCTGACAATTAAATTCTAATTAATCAATACATACTAAATAATACGAAAATTAGACAATAAGGCCAGATCCTCACTATAATGCCGCTCACAGTCCGTTCTCGATCCGACCTCGATCTGGTAAAGTCGTATCACGTACAAATTATGCAATTGGAGCGAAACTGGACTGTCACGGATAGTATGAATGCACACATATATTTTATACTTCATAATATTTTATCAAACCGAGAACAAACTGTGAACGGCATTATAGTGAGGATCTGGCCTAAACGTTCACTATAATCTAGGGCGCCTATTAAAGTCTACAGGTGTAGGTAATGTGATGCAAGAGGATCAAAATTTTTTTTTAATATATTTTTTTAGTCTTTTTTGCCACTGAGCTGTAACCTGAATATTGATTTAATTCCAGTTAACAAAGAAATATTTTACAATAAGATTTCATACTTACGTTATGTAAGCAAACCAAATAGACACAATAATAAAAAGAGAGGCAGTTCTTTCTTCTCTCTTTCTGCACGGCAACGGTAACGTATCAGTGATGCCTTTGGTGTCGCTGATGTCCATGGGCGACGATAACCACTTACCATCAGGTGGATCGTCAACTTGTTCAAGTCGGTATTTTCCATAAAAAAAAATTAAAAAGTTACCTTTGTCTACAACGCAAATGATATGCGCGTGTTTCACAGTGGCCAGTCGGTGGGCGATGATCACTGTCGTTCGGTCTTTGGCAGCCGCCTCCAGCGCGGCTTGTACTGTCTGTGGACAGTAAATGAAATATGTCACCTATTATGAAATGATGAAATACCACCATTTCAATTATTACCAACATTATATTGAATGCTCTCCAAGACTTGTAAAATCTATGCTTTGTCTAACTTAACGTCTTCTTATATTAAGAAATCCACTTTCAAATATTCCAGTATTAAAGTTTACCCAGTGAACATCTTAATTTTCCAAGACCTGGTTGTAGAAACCTTTTTTCCCCAAAGTGGCAACGTTGGTCCTTCGAGCTATAGGTATGCAACGTGCCCCATTGCTCCAGCCTGCTAATGTCACCCTCATTTGTTTACACATTTTTGAGTCCAGTTGAGGATTGAGGTTAATCAAAAACCTTAATTATAATAAGAAGAACCCACCTTTTCACTAGTAGCGTCTAAAGCAGACGTAGCCTCATCTAGCAGCAAGACCCTCGGCTTCCGCAGCAAGGCGCGCGCGATTGCCACTCTCTGCTTCTGACCACCAGAGAGCGCTGCACTACCTGCTTCCAGCACTGTATCGTAGCCCTGCGAAACATAATTATGTTTTTATGGCCAAACTACGATAAATGGATTTTTGCAAAATAATCCTACTAATATCTATTATAAATTTTAAAGATGTCTGTTACTCTTTAAAAAATTACTGAACGGATTTTCATGAAATTTATGATCTGGCATAGGACATAGAGCAGGAACTCATCCCGAAAAACGCGGGCAAAGTCTCAGGCAGACCGCTAGTAATTAATTAAAGTACTACTATTTCTTCTGTGGTAATACGCAAGTTCCGGATGATACCTAACGCATCGATGCATTTCATATTGAGGATGTTCGTGGGTAACATCCACTTACCATACGATGGTTCATCTGCTCATTTGTTTACATGGTTTATTACGAAGAAGAACTTACCAATGGCAGTGTCGCAACAAAGCTATGCACATTAGCCTGCTTCGCCGCTTCAATAATCTCATCCAACGGGACTTGTCTTGACGTATCTCCATAAGCGATGTTGTCCCGTATGGACCTTTCGAAGAGCGCTGGCTCCTGCTGGACTAGGCCTAGTTGCGAGCGGAGTTGTGGAAGTGTTAGGTCCCGTTTGATGTCCTTACCGTCCAGAGCCTGGAAGAATATATTTGTAGTGTGAAAGTGTTACTGTGAAACGAGTGCTATTATAAATGGCTAGGCCGTAGATACACTTGTTCAATGTTTGTAAGTAGGTACATCATTAATATTGTGATGTTTTTGACTTGGTTAGTCCAAAAAGTCCATTAAGAAATTACTAATGTTAAAGCCTACCTAGTTAAATCATATTTTACATATTGTTCTGAATAATTTTAATGGCCTTTTCATAATATTATTCAAAATGGTGACAAAAGCAGTAGACTGAAGTAAATAATTTCTAAAAACTTGACATTTAAAACCAATATTCACTTACCACTGTCCCAATTTCTGGGTCATAGCTCCTCATCAGTATGTGCATCAGTGTAGACTTTCCGCAGCCTGAAGCCCCAACTAGAGCAAGGGTCTTCCCGGCAGGAAGCTGGAGCTTTAACCCTTGCAGAACTGGTACGTTGGGCCTTGTCGGATATCGGAAGTGTACGTTATCGACGGAAAGCTCGCCAGTAGCTACCTGTAAGAGAGAAAGCGAGGGTTTCAGAGTATTGAACCAATATTGTAAGAAGAGAGAAGAGAGCTCAGGATTAATATTTCCCAGTTTTGTATATTTTTCGTTGCACTTTCAGAAATACAACTTACCCAGTTAGGATCTTCAACAGCAGTCTCCTCAGAGACTACAAGAGGCTTCCTGTTCAAGGCCTGAATGATACGAGCTCCGGACCTGGTGGCAGCGGCGAAGCTTGGCGCGAACGAGAGAGCCTCTGCTAACATCCAGGCACCATAGATCAGGGCTTCAGATACCCTGAAATTGTCGACATTGCTATAGAGATTCTTCCGTAACATTACTGGAAAATTATGGTTCGAATTCCTCCTAATTATTTCCTAATGATGCTTTGTAAATACGAGAAGAAATTTACTTACAAAATGGCATATTCATATTGAAGTCCTTCTCTCGCGATCAGGTATCCTCCATAAGCCAAGGAAATAGCATAGCCCAGAGTTGGCGCACAGAGACAGAGACCGTACACTGGCCCTCGGACCCAGCGAGCTCCACTCGCTTGCTTCTCAGCTTGGACAAGCGCTTCTTGGTAACGATTCAGCATTGTACGTTCCACTCCTACGGGATACAGTACCAGGTTAAGGTTTGTAACTAGAGTTAGCGTTAAATGTGTTGAATGAATATAATTTAAAAAGGGAATAGTAAAGTTGAATAGCTCCCGTCTGTTTGGGCTCTTTAAGACAAGTCTGTGCTAGCGCAATCTACTCGTCATATCTCTCAAAAAAAAAAATGATGCGTACAAATTGTGTTGGCGAAGTGTATTTCTAAAAGGTAACCTCAACGTGATTGCTATACATATAACGAATACGGAACTTTTTAACCTGAAGTTTAGTTTAAATATAACTGAGTTGGAAAGCTAACAGGCCATTATGTGGCATGTCTGCTCAATGCTGTTGACTTACCTAAACTGTGTACCGTTCGAACGTTGAGTACAGCTTCCGTAGCCATCCGAGACGCTTGCTCCAGAGCTTTTCTCTCTTGATTTTCTGATCGCTTTGTCACCCAACCTTCTAGACAGATTCCACCAATTACCTGTGAAAAACGAATTCTTGGGTACATTTTCTTCGACGGAGGAAAACTTGTTAAAATCTTCTTCTCAATTATCAATATAATAAGTCTACAAAGAAATAAGAATAGTTAGTATAATTTTGGTACTTACACAAGGTACGCTAAGAAGGCTGACGAGGGTCATTTTCCATGAGTACGCCATAGCTACAGAGACTCCTAGGACCATAGTGCTGACTCCTTGTAGCATTGTGCCTAGACGCGTTCCTGAAAAAGTAAGATATTGAGATTTTTCAGTGCCAAATCTCCTTGTTCGTTGTAGTTTCATGGCTATTCTACCTTTAAAAATTCTGGAAGGAAATTTAACCTCCGTAGATAGTTCTACTTTGCAATGTATCATTACAGTATAACAATATTGTGTGAAGGTACAAATAATTTGATAGATATATAAATCGTAAAACAAAATATTTACCAGTTGCACCCTGAACAGCTGCGCAATCCGAAGCCAGTCTTGCACACAATGCACCTACTGAGTTTGTGGGAATATCGTACCATCCTTGCTCCTGTAATAGACCACGACCATGAAATCTAGGATATTTATAGGGTAAGTAATGATGACAAGACAAGCTTGAAACAACTGCTAGCGATAAATTCAGACCATAAATCGTATCCAAATACTGACCTGAACAAGGAAATTGCTGAAAGTTTTAACCCTGAGCCTTTCAGTGAGCTTTGCACCAGCCAGGCCAAACAGCCAAGCCTGAAGGAAAGTCACCAAGCCACTGAGTGCTGCTACGCCGGCGAAGATTCCCGCGTACATCTGAGATTTCTCCAGGATTTCCTCTCGGTCTGGCCAGGAGAACATCTGGAATAGAAGATGGATATAGGTTACACTTTCCAAGTCTTAGCAGAGTCCTATTAAACATATTTCGAGGCACTATCTCATACGTACCCCATAGAGTTTTGAGAAGAGCAGTGCGAATACAGGCATGGTGCCACCAATGACGAACGATGCACATCCGCCACCGAGCAACAGGGGCCATTCTTCGCCGTTTAGCTTCAACAGTTGCCAAGTGGAAACTGATACTTCTTTTTCTGACTCGGGTTCCACAGGATCCTTCGTAAAAACCGAATATTAGTGTGATGTATAGTCAAATGGTAATATAAGAAAGAAGAATGTTTAAGAAGACACACTCTGCTCTTAAGAAATAAAGGTCCTACCATCCTATAAATCTAAGAAAGTACTCACCACTTCTTCAGGAATTTCCGGACTAATTGGCATGCCTATTAAACCTGATGTCATTCGTCTGCTGCCTCGAAGGAAACTGTCCCTTGAAAATGGTTCTGCAAAACAAAAGAAACTTATTATTATCTACGAGTATGCTCCTCTCGTACTACATCTCCATACGACATATAAAAGTAGGTACCTAGTATTAGGTAGGTATTCTATTTACGCCGTGAGATAACTCAAGTAAAAGTATAAGTTTAGTGAAATATAATGGATAAACTACCTTTAAGCGTGGAGCAAATGCTGCTACTTCTCCGAACTAATTCCCGTTTCTTCTCTATCTGTTCCTCTGCCTGCTCGACTGCTACAACCTCATCATCATCAGCTTCTGCCAGGCTTTGAGCTATGCTCCTGTAAGGAAAGTGTATTTAAGTAAACTGTTCACGTAAATCGATCTGATAACACATGACTACAAGGAAAAGTAGCTAATTGCTATTGGACAAACTATTTTGACTACGTACAGTTTCACCATGAGGAGAATAGATATTGTTCATATTGAAAGTCACTATGCTTCTTCTACTGTTTCTAAAATAATAACTTTACTTTAGAATAAATTTAGAATAATAACTTAATTGTATCACTCAGACGAAGTCGAAGACTTCTCAACAAATAAAGCAGATGAAAGCATGATTGATCTGTTCTAAGTTGTATATTCTGCAAGAAGAAAACATTTCACTTAACCTACAAGTTAAAATTATTATTTGAGGTGAACTTACCGATGCGTCATGTCATGTTGCACAAGCTTCCAGTATGCTCCTTTCAATTCAAGTAACTCCTGATGTGTGCCCTGCTCCAAAACTGAGCCTTGCTCGATGTAGACAATCCGGGATGCGTTTACTATAGTTGACAGTCTGGAAATGAGGGACAGTAAAGTCAAGAGGTATTCCAGTATAGTGATACATTATTACATAACCAAAGCTATTGACGTTACATGTATGATGTTTCTTATTATTGTCTCCAAATATTCATAAACAAATATTTTGAATTTCACAAAAAAATTTAAAAGTAAAAGCTTGAAAATGTTCCACTGGAAAAAGAAACGTTATGATTGTCTAAAAGACTAAAAGCAATTACTCAATTGGTTTTGTTCATATTATGCTGGTGTAACTTACCTATGAGAAACAACCAGTGTAGTTCGACCTTTACTAGCAGCGTCCAGGGCTGCCTGCACCTATAAAAAGAAATTCAAATATGTTTAAATTATTGCGGACATTAAGTAATAAATGTATTTTATTATATATATTATCAATGAATATTAAAATATACTCAGTATTTTTGGAAATTCGATAAAAGCTGCGCTAAAATCTCCGGTCACGTACTACGAAAACGTAGAAGAAAGAATAGATTTGGTGTTCTTGATAAAAATAATTTAGGTCTCCACTGCTACTCGAGTAGCCTGTATCGCTTAAATTAGTTTAATTCTGGTCTAATAATATTTTAAATTCTATAATCGAATATAATTCGAAATTCTATAATCAAGTCGAGAAAATTAATAACATTTGTCTTGACATTTTAAACATCCACCAGGAGGAATCAATATAACTGTTTCAAACCCAAATGTTTGACGACCCGTGTGGCAATGTGTGGCGTGGCGCAATGGTTACCATGCTGAATCGCCACACCAAGGGTCCTGGGTTCGATTCCCAGCGAGGCGGAAATTTGAATGATGAGTTTGAGTTTCTGTTCTCGGTCTGGGTGTGAATGTCCTTGTCTAGTGTGTTGTCCACGGCACCCACGACACAGGGAATCCTAATGTGGGGTTATAAGTGTGAAGCGTTAAAAAATAAACGGAGATGTCTAACCTGTCTCTCCGCCGCAGGGTCCAACGCAGAAGTAGGTTCATCCAGTAAGAGAACTGCTGGTTTCCGGAGCAGCGCCCTCGCTATAGCCACCCTCTGCTTCTGACCACCCGACAACTGCGCGCCTCTCTCACCCAGCATAGTGTCGTAACCCTGGAAGAAGATTACTCATCATTATTGCATTCTGTCCCGTAGATGAGTTTAGATTTTTGTAGATTTAAAAGATTAACTACTTCTATGACGACCCATGTGGCGCAATGGTTACCATGGTAAATTGCCGCGCCAAGGGTCCTAGGTTTGATTCCCAGCGAGGTGGAAAATTGAATGATGAGTTTGAATTTCTGTTCTTGGACTGGGTTTGTGTCCATGTCGTGTGTTGTTCATGGCACCCACGACACAGGGAATCCTAGTGTGGGGCTAGTGAGTAGCGTTATTTATTTACACAGGCCAGCTTTGGCACATTTTCCAGAACAGTATGAAGAATTTATGTACACGATTTTACAAGACTTTTTCATTACCATAAAGCCTGGATTAATCAAGTAAATGAACACACGTTGAATTCAGGAAGTATTGCTGGGTTTTTTGACATTGTAAGAAACTTGTTGCTTGAGTTAGCACGATTTGATGTGATGCGGGTGGTGGCTTGAGAGCACTCCTTCTTTTTCTCTTTTCATCCTTGGTAGGCATTTCATCGGTGATACCTATTGTATTACTGATGTCCATGGGCGACAGGCGATCAAATGGCTCGTCTATTCATTTCAGCATAAAACAAACTTACATTAACCAACTTCTTGATAAACTGATGCGCATGAGCGGTTTTTGCTGCGGCTATCATGTCTTCCTCCGTCGCTCCCTCCATTCCAATCATTATGTTGTCCCGAATAGTTCCGCTGAATAGCACCGGTTCTTGCCCTACTACACCTAAGAAAATTGGTCAACATTAATATAATTTTACATTAAATTATGGCGGTGATTCGAGAACCTTTCTTCCGCCTTATACGGTCAGCCGATAGCAACTTCAGCGAACGCCGCGCGCTTCCTTGCTTACCAATGCTCTTCCTAAAGTGATGAAGATGCAGGTTCTCCAGGCGATGTCCATCAACAGTGACGCTGCCGCTGTCAGGCTCGTACGCGCGCTGCAGCAGTTGCAGTAAGGTGGACTTGCCGCAGCCGGACCCGCCCACCAGGGCTACTGTCTCACCAGCTTTGATGCGGAGACTTAGCCCTCGAAGGACCTAGATAGTAATTTGTTGCTTGCAGCTTGCTATCAAAAAGCTATCATGATATACCTTTTTGAAATTCTTATGGTGAGCTCTTTATTTTGCATCATTCGATTTTTTTTATTTTTTTGATACTTTTAATAACGGCATCATAAATGATAATAATAAAGGTAATAAATAAAGAATGTTACACGCAAACATACATACAAGATAAGCGTGAAAAACATAGCCCTTCTTGGCAGTCGGATTAAAAAGACCTACGTCCATGTATGGGACCAATCAAACTTACCTTGACATCAGGCCTGGAAGGATAATTGAAGTACAGGCTATCAAAGACGATATCTCCTTTGAAACCTTCTGGCTTGCTTCCCACATCCTGCAAGGCGTCAATCCTGGACTTTCGCTCTAGAAGACGAAAGAGGGACTTTGCAGCGCCTCGTGCAGATGAAAAAATCTCCAAATGAGGGTGACACATGGCTATGTTCTGTGCTGCCATGAATGTGCAGAAAAGAACCTGGGAACAAATCGTTTCATATAAAAGACTAATCTTAAATGTCGGATTCTAAGTTTTTATTTATTCTATGTGGTGAGTGGCTTTGACATAATTATACACAAATAAGTGATGTCACAAAAATCAAGATCCGAGAATAAAAATATTTATCTGCTAAATGTAGTTAAGTGAACTTAGTTTAGCAGGCAGAGTCAATAAACAAGAATCAATGATGAATGAAATTACAGAGCCACATTTAAGGAGATAATATCAAAGCTGCAACTCGTATGGCTAACGAAAGCGAACAATATTCTACACGGTTCGTTTATGCAAAAGAAATAAACAGAAAAACTTACGGTAACCATAATACCAGGATGGTATTCCCTCTCCTCAATAGGCAGCGGCATATCTCTGACTATGAGTGCGGTGCCGTAGGCGAAGACGATGGCGTTCAAACTGTATGTGAGGAGCCAGCCTGCGCCGGCGCCTCCGCCAGCCCAAGCACTACGGCGACGTGCGGCCGCCATTCCTGATTGAAGGGCGTTTTGGAACCTGAAATGAAGATGGCGATTAAAAAATGATCACTGAAGCATGCACATTGCACTGTTTACTAGGATTCCCTGTGCTGCAAATGGCAGACCTATGTTCAGAAGCATTTATGTCCAAATGTATTTTGATCAATCTCTTTATGATTACTTAGAATGTGTTTATATGTATGCGCTTCTCTGTCGATTTGCTAAGTTCTTGTAAGTATCTTACCTGTCCACTTCCTGCTTCTCTCCGGCGTATGCCCTGACAGTTCGTATCGCAGCCAGCGCTTGCTCCACAATCCTACCCGCCACACCATATGCCTCTACCTCTTCTGAGGAACATTTTGTTTGGTACTGAAAAACAAAGAGAAAAATACTATAGAGAACATGATAAAAATATGGTATCGTAAAACACCGAATTATTGTTAGCTTAAAACAGTAGATCGCAAAGTATCTGACCAAGTTACCTTAGCAACTGTTCCAGCAACTAACAGCGCCAATGGCACTACAGAGAGGCCAGCGAGGGTGAGCTGCCATCCATTGATCAACGCAACAGTTGACGCGAGGATGACACTACCACCGAGGTATGACGTCATGGCCACATGTTCTCCTACTCCTTGACGGAGTTTCTCCGTGTCTCTGAAAAGGTAACTAATTTTAGTATGTGAAAATAAGCACACAAAGTTCTGTTGCCACGAATGCGGAATCTTTAAAGGTGTTTTATTCTGAGTTTGGGCATAGATATGAATTATCTAGGATAATTTTAGGTCTTAGTTTCGACTGACATGGTTGGTTAGGTTGTGTTGGATGCAAATTAAGAGCCTTTCATTAAATAAGGATCTTCATTTCAAGTGCTACGAACGCACCTAATATATTTTTAAGCATATTTTAATAATTGAAGAAAATTAATTTCAGGTACTTACTCAGTAAGGACTGATGCGAAATTCATTGTGGTATTCGTATCGAAGAAAGCTGTTTCCTGACTTAAAACTGCTCTTAAAAGTTTCCATCTTAACCTTGATATCTGAAAAGATAAAAAATAGAAGATAGTAAAGAGATAGAGAAAAGATAAGAGCTTTCCTATGTGGCTATGCCCTCGCTTTCGAATAGCTCTATGGCGTCCTACATACTTCACAAACCTTGTGGTACTCAAAACCGACGAAAGCGGAACCAACAGATGTGACCTTTGTTTATGCGAGAGGTTTTCAAGCAAAACTTTTGCAAGCGATTTCGACCCAAACAAAAGCGGGACATTTTTTACAACGAACCAACAAACGAGCTGACGATGATGGCAAGTGGCCACCGTCGCCCATCGACATAAGTAATACCAAAAGAATCACCGCTGCGTTTCCAACCAAAAAAGAACAGAGAGTACGAAAGATAGAAGTGACTCCCAAGCTGGAAGTTAGTACACCAACTCCAGACAAATCGAATCTTTTGAAGGTTTTCTTGGTATCTTACCATTTTAGAAGCAGCCCAATTGGCAAGGGTTACTGCGCCAGCCGCGGCGAGAACCTGGCAGGCCATGATAGCCACACTGGCCAATGCAAACGCTATAGAGTCGTCCACCAGCGCATCCATGTGGTCTGTTTGATTGTGGTGAGATCTGTAATAACAAACGTGATAAAGATATTTACTCAAGTTGTATGAAGGAAAGTCTAGTTATTAAGGAGTTAAAAGCTAGCAAGGGGTGTTTTATATTAATGGTGTACTTAGTTAAATAGTTATAATTTAATCCACAAGGCGTTATTTTACCATCACAGCTCTGCAATCAATGGTTCTCATGTTGTTGTTGTATTTTTAGGCAAAATCTTAACCTTTTGTGTATAGCAATGTTAACCTTTTTCTTTTACAGTAAATACTTAGTATGTATTATGAAGTTCATGGCAAACATTTTTGGTTAAGAAGTAACTAAGAGAATGCGATTTATAGCACGTATCATTGTAAATCATCGTTATTCTTTTATCAAATGTTATTATAACTTACGGCAGTGTCCTCCCTCCTCCGAACAAGGTAAGTATCACCAAGCTATCAGGAGGCGGGGCTGTTGTGTGTCGTTGCACGAAGAGTGCTGTAACTTCCCCGTAGATGAGCACCGCGGCCACCAGACCCCCTGAGCACAGCCAGCCCAGGAGACAGCCAAGCACTGTCGCCAGCTTCTCTCCCCATGTCGCGTACCGCCACTGAAACAAGAATTTTATTAAACTTGTGTATTTTTTAAACAATGGCCCAGTACTAAGAAAGAAACATTTTAAAAGGGCTTAATAATTATTATATGACTAGCTGTGCCCCGCGGTTTCATCCGCGTTAATTTGTGGAAAAACTAACTACTAAAATATATGATGTTAAAGTATATGATGACTATAAAACACAAAAATAATTTTCCAATTCGAACCAGTAGTTACTGAGGTTAGCGCGTTCAACCAAACTCTTCAGCTTAATAATATTAGTATAGATTTGTATAACTTAATGAACTATGTAATATTTGTATTCGATCTTATCAAGACGTCGAATTTTCGTAAGGATATTTTTGTGGTACTTAATAAGTATAATAAGAAACAAATACCTAAAGCGAATCTGATCGATAAACCAATATACTTATTAGTTATGTCAATATAAAAATAAATAAGTATTTATGTAAATTATATCGACGATTTTGTCTGACTTATCTAAGCAACCGTTTCTTTCAGATTCTACTTTCTGTAATATACATGTATTTTGTAGTTTGAAAGCAGCCTTCCGGACCTTCCGCTAACGTTTAAATCGTAAGTTAATAAGCAAAATCGTAAACTGATACGACACTGCATAATTGTATTATTTGTATTGTTCGCCTATTCCCATAACCTTCTGAAAGGTTTCTACGTCCTGCGTACATCCGGATTATTGAAAGTTTTATTGTAATTTTTTATTAGCAATGGTGAACTTTATTTGGTAAAAGACTAGCTGGTATTCTTTAAGGGACGTTTTTATTCAATTTGTTATAAGTATATTATTATCATAATCATGATCATTGCAAACTTAATTTGAAAGTCAAAAATATAATAAGTAAGAAAATAATACAGATTTTTGTTTACGTTTTTTTATAAAGTAACCATAACTATGTCCCGCGTTCGACATGAAAACTAAGTACTTTGTAAATTTAAAATTACTTTATTAACTCTCAATTTTCATTTTAATAAGACTTGCTCTACACTACGGACCTCTAATAGGAGTAATCTCTTATCTCTACTGATCCGTCCCGCGTGGATGGCCAACCTTACCCTCACATTTAGAGGTTGAGGTTGATTTAGGTCAATAAAATAAAATAAGGTTTCCATTGAAACACTTTTTAATTAGGTCTGTTACAGACAGTTGTTAGTCTGACAGTCTAACAAATTAATTATTAAGACCAATTAAAACAATGTCTTCAAGTTGTTTTGTGCTGTAACGTGAAGGGCATTTTAATAATTAATACTCTGTTTAAATTGTATTGACTCCAAGTGTCAAGAATTTTAAAAACAGAGACCTACATTTAAGAATTTATACTATTTACAAGCTGACGCGCGACTTCATCCGTAAAAATATTTTTTTTCATTTAGTCATCACCTATTTCAACCCTTCAGGGGATGAACGTCCAAAATTCTTTCTTAGAGCTCCCCTACACTGAAACTGAAAAACTAAAACACCTAAAATGTGATTTGAGAAGTTTCGCTCATAAAGGTGATAAAATAGGAAATGTAACTCGTAGATCGTGTTTATACTAGTATAGTGGTAGATTAATTTATGAACATAAAATATGTATCAATAAAATAAAATAAAAAGGCAAATTAATTTACCCATCATCAACCGGTTTTCTTCCGATTCAAACGTCTTAACTCTATCAGTTAATCAGAAACATAATTATTTGCACTGCAATTATAGCATTCGCTTTGAATCTTTGAAGCTCACTCGGAAAATGACAACAAATACTTTTTAATTATATCAAATTAAATAACAAACTAATCGGGTTACCTATTAGTCTAGATTAGTTATTTAATTGATTGCTAGAAACAATCTTGCCGATTACGGAAAAGTTTTATATGATTGCTCTTATTCTTTGCAGATAATATTATTATATAGGTACTGCTGGCCGTATTGGGTGGCATAGAAACCTGACTCCAATCCCATAGCGGTACAATAGCGTGTCGTAAGAGGCAACAAAAGCCGGCCTGTTTGAAGATTAGCCTTCAAATAAGGATCAATACTACTAGTAATTAAGTAATTAATATTATTATTACATTCTGTGAAGCCTGACTAGCTACCGCACTCTTGCATGAGTCGACCAAAAACGATTCATCGTGTTAGGGTTGGGAGCTTGGGAATCAGTTCTTTCTTTCTTTTTTGAGTGATATTCCTTGACAACGGGTACTAGGTAGGTACTTTACCATCAGGCGGGTCGTTAGGTCAGCGTTTGTTGACTAATAACATAAAAAAAAACAAATCAATATTTACTCTATGTTGGTATAGAGTACCTACTCCATAGCCAGCTCGGTTGTATTATGCTTATCGATTAGGTAATAGATTATAAGTAGGTACTATTACGTATTTTGTGGTAATAGCGCATAATTTGAAACATAAATAAACACGAGTTCATTTAATAGGTATTGATTTTGGCAAAAAAATTGCAGAAAAAACCTAAATCTTCAAATAATCAATATTTGGAATGATACCCCGTGACATGTGTCCTTAATCAAAATTTAATGCAGAAATGGAAAAATACTAATTATTTTGTTGTGGCGAAGACAGCTCACTATACAATTAATTAGCAGTTAAGAAGTTAAAATTTTTCCGCATTGATTTCCTTAGTGGGATATTAAGTTATGTTATACGTCTTATCTATTAATTCTTGGAATAGTATTAGTCATTTTATAAACAAATACGAAATAACGCATTATGTTATTGTTTCAACCTCAGTTTAACTACCTACTGTCATTTAGATAATTTCTACTGTAAATTTCCTAGGTTGCGGCGGTCTTCATAAATTGAACTTAATTGAATGATTATTATTAAGCATTTAAATTATAGCCAATTACCACCTTACCCATTTACTAGATGAAATATAAAGTAGGTATGTCACTGTCATTTAATAAAAAAGAAAATTTAAATTTATGATCCATTTATTTTCTGTTTTAATTTACTACTAGCTGACTCGGCGAACTTCGCATCGCCTAACAATTTTTTTTCTGAAATAAAAGTTGCCTAAGTTACTACTTGTTACATCAGCTATCTGCCAGTGAAAGTCCCGTCAAAATCGGTCCAGCCATTTCAGAGTTTACCCGGAACAAACAGACAGACAGACATACAGAGAGACAAAAATTGTAAAAAAAAATTTTGGTGTATACATCCAAATGCACTTAGTAAAAAGCAGTTATTTTAATATTACAAACAGACACTCCAATTTTATTTATTTGTACAGATTTTTACTTATTTTACTCATTTGTAGCCGCGGGGCGATGCATCAGCTTTAAGGGATAGTAATAGAAATACATACCTATATATAAAAATACCTATACCAAATATATTTGTACTTCATACTAATGATTTTTAAACGAACTGTAAGTAAAAGTCTTACGTCTTATTTTTACGAAAAATGGAACAAGAAATGTAAAAGGAAAACTCGGACACTTCACAGTAGGCTGCACGCCTACTAAGTGCGGCGCATTGCACTCTAATCCCTGCTTTATGAGGAAAACATGTAGGAATACCCAAGGGCCGGAATGCACCCACTGTGGATACAGTTACCCACGCGGATTACCGAGTGTCTTTTATCCTTATTTATATTACAAATGCTATTACTTTGATAATATTATGCAATAACTAATTAATATATTTAAATAATTATGTGGAAAGGAACATAATTTTTTATCCTCACGTTACCTGTAGGGGAGGTACCCTGAAAAAAAAGTTTTTCAATATTTTATTCCACGATTCTGGAGTTTTAATAAATATGTATGTATATCCATGCCAAATTACAGCTTTCTAGCACTAAGGGTCTCGGCGCTTTGTTTCGGACAGGCGGACGGACATGACAAAGGGTTCCGATTTTACTTCGGAACCCTAGAAATAGCTTTTATTCGATGTATCTCGGACATCATTAATAATAATATGTTACTCCGGATCACTTCCACAAGAACATAAACGAGTTTTTAGTTCCGTTAGCTCTCTCGATATACGAGGAAGATGGCAGTGCACTGACGCTTTCTTTTTACTGACACTCGCAAATAGTCACTAGGTATCTCAGCGTTCCTTCGTTCACAAGAGGATCGTGTTATACACACCGATGCCTGATAGGATCGATAAATAGAATACGTTAATGCTTACAAAAAAAGCGACCAAGTGCGAGTCGGACTCGCCCATGAAGGGTTCCGTAGCAGCAAGTAACATAATATAAAAGTTCTTGTACTTCATTGTAACTTTGATCGATGTTTTTTGCGGTTTACGATTTATGACGTATTAAAAAAAAACTACTTACTAGATCTCGTTCAAATCAATTTTCGTTGGAAATTTGCATGGTAATGTAAACCATATATTTTTTTAGTTTTATCGTTCTCTTATTTTAGAAGTTACAGGGGGGGGACACACATTTTACCACTTTGGAAGTGTCTCTCGCGCAAACTATTCAATTTAGAAAAAAATAATATTAGAAACCTCAATATCATTTTTGAAGACCTATCTATAGATACCCCACCCCACACGTATGGGTTTGATAAAAAAAAAATTTTGAGTTTCAGTTCTATGTATGGGGAACCCCCAAAATTTATTGTTTTTTTTTTCAATTTTTGTGTGAAAATCTTAACGCGGTTTACGGTATACATCTACTGACCAAGTTTTAACAGTATGGTTCTTATAGTTTTGGAGAAAAGTGGCTGTGACATACGGACGGACAGACAGACAGACAGACAGACAGACAGACAGACAGACAGACAGACATGACGAATTTATAAGGGTTCCGTTTTTTGCCATTTGGCTACGGAACCCTAAAAACTAAAGGCTTAACCGAACTAAGGGATTATTTTAAAGAAAGCGATCGCAACGTGGGTATTTAACTACAATCGATATTTCAGTTTTACACAGATAAAAATATTTTACTTATAATTGCTAATGTTAGTGTAATTTTTACCTGTTTAACCTGGTTACCTTATTTACCTGGTTTATTTTACTTATAAGTGCTAATTTTAGTTAGAGTGAAGTTACCTAATATTTTCGATAAACAGTGTACCTTAATTACAATTAACGTAATTTAATTATGCATCATGGATGATCCTACTAATATTATTAGTGTGAAAGATATTTTTGTGCGGATGTACCTACCTATAGATATATGTTACCCTTTCAAACAAAAATTACTGAACGGGTTTTGATGAAAAGCACAAATGTACAGTCACCTGCAAATAAAAGTAATAACCCGTCTGTTTATAAACACGTAGTAACAGATGGGTTACTCTTCTCTGCAGGTGACTGTACCATGATCACGAATAACATATTCAGTACCTTTGAATACTCCAGACAACGTGGACAAAGTGGCTGGCAGAGCGCGAGTTTACGATAATATAGAAGACCGGTTTAAACGTCTCTACACGTGTCTCATCCTATATGCAAAATTCGGAAAACTGTTTACTGATTTATTTATTCGTTACTAACTGACCCGGCGAACTTCGTATCGCCTAACAATTTTTTTTCTAAAATAAAAGTAGCCTAAATTACTCCTTGTTACATCAGTGAAAGTCCCGTCAAAATCGGTCCAGCCATTTCAGAGATTAGCCGGAACAAACAGACAGACAGATAAAAATTGTAAAAAATGTTGTTTTGGTTTATGTACCGTGTTATACGAGTACATCCAAATGCACTTAGTAAAAAGCGGTTATTTTAATACATATTACAAACAGACACTCCAATTTTATTTATTTGTATAGACGGCCCTTAAAAATAAGCGGTAGGTACACTTACTGCTAAGTAGCATTTATTTTATATTCGAAACTAGAAAAATGCTTTAGAATTTTAGGTGCTTCAATGCGTAATTACATCTTTACAGTAACAAAGCAAATATCTTTTTATAATATTGACAAATGGCTATTTGCTTTGGTCAATGTCATAATAGTAATTCGCATTCTTAAGACTGCTTTGAAAATACTTAGGTAATTTGGTTGGGATACTGCATTCTGATTTACGAAACTAGTATATTTAAAAAAAAAAACCCGCTTGCTGTCAAAAAACCGAATAAGATTTAATTATCTTTTTGAAATCCCTACGGCGTGCTCTTTAATTTGACACCCATAATGCATTATTCGATTTATTTTTATTTTTGATTATAATTCAAACAATGGCATTTCACAGCCACGATATTTGTTTTTTTTTATTTAACTTATCTAAGAAAACTTGGGTTATCAAGATTAATGTAATGATATCTTAATTATGTAAATCCGTTCAGCGGTTTGGAAGATACAATACAAGATACGCGCGAAAAACATAACCCTTCTTTGGCAATCGGGTAATAAGGTCACATTATTGTATTCCATACAAAAGTTCTTTGTGTTATATTTTTATGCTTAATAACCAGCAAAATAATCTAGATTATGCTATGTGGTGACTACCGTTAGATTCAACAATTACCAATTAAAACGAAAATGATGGTAGAGACGACACTGCATTTTAATTATGATGTTAATTTTTAAACAAACATTTAACATTTTACGGTTGACTTCTAGCAATATATGACAACGAGGTAGCCAAGAAAAGAACTTTACCGACTATAATATGGTAAGATTCGAACTGCGTTGTATTGCTAGTTGCTACAGAACCATATATTACTTATATTATTTCACATAAACAAACAAAAGATTACAATCAATTAAAAAAAAAACGCCTAAATGTAATCAAAATACAAAAAAGTAAAGACATTTACTTCACATTATAAAAAGTAGGAAACCGAATCCTCTATTACCTACCTAGGATGCTTATAGCCACTTACATACATACATAATTATGCGTAATTAACACGCTTTATTTGGTATGTGGTATGAAAAATGGCATAGCATGTCATAATGACGTCAGGTTGAATTATAAAAATATCAACATAGATTTGCATCTATTCCATATAAATTAAGTTAGGTTATGTAAGGCAATATATTAAACGAAACAAGGAGAAATATTTATTGTATAAAAGTCTGGGTAATAAGTACTATCCAATACATTAAATGTCATATCTACCCTCGTAAACGCAATTAAGTACCTTTAATGGTTTAAATGCGACTAGCTGACCCGGCCAACTTCGTATTACCTAACAAACTATTTTTTTTCCAAAATAAAAGTAGCCTTACTTACTCCTTGTTACATCAGCTACCTACTAGTGAAAGTCCCGTCAAAATCGGTCCAGCCATTTCAGAGATTAGCCGGAACAAACAGACAGACAGACAAAAATTATGTTGTTTTGGTATATGTACCGTGTATACATCCAAATGCACTTAGTAAAAAGCGGTTATTTTAATATTACCAACAGACACTCCAATTTTATTATTTGTATAGATGTATAGATGACGTCGGCCTTACTGTGGTATTAAATTATAGTGTCTTAGCGACCCCCCAAAAAAACATAAATAAGTATGTCTTTACTGCTTCGTAGAATCGTTTGGAAGGCGTCAAATATTAATTAGAACTTAATAGGTATTATCTAAATATTCAATAAATTACTGATTTCCGTACCGGTATTCCCGTGGTATAGCATTACTGAGAACAGACCGCAGACGTCAATATGACTCAGTTTGTTGACAAAGACAATCGATGACTATTTAATGGAAGTAAATATCAATTATCCTGTTAATATTAACTCATAACGGGTTGTACAGGTCACATAATCTAAGGAATATGTATGTGCAATGCTGATTTAGTATAGATTGGCAGATTTTACGCAATATTGAAGCCTATGTATATATCCATGTTAAATTACAATTTTCTAGTACTAAGGGTCTTGGCGCTTTGCTTCGGACAGACGGACGGACGGACATAACGAAACTAAGGGTTCCGATTTTACTTCGGAACCCTAAAAATGACATGCTTGATGTCATTATGAAGAATTCTCACAACGAACTCTCTTCTCCCAAACTGAGAAATACTTAAATATTTATTATCTTAAATGACGTCTCTATCATAAAGCTACGATTAAATATTAGAGGTACATTCGAACCTGGGCCTGGGAGAGATAGGGCAAACTAAGCAAATTCAAACCGTTTTATCAGCCTTTATTAGCTATTACTTCCACTGCATAAATGTTGGCAAACACAGAGAGTGTTTGACTGACATTTTAATAATAAATAGGTACCTACGTGTGAAAACCTTTGATTAAAGAAAAAGAGAGGATAGGAAATAAGGTCACGTGATCTGAAGCCAAAAGTTTCTCAAATATGGCGTCGACTCCGCCCACAAAATAGTGTTGCATTTTACACATATCGATATAATATTTTAAGAAAAAAATATATGATGATATGAATTTATTTGATTAATCTATACTAATATATAAAGAGGAAAGATTTGATTTTTTGTTTGCATTGAATAGGCTCCGAAACTACTGAACCGATTTGAAAAATTCTTTCACTGTTGGGAAGCTACACTATCCCCGAGTAACATAGGCTATATTATATTTTCAAAAAAATTAGGGATCCTTAATAAAACTCCAATAATGTAATCCAAGGTGTAAATAAATAAGAAAACCGAAGCAAAGCGAGGGCGATTACTCGTTAGTTTATAAAACACAAGAGTTCTAAATCAAATATACTGTTATAGAGTGAGATATTATTATTTATATGATGTTCCTACAACATACCACATTGTTTTAAAAAACCATAAGTAACTTTTTCAGTATTTAATTATACAATATTTTGAATAAAATTAAATCTAATATAAAATTTAATCTAAAACGATTAACTTTAATACTGGCTTAAAGATATATATACATATATATATTTATTTAGAATTCGAGATTTTTATTCGATTATGAATCGATACAAAACATCGTATTAAATTATAAGTATTAAATATAAATATAATATAAAATATGGATCATGTTTCATTTATTAACATATTTCTTTCTTTTTTTCTCTTTCTTGGCTGACAACGCTTTGGTCGCTGATATTCATTGGCCGCGATACCCACCTTACAGGTATATTTAATTATATGAATCGATATTTGGACTATTTATTGAGATATTCATGACGAACCGGACTATCGATACATAAAACACCCGGATTAAACATTCCTATTTAAAATTTTATTTTCTTCTTTTTCTCTCTTTCTTAGCCGGCAACGCATCAGTGATGCCTTTGATGTTGCTGATATCCATGGGCGACGATAGCCACTCACCATCAGGTGGATCGTCAGCTCGTTTGCCGCCTATTTCCATTAAAAAAAAATTCATTCGATACTGGATCGATCAGTATCAAATCACTAGGATCGATACCTGGATCGATACACTGCGATACGATCCATATCGATCTATACTCTAGTCGTTTTGCAGCCGATACAAATGTAAACTAAAGATTATTATTATTATTAATAATAATAATAATTTTATTTCGGAAATACATCCATATTAAATATTATCTATATTAAAATAGATTTCTAGGGTTTTCACCAACTGACATGAATTTGTACACCAAATGCATTTATTTAGACAAACTACTCATTAGGGCAAAATAGTACATTATGTTAAACGTTTCAAATCTTTTCTTGGAAATAAGATTGTCATTGCAAAGTGTTTGAATGATGACGGTGTTATTTAATTTTGTTTATTTCTACATTTACTTGGAGTTTATAATTGTTATCGATCAATATGTATTTATTGAAGAATTCACAAATACCTTAATGGGAGTTTTTCTAAATAAAACGCATTTGGTGTACAAATTCATGTCAGTTGGTGCAAAACCCTATAAAACGAGTTTAATGGTTTGTTGACATTTGTTTCGGCTGTATAGAGTATCGATACAATGCACCTGGATCGAACATCCCTAGAAGCAACTGTTTTCATAAAATGGCGTCCGAAAACAGGCTTCAAGGCGGAGCTTAGATAGATTTCTTTAAAATGTTGCCAGAAAATTGAAATATGCTACATGTATTGTACTCTTTCTTTAAGTTTACATTGTCGCGTGTAAGAACAGGACAGATGTATTTTTGGTATTTCGGGTCATATTTGCATAATATATGTATAATGAAAAAATGTATATGCAATTTAGGGCATATCCTCTACTTTTTCTTTAATCAATGGTAAAAACCCATTCACTGCTTTGCGGTTGGAATAGAGCACAAACAATTAATGAAATAAAATGAAAACAATAAATAAATAATTGATATTCTGTCACATAAATGAATATTCTAGAGTTACGGATTTCAACCATACCGAAATATCCCTTCCGACTTCCTTGGATCCAATAAAATGTCCGGTTCTTTTTAATATTTTGTAAGATATAAATTGTATAGTTAATAAAAAAAATATTGTTATTAACAAAAATCTTAATTGCTTCACATCGCACATAAAATAGTCTGTCACGCGAATATTATAAGTAAAACCTGTGTTTCTAGAAAGCAGTGGGAAATGTGAGGATATTTAAAAATTCCCTGGTAAAAACTCCCGGATTGATTCTTTCGATAGTAGGCAACCCTAAAAACCCAATCCTACAGTCCTTCGGTAGAGTCAGTATTCTGTCTATGATCATAAAAAATATACCGTTTTTGAAGTTATACTTCTTTAGATGCGTTATAAAATAAATGGAAAATATAATCATTATTAGGTACATAGTTTTTTTTAATATTGTTTTTCATATTGATTTTTTTAAGGATTTTTTTTTAGTTTTTTTCTAATTTTTTTTTAAAGTATTTTTTGAATATATTTTTAAATGGTTTTGAATTGAAATTGCTTTTTTTTGTTGCCAAAGAAGTATAACTTCTCACACGCGTACATAAGTACACGTTTATGTTTTATTTAACTGGTGTGACTTATTATTAACGTCAAAGATCCCTGACATTGTGTAGTTCGCAGTAAGTTCAAGGCGAATTGCTTCCGAGCGCCGCCGGTCTCGTACCAGTCCGGCAAGGGCTGCCAGATTCAGTCTTTAATATCGTTTCCTGGACAATCTTACCAGGGTACTGTAAGGGAATTTCCCATGATAATATAAGTTTCAAATCTTAGGGCAATGTAGTCGGTACATACGAATTAATATGTTTAAAAATGGATATTTATCAAGGCCTCAATGTTTTTCGTGTTTTAGTTTTTAAAGAAAAAATAAAGATGCAATGTGTTAAAATAATGTACATAATATAGTAGTTTATAGTAGGTAGATAATTGTAACTTCGGAGTAAATAAAAAAGGTATCGACTTTTCTGATAAATGTAGTGTATTTTTTTTATTATTTTATAAAAACGTAACAAAAATCAAGTACTTTTATGGTTTGTTGATAAAGTAAACTTAAAGACTTATGAAATCAACACCACAGATATACGTGAAAAGAAGTAAAACTGTCCGAAATCCGTCATGGGATTGCATAAGACGCGAATTTCGGTACAATCCCAGATTTCCCAGCCATCTGACAACCCTACAGGGTGATACTGGCCGCGATTACGTGATCGGTCGTGAGCTTTCGCAACGAATACATTTTGTTTGTGTCTGGGTTCTGTACACCTGGATAAACATCTGTTTTTGTAAACGAAATGTTTGTTTTGTTAGCCTTTTTCCTTTATTTATTTATTTTGTGTTAATGAGACTCGAGCTACGAAAATTCGACAAATTATATTCCAATGCTTTCCTGTAAATAGAGCCGGTGTCGAGTTGGTGCGAAGACCATGTTACTGCCAGATTATTTTTATATTTAATTATCCATATTTAACCCATATAGTTCCTTGTCCACAAAAGAAGGACGAGCTTTAATGTTAAAAATAAAAATATTTTTATGAATGAAATTATGAGATGCATCTGCCATTCCTATATTCTGTTATAAAATATAGTAGTAAAAATAATGTTTTGCAAAATATTAAATTTTATTTATTTAAAGGCAAACTTCCAATGACGCGCCCATGACGATGCGCACAATTTAAAGTTACGACACATTAATACCCACAATATTTTATATTTTTTTTAATATACAGTAATACATTTGGTTGCCTACAAGATTTTTTTTTTGGATTTCTCGTTACTGATAAATCTGGTCTTGCTCGATCAAGTTTGATTCCAATGATAGTTATTTCGCAAACCTGTTTGTGATGTTACTGATGTGTGTTAAAAAATCCATAAATTGTAGTTTATCAGATGCTATTAAATCAATTTAAATATATTGTCGGAGAGCCAGTTTAAAGCAAGTTTCTATATGATACTCGCAAGAGATAGATAATGTTAGTCAGATATTGGTATAAAAAAATATCTACTATATCAATGCTATCAACCAATGCAACACATTTATTTTGTATCATTATTTATTTTGCAATCGAACAAAATTAAATTTTTACTTTACAGAAATTTTTGCAAAAATTTCACCCCGCAACAGATTTTTTCAAATTTTTTTAGCACTGGATAAACTTACTAGTCGTATTATGGTACGATAGGTTTCACAAATTGCTTTTTGATTTGTTTTGATTTCAGTGATTTCGGACTCAAACCTAAAAGTGTAAAATATTCGTACCTATTACAATTTTTGCAGCACCTTTTATAATAAGTACTAAAATTATAGGCAAATCTCTTTTCCACGTGTCTATAATAAAACTCAAAGGGCATTTTTTTCTGTACATAGGATATATTTACAAAATTTCAAGTAGGAGGCACTTCACTAACGTACTCGTATAAGAGCACAAAAATATTTTTTTTAGAATTATTATCTCTCTGTCTGTTTGTCTGTCCGGGTATCACATGAAAACTCTTGAAAGGATTTCGATGAAAATTGATAGAGTTGTATACTAATAAATTATAAAGACGAAATAATTTGATTGCTTGTTTACATTGAATAGGCTCCAAAACTACTGAACCAATTTGAATAATTCTTTCATTTCACTGTCGGGAAGCTACACTATCCACGGGCGACATAGGCTATATTATATTTTCAAAAAAATTAGGGATCCTTAATAAAACTCCAATAATATAACCCAAAGTGTAAAAAAATAAGAAAACCGAAGCAAAGCGAGCGCGGTAACTCGTCGAACATATACCTAAAAACAAATACGGAGGGTATTTGTCCTCCATTTTTGAAGCTGATTATAAAATATGAAATACCTCTGTCAGTTTTCGGCGTAGATCGACAAACGTCTACAAATACGTTAAAATGAAACAAACCGGATTCCATTTCCGCTTTTAATGATGAACGACATTTTTCTAGATGACGTCAAAGTTTTTTTTTTCAATAATATAAATAGGTAAATACAATATATAATATCTAAAGACGGTAGAAAAGAAAAGCTTGAGGAATATAGCATTAAATTGTACACAGCAAAATATATATTCCTCTTCTAGTGATTTTTTTTCATTGGATTAATATACAGAGTATTTAATATAGGTAGAACACAAGATTTCTTTATTAAATAGGTACACGTACGAGACATTTAAACTACAATGGAGAAGTACAAATTACAACTTTTTAAGAGTTTTGGCGCTTTGCTATGGACAGACGGACGGACGGACGGACATGACGAAACTATAATCATAATCATAATCTAAAGAAACTATAAGGGTTCCGATTTTACTTCGGAGCCCTAAAAATAGGATTGATATAACTCACTTCACTCACGAAGATTGCACTACCCCATATCAAGCAAGTGTAAAAGACCTCGGGATCACTATTGATAGTACAATGAGTTGGAACATGCAGGTAAGTGAAGTCTGTCATTCCGTCTCTGCTTCACTAACTTCCCTGAACCGGCTCAGAAACTTTCTCCCGACCGAGACGAAAGCTAGTTTGGTTCAAGCGCTAATCTTCCCGATTATCGATTATGGTGATGTGTGCACTTTGAATATGAATGAGCTCACCGTGACAAACTGGATCGTCTCCTCAATAATGCCGTTCGCTTCGTCTTCTGTCTCCGCAAGTATGAACATGCTGTAACGTCTCTATGGAGACTCTTTGCCTTCTAAGCTCAATTGGATTCCCATCCGCGAACGAGGGCACATTCGATTACTTTCTCTACTTCCCTCAATCCTTTTTCTTCCGCATTCTCCTGATTATCTGAAATCTAAATTCCAGTTCCTATGTTCCCCTCATGATCGGCAGCTTCGCTCTACTGAATCTTATCAACTCTATACCGCTGCACCGATCTGGGTTCATCTCCAATTCTTTCTCTGTTCCGGCAGTCTGCCTTTGGAATGCGCTCCCCGAAGGAATCAGAAGACCTGCTAGTAAAGCATCATTCAAAAAGAACCTCAGGACTCTTTTTCTTGATCTTCATTGACATCATAGAAGGTTTCTAATTTGTATGCATCATATTATGTATATTTTAATAAATATATTAAATAAATAAATAAACGCTAACACACTCATACACCCGTAGTAGGTTATTACCTGTGTCGCGGGTGGGATGGACAATACATATAACACATCACAATCACACCCATGACCCGAGTACAAATATTTAATCTGTCACATAAATATCTGCCCCGGCTGGGAATCGAACCCGGGACCACTCGCTTCGTAGGCAGGGTCGCTACCAACTAGGCTACAGGGTCGTCAATTTTATGTAGATATTTGTATGTATGTATATAATTTACTTTATTAACCGCCTTTCGCCCATTTCTCTTTTATCCAATGGTTAGCTGGTAGAGAATGCATTAAGCATATAGCTCGCCATTTGTACCGTAATATTTTTATTGTGGTCAATAAAGGTTAAATAAATAAACTCAATAGGTACTAATTAATAATAAAATTGTGATCGACATAATGACATTAACTATGAACAATTCGAGTAAAATAACTTTGTGAATAAACGTTAATTTAGCAATTAAATGTTGACTGGTTAATTGTAATATTTACCATAATCTAGGAATTCATTATTATTGTTTCCAGTAAGTAGACAATTGATCGGAAGGAGACGTTTTGTCTCTTTATATTTAATTAACTGGCGCATTGATTTAATTAACATTTAACATCGGTAATGAAAGGATCCGTTGTTAGCATTTCCTGCTGTTGCGAAGGCAGGGCGCGGCGCGGCAACGGGATCACGTGCAATTTGTCCACTGTAGGACACAATAGTAGGATATGCAAACAATATACATATTTTTTTGGTATTTTGTTGTTTTTTTGCTGATGCAAACTTCTTGTTAAAAAAACATTATAATATGTCAAAATGTTATAATACACTTGATGATGCACGCATGTGTAGTGAAATTTTTCCTTGGGAGTTACTTGCCGCTTTTTATTTCCTTCGAAGTTGAAATTATAGATTCGATAGCTTCACTTTAAAAAGTGTTTTTATAAACCATATTGGAATAAAATAATAATTTGTCATGTAAGATAAGATAATTGCAAAAGAGACAACTGAAGTGAGTGACAGAGATGGCATTTCAATGTCACATTATGAGGAGGTAATGATTTAATGTTTTTTATAACTGAGTAATGAGTGTATAATGAATGACGGATAACAACATCGGGTGCCTATTAAGTAATATTATTAACCTGTAAGAAACAGGTGGAACCAAATGGTAATGAGATGAGTGGAATAATAAAATTAAAATTAAGTGGAATGCAAAATTTTCAGACGGAATTGGGCTTAATTATCGAAGATTTTACTTTTGATGTACCACTAACAAAGCTCCATCGTGGATCTCGATTTATACTCGTTTATCACAGAATGATTTAAGTAATACAATTAAATGAGTTTACTGTATTACATTAGGTGCTTATAAGGTTGGATAGATTATGATCGTTTCCGATTGTTTTCGATTTTTTGCCCCATAATCATCTAATCGAGAGTGAAGCATAGCAATGGCCGCCCGCTTACCATGTGTGCGTATTTTTTGATTCGCGATTGACGCAGTATGGTGTCAATGTGTGGGTGTGTGTACTTGTATGAATAGAGAGTTGGTATTACTATAGGTGCTTCACTGAATTTGTTGTTGGGATTACGTCCGTCTTTTTTTAGGTCCGTGCCCATAATATAGTTCGCCTCAGGTCTTCTCTGCTCTGAATGTGCTATGAGGCTTACGAGAGTCATAAGACGTTCGTTCATTTCATTCACAGGCTTCACAGCTGCTTATGGCAGCGTAAGGACGCAGATTTGGATACCGATATTTTTGCGTTCTTCGTGTTTTGGTTGCGATTGTACTCGTATTGGCCAGAAATAAAACCACAGATACAACATTCTGGCGTTCGTCCACAGTTCGGTTCTCGCGTAGTTTTCTACCCCGCAATTGTAAACTGTGGAACGAACTTCCTGTATCGGTGTTCCCTTCAACCTGTGACATGGGGTCCTTCAAGAAGCGGGTCTATTTTTTTCTTCGAGGCCGGCAACGCATTGGTGACGCCCCCAGTGTTACTAATGTCCATGGGCGGCGGTGATCACTTACCATCAGGTGACCCGTCTGCTCGTTTGCCTGCTTAAGGCATAAAAAACATGTATTGAATACTAGCTATTCACGATATATTGTTATATAAAATGTAGAGAAGACAGTGTATTATTTTATAGATGTATTATTATGATGGACAAACAACGGTTGTGTGGTAGAAATGACCTGAAGCGCGAACGGTTAAACCGGTTCTGCTACAAACAGACTGACGACAATGCTGTCCTGTCCTTATCTGATTACAAAAAATAGTTAATAAAAACCCATTTAATATTTATATAACCGATGTTGCGTAACTTAGTGATCTCGCGACTTCTGAAAAACTTATATATGGTAAATTCACACAATTTTATAATATTTGGCACATACCAAACTTAGATGCTAAAGGTCTAATAATACGAGCTAGTTCAGGCCTATACGGCTTCATAAAATTAAAATAAATCTTCAGTATTCGGAAGAATACCAATAAAGTTATATCCTCAGATTATAAAAATAAGATCGTTTTAACAGGGTAATTAGGTAAACATAAGGCTAAGCGCAGATTGAGACTTTTTGTCACGGAGACTTTTTGTTACCCAGTCGAGTGCTATGAAGATATATGGGAGTGCGCTGACTATGGTGACATGACAGCACGGTGACAAATAGTTCCTAGCAGACGGCAACATCTAGTGACGTGACTGTCACCCGGCGGATTTTTTTAGGGGTCTTAGGTATATGTTTAGTATTATTTTTAGGGTTTTTGTAACTCTTCATATTTTTTATTTATTGATCAAAATAAAGATGTAAGAGGCCCCGGAACAAACTAGCCACCAAGGGAGACTGGGACTTTTGGCATTTAATTAAAGTATAATATCAGATTAATCTGCAATCTGAAATAGAGAAATCCAAAAACGAGTATTTGTGAATTTACCTTACAAAATATTATGTCGATATTGTAATGGAAATTGATTTATTTGTAAGAATTTATAAGTCCAATTAATGAATAGAATGGCATTGAATGAAGATACCTACCAAATACCGCTGGAAGTATTAAGAATTTTAAGCCAAATCGGTAAACAAGAAAAATATTCTTTCCTGGTCCCAGAACCAGAACCATCAACGTCAAAGTAATGATTTTTGATTTAATCGTAATAAAATCGTATACAAATAATTTATGTTCCAAAGTTTGATTTTATTAAAAGATAACTGTTTGATTGATGTTTTTTTTAACTCCTGATCCAAAAAGAGGGCACAAAATTTTTAGCCATTTTTAGCCACTTTAAAGGGTACGAAATTTTGACATTCTAGCCACTTTTTAAAAGTTTTTAGCCATTTCTTGGTTCACTGACTTGGCAACACCGTCAGTCACTTTTCAAGTGGGCGCACCGTGGAGACAGTGACAAAAAGTCTCAATTTGCGCTTAGCCTAAGTTTTTAGCAGGCTGTCAGCTGTCACCTGTCATTTTACTTGTCATTGGTTGTCACTTCTCTCATGCTCCGCACAAATACATTAATTATTAATAGAAGTGTAAGTTTTTATTATCACCAAAACTACTTGTCATAGGCGAATGATCCAAGTCTTAGCCTTTTTATGTGTATTCCATCACATAAAAATACGACACATAATTTAAATAATACATGTTTGTACTTTGTAGCCAGGGGTGCTATGGACGAAGTATTAGATAGGTAGTTGGTAAAATTACCATAGAGCAGACGCAACACAGCATTTTTTGAGGACGTAATTGCGACTTAACATCATTACCTCGTCTACGCGTCTGTTGAACTAGATGGGTTGTTACTGATTTGACGCTCGCAAACTAGATGGCGTTGTTACTGATTTGACGATCGCTAACTAGATGGGTTGTTACAGATTTGACGATCGCAAATTTGGTGGCGTTGCTACTAATTTGACGATAACGTCATGTACATATTTTATAATCGTTCGGAAGGAGTACCTAAACTCCAATCGTGCGTCGGAGCTGACACACACAATTTTTTTATTTCGAAAACAAAAAGCTCAAGGGTATAGGCTTTAAGTCTTTTTTTGTATTACCCTACACGGGTATTTTATCATAAATTAGATAAGTATAATTAGATATTCCTCATTATCATTAATCAAAAACGACGACATAACTAGTGATATCATTTTAACTATAAAAAATTCAGAGCGTTAAAATTCGCGATTAGAGATCTAAAAAAATGTCTTCACTAGAAAAACTTCATAACTATTAAGCCTATTCAGACTCGTTTGCGCAATACGTTGTCATATGACGATGAAATGCTATGTAGCATCTAATATACTATTTTTTGTGTCATTAATGGTTTGAAGCCATTTGAAATTAAATTCGGTAAAATTGTCCTCATAATGCAGAAACGAAATGTCAATCCTTAACATTACTGTAACATAGTATTCCCGAGTTCAAACCATTTTTGTGTATATGACAGATCTCCCGTCAGGATATAGTGTATAATCTATGCCGTGAGGCACGTGATGTGGCCTGGGTGGCGACCGAGTCCCGACTAATCTAGTCGGAGCGTTTATATGCAACCGATGCAGAAAATTTCGATAGCGTGATTTAGGTCGGCGTGACGTCACCTTGTGACGTGTAGTGCATACCACACCCACGCACCTTAAACGCCCTTCAAAATTTTCAGTGACAAAAAACAATAGTGCCAATTCTAACTCTTGCGTTATGACAGGAAGAAACAAAACGATTTTTTTGTGCATTCCGGAAATTTATAAAGGGCTTAATTTTTTTCAACTTCAACTTGTAACTTATTTACATTTGTCAAAAACCTATATTAATACCTAATTAAATTGTATTACGTAATTAAATAATATAAAAAAAAAACTTTCTATATCTTAGAATAAAAAATATACAAGTATGACGTCCAAGGTGTATAGTGACCTGACGAAATAAGGATCCCAAGTTCGATCGCTGGTATGGGCAGGCTATTATCGGGTCCTGGTCTTAATACGTCATTTCTAGTCTATCTATTATAATCCAAAACCGCAACACAAAGAATTTTAATGCATTTATTCATAGCCATAACATGCGATGTAGATCATCACGTAGAGCCCTAAGTAACTTATTACCAGCAATCAACAAATGACTCGCCGTCGCCACACTGACCACGATCCAAAATATCGGTAAATAATATAAAAATCGTGAATACCCAAACGGGTATACATGCGGATAATAACGGATGCAAATGCATCTAAAATGTTTGTTGTTCGCAATTATAAAAGTACCTATCATAAATAAGAAATGAGATTGGCTTCAACCCATTAACGGCCCACTACTGAGCACGGGTCTCTCCTCTTGAGGAGGCCTAGAGCACACTCCACCACGCTGCTCCAGTGCGGATTGGTGAAGGGGTTAGTGGCCAACCCAATTGTCGGAAGTTTTCATGCCGCCCGAGAGCCTCCGACGTGGCTTAACGACTGTTATCTTACGATAACAACCGGGACCGACGGCTTTACGTGCTCTCCAAAGTACGGAAGCGCTCAAGAAATTTTTGCCACTAGCGGTCACCCATCCAACTACCGACCGCGCCCGCTGTTGCTTAACTTTGTCGATCGCTTAGGATCGACGTAAGCCGCCGGGTTATGAGCGCTTCAACTGAATAGAGATTAAGAATTGAGATTATCGCGCAGCAAAGTCACTTTTTTACTTGTGTCGCTATTCAATCACACCAGCAGATTAACTGATATTTTATTTGGGCTAGTTACATCTTACATCATGTTTCCTTTCAGTAAAATTTGCCATCATTAATATTCAGGGTACTTTTCCTCCACCCTGTATATAGATGAACATATTTTTAGGCAACCCATTCGCGGTACTTTTCTTTACAAGATATTTGATATAAAAATAAATTATCCGATAAGCAAGATGTGTGCAGAAATGCCTCTAATACGGATCTTAGACTATATTAAGGAGGAACAATTATGCAGAGATCATTTTAAAGTCATAATATCTGACTGAAATCTGAATATCTGATGATCTGATCCCCTACTATCTTCCACAGTCCATTATTGCATTCATTAGAAGATAACAGAGTAAAAAATTCTGAGAGAACTCTGTAAAGGCACAAAGTGGAGAAGAAACGGAATAGGCCTCAAACTCGCGGAAACCGGAATACCAACGCTATAGCAAATAGCTATCACTGCTTGTTAGTAGATATTGTAAAAACATAATATAGTTAGTAAACTAACAACAGGAATGTTACGGATCGGAATATGTAAAGTAGTAAAACAAGTCTATACGAGTAAGTTTTTATTTACATTTATGGTGTTAATGAGCCATTTGAACACAGATGGCGATAGGTTTCCCTATAGAGAGACTATTGTATAATACTCTGAGTTATCTTCTTTGATACAAATAATCTATACTAATATTATAAAGCTGAAGAGTTTGTTTGTTTGGTTGAACGCGTTAATCTCAGGAACTACTGGTTCGAATTGAAAAAAATATTTTTGTGTTTGATAGTCTATTTATCGAGGAAGGCTTTGCTACATAACATCATATATTTTAGTAGTTAGTTTTTTCCACAAATGAATGCGGGTAAAGCCGCGGGGCACAGCTAGTTCCATAAAAGAACATTTGCGACGTTTGTATTTAAATTAGGTAAAACTTAAAAACAGCCGCACGTGTGTTTATGATGTGCTCTACAAAAATTGAAACGGTTTTTTTAGCCTTGATGACCAATTCTAAGTATTTCAATTTTATTTCACCCTATCAAACTTAACACTTAGCAAGTAAACTTTCGCCATTTTTATTGCGATTTGCGATCTGTGTTCCCTAATTTTATTTTTAAATAAATAAATGCACCAAGTACCTAATAAATTGACTGATATGTTATTTTAACAAATAATACCTTCGCACTGGGCTAACTTTATTGACCCTTATATCAAATTGTGGTATACAAGGCTTTAACGTCGACCGTTACTTAACTATCAAATTGTTAACTAATCTTACCATAGCTAGAGAACAGCTATAATTTTCCAGATTATGTTGAAATGAGGAAAGAAGTGCAAAATATAAAACGAAAGTAGATCTCGTGACACATTACATCACAATATAAACTCATTAAGTGATCTAACATCAAATAATATTACAATAATTATATTCTTTACTATGGATGAAAATTTAGTGATCTAAAATCTGATCTCTGCTGTGGTTCTATTCGATAGAAATCATATCCACTGTTCCAAAATAATATTATATTGATAAGATTTATTTCAAGCAAACTACTTACTATAAAATACAAATACCCTTTGATCAGTATATTTTTCAACGCTTTTGGCCTATATATACTCTTGGCCCATTTAGTCCTGATGCTCATTATTTTTTAAGACTCACTGAAAAACATGCGATCCAAGAGTTAGCTTTCACGCACAAATTCAAATTTAAATATTTTATTCTAAATTGCATAAAATTGCTGTTATTGCAAACAATGTGCCAGTTATATTTTATGGTTATGGTTGACACATGTTTATTTACATCACAAATATCAGATCCCACGGCTCCCACGAGTATCTACATAAGTACATCGGGAAGGAAAATAGAGATGTCACTAATGTAATCATTTTACAAGAGTTTCCTGGTATATTATGCAAAATGGAAACAGGAAACAACTTCAATATAATAATTATATAAAAATCTCGTGTCACGATGTTTGTGGTCGAACTCCTCTGAAACGGCTCAACCTATTATTATGATTTTTTTTTGTATACATTTGATACATATGAGAATAAGTCGTAAAGTTTATTTCATACCGCAAGGTGATTAGGGTGTCTCTATGTATATCTAGATATAATTTATATGTCAGAACAGCGTTTGCCCGGTCAGCTAGTATTTTATATTATGATCTTCCACAGCAGACGTTGTTAAGTTTAAATTGTAAAAAAAATTATAGTTTCATGTTTCAAATATAAATTTTATATGTTTTTAATTACAACACCATCTATTGGAGCAAAATATTATTATGCATCATCTAATAGATCGGGTTGTAAATTGTTTATTGTATCTTTTGTAGGCAGTTTTGTCTATAAATTGCTTTACATAAGAAGTACGGTACTTATATTGATTCTACTATAACTTAACTGCAAAAATAGGAATATGTTTCAGTTTAGAATTGTGTGGTTTTTTCAGTTGCTTCGGTAGTTTGTTTCTGCTTGTTTTTAAAATGGCATTAAAAACCATAGGTACCCCAGTAAGAAACATCTTGTATAGGTATATCAATATATAAATTATGGACTTGTTTTAAGATTGGTTTAACTTTAAAGTGCTGCTGCAATTACCACTCATCGTCTTTGCCATGCTACTTTGCTACTAGTGCGATAAAAACTAAAATAATTCGTATCACGCGAAGTTCATGGTATCACTCTATGCCGTGACAACTATAATCTAGAGGAGCCTTGTAGATCCCACAAGGTCAGTCACAGAATCTACGATAGCTTTAAATGATCGTCAAATGTTTTTTGTGTAAACACTAATTGAATCTAACCTAGATGCTTGGGTATTTTCAAAATCTAGGCTACATCAATTCATTTGGCTCAAGAGCATCTATCTCGTAAATGATGAAGACATTTTTTTGTTTTCGCTACATCGTAATTGAAGTCAATTCTTTGATTATAACGAGTAATTGAAGAAAATTCTTTGTTCATAATAGAGTCTGGTGTAATTTAGAGGCGAGCATATTTTAATTTCTTGTGATGCGTCACAACTGCCAGTCATTTTGTTTTTTGTTTTAAACATAGATTTCATAGATCTTGAGTGTCATTTAAATATGTCGTTCGACAACGCTCTCAATTAGGATTACGGTTTTGTGTGAGATTGATTAAACATATTATTATCTCGTTATCAATAAAAATATTCATCAGTAATAAAACAACAAATGAAAGCATTCTGTATAGTACTTCTGTAAAAGTTACATCTATGGTCGCAAATAAAGCACAGCCGATTTCACGGTGAAATAAAAAAGTAAATATTATGGTTAATCTAACCATTTGTTATGGTTAGTTTACCATAAAAGTACAATTGATTATGATTAAACCATTTACTGTGAATAAATTACCTAACCATAACATTAAAATATTATAATAATTATCCCACGTAATCAGCTGTATTTTACCTGTTAAATTACATAATTTAATGCGCTTTACTTTAATTTTATTATCTCAGTGCAAAAATATATTTTGGGTTTCGCCATGTTTCCTGTGTGTCATTCAAGAAATGGCAGACGCTGCCATGACGCAAGAAATGTTTTTATTTTTATCTTCAGTAGTTGGCGTAAAATATCAGAATATGTTAACAAAACTTTTTATTGATTAGAAGTAAAAAACTCATTTTATGGTGTTGCGATCCCACACTCATTATAGTATACATATTATTTTTGTCTTAATTTGAACACATTTAATATTGTTATTATTTCGTAAGTAATAGTGTGTTGAAGTCATGCTACAGTTTTCTATAGGTACGACAAATATTCTGCGGTTTGTAACCGCAAGCAGACGATAATAATTATTAAGTCTCATAGTAAATTACCTATCTGTTTTTAGATTCCGATAAAAATAAATCGACGTAACAAGCATATTACGTTGTCTATTTGTAGATATTATGCTTATACAGGATGACTTTTTCAAGTGGGCGTGGATGGCGAAAATCGAAACTATAATACCCCATTTACACGCGCGCGCGAGCCACGAGACAATCCGCGAGACGCGCGCATACGCGCGCGTGTGAACAGGGCGCTCGTGGACCAGACCGCGGCGCGTCTCGCGCTCGCAGGGCTCGCGTCGGGAGCGGTTTTCTAGGCGCGCGCATAATGGGCTCGCGCGAGCGCTCGCGCGGTGTTCACACGCGCGTAGGGGGCGTGGCTTACGGACGCGCCACGAGACGGTCCGCGACACGCGCGTGTAAATGAGCGGTAAGGAATAGGGTATCGTCATACAGATAATTTAGTTTTTGTCATCTACTGATACAGAATGTTTATGGGATATTATTGTATATATTGCTTTGTACTCAGAACACATCAACTATGTTTTTCTTACTACATGACTTCGAAAAATTGTGCTTGAGTGGCATACGAATTTGGATAATCGACGCACGAAACACGCACAATTTTTATACGTATATCGTCTCGCTTTAAATAAGGAGTTATTTGAGCCTTTTTCTCTTATGTTAACTTCTTTATATTTTTATTATTTCAATTCGTTTCAGTCTGTAATAATATAATAAATATTAGTAGTGTGTTATTTGTAGACCACAAAGTTTCCGTATAGTGTTTTATATAATACAGAGAATCATTACCATATGGCATGTACCAGGAAAAGTATAGGACCAAATATCGCCCCTTGTGGTACAAATATCATATCTGGTGACCTCGATAATTTAGCATTATACATTCCATTACATGTAACGTACATTTTACATTCCATTTGTAGAGCAAAGGATATATAATTTTCTTGTACGACACGTGTGCGGTATTGATCCACTTACTAAGTTATGCAGAAGCTATTTTCCGCGTTCATAGGTCACTAAATTAACCTATTAAGCTGCTGTTACATTATCCGCAGAGCTCTGCCGTAAAGCGCGGGTAAAATTTCGCCGGCACAACATGAATTTCACATGCCTACCTGTAGGCAATTTTTTGACCTAATAAATGTTATTTAGGATGACATAACAAACAGTTTCTCGCTTTACACCCGAAGTGTAGTAAAAGTAGTTCAGTAAATATTAATATATTCAGGACATCAAAATAAATAAAATCCTTATGAATAATTCGATAGGTACTGTGTGAATAAATAAATACAATGTTAACCATAACAGCTAACTAATCGTTGTATTTGTTGCTTTTATTGTAAAAACTATATCGTAAATATATACCAGTCCGGTTTAATTTGTGAAAGGGCAACCGAAATAGAATGTGCTTACTAAGTATATACCTACCTACATTACAAATATTTTTTGTAGTATTACGGAAAAACAGTCTACTTAACATGCGTGACTAAACAAAAATAATACGTAGAACAGTTAGTCATACTTGCTTTTCATCAATTTCAATTCTCATACTTAATACAATTAAATTATTTATTTACTCAACATATCATAGGAAAACCTGCATACGTAGGTATAGTAGGGTCGATTTGCAGCCGATACAAATGTAAACAAACCATTAAAGTCGTTTTCTAGGGTTTTTCACCAATTGACATGAATTTCTACACTAAATGCGTTTTATTTAGACGGGTGAATTTCCCAAGTGCATTTTTGAGACGGCGAGGTTGAAAATTAATGTGTGGAGGTAAACTACAATTATGCATAATTTTATATAGGTAGTTTAAATAGTGATCTACACGATAGTGAAGTATTCAGAGGTATTTAATACATAGATTCTTAATAAAAAAATATCTAAGACCTAAAATCTAATTCCGGTGTACTGTCCGAACTCCATTTATTTACATATTTTATTAATTTAATTTTTTTTGGTAAATAAATTTAATTGAAAAGGAATGTTTTTTAGAAATACATTAGATAACACAACTAATATATATTTACGGAGCAATTTAAGATAGTACAACAGCTCTTAAAACATCTCTTAAAAATGTCCTACAAAAAAAAGCAATACCGGTGGCGCATTTTGTATACTTCATAACTTGTTACAACACGATTTGGAAGACACCTTACTGGCTCTCCCCGCACCGTTCAGTTGTGCTCTTGCAAACTGCGTGTTAGGATAACCGACTTGCTGCGTAGTTTTCCTGTCAAACACGTAAGTACTCACTGCGGTGGCGCAGGAATACAAAATCATCTAATTCCGATGTCATGTATATTAGTAAAAGTACAAAGCAGATTATCAAGAAATTTTTTGGAGGCTTCCATTAAAGGTTTTCAGCCATAATTGTGATATAAAAGTTAACCTGTGAGTAACGGTTTTTTTTTAAATTCAAGTTTTGACTCTAATTCTAAGTCCGGTGGCCTAATCTCGGTGGCTCCGGTGGCAAACCAAAGCGCATAAGGACGTGTATACCTTGCCAGTGCCGATAATTTTTGAAACGAAAAAAAATAATCGTAGGATGAAACCCATTGCAGAAGGAAGAGAATATAACGAAAATTAAAGGAAAAATAATTTACGGGCGATCTGAGGTTGGGAGGTGAGGGAGGGGGGGGGGGGTTCAAGGGTAAAAAATAGTTTATCTCAATTTCTGGCAAAACTACAAGTCCTATAGAAAAAAGTTAAATAGCAATGTTGTAAGTAATAAAAAGATCTACAACTTTTTTATTTACCCTTTTTATACATTACCTCAAAATTAATGTGAAAAATTCAAATAACCAAGTTTTTGGTTTTTATTTCTATCTTTTACAAAAAAATTTTTTTTTTCACGAAATTTGGTGAAAATTAAATGACAACTATTTTCGCAAAAACATTTCGGATTCGAGTTTTTAATTTTTTTTGTCAATCATTGTGTACAATTTTGAGTTATTTATTAATATTTACACTTTAATTAATCGAAAAACGTAAGATTCCATGTTATTTTGTTAGACAAAAAAAATTACAAATCCATAAAACATAAAGATTGCAAAAAACATGTGAAAATAGTCGTTTCATTGCATTTTCGGAGAACATTTATCATAGTTGTTTATAGTTAGTAGTAGTAGTAGTTAGTAGTTTATAGTTTTTTATATACCATTAGAAAGTAGAGATTACAACGAACAAAAATCTCACCGATTTTTAAAAAAAGTAGATATTTTGACGTGAGAATTTTCGATTGAAAATTAGGTACCAAAAACTTGGTTATTTGAATTTTTCACATACATTTTGAGGTTATGTAAAAAAGTGTAAATACAAAAGTTGTAGATATTTTTATTACCTACGACTTTGCCATTTAACTTTTTCCATAGGACTTGTAGTGTTGCTGGAAATCGAGATAAACCATTTTTTACCCTTAAACCCCCCCTCCCCCCTCCCAACATCAGATCGCCCGTAAATTATTTTTCCTTTAATTTTTGTTATATCCTCTTCCTTTTGCAATGGGTTTCATCCTACTATAATTTTTTTTTTCACTTTTTACCGTTTTTGAAGCTATCGGCACTGGTCTAATAGGCCACAGAAACACAAGCGTGTCTAATCACCGCTTAAAGGAGTCCGTTCATCTAGACTCCTACTCTTCAAAATGTATCTTTAAAGTATTAAAATATCGCTCACCTAGTAATATAATGGCACATCTGCAAAAAATGCGAAATTCAGTTTATATGATATACATACGTGTTTAAAAGTGCATAATCTACATAGTGATAAATATTTATTAATGTCTATACAAGTAACCAAACCCATACAATTTGTAAAAAACGTAAGAAAAACCCATAAATTAATTTTAAACATTTTTATATAATTTGTGAAATTCGCTTCTGTAAAATATGACAAATTTAGATGTGCCGGTGTATTACTAGGTGAGCGATATGATCTTGCCTTTATTATTTCTCATTGGCATAATCAATTTCGGTGGATCAGATTCTAATTCCAGTGGTCCTAATTTTGGTGGCATTTGATAGTGTAATTTCAAAATATCTCCGGAACTAATAATTTTTTTTTCGATCTCTACTATGTGACTAATTATTACTACTATTTACAAAATATTTATGCCAAATAAAATGTATTAGAAACAGCAGGTTTAAATTTAATCAATTTCGGTGGCTCGGATTTTAATTCCGGTGGTCCTTTAATAATTTCGGTGGCATTTGATAATTTCAAATGGAAATATCTCATGAACTAACAAAAAATTTTCGATCTCTAGTATATGATTAAGTAGTACTAATATTTACCTATTATTTAAGCCAAAAAATTTTATCAGAAACAGCAAATTTAAATTCGCCACTGTAATTAGGCAAAATTCGTGTTTGTTGAAATTGACCCAGACAAACTACTCATTAGCTTTTTTTAAGGACCGCAACTTTTGAAAGTTTGAGTGACAGCGTGGACTAAAAAACGCCGAAAGACCATCTCTACCCAGTAAAGAGAATTTTATGATTATGATTTTAAGATCGCTGCGATCTCAAGATTTGATTTGAGATGATAATATACGTCAAATCGTATATAAAAATTTGTAAGATCTGAGATCGCGCTTTCAACCCGACATCAGTTTATTAATACGGGCCTAACGCTCCAACTCAGAGTTACTAGCGGTTACTTAAACCGCTCCTTAGCACAGAATTTGTATGGTGATTCTTTACAAAGGAACGATTTAAGTAACCATTAGTGACTCTGAGTTGTGGCATAAGTGTCTTCATTACACAATACAAATAATGTAATAACAGTAGATTTCCGCAAAGCAACTCGTAACCTATTATAACAATCATAAATCTTGTTTTTCTATCCGTTTGACACGGTAAGACACCTCAGACAACTTTATTTATACGTTTTCCGATCTTAGAAATGACAACATAATGAAATAGCCATTGAATAAAACATTGACATTTCAAGAAATTATTACAAAATGATAATTTACTGGTAACCTCACTCTCCTCACACTCAACCTTAAATCAACTTTATTTTTTTATTTATGTACTTACTCATTTTATAAAATAAACATTGAATAATACTCCAAGATTACTTCAATCATCCGTGAAAACCGCATCAAATTCATGAGCCGTTTCTGAGATAAGCAGGAACAAACGCATAGACAAAGAAAATATCTGTTATAAATACTAACTCTCAATAAATTATACCTGTCTCTACACTCTCGAACCTACTCTATGGTTGATGCATAGACACAATTCCATTATTGTACTTTCATTGCAACATTCAATTAATTGTTTTCAATTTACTAATAAAATCAACCAATGACATTAACTATTTGCCAAGTTAATTACACGCAAAATTAAACCTTGGTTAAACAGATAACGATAGTCTGTTGGATCACGATGTAGATCCAATATCGTGAGAATTTTCTTAACATTTTATTGTTTTAATTCTTTCAAACCATTGTTATTTGGTCACTATAATCCAATCTTTAAATTGTTGGGATGTAGGAAGCACATTGAAATATATTTTATCTTTTATACCTTACTCCTAGCCTAGCCTAATTTAGCCTTGATATCCGGTGTAGTTTTTGGAGTTTACTTCTCCTTAACAATTTATTTTTATTTAAAAGCCCGGGGTATGAAAAGTTATGGGGGGTAAAATCAAACTTACGTTACGTTATGCGTTATGTTCGCGCGAAACTTATCTTGTTTTATAAATAATCGTTCGTAAGGAGTAAACTCAAGCCGTGTGTCGGAATTGACGCACACAATTTTTTAAAATAATTGTAAGTTATTATTTAATTGGACGCTAGATTACTGATTTTTAACAAAGAAGAGATACTAAATTAATGGCCAAAAACTAAATGTTTTATCTTTATTTTTCTTTTATATTTCCACGTTCTGAATGAATCAAAACAAAGTTGTACTTGTGCTTGCATATGTTATTACAATAATTGACGTCGTGATAAATTGGTACTTACGGCTTATGGCTGTTGTGTCATTAACATTGTTATATCATCTGTAATTAACACAAGTCGATCACATAGCTGGTTCTTAGGTGTTTATGTGATTAATTATATGTCATACTAATTTATTCGCTATATTTTTTGACAAGATGATAGGTACAGGAGGTATTGAAGTTGCCTTTCAAATTAAACCAATTTTGGGACATATCGGTTGGATGGATTCAGTCTTTAAAGGACATCCCTATAAACATTTTTTGTGTTTTAAATAGATAAATATTTCCACTTACAGGTTTTCTACAATAATATTTAGTTGGGGCTATTGAAATATTATTACTAGCATATAGAACCGACACCGCGAACACAATGTATGTCCCAATGAATTGGCGCCGATCGGCTTCAATTTTCAATGGATTCGTTCGATTTTGAAAGGAGAACGGGGGCTCAATTTTGAAAATAGAACCTCCCGGCGGGACACACATTTTGTTCGAGATGCCTGTTCTATGACATTATACTTCAATGGTTGGGGCGCGTTCATTTTTATAGTAGAAGAAAGGGTCTGTCCTAAAACCGAACTCTACGCGCGGAATAGAGTTTGGGATGTAAAGTGAACGTACGTCATGTGCACCCAGGTCTACTGATTTACTCGTAGTATGCTTAATTCACCTCAATCAGTACGGTAGTATGTACAGGGTTTTTAAAGTTACTCCGTGTAAGTAATATGTTATTAGTGTAGGAAAATCTTTTAAAAGTCGCAATTATTTGATGCGGGTTTTACCATCCGTCGCCGCCCGGGCGCCCGGGCGCCCGCTCGTGCCGTTTAGAAGAGAGTTATTAGCGGAAAGTTTATTTTTAGTAACGGAAAGTTAATATGGCGAAAGGAGAACTTTTGATCCTGTTTAAACATTCAACGTAATTTTTTTTACGTAAAATAAGTTAGATAATGCTTGAACACAATTCCACCATTTATTTATTTACATTTTATTGAACCATACAAATGTATAAGAACAAAAGGCGGACTTTGACAGTCAACCTTAGGGCATTCCCACCAGATGGTAAGTACTAAATGGCGATGAAATCCAAGATAATAATAATATTTGTAAGCCTCACGATAACGGCATAGTATAGTAGTTTCACCAATTTAACCCAAGACCTAATATACAATGTACCTATAATATTACAAATAAATGCATTCATTCCTTCATTCATTCATTCATTCATTCAGATGGAGAGCGCACTTAGCAAGAGCACCGAATAACTCTACTTTTGACGACACCCCAATTTATAACTTCGCGGGAACATCATATAATATGTTTTCCTGTTATTAGGATTTCCGGACCTAAACTATGTATTTTTTATACACCTAAATGGCCACACGTGAACCACTTCATGATAAGTGGTTCCAATTTCAATACATTTAATAACTAATTGTAAGTACACAATACAGATTCTTCCATAGGTAAAAACCACATAAAATCCCTCTGAAATTATCGCGTTGACATAGACAAAGATTTTTTTAATATTAGTAGGTAATGATTATTATCTTATGTGCAGCTAAGAGGGCGTGTAATAGCTGCATTATCATTTATAATAGCCTGCAGTAGGAATTTACCGTGTTACATAAAATATTCTTGGAGCAGGTCACGGGAAGGTCTACACTAATCTTTTTAATGTTTTTTAAAAACCCCATTAACTTACGCGCCCTCCAAACAAAGCGTTTAAATTGGCCCAGTCGGACCAATGCTCAGTACATTATTACTTTTTGTTTATTCTATGATTTTTGTATTTGATTTTATTTATTTAAAACATGTAAATAGTTATGTGCATACATGATGTAGGTATTCAGTTAATGACGTGATAATTATGTTAAATAAATGTACAAATTAAAATGTTATCTTTTTTATGAGATCACTAAAGAGGAATCTTTGTAATAAATTCACAACATTGGCAAGTTGCCATAACTGCATCTGCTTAACTTAAAATTTTGCACAAAGGTTTTTTTAACGACCCGTGTGGCGCAATGGTTACCATGCCGGATCGGATCGCCGCGCCAAGGGTCCTGGGTTCGATTCCCAGCGAGGCGGAAATTTTAATCATGAGTTTGAATTTCTGTTCTCTTTGTGTGTTGTCCAGTGCACCCACGACACAGGAAATCCTAGTGTGGGTTCAGACTAGATAAAAATATTTTCTGCAATCGTCCACGCTATCCGATATATTCAAAAGATATGGCAATAACATTCGGTCGGGCAAATGCTATGCATAATATTTTTCTGCAAGCTCGGAAATGAGTCGCGAAACAAATTTGTTTTTAAAGATCATCTTACATTGGACACATCAAAATGGCCTAACTAGCAAGCTAAGCTAGGCTAAGGCTAACAAATGTTTTGGGAATATAACATTTTATAGGTGTTTAATAAAAAAAACTACCCATAAATTGATTTCGGAATCTATAATCTTAAATTGGGTTTTGACAATGATAATATCTTTGGGTTTTGAAATAAATTTCTTCGATTAGAGATTTCATAGCTCATAGCTCGGATTATAAAACAAAAGTCAGATAGAGCGCGCAACACGAAAGTGAAGCTACTAAAGCAAATACAAACATTATTTACGATTTTGAAAAATTAATAGGCTATAATTATTAATTATAGTTTTCAAGTGTATTAAATTATACGCGTAATTAAACGTATTACGCTTGAAAACAAGAAGAAACAGAAAAAGAAAAAAATAGGTCCTCAATGATTTCAATCCTATTATAAAATAAAAACACACGTTCATCTCGCTTTTCGACACATAGAACCAAATATATCAGCAGTTTGCCAAATAACTTAAATATACGTAAGCTTCCGTTTCGGGTTTCTCTTTGAAACAATTTGAAGTACATACCTATCTATACCTTACTTTTGAACTCAGTTTTGTCCAGACGCGATCGTCATTTACGGCCCAATAATAATTATGGAAATTTCCCCTCCGAGTGAAATCATAAAGTGAGCATAAAGTGTTGTCGACTCTACAGTGTTTTTCGGATACAAGTTATCGAGGAAAGTTTTGTAATGGAATAAATATTGAATGACGTAGACATTTTCTTAAAGTAAATTTAATGTGCAGGATTATTTAGTTATACACAAATATTAGTTATTATTATTTACGTGGAAACAAAAACCTTATTTTATTTTATTTTATTTTATTTTATTTTATTTTATTTTATTTAATACTTGTATTCACAGCAATTATTACAATTTTATGTTACTCGTTACATATAACTTAACTCTTGAGCCAAATTGAATACACATTATGTATGTTATTCTTTTACAATATTTGGACGGTTGAAGTGATTCAGAATATTTAAATATATAGACATAGAAGACTATAGCAGGATGAGATACCGTTAAAAAAGAAAGTTCAGGTACATTAAATTGTCATCGTCACCAACCGAAACTATCCCACTTCTGAGTAATGTTTGTTCCCTAAATAAAAAACATAAGGCCATATGAATAGTAGATGAATGATTTTTGTATATACTTATAGGTAACATGGAATATTTTCCAAGATACCAAGGAAAAGGATTAAAACAACCCCTTGGTTGTTTTAATTTTTTAAATGATTACAAACAGCCTTAGCTTTGCCATTAATGACCACCAAATTCATTACAATATAATATTCATTACAATAATACATGAATATCTCTCAAATCTCAAATCTCAAGATCAAAAGCACTACCGATTCCGCGTTAAAATCGTTATAGCCATAACTATTGTGTTTAACTAACCATTTATTACGGATAAATCAACCGTAATAAGTACCATTTTTTATGTTTTAACTGGTTAATATCGTTAATGTACCTTATAGCGGTGTCATCGCGGAAACGGCCATGGTCTGTGATTTGATAATGTTATAGGTATCCGTCAACATAGAAATTAGAGATGGGCTAGGTATTATAAATGAATGTGGAGGCACGTTCAAATTATTGCCATAGCGTTTAAGTGGCAATACTTAGAGATGTGTCAACTCGAGTTAACTCGAGTTGTGCTTAGTTCAAGTTAACTCGAGTCACAGTAACGGAATCGAGTTGAATCTCGTGTTTGGGCTGGCGGTAAATGATCGAATCAAGCGTAAGAGCGAGAGGGCGATTAGTTCGTTGCGCTTTAATATTCCCCCGAATGACACCGACAATGACACAAAATTTTCCGATCATAATAATATCAAACTATATTCACTGGTCACAAATGTCAAATGTCACAATATTCCAGATTTGACGTTTAAGGTTAGCTTAAGTTATCCTTAAAATTAGCGGTTGTCAGTTGTTATTGTTTGTTTCTTATTATTAAGTACCTACTATATTTTTATTAATGCCGGGACCTAAGAGACCTATCTCTTGTTTGGGACGTATTTGAATCGCCAGTGAGAGGACGTGTTAATTGTAAACAGTGTTCAGATTCATTCAAATATTGAAATGTATAAGTAAATATTTAATATAAATATTTTGTGAAGACTGCTATATACCTAACTGGTTTTGTCGTTAAATATGGGTATTTACTAAAACTAAACTAACAATAAGACTGAACCCAAAAATAAATGAATAATAACTCTAATGATAAAAATACAAATATGTTAAGTATAAAAACCTTTTTATTTCAATCCTATCTACGCAGTTTAGCAATAATTGTCCCAACAAAGAGTCGGATAGAATAACAAATATGTAAAAAAGTAATTTGTAACAAATCATACACTCAGTTTCATTCTGCTAACTCGAGTTGTGTAACTCGAATTCAATTCGAGTTACCTGAATTTCAAATCGAATTTACTCGAGTCGTCTTTTTTCCGAGTTGGCACATCTCTAGCAATACTTTTATATACATTTCCACTTACGGGTTGTAACCAGAGTTGCCAACTCTACAGTTTTAACTGTAGATTTACAGTTTTTTCGATATCTTCACAGTTTTTAGTTTAGACCTCCAAATCTACAGTTTTTTCTTTATATGTAATACTAAGGCCATCTATTTTATTCGCTGCGTAACCCAAACTTAGGAATAAACGATCTACCACCACCATAAAAGGAACTTTAAATACAAAGTAAGAAATTAAAAATTGTTATGAGTTTCATAAAAGAGATTTCATAAAAATATGTACGATTTAAAAAATAGAGATGAAACTGAAATACAAGAGGATGTGCAGATTGAAAACGAGTCAGTTTTATTAGATACGAGTAACCGCCCTCGCTTTGCTTCGGTTTCATTATTTTTTTACACCTTGGGTTACATTATTGGAGTTTTATTAAGGATCCCTAATTTTTTTGAAAATATAATATAGCCTATGTTACTCGGGGATAGTGTAGCTTCCCAACAGTGAAAGAATTATTCAAATCGGTTCAGTAGTTTCGGAACCTATTCAATGCAAACAAAAAATCAAATCTTTCCTCTTTATATATTAGTATAGATGTGTAAATTTGTAAAGATTTAAAGATGATTTACGAATACATAATAAAATTTTCTTACTATGTTATATTGTTTTATTGATTACAGCTATGAAATAACACAAAATAAGGAAAACTGTAGATTCACAGTTTTTTAAGTAGAATTTTGCAGTTTTCTACAGCTTTTTGAAAGCAGTTCTACAGTTTTAATCTAGATTAGGGTTGGCAACACTGGTTGTAACAATACAATTTAGTGAAGGTACGGTAATTTTCAATAAAGTCGATTTCTACAAGAACCATAATGACCGTTAGCAAATTTTTTTCTTGTTAGCTTTTTTTTGTTAGCGTTTATTTATTAGCAGAAGAGAAACTAGCGCTCTCTTCAATAGAAGTAGTGCGGCTAACGGCGATAATATAGAACAAAAACTCTCTCCGCCACATGTAAACAAACTAGTTATTTAGACAAAACTAGATTCACACCAGCACTGACCTATTACACAAGATTTTACTTTATGTGGTAACTGACTACTGCATCTGAAATTCTGGGACCAACTGCAAAAAGAGTTCAAAGAGTTAAGATTGACTTCAAAAAAGGAGTAGGTCATAAATTGGGTCGTATTAGTTGAAATTTTTGTAGGTAACTTCAGAACTTCGTCATTTAGGGTCATTTCGCCTGTTCGCGTCCATTTAGTGCAGTTGGCAAGTTGGACGGCGATAATAAAAATGTCCCAGCATTAATTTCTATGAAAAATTTATGTAATGTATTCATTATATAGTCTATTTTAAGATTAACTTTCAGTTTTATTAGAAACATCTTGTGTTTTCTTTTTAAATAGATAAATTTCAGAATTAGGCGTTTTACCCACTTTGCGTCCACAAAATCCAAATTGCGTCCACCCGTGGACCATTTAGCGTCCAGCAGCTTAGAAAAGGAATATAGGGGTGAAATTTTGAATAATTTGTAAAGAAAGATTGTATTTTAATAATTTCTTGATTTAAGAATATAAATATTAAAAAATCAACATTATTATCATTAAAAAAAGCACTTAAAAAATAAAAAAAAAATCTTCTCAACATTGGTTGTATCGATTTATTAATCTCTCGAATTTCATTTAACGCTTTCTTTAAATCTTCTTCTGTGTATGTTCTTTTAAGCTTATCGCATAGCTTTTATCGCGGGCTTGAGCGCGGCGAGCGAATCAAGAAAAACCGTAACGAAATAAAAGGTTACACCGCCCACTTGCACTCAGTACTAGGATAGCAAAAACATGCAAGCAAGTGTGCCAAAACAAAGCTGGGTTATTAAATTTCTCATCGGATTTGTTCACCTAGTAGCAATTAATTAAAGCGAGTACTAGGCGCACAGAAGTCTTCGAGGATGCGACATCATCGACAAATCCGATGAGAAATTTAATAACCCCAGCTTTGTTTTGGCATACTTGCTTGCAAGTTTTTGCTATCCTAGTACTGACTGCAAGTGGGGGGTATGAGGTTTTATTTTGCAACAAATGATATGCAATAGCTTTACCGCGGCAGTCCCCGAGTGCCACACGTTTTTTTTCCTTCTTCTTTCTTGTCTCCGAAGAACTCATCTTAAATGAAAAAAAAGAATGAAAGAAATTACTCATTTCAATTAAAAAAATAGAATTATAAATACGTAGTCTTAATAAAAAATTTACAATAATAATAAAAAATACATTTTAAATTATTTTTACAAGCAAGTATTTAACGAAAACTGTGGACGCAATTTGGTTTATTATTATCCCCTGTAGGTATAGTTTGCGTCCATTGCGGACGCAAAGTGGAAGTTTTGTAAAATTCGATGTAGGAATTCGCGTCCACCTTATTTTATTCGTTAAATATAAAAAACATAAGGAAATTCATAATTAATATTATTCCTTTTTTCATCATAAAAGTGTAGAAACAGCTATGTATCCTAAAATTCACATAAAACAATAAAAAACTTACCATCAAACGCACCGCTGCACACTAATTTTTATCTAAATATCCCGCCCATACGCGCTTCTTGTTGAACAGCCGAGACTAACTATTTTTTCTAAACGGGATTGGTTTGACGCACAGAACTTTTGTCCATGTGTGCGTGCCTCTTATACACTGAAGTATAAGCGGTAATGACTTTTCGTTTGATTGGTGTGTTAGTTGACTTATTTTCGAAGATTTTTAAAGGGAGATCCGCAAAATGGACGCGAATTGGGCGATGGACGCGAACAGGCGAACTTACCCTATCAACCGATTTGAAACAATATTGCTGTACTTATTTGAAAGGGTTGTGTCACATATTGATCAAAATTCTGTTTTAATGATACATTAGGAATTGAGTAGCTCCTCAAATACTAATACATACATATGGTGATTTTAATATAATATTAAGTTTCTCGAAGACTGTTTATTTTTTGGTAAATATTTTTGGTTATTTTTGGTAAAATTTAGATTGCTCAAATAGCTCTATTAAATTATATCGTGTCCATCTCTATTCCATTATTTATCTTTTTACTATTACAACGGAAGTAGCAACTTATCTTTTTACCATAACAACGGAAGTAGCAACTTATCTTTTTATCGTAACAACAGAAGTAGCAATTAACTATGCCAAATCATAAGTCAGACAAAATCGTTCGTAATATTCCTTTCTCTAGGGAACTGAACATCAGTAGATACATATTATATATATACACAGGTTGACACCAACAATCACACAACTGTAACATCCACATTGTACTTAAACACTACGTTTTAGATCTGAGGTTTTAGTAACATCAATAATGCCCGAATTGCCCCAAATCGATGATTTATCTTTAATTGCCCTAGCTAGGAATCTAACGTGGCACAAAAAAAAATCTCGGTAAAAATCATCTTCTGGAATAAGAATTTTATTAATACAATTTAATATTGTCATCAAATAAAAATTTTAATACCGCATCTTAATTTAAAACTATAATTTATTCATATGTGCGGATAAAAGGGATTTATATTTTTCGCTTAAGAGTAAAGAATAAGACTTAATTTATTTCGTTCATTAGTATGTATCACTTATAATTATTATTTTCAGGAAATTAAAAATACCTCTGTAACAGAGGATAAAAAGGAATTATAATATTTGCTTTCAAATTGCCATATCACCGTAACGAAATAGCCGCATTTTCTAAATGCACGCAAGCTCCATCAATCCATCCATGCTATTTAAAAATATAACTTCATTAAAATATTTTATTACTTTCTACTGTTGATAAAAAGCCGACTCACCAGTCCAAAAAATCCTATATTTTCATCGTCCCTCTGTCGCTGGTGCTTCTTTAGCCCCATATCGTAGGCATTACCCTTGTGGTTCACGAACCTTTTCCCCTGTCCCTTCATCACTTATAAGATAAAAAAGAAAAAGATAAAAAACACTCGCGGTTCCTAACAGTCTAGGATAAGCACGAGTCGTGCGCTTCTACCGCGGTTTGAACCGATACTGCTTTTGCGGAATGGTTTCGTGTATATTAAATGTTTTCTCAGGTCGGAGGGAAACCCCTGGCAGTGAAGCCCAGTCGCGACGGACACTAGAATTCAGTGAATCATTGAATGTCCGACATTTCTGTTAAATTTTCCGATTAAAATACATAAATTAAGAAGCAACTGACGTATATTAACGTCATCGCTGCCAAAACACGAGGGCGCTCTCGACCGTAACGCCACTCCGCTAATAGACACTGTAATTAGTGTGAAGACAATTAATAGCATACTGCTTACTGTTTTATAATTTGTAATAATAAATACGCATGCAAAAGATAAAATCTTTAAAGAAAGTGAAACAAAGTTGGGGTACCGTTGGCACGTCAGTCTTTACAAAATTTTTACGTTATGAACCATATCCTATATTAGGACTGCCTAAAACATTAATAAGATCGAACATTTAGCTGTTTTGGGTTGGCTTAGAATATTGACGCGAATCCCATGCCAACATTCTAGGTTGTCGTAAGAGGCAACAGTAGCCGACCCGCTTAGTTGTAAGGTTTCACATAAGGATTACATTATCAGGGCCGGATTAGGAGGTCTGAAGGCCACCTGGGGCAAGGCAGGAGCGGATGTCCCTAATTATTTTCTGAATAAAAGAAAAAATTTTCCGGTAAATCTTTTAAAAAATTATTTTTAACAAATACAATTATTTCAACTAAAAACGAAGTAATTAGTTAAAGTCAAATACAATTTATTAAAAACTAAATGACCGCGTTAACGCACGGAACTTTGCATTTTTGACCTGTCGAATTTTTGGATATTTTTTATCTCTATTGTAGGGTTTCCTGTTTTGTGGAGGCTTCGGGACAGTAGGCCACGCCTGCCCTTCACCCTTCACAAATCCGCCCCTGAATTATTATTAAGTAAATATTATCACTGGTATTATTATTTTTCTGTGAAGCCTACTAAGCTAGCTACCACTTCTTGCTTGCTTGAGTCAGCCGCCAAACGACTCGTGTTCCGGCTGGGGCCTTGGGAGCCAGTTCTTTCTTTCTTGCTCTCTCTTCTTTCTTGGTCGGCAACGCATCGGTGATTTCTTTGGTGAATGTCAGATAGTACTGTCATCTTCTATAACAATAATCAGGGCAGACACCTGCTGGAATTGAATTGTTTTCACTCCGATTTAATTTTAGATAGGTACAAAGTAAAAGATAAAGTTACATTAATAGATTTATGGCACTGAGTTAAGTGTTTATTAAAGCAGTAAACTACAGATACTTGCGGAACATAGATAAACTTGCAACAGTTACCGATTGTCTAAAAACACCAAATTATATAATTTAATATTGGGAAAATAATATTACTATGGATTTTGTCTTTATTTTCTGTGAATATAAGTCATTTCAAGGTAGCTCAAAATAAATATTCTCTCTGCGACATCTCAGCACAGTTAGGCTTGGCTCACACTGCGAAATATTATGACGTGTTTTGACGTCATGAAGGTCCATGACATTAGTTGATTGCAAATATTGGAATTAATTTCGTAGCAGATAGGCAATTTGAATCAAACACTAATATAATATTATTGGAGAACGAAAGAAACCAATCGGTTTGATCCACAAGAATTTCTGCAATGTATAAAATTTATTAACGTTATTAAAATTATATTAAATATTATTAAAGTTTATAATAAGGCTTTAATTACCAGGAAATAATTTAACTTTACAAACCACAAAAAATTTAACATAATCTAATGAAGTTTGTTAGTCGATTCAAAATAACAAAAATCTCACACACATTCCTTTACTATACTTAGTTTTTAGGATGCGATAATATGGACACACTTTTTAAGTTCACGGACAATCATGACGTGACAGCAAACAATTAGTATGTATTTATAATGTTGTCAAGGGTGAATGAAACTAGATATACAAATTCTGTTTTGTGCTATAACTAACTCCCATATTGTGGGAAGGTCCCGAGCAAAGGAGTGGGACAATAATAATGTGTTGCACTCTGAGGGGCAAGTTTCACGCTTAGGTACTGGTGACGTCTGATAGATCAACTATAATATGCAAATTTGCAGACCGCCGACACCATTGAATAAATAATGACATGCTTTCCTCACGATCTTCATTCAGAAAATCAAGCGATAATTCCTTTCCAAATGAAAATGAATAACTGTCAAGAAGAAAAGTCTGAGTATGATAAAAAAATTTATGATCATGATTATGCTATAGAAATTGATTGAGCGAAGTGATTAGGTCGAAATTTAAATGACCTTTTTATCTTTTTATAGAAAAGAAAAAATATTGAACAAAAGATATTTTTTTTTATTTGTTTTATATATTAAATATATATTCAATAGATTTACCTTCTGCTTGCTGTAAAAGTATGAAGCGAATTTATAATCTCCATAAAAAGTTACACAAAAAGCCGCAACTTGAATTTATTGTTGACAGTTTTTACATTTACAAGCGGAAGATGTTAAGGGACAATATTTTACAGCAATTTCAGATGAAATAAGCTATTGTAGTTGGATGAACGTTTGAGATTATTTCAATATTTACTTAAGTTAGTATTATCACTGCGCAAGGGGAAACACTATGTCTTATTTATAACCGAATGGGAATCAAAGCTGGTTTGAGTTTCCTTGTACTCATTAAACAATAACTTATCAAACTTAACTAATATTAATTGCTGTAATGAAACAGTTTTCCTTCTTTATTTGAATAAAAAATATTAAGTCCTTGCCTCTTGAAAGTCGACTATGAAATAACTTTTCTTTAATCTGTGTAATGAAAGCTAGGTACGTAATATTAAAAAAAGCTTTTCGTGCGTTTGTTAGAAACTTAACACCACAGTGGAAGTTGGAAGTGGAAGTGAATTAAGATCAGATCTAGATGAGTTGGTGGGGGGAGTTGTTAAAAGTCGTTAGCCATCGTCGAATGAATAAATTTGTAACATCGGTTTATTGTAATTTCATTCACGATTGTCACGCTCTTGAATATAAAAAAAATATTTTAAATATCTTGAAGAATGATCTCTTTTAAGCGTCAAAGCGTTAATTTAATTAGATACTGGCAATGGTCTGCAGTATTCACTTAGTAATATGTACTCAATCAATGAACTAAATGTTCGTCTGATAAAAAAACTATACCCGCATGTACAAGGTTATTCTTTCTTGATACAAAAACCGATACACGTGTCAAATATTTTCGTCTAAAGAATCTACATAAAAATTTTCAAAGGTGTATCTTGAAAACTCAAAAAGTTACAAGCTTGCTGAGTTGCTCCGTTGTCCCCGCATAAACATGGTCACCGAGCGTGCGGCACGCGTCAATGCAACGCGCTCGCCGCGGTTAACTGTCAACCGTCTTGGCGTGTTTAAAAATATTAATTAATATTATTTAAAATAATGAATTTAATCATTTTTTACCGTTGGAATGCGATTCACACCTCGATTAACGGCGGTTGGAGTCTGGAACTGCCCGTAGTCCCTTAAGCGTTGTGTGGAGGAAAACATGGTGTTCCACGACACTATTACACATTTACACCAAATTGCTCATCGTACCGTTGCACTGCCATGGACACATTATCACCGCACACCGCTAACATTCGCACCTTTCTGTGTATGCATATTACTGTATCCAAAACTCATTATCCAAGTTTTTTACGACACAATAATTTTATTATGAGAGACGCTTGAAGCCAAACGCCAGGCTTGACAATCTTAACATTGACAACCGAGTAACAGCTTATGTATAAGTTAACAAAATTAAGATTGTTATTAATAGTTCTCCCATTCCATACGTTTATGTGAAATCTTATTTATTTGTTATTATAACCCAACAAAGTTGAAACTATCCACCAAGACTGGCCGACCAAGATGGCCGGTGATAACGATGTTTTGCATTGGTGTCCAACTTGTAACATTTTTTAAATGTGTTTAGGACAAAATATAACATGGTGTAAAAATTATTGCGATCGATTCAGTCACTGATTCTGAATAAAATACTTTCAGGTTTCGCATATACAAAGAATAATGCTGTATAGAGTTATTGTTAACACAAAAAATGTATTGATTAACGGTACAGGAAATCAGTATAGTATGGACAGGCGTTATGCCACCGAAAGCCACAATTTATAGAGTTATTTCTAAGAAATTGTAACATGTTTTTCCCGACTTAGAATTTTATTATATTTTGGTGGTAGGTATGTAAGAACGCTACGCTACAAAGCCTGCACATTTACATTCAATAACAAGAATTTTCTCATCCCAAGAATAATATTACTATACAAAAAAAACACATGAAAAAATTCTGAAAAATAACTTAAATTAAATTCTACAACAGTAATTGAGTACTTAGTCCGAGAGATAATTCTTCAATAGTTATAAACAGTTATCTTGGCTTTATTATTAAGTATAAAAAAAGCCCCAGATCGACTCATTCATTCATTATTTTATTTTTTTTTGCAATTTTAATTGCAATTAACTCAATTGCCCATGATGAATGGGAAAATTATTTACTGCATAAATACCTAATGAGTAAATGCACAGTGAGTACCTATTTACCTAATTACCACAGACATGTACCCTAGCTACTTACCTTTTAATTTGTCAACGTTTTTCTATATTTATCTAATCAAAGAGGAATTTGACGGATGTAACGAGGCACAGATTAAACATTGCATCTCTTGGGCTTGCGAGCCGGGTTGATCCTGGATAAAGATTTACGTATATTTTCAGTGGGTGGTGTCCCTATGTCCGCAGAATATCACTATGTCCGTCTTCAGGTACTTCTTCGAAGCTTGCTAGTTGCTGTCCAGTTGTAGGTATATATGTATATACAAAGTTCTTGGTAACGTCTGAGAACCATCTCACCACGCGTATTGCTTGACCCGTTCGACTGGTGGCGATTCGTACGTTTCGGCGGTTTCGGGTCAGCAAATTCATTCGAATTTCCTGTTACGGTACTTCTCGAGACTATTTTGTTACTGATTTATTATAATTATGACTATATGACTATAATATTACTAGCTGCCCGGACAGATTTCGTTCTGTCAAAAGTTTTTTTTTTTTTAATTCTATCTTTCAAGTTGGGTCAAACTGCACATGGTGTGCAAATTTAATTAAAATCGGTTAAGTAGTTTAGGAGTCCATCGCGGACAAATACGTGACACGTAATTTATATATAATACTAGCTGACCGGGCAAACGTTGTTCTGCCAAAAAATTTTTAGGGGTAGGGAGAAAAATAGATGTTGTCCGATTCTCAACCCTAGCCGATATTATGCAAGCAAAAATTCACGAAAATCGGTCGAGTCGTTTCGGAGGAGTTCAACTTCTAACACCGTGATACGAGAATTTTATATATAAGACTAGCTGACCGGGCAAACGTTGTTCTGCCAAAAATGTTTTAGGGGTAGGGGGATGAAAAATAGATGTTGTCCGATTCTCAACCCTAGCTGATATACACGCAAAGATTCACGAACATCGGTCGAGCCGTTTCGGAGCAGTTCAACTTCTAACACCGTGACACGAGAATTTTATATATGTATAATGAGATTAAGATGTTACAGATTTGTTACTGTTTTCAGGGAAGAGTAGGTACTAGTTAGTACTTGCAGAACACGGCCAGTATCACGATTCAGTCGAGTGAAATTCTTGCACATAAGCTTACATGTCTTTCGACAAATGCGGCAACGCATGGTCAATTGCATTGGTTTATAATGTTTGTACTGTAATTATTATCCATATTATATAGAGTTATTTATTTATTTAATGAATTCTAGCCTTTACATTTAACATGATAAATGATCTTGTATCTTAGTTAAATGGTACACATTGCCTTCTCAGCGAAAATGAAGGCAGATATTTATTTACCAGATAAATGTTTATTCTTGGGTTGCTTCATGCTTGATACTTATTGTTTATATTCATGTCATGCCTCACGCGATTCAGGAAATCCCCGAGGAGGGAACGAGTGACTCAAATTTTATACTCGTATTATTATAAAATTGTGACGAAACCTCTCGCTACTGAAAAGGAACCTGAATTGTCTCTATCTAAACATAAAAATTTATAGAAATCTGTAACTTTCACCCTCTACATTAAAGTCTAAGGGATCCATGAATTTATAGGTAAGTAGATACCTACTTGTTAGAAATTTGCAGTGATACGGTCAATAATTACTAATTAAAAATTACCAAAAACTTGCAACACTAAAAATGTGTACACTGTAACATGTATACCTACGTACTACAACCACACAAGAAATATTATAGTGCTTATAACAACTATGTACAACTAAAATTCATTCTTTATCCTTAACTTTGCCGTTTTAGGAACGTTACTTCCCAGAATTTGATCCTTTTTAGCGACACTGCCGAGTAGTGTAATAATACAGAATGTATTTTTTTTTCACAATCAACGGGTTCGATTCCTGGCTTTTCGTGCGTTTGTGTCTTTTGATCACTTTTCGCTTTTTTCCTCATAGTTTCGGAGTTTCACCCTGAGTTTAAATTCATTAAGTTTAAATTCACCCTGTAGGTATATGTAACTATTTATGAATATCGTAAGCATGGGCTAACCCAGTTTTTGGCTCAGGGGGGACACATCAGTTTCTTGGCGGGATTGGGACTTTGGGAGTCAAATGTTAACGCATATAATAAGCAGTTACGATTTTAAGTATAAAAATATTTGAAAATCCGTTGAAGTACTTCCGCGTGAGCAATTAATCATAGGTACTTATTTAATAAAACGCAAAGCTAACTTACTGTCAAACCTACCTATTACTTATGTAAATTCGTAAAATTCATGCACATACACTATATTCACATTCGAATCAGAATTTACATAAGCACTGTGTTGCCTAGCAACCACAAACAAACAGGTGCATGAAACTTTTGGTCGTATAAAGTACGTTTGAACTAAATCTGGAGTTCGCAAGTCGCGTTCCGTTCCACTCTTTATAATTTTATTTTATTTTTAAACATAATATTTATTTTGCAAAAGTTTAAAATAACACGGAATAGTTACGTATAAAATCGATATAGACTGTTTTAAAATATATAAACATAAATATAAAATGTTATTCGGCTTTGTTTCATGAAATTTAACTTATAAATAATTTTATGCTCATGCATATTGAGTGGAATGAAATATCTGTATAATCTGTACAGTGCCATCTCTCAAGAACTTATTTGTGACGTGGCGAAAATTGGAACTAATGCCATCTCATTCATAAATTACTACTATGCGCACTATGATTGGTCCAATGCGTCCGGCAGCGCCCTCCTTAATAGTCACAGATAAGTTGATTTCACTGTATTTCGAAATATAATACGACCAAGTTGCAAAGCATGTAAGCGCCATTATAGCTGTGAGGTTTTCGTAGTCATTTCTATTTATAGTCATAGGTAGGCCGGCCTCAAAACAATAAGTTTCTACAAAGGTTTGAAGTCGCTTCACGAAATTAAGGATGTGCGAGCGTGAGTTATTCATGACGAAAATTGTTTTAAGATGTTGGTTTTTACGTCGTTTTCTCTTAGTGTGTTGTTGTTATAGGTCAATATTAAAATAATGAAGTTGTCACAAACGTTATAATGATTATTTCGTTCTTTAATAGTTATTTGGTGTGCGAAATACAAATCAGTTTGTGAAAACCCTATAAAGGAATTTTTACGATTTGTTGTGAAGAAAATCTACATCGAGCACTAATAAGGAATCTCTATTTAGATATGTAGAGCAGGTAGTGTAGGCACCAAAGGCAAAAATCTGGTTTATATTAAAATTTGCTCTAAACAACCAACCTACCAGATGGCGATGTATCTACCTACCAATTTTGTTCTATCACTCTCATACTAAGTATTTTTCATAGTCTGAATGTTCAATAAGTTTAAGGACATATTTTACTTTTTGGAGTTATTTTCATAAATGTATAGGCCCGGGGTATGAAAATTTATGGGGAGTAAAAATCAAACTATCTCTGTTACGTTACGTTATGCGTTATGTTCCCAACCAAGAATCTATATGACGTTGTTACTGATTTGACGATAACGTCATGTTAAATTACATAATTAATATAATTAATATAAATAAATGTATCAAGCATGCTTTCAGTAATATGAAAATGCGTTCGTTTACCCTTATTTACTAATCTATATACATATTTTATAATCGTTCGTAAGGAGTAAACTCTAGTCGTGCGTCGGAGCTGACACACACACTTTTTTAAATAGGTTTTTTTATAATACCTAGCTGACAAACGAGAAGAGGAGGTAGTGTAGTAAAAGGTCATGGTCGGCTATGGACATCAATATTAACCAAAGGCATTAACGATGCGTTACCGACAAAAAGTAATCTGACTTGTCGACACTGCACTGTGACCAAAATACGCAATAAAAACCTTAAGCGGACGCCCAAAACTGATAAGCAGACGTACACCGCTATAACAACCATTGATATGAATGTTTAATGGTCGATTTTAGAAGGGGGATTGTCAATGACTGTGCAAAACCCTACCACCATGTACATGGAGTATTGAGGTAGAAGCCATCTCATATGAAGGGAAAGTTGAAAAAGTGTCCAGCTGTTTACAGAAAATAGAGGTTCCAGTAATGGCCATTTCTGAATGGCACTAGTGTGTGACAAATAGATATATGAACATGGATATTGTAGACCGCACTTCAGCGCCACCCGTAATTGGACGCGTTTTTACGGACACTTCATATACAGAGATGGCCCTCCTTCCACTCTATCTTCCATGACCATGTACCTAGCAGCCCTCAAAAGGAGGAACCTGACGCCATAACAGCGTCCTTGTTCGACAGGACCACAAACAGAGGAGGTTGGCTTGGACTCAGTATGAGTGGAGTTGGAGCACCTTATACCACATATCTAGGAAGACTTACACTTACGCCCCAACTCAGAATCATGAAATTCTGTACTAAGGAGCGACTTAAGTAACCGTTAGTGACTCTGAGTTGGGACGCTGTCAATTTTTATGTCACACTTATGCATGTCATTTTTTGACTCTACCGTCGTTTCCGATAGATGCTTTATTGCGGAGGAGAAGAACGATAGAATATTGATACCAAATTCTCTAAACTCGTCACCTATTTTAAAAAGATCACTTATCCATTCGATCGAAGTTAGATCATGTTACCGCAACCGCAAGTTAATTTATGCGGTAACACATGAAACAGCTAGACCGCACGCGATATTGTCACACTTGTGACCACAAACGTTGCACTTGGCCCATTTATGTCCAACTGTACATGTCCCTATCTGGTACACACCTAGGGATCTTTAGGGTTACTTTGAGGAAAGCAAACCTTGGCAAAGCTCTGAAATTTTTTGTTTGAGATCCTGAGGCCTTAAGCATAGGGTAATTTTCGACGATTTCAAGGTATTAAACATTCACACCCTCCCTCCCTAGCGGTTTTACTGCTGCTAAGTAGACAAACAACTTGGATTCGACAATACCATCATAAGTATTAAGAAAGCAGCTGTCTGTCTGACGGGCATCGCAAAAATTTTACTCTCATATTTTTTCCAAACGCGCCAAAAGAAGTAACTATACCTAGTTAACTTTAATAAATAAATAAATAATGTCGCCATGACGACGCCGCTATAATGAATGCGAATGCACCTTAAATTTGGGTTTTGTTGATCAACAAACAAACCGGTTTTGTTTTTGTGCTTAATTCGTCATTTCCTGTACTTTACGTCTCAAAAACCTTTGTGCACATGTCACGTAACTCACGTAATAATATGTAAATAAACCATGAGTCTGCTATAAAATTTTATATTTTGTGGATTTTCTTACGAACATGTTAATAGTTTCTTAGTCAGGGACGAATTTAAGTTGGGAAACTTCACATTAAGTAGGTACGTTTTTGGTATTTTCGGACCAAACCAATGCCATCTCGATTATTTAATCTATACCTATCTATACGTACTATCTACCACTTAAAAGGGATGTTTTCTCTTGGTCTTACTATAAAAAAAAATCTTTATGTACTTAGTCTATCATTTACATTAAAGTTAGACAGTTGATGAAGCAACCTAGTAAGCATAAAATAATTTACACTTGTGGCAGGATGCCCCACTCTTCCTTAACACAAACGTTACATAATATAATAGACTGCAAAAACAAACACCGGGCAAGTGCGTGTCAGGCCACGCGCAATGTAGGGTTCCGAAGTAGTAAGTTTATCGAATATTACTCATTAACTACTAATGCTAACATAGCCGTAAGAGTTTGCTTTGTAAATTCATCATATACCTATTTTTGAGAATTTTTTCACTTGTCCAATTCCAACCGTTTAGCCAGAGGGGGTCAAATATCCCCCACACTTGACTCTAATCAAAATTAGCACTTTAAAGCCAAATATTTCGCAAACAAACGCCTAAATCAAAATATGGTCTAAGGAGACCCATAATATTTTTGAAAGATGTTTTCAACGATACCCCACACTATGGGATACCCAACGTAAAAAAATTCACCCTGAAAAAAATATATTTTTCAATATTTAATTCTACGATTTTGGAGTTTTAATAAATATGTAAATCCATGCCAAATTACAGCTTTCTAGCACTAAGGGTCGCGGCGCTTTATCTCGGACAGACGGACGGACGGACGGACGGACGGACACGACGAAACTATAAGGATTCATGTTACTTGGGAACCCTAAAAAAGAAACTTCTAATGCAACAATGTATTAATAACAGTAAGTAAATATAAATATTTATGGAATGCGCCAGTCTTAACAGTCTTCACAATTCACATACCTTTGTCAATAATATGAAGAACGATTTGCGGAAAAATCATCGAAAACATTTCATCGAATTACATTTCATCGAACACATTTCATCGAATTACAATTAATCGAATCGACATTTCATCGAAATCACAATTAATCGAATGATCATTTCATCGAAAACACATTTAATCGAATTAACATTTCATCGAAAACAATTAATCGAATGTCATTTCATCGAATGACAGTTCATCGAATGACAATATATCGAATTACAATATATCGAATGACAATATATCGAATGACAATATATCGAATGACAATATATCGAATGACAATATATCGAATGACAATATATCGAATGATAATATATCGAATGACATTATATCGAATGACAATATATCGAATCACAATTGGCCGAATCGAATGATATAATTTTCATATGATCATTAATAAATATTTTTTTTACTATTTCCAACGTCACACATCCTTGAAAGGCAGCACTAAGACATAAGCAGCATGCAACATGCAACAAGCACAGTTTCTGTCACGGCTCCGGCGCTGCGGGGCTACGACGGTCCCACGCGAGCTTATCGTCGCAGATGCTTTTAATGCTCACCACCGCAGCTTCGGCTTGCTGGCCGGCTGCGCCGGCCAGCCTCAGCTGCTGCGGCGAGCATTACAACCACCTGCTCCTTAGCTCGCGGGCCGCCTCGCCCCTCCGCGCCTACGCGGGTTTACATTACACTCTAGGGGTAGGGCAATCAAGACTACGTGGAGTCGGTTTTACAGCGATTCGTTTCTGTCACTAACGTAAACGTTTTGAACAAAAAATGATTCAAGGAAGAAAGTAAACCTAAAATTTTTATGTACAGAAAAATGTTAAATTGTTATTGATCAAAAAATAAGAAAGACAAAAAAGTTATAAAAAAGCATTAAATTGTTTCTGTTTATAATAAAATCTTTAAATCTTTTAAACAAGAAAAATTGCAATTCGAGGAATTGTCATTCGATGAAATGACATTCGATGAAATGACATTCGATGAAATGACATTCGATGAAATGACATTCGATGAAATGACATTCGATGAAATGACATTCGATGAAATGACATTCGACGAAATGTAATTCGGTTAATTGTCATGCGATTAAATGGTTGTTCTACGTAATGCTATTCGAAGAAATGTCAATCGATGACTTGGTTGTTCTACGTTTTGTTATTCGACGAAATGTTTTTTCGATGTATTGTGTTCGGCGAATTGTAATTCGATGAAATGTTTTCGATGATTTTTCCGCAGACGATGAAGAACTACGCTTTGTTCGCGAGATTGCATGCGTTTTTCGGGATAAGTACCATATATGTTATTCCAGTTAATGGCCTACCTGTGTGCTAATAAATAATACATTTCATAAAAATCCGTTCAGTAGTATTCGCGTGAAAGAGTAACAGACATTATTACTTTAAAAATTTAACATTTGTAATATTTATTGAGGTATAAAGATTTCCCCACAAAGTTTTGATACTGTATTATTACTTTCAAATATGCACATAAATTCAAATACTTATAGTAACTGCACGCTGGATTTCCCAGTGCAGGTAACAACTTTCATATCAACCAATACACTATCTACCTATCTCCCTTTCATATTAAAAACTTAACTCGCTATTTGTATACAATTGTAAGTAGAGACATGTTGTTGATTGTCAAGTAATTACAGTACTTAAATTACTTAAATAGATTATAATTAATTTATTATGCAAACAATAACTTAATAAAGAAAAATTAAAATAGATTTCTTCGAAGAATAGCTCCACTTATTTGAGGAAGAACTCGTTAATTTTATTCAGTCTGACTGTATAAATAATCATGTAACAATAATACCTTATTCTTGAATCGTCAATCAATTTATGAAATCCGGAAAGTAAAACGTTGCGAGCAACGGATGAATAGAATGAATGAAAATTATTGACAAGCAGACTTCATGGATGGTGTATTTTCGTTAATTGTCGTTCCAAATAGCTTGTTTTTTGAACCGAGAACAATAGTATTAAATTGCGGTAAAAATTATCGTTTCTATATTCAATGATTACTATAATTGTTATCGGAACTAGGGCCCTTTTTAACTCACAGGTAGAGTTAATTGTCACCCAACGACGAGACAACAGACGAGTTGTCATTAAAAACTGATCATAATACTGTACTGTGGGACTGTAATATGCTTTTTATTTATAGTATTATGGCTTTAAGTAGGTAGTTGATGGGAATATAAAGATAGGTGAAAATATAAGCGCTTTCCATCATTTAATCACAGCCAAAGTGCGCTGGGCAGGGACCTTTTTCTGTTCTCTACCATTGAACCTATGTCAAAGTCAAAAGTCAAAAGTAAAAGTCAAAATATTTTATTCATATAGGTATCACTGATACACTTATGCACGTCATCATTTTTTTATCTACCAGCTTTTCGGAAGGGTGCTTTGTCATGGAGGAGAAGAAAAGCCGAAAGAAACTCCTCGCACATCTTTTAAAAAAAATATTACAGTGATATGTGAGGGGTGAACCTATATGGGTACCTATGTGAGTTTCAACATGGGTAGCTATTACTCAATTAAAGTTAACGAATCACAAAATATTCGGACTGCAAAAGAATATAAAAATATTACATGGATGATCGTTTTGACTTGATCATTGTGCAATATGAAAATACCCTATTTTCTGTGACATCCAATTCACGGAAGCAGTCTTAAGTCACTCATTCACCCGCCCATTGCAACAAGTAACAAGGCAGGGCTACGAACAGTTGATTACATTAAAACATTTTCCTTATGCACAGAAATTGTGAAATCTGCCGTTTTTCTACAATACAAGGAAAAGTTACACCTGGCAATATGATTAATGATCCACCCAGATCAGTAGCCAGAGCCAGGTAAATCACTGGCCTAAATTCTAACAAGCGCATACGTGAATATTATAGGTACCTATATTATCAACATATTATTATTATGTTATCCTTAAGGAAAATGTTAACTTTATAAATGGTAACTTTTTGTAAAAGGAATAACATGTTTTTTACGTCAATTGTTGCCTACAAATGGCTGGCAGCTGGATCCGCTGATGGTAAATTAACTATTGCGGACAATGCAATTAAATTCTAGCGAAAAACAATTCCAACACCATCAAAATAGCGCTCAAAATGTATATTTCTTAGTAGTATATTAACTATCAAATTAATTTTATTGATATACGCAGGTCCATTTAGTGATGTTATAACCGCGGCTACGAAGTCTTATGATCATTATCAGAATCATCATCAGATTCATGCTCATCATGATCTGATTCATGCTCATGATCCGATTCTTGATCATGATCTGATTCTTGATTATGATCTGATTCATGATGTTCATGATCAGATTCATGATGTTCATGATCAGATTCATGAGTATTATCTGGATGACTGGTAGTGGCCTCAGCCATGGCCACAGTGGGACTCTCGACAGGGGCACTTGGGGAACTCTCAGCAGGGGTGCCACTTGGGGGCACTACTTGCGTATTAGGACCGGAGCTTTCTGGAAACAATTTAGCGGCAACACTTTTGGCAATGTTTCCCATATCGATACCTTTCCCTTTGGCCACTGATTCGAAAACTTCCGTGAACTTTTCAAGATTTATTTTTCCTTGGTTTGGCACTGCCGACAATGCATGCTTGGCTATTTTCTCTGTAGATTCGTCAAGGATATTCCCTGAAAATCATATTTATTTGAGCCTGAATACTTCATCTATAAACTGACTACTATATCCCACATGGTAAAGATCCAGCCTATCGAAAATACATTTAGGTCGCACATATTCTTGTTTTGAAATCGTAAATGATCGACAATTCGTAGGATTGTGTAGTAGGTACCTGCTTATAATTACAATCTGCGACACACGGAATCCAAGTGCGAAAGTGTGTTTGAGCATTTTTGACCATAAATCACCATTTTAAATCGTTATCTCTTTAAAAATCAAACAATGGTAAATTAAACTACAGCTATTTCAATGTAGTAAGACACTGCTGAGAAAAACATGCAATTATTATTTCAATGCCAAGGAATGCTCAATTTCTTAGTAAGAGCTGGCATGTCTACTGAGATCAATGCATAGCTCGGTCATGGCAAAAAGTAAGTCGAGTTATCCTCCTGTTTCTATAGATAAATAAATACTCCCTGGAACTACATGATTGCAGATTCTACCTAAGATCTTTTTGCCAATGTTACCAAATGTTAAGTTAAATTAATGTTTTGAAAATTTAACTTTGGTAGTTTTACATAGTTGCTACTAGATGGCAGCACTTTCTATGAAGTTTTGTTGTTACTTCGACGTTCTTGCTGTAACCCATAGACTTAAATATATATTTAAGTCAATGCTGTAACCATATCCGTGCGCAATATAAGTTCTTTTGATTACCATATCGCTATTGTATTCTTTAGAAATCACCCATATCCCTTCACCAAATACCTTTCCTACTTGAATCAAGAAGTTGGTCTCAGGACAAAATTGGATTAATTAGATACAGATCCAATCAAAATAATTCACACACTTAGCAACGCCCCAAGTCCTAGTTATCATAATTAGTTGCTTACTTTCCCTAAGAAATGAGAGTAGTCCATCAGCGGTGTTCCTACCCTGGCTCTTCAGTATATTAAATGCATTTTCCATAAGTTGCTTTTTATCCATATTATTTAATATAACATTTTTAGGTGTTCCAGGCTGATTGTTTGCTGCTCCAGCATTATTTTCCGCTTCTCTGCGAAACAACAATTTTATTAAAGAATACCTAATATTTGTAGTACCTACTCGTGTATGTAATCTATTGTCTTTTTAAAATTAATCTTTTAGTTTATTCACAAAGTTTGTACATTGGGTGGGTAGGTACTTTAGACAGTATATTTTCAGAGTTGTTTATTTTAATTTTCTTGATTAAATGATTCTGTTCTGAAGGTAAGTATTATTTTTTATAAGCTTTATTGTAATGTATGTAAAATTATATTAAACTTAAAAAAGGGGTATATGTACATGAATGTCGTATGTGCGGTCAAATCTTGTATTATAAATTTTAGAACTACTTCCCTCAGATTAAAGAACTCTTTAATCTGAGCTACCTACTTCCTTTCATCCTAGTGAGAAACGTGAGTTGAAATTTGACATGATAATACTGCTTTGGTTCCAATGACAATGCATTTTAATGTTAATGGTGACCTGAAACTCAGGGTTGGCTTCAGAGGGAATTCCTCAGCGGCCCACAGCACAAACACACAATAAACACACATAGTTATCTAAGCTATTCTCTATTTAGATGTACGACATTTACGAGAACTTGATGTCATTATTAAAGCAACAGGTACGTCAGTGGTGATCATAGATGTTGTGATACATTTCTCAAATAAAATATAAAGCTCTCAGTGCAAGAAGCAAAATTAATCTTGCTTTAAAAAAATCACTTGCTTTGGTCGGTTATTCCGGTTCCCCATTTTATCGGACTTTGAAGGGCGTGTCTATCTATCAACCCACGAAGTATCCACCATGGACGGGGGTGACACTTCTGACTTTTACTTTGTGACTTTTGTAGTTGAAAGAAATACAGGAAAGCGATGTTTTCTTGATGACAGCATGACGTCAAGTCTTACTATTTTTAATCGATTAGCGATTTGTTTAAAAAACATGGTTTCCTTCACAGACATGTTTCCATAAATGAAACGTTTTTAGGGTTCCGTAGCCAAATGGCAAAAAACGGAACTCTTATGGATTCGTCATGTCTGTCTGTCTGTCTGTCCGTATGTCACAACCACTTTTTTCCGAACTTTAAGAACTATAACAACTATAGATACTGTTGAAACTTGGTAAGTAGATGTATTCTGTGAACCGTATTAAGATTTTCACACAAAAATAGAAAACAAAAAACAATAAATTTTGGGGGTTCCCCATACATAGAACTGAAACTCAAAATTTTTTTTTTATCAAACCTATACGTGTGGGGTGTATCTATGGATAGGTCTTCAAAAATGATATTGAGGTTTCTAATATCATTTTTTTCTAAGCTGAATAGTTTGCGCGAGAGACACTTCCAAAGTGGTAAAATGTGTGTGCCCCCCCCCCGTAACTTCTAAAATAAGAGAATAATAAAACTAAAAAAAATATATGATGTACAGTACGGCCGCTGTATCTTGGCGCGTCTGAACATAGGCTTTGCGAACTTTAGCGCATGTAAGACAGAGATGGCAACACGAACATGCTAACGTATGACTGAGACACAATACGCCGCGTATCGAGTATTGGCGAATTATGTTACTGCGCAGCCTTCTGCGCGAAGTTCAGACGCGCCAAGATACAGCGGCCGAAGTATACATTACCATGCAAACTTCCACCGCAAATTAGTTTGAACGTGATCCTAGTAAGTAGATTTTTTAGTACATCATAAATCGTAAAACGCAATTTACCTTTCATTCAATCAACTCAAATATAAAAAAAAACTTGCTGCTACGGTACCCTTCATGGGCGACTCCGACTCTCACTTGGCCGCTTTTTTAACCTCCGACAACAGAATACATAACAGTGCTCCGACACAAAAAGAGAGGTGTTAAACTAGTCCAGTCAAGGAATGACTCAAAGGAGGGTGTAGAGTGCATGAGCGGGAACCTAAGCGATTTCTTCAGAAACTTATTCAGGGTGCTTAGGGAGACAACATACTAAAAGTCCCCACTTCTAGGAGGCGAGCCGGAGGGGGAAGGGGGGGACAAAGGTCTCAATTTTAGGTTTTTCGCCAATATCTCAAAAATGGTGAGTTGTAGCGAAAAATGTTCTATGATGAAATGAAAGCTTATAAAATTCTCTATAACACTGATTATGTTCAGTTTTTCCATATTCCCAACCATTTTCGAGCTACACGCTCTGGAAAAGTGAAAATTACAATAATCTAAATTTTACTAACAAAAAATAACCGACTTCAAAGTCTCAAAAACTACTTGTCAGATCTCGTTCAAATTTATGTGAGACCACATGACAAGCACCTGCTTTCGAATAAAAAAAGAATTATCGAAATCGATTGGCGTGATATTGAGTTATTTGTCAATTTGTCGCGCACATCTTAACACAAATTTACGACTTATGTGGTTTTCTCATGGATGCCATTGTCAGATCTCAATAAAATTTATGTGGGACCACATGACAAGTAACTGATTTTGATTAAAAAAAGATTCATCGAAATCGATTGGCGTGATATTGAGTTATTCATCAATTTGTCGCGCACATCTTAACACAAATTTACGACTTATGTGGTTTTCTCATAGATGCCATTGTCAGATCTCAATAAAATGTATGTGGGACTACATGACAGCCACCAGCTTTCGATTAAAAAATGAATCATCAAAATCGGTTCGCCCAGTCTAAAGTTCTGAGGTAAAAAAGGAGGAGGTTCACAATTCAACTGTATTTTTTTATGTTTGTTACCTCAGAACATTGGAATGGGCGAACCGATTTTGATGATTCTTTTTTTAATCGAAAGCTGGTGGCTGTCATGTAGTCCCACATAAATTTTATTGAGATCTGACAATGGCATCTATGAGAAAACCACATAAGTCGTAAATTTGTGTTAAGATGTGCGCGACAAATTGACGAATAACTCAATATCACGCCAATCGATTTCGATGAATCTTTTTTTAATCAAAATCAGGTACTTGTCATGTGGTCCCACAAAAATTTTATTGAGATCTGACAATGGCATCCATGAGAAAACCACATAAGTCGTAAATTTGTGTTAAGATGTGCGCGACAAATTGACAAATAACTCAATATCACGCCAATCGATTTCGATGATTCTTTTTTCATTCGAAAGCAGGTGCTTGTTATGTGGTCTCACATAAATTTGAACGAGATCTGACAAGTAGTTTTTGAGACTTTGAGGTCGGTTATTTTTTGTTAGTAAAATTTAGATTATTGTAATTTTCACTTTTCCAGAGCCTGTAGCTCGAAAATGGTTGGGAATATGGAAAAACTGAACATAATCAGTGTTATAGAGAATTTTATAAGCTTTCATTTCATCATAGAACATTTTTCGCTACAACGCACCGTTTTTGAGATATTGGCGAAAAACCTAAAATTGAGACCTTTGTCTCCCCCTCCCCCCTCCGGCTCGCCTCCTAGAAGTGGGGACTTTTAGTATGTTGTCTCCCTAAGCACCCTGAATAAGTTTCTGAAGAAATCGCTTAGGTTCCCGCTCACGCACTCTACAACTACTTTATTGACTGAACTAAACGTGTTTTAAGTTAGACGTGTCTGTATATCTGTGGATCTGTCTGTGCATCGTAGCTCCCAAACTATGGATTAAAGAGGTACCCTCCATATCCCAAACGGATGAACCAGTTTTGATCTTGTTATTTTTTTGTTTAAAAGGTGACTAAAATCAAGTGTTTTAGTGTAAAAAAACTGCCGGGGTTTTTAAAATTTTAATATAACATTAATGAAAATCTCTAGTGTCTATGATGATAAACGAACAAAAGGGGCGTATTATATTCCGGTGACAAATGCAAGATGCAAGCAAGCTGCAAGGAAGCTGCAAGCAAACGACAATTTTATTGATGATAGCCTGCTTATGGCGTGTCTACGTGGACAGGTCTTATAGTAAAAATGGGTTGCATAATAAAATAAAATATGTTCAAACCTTATTATTTAACATAATTTTTTAGGCAACCATTTGCGATACTTTTCTTTACAAATGATATTTGATAAAAATGCTTTTTATCCGGTATTCCTCTTTTCTACGTAGGTATAATATCATTACTGGTAAGCAGGTGGTTGAAGGAGGCCTCCAATTCGAATCTTAGACTATTACGTAAAATAAAAATACCTATCTAACTTTTTAAATATTTTTTTTTATTTAATAATCTCTAAATCACTTCTTCCCTTTCAAAGCTTCCTTAAAAGCACTTGCTCCAGCGGCGAAAGCGTTAAGAATCTTTGGTCCCTCGGCCGCGAGACTCTTTACCAGTTCTTCGATGTTCTTGTGTTGTTCCTTGGCTAACTTCTCCAGTGCTTCTTTAAACTTGGACAACTCGACATTGCTGGCGTCAGCCACGTCAACGAATAGCTTACGAACTCTTTCCTCTGCTTCTTTTGTGTTGTCACAAATTTTTGCTTAGAAAAAAATGTTATACCTAATTAGAATAATACCTACTAATGTAACTCATCAAGTTTTTCGGGAGCTAAGTTTTACTTATGGAAGATCACTTTTGTATAGACATGTCCACCCATATTTAATTTTGCTATTACGTAGTTTTTTTGGCAGCAACCTCTGTAGGTTTAAAATTAATTTGATTTAATAGGAACCTCTATTAGAACTGAGATCTCTTGCATTTATAAAGGGTTTACTGCAGCATGCATCCACTTATTTTATAGGTCCACAACTTCTATTAGGCGTCAGGGTAGAACAGCTTTTAGCTACTATAATCTACGTATCGAAACTCCATTACGCCAACCTTCAATAAAGCCAGCCCAAGCCATGTGAATAGTAGGTATAATATAGGAATCTGAGATAGGAACGGTCCCACTCAATGATGAAGGAAACCTGCCGTGATTTTATGACTATTATTTAACTTACAGTCTTTTAACCATTGCACCAATCCATCTACACTGTTCTTGCCTTGTTTTTTCAGTTTTTCAAATTCGTCTTCCATTGTTTAGAATAAAATTAAAATATCAAATGTTTTTGGAATAAAAACTAAAGAAATCATCGAACTATTTCAGTACTCTGTCAAATCATTGTTTAGGCCACGGAACACAGACACAAGTGGAAATGGTACAAGTGTTGATTAGTATGGGAACCGTGCTAGCCAAATAAACACAAGGAAATCCATAATCGTATTATTTACAACTAAGAAACTCACATTTTAATTGGTTGTTACTTGTCAACTACGAATAGTCTAAGAAACTCGCTGTTTATAGTTGAAAATGCGCCTTAATCTTTGATGTTAATTCTTATTTTTCCATGTCTTATTCAGTGACCTTAGAACCTTTATCAATTATGATCATAATACTTTTCAAGTTTATCTATCCACCACTAGATGGCAGTATTCTGCGTTACAAGTAATATATACTTAACTTCTTTACTAATAAGGTTGACAATACAATATCATACAATGACAATTATATGGAAAATAATTAAATAATTCCATCTACTGAACGCTAGATGTCGTGACTGGAGTCTACAATAGATTGAATAGCAACCTTAAAGTATTTCGGTAAGTTACATTTTTGGTTAACAACATCATACTGTGTTTGGTTTAGGCTTAGAGATGTGCGTTGTGCTTTTTGCCGCGTTATCGATATTTATATTGAAACTGGTACTGTCCGAGTGTCCGACATCATAAGATGTAGACCCGTCATATTGGTACTTAAACTGCTTGTTTTTGTACTGCCTATGTCATTATTTTGAAAGCTTATATCTCAAACACACGGATCTAAAAAAAGACGGACGTGATCCCAACAACAAATTCAGTGAAGCACCCATAGTAATACCAACTCTCTATTCGTACAAGTACACACACCCACACATTGACACCATACTGCGTCAATCGCGAATCAAAAATTACGCACACATGGAAAACTGGCGGCCATTGCTATGCTTCACTCTCGATTAGACGAGGTTACATTACGTGGCGTAGACGTGACCGTAGCAATTTTTATCAATGTTAGCTATCTAAACAGTCACGGAGTACCAAGCCTAGGCATTTTTAGCAACGAAAATAAATATACTTTAATTATATGTCGATAAGTGAAATTTCAATGAAGCTAAACGTAGCTACAAAAACAATGCTGATATGAACTGGGATGCATTTCAACCTTAACATTATACAAATAAGGTAAATTTATTTTCTTGGAATTACATTTCTTAGACATGCTGTGCCAGTCACGTGCATGCGCTTATATTCCTCGTCAGGATCCTAGATTATGTACCAATGATTTCAAATAAAAAAAATCATTCATATTAATTTTATACATTTTTATGATACAACACAATACTTTATTGCACACCAAATAGCAGAACTGTACATACATATGACACATATCCCTAAAATAAAAAAAGAATATTATTATTATAATAAATTGTAATATTCATATTACGTAATACTTTTAACTAAAAATAAAATTACAAAACTGCCGATATTCATATATTTGTACCCCATCCCTGCCCGAGTAGCAGAAAATGTTCTAGAAAACAATAGCCGAGTAGCAATATTATCTAAAACATAAAACGAACCTTATTGCCAAGTGACTGAGTAGCTTTTTGATCATAAATTATATTATTTCCTTTATTTATGTGTTTTGAATTTGAATTATTACAAAATAAATTAAAAACTAGGCTTATTTGTGGTATAAAACACGGCCATTAAATAAATTCATTGCTCGCTATTATTCCTGTCCTCCAAAATTGCACAGTAAGGCATATTTACGTAATTTAAGACAAATTTTATTTTACGTAATGCACAACCGACGCGGCTCAGTGACAGTTGAGTTATGCCGGCAAGTAAGCGGAGCTCCTCTTAATGTTAGTCGCTGTGCCACGCCCACATCGCACTTCCACTGGTGTCTGTGTTCCGTGGTTTAGGCAGCTGTAATGTAGTGATTAAGTACTCTGTGGTAATGTCATTTTAAGACTTGCTATATTTTTATGAATCTAGTAGGGTGAAAATAACCACAGAGTACTTAATCACTAATAACGGTAAATAGTATACTGACTAGCTGTGTATAGGTCTATGGGTAAATAAACCATCAAACTTATTTTTATTTTGAAATATTTTTATTTGTAAATAATAATTTTTGTAGTTATAAATAAACTGTAACCAATGTCTTGGATTCTTGATAGTAATTATGTTAATTATTTTCAATCACAGTCATAATTTCATCAATGATTTGTCGTTTGACATGTTCAAATAAGGCTAAAAAATTATTCACATCCTGTCTCGTTTCGCGCGCTAATATCCCCATCAGCTGTATAAATTGCACTAAACTCAAATCTTCCTTGTTTGGACAAATTCTTAAATATGATCTTGTAAATAATTCTCCATTTAACAAACGACCATCAACTATACCGCATTGTTGTAACCATTTTAAAACTATTTCAAAGTTCGCGCCATTTTCTGTATTGCTTAGTCTGTGGCCATTTTGTCTGCTAGCACCACGTAATATTGCATACATTTCTTCAAAGTTCATAGTTTTCAACGAACTTTTATACTGTTTCTATTTTATAATTGATTATATTTTTAAGTGTCCATTTTATAAAAAAATAATGACAAATATCTAGTTGGCGACGAGGTAAAACGTAGTGCAATAAAAGGAGGACTCAAAACCAAAATAAAACTTAATTTACCATAGAAATAATATATTTATTTAAGATTACATATATTCGGTAAAAAAATATAATACTTGCACAGCTTATACAAAATAACCTTATGTATAGAGAATAAAAATAAATTAATTAAGAACTATAATGTTATGATATAAGTAAAAAGCAATATTTAGTTCACTAGCTTTCCAGTGACGTCCTACCATAACTGAACCATGCTATCAATGTTTTTAAGCTAACTTTATAAGAGATCTCGTGGTTTAATTTGTTACAGTAACCTCTCAATCAAACTAACAAAGTAATGAAAATAAGATAGATAGATTTTTTAAAATAAACTTTAATATTTATAACTTTTATAAGATAACTAGAACAATCAAACAATGTTCAATAATAATAAAGTTATTAAAGATTTTAGTTTATTTTATATCAGTTCCTGAAATAGTTATAAAAGTTATTTTATACAGGATAATGATGTACAATGTCTTTGGAAATTAGTTGCCGTTAACATTAAGGCAATCTTGTGTAGCCCGCGAACTGTAAGAAACAAATTTTTACAGATAGCTACTCTTGGCAGGCTACTATTAACACAATTAATTTGCGAGGTCTTTATTTTCATGGAAACAACCATAGGAAACGACATGATTCATCGCGACAATTTCTAATATAAATTTATAATTTGGCGTGCAGAGGATTAACCTTAAGTCAGAGATGCCAGCGCCATATTTCGTGTCGTTAGCCCGTCGTTACTAACTACGCCCGGTCCACAGGGAACTAATCTTGTAATAATATTTCACTTGACTTTCATTGGGACGATTAGCAAAAACTTTATACACACCGTGGCAACCCTACTCCACAGTTCATGAGAAGGGTGTTAAAAACTCGATACTACAGCGACAACGCGTACAAAGTACAACGCAAATATTCCCTCCGTTGTCTTGTCGTATTAAAGTATTGTAGCGAACTCTTACAATCATGTACTAAAGTATCCGAGTCATCATATTAATGACTTAGTAACAAAATGTATTCTGCACTATAGTCAAAATTATCTAAGATGCCCATAATGATAGCTGCTATTTATTAATATGAACTAACCTTGTATGGGTGTCTTTGAGCGAAATGGAATATTCATTTACTTGACATGAATAGTTGAATACTTACGGACAAAGGATTTTGCCAAAATTTGTTAAAATCCCTACTCATTTTCATTGGCGTTGATTATAAATTATATAATACGTTAAAATCTAGTAAAAATCCCATCACATCATAATTTATGCAAAATTTAATAAAAAATTATGACGTCGAAACAATCTTATATGAAGAAGCCTAAATCTAATCTGACGTAGGGTGATGTGACGGCTTGAAACCGTTTATAAAACCAATCATAATCGATACATTACTATAATCGAAATTTAAAAATGAAAATTGATTAATTTAATTACATTGTTAAAAATGATTTGCTTGCATTTGAATTTAAAATTAGGTGCGCAATAATACCACGACGAATTGGATACTAACAAAGGACATTTTCCATTATGTATAGGCACTTCACCATCCATGGACAGTAACTGCAGATAATATGTTATCTGTAATTACGTATTTAAGGCTGCGGTAATTTTTTTTTTCAACAAAATAATAATTATGTATACATGAATGTCTTACGAAATAAGCAAGAATTTATTCACTGTACTTTTTTCTTCACGCTCATAATATAATATTATATCAAAATATTATTATGAAACTGAGCGGGACTTTCATTCTATCATGATCTATCTTTCTTTCTTTTACCTCTTTCTTTCTTGGCCGGCAACGCACCAGTGATGCTTTTGGTGTTGTTGATGTTCATGGGCGAATGGATAAAAGAATATTATATTGAAGTCGTAAATAGACCGTACATATTGAGAATACGCGGTACGAGATAGCTCAATCGAGGTAGGTAACTAGATACCTAAATATTACGGTTTTTAGTTTAAAATTTAATTATCGAATCGATTAGAAGGTCTTATAATTTTGAATCGATTTGTTGTAAAAATTGGTTTCTTTCGTGAACCGATTTTTTTGTACATCTCTAATGTCACTGTGATGGCAAACGACAAATTGGGCTTCTTAGTTCGCGGTGACTATAACTAGTACGCACACTAAAATGTCATACAGACTTTCTTGTGACATTTGACTGTAAAAATATATATTTACACAGGTGTTACAGGAGGCTAAGATTTACAACAATCTAGGGTCACCTTCACCAGGGGTCACCTTATATTGGTATTGCGCGCTTACTCCACTAAGGTCTAAGTGCGAGTGAGCGCGCAATATTCAACGAGCGCAGCGAGATACTGCGACTACTATAGTAGTCAATAAGTTCTCAGTTCGATTAAATCTATAAATATATTTGAAACTTTATCCTAAAATACTGGTAACAGCCTTTGAGCCTAGCTCTATATAATTTACACTTCCAAAAAGTAAGCACCTTAATGGAAATTGCGTAGTTTAATTATTTACAAAAGGAGCATTTAATAAATTGTTACGAAATAATTCATGATACACCGTTTTCGACATACTCGTACATAAAAATAATGCCACTGGATGACATCATTGTGCCAATTAATTTCGTACCATTTTGGCGCTGATAAAATAAAATTACCAGTGGATTGGACAAAAGTTTGTATCCCGCAAGGTGGCGCTGCATCAAATGCTATATATGTATATAACGAATATCATTTTATATAATGCTTTATTATACAAAGTCACTTAAACAATTAATATAAATGGAGCTTTATTTATGATACAACGTCTCTCAATATTAAACGAATATTCGAGTAAGACACGAAATTAACGTTTTAGTTGGATAAGGCAGTATTAGGGAACATCTAATATTATGTTAATTTACAGATGTGTAAGATATAATTAATACTTTAACAAAAATATATTTAAATATTTTATCATGTTAACATTAGGAAGTAACTTTATCTCTCGGAAGTAAGGATTCAAAAGTTAGAGAAGAAAAACAAAAATTGAAATACATAATATGTAGAACTTTTTTAGGGAAGCTTAAATTGTACCAAAGTAGCTTTGTACATGTATTGCAAATAGGTACTATGTATGGTAACCATTTATTAATAGTCATGTGCTAGTTTAGCATACCTTGAGAACTCACGACGAATAATATACGTATACTAGCTGACCGGGCAAACGTTGTCCTGCCAACAATTTTTTAGGGGTAGGGGGATGAATAATAGATGTTGTCTGATTCTCCACCCTAGCCGATATGCACGCAAAGATTCACGAAAATCGGTCGAGCCGTTTCGGAGGAGTTCAACTTCAAAAAAGCGTGACACGAGAATTTTATATATTAGATTTAGTAACAGTATAATATCACTTTTTAACCGACTTCAAAAAGGAGGAGTATTCAATTCGACTGTATATTTTTTTGTTTGTTACCTCAAAACTTTTGATTGGGTGAACCGATTTTGATGATTCTTTTTTTAATCGAAAGCTGGTGCTTGTCATGTGGTCCCATTTAACTTTGAGCGAGATTTGACGAGTATTTTTAAGTTATCCCTAATTTTGAAGTCAGTTATTTTTTGTCAAGAATGATTGTTGTAACATTTATGTTTAATTATTTACTGTACTAATTATGTTCTGTGATATTCAAATTACTATAGTTTGATTACTAAGGGCTGCTCTAAATAATATAAACTTTCACTTGATATTATTTTTGACACATCATGTACTACGTTACCTATATGACATATTGTATGTATTGTATGTATAAACTTGTCTAAAACATTTGAGTCTTCACAGTTTCATCCGTACACATTTTGCCGTACCCAATAACTCCACCACAATGTATTATCGACGTTTTTTGGGACAACAAACATACAAGAACCGTAAATTTATTTGTAAACTTGATTAATACGGATGTAAACAAAGATTAACGCGAATAGAACTGATCCCTATATCAGTTAACATACTGCTGATAAAACATTTCGATTTTTATGAAATACATATTATATTCGTTGTAATGGCACTTCCATTCAAATCCTTGTGGTATGGCGCGACTACATTATGTTATTGTAATTAACATTTATTTTTATTTATTTAACCTTGATGTTATGATGTTATAATATTTAAATACATATAAGAGTACAATGGATTGGATGACATTATCTAACAGTTTAATTGAGTAAAACATTATTCTCCATAGTCAATCTTCTCCATATTGTGCGTGTATTTATATTGGTTTATCCATACTCCCATACAATCATACTGAACAGTTAACAATACTGTCTGTACATATCACTATAATATCACATTGCATTTTAAATGTAACTGGCATTCACGATTTCTGCTATTATAACTATTTAGTCACACGGCACAACTCTGATACATGACAAGTTGACATTTGACAGGAACTAATGACAGGTAAACTACCTTGCATCTAGATCATATTCATTTCTGACTGTACTACAATACTATCGATTGTTCGTGTCTCATTCGTGACCGGTTACATTTAAAACATATAATATCAGCGTATATATTTATCAGTCTATGGTACAAACGGCGAGGTATCACCCATTCAAGCTCGGTTCCTCTCTGGTCGGCCGCTTTGGTATGAAAGAGACAGTGAGCATGTCGTCTTCTTCTTGCAATAGACAGCCGTTAGACGGCTTGTTTCGGTTGAATAATCTGTCGGAAATAAAGATATTTTTATATATTTCTATTCATAATTCAAAATTATGTTCAAGCACTTTTATAACAAAATAAAACCTTATATTGGGTATACACAATGTAAAAAAAACATCAATTGATATAATTAGTTTAACACACTTAACCAATATGTTTAAAAACTTGAAATTGATTAGATAGATCCTTTACGCAAGGATTCTCAAGACATAATACGTGTATAAATTTCAAAAAGCAAATTATAAGGTACCTGCGAGTAAGAAGAGCCGATGTCTATCAAGGTCCATTACTACAAAAACACATTTCTCATACATTTATTTAGATTCCATTCACATACACATCTAAAGGACCAATGGGAAGGCTAATATTCGAAAGAGCCACCTCATGCGGTCTGCCGTCTTGGCACTAGCCACGACACCGTCCGACGAGTAGGTTTACGTCACTCATTATTAAAAATTTTCGTCAAGAATAAAGAATTTTTATCCTAAAAATATAAAAAAAATCTATATAATAAAATTAAGGACTTCAAAAAACACATTATCACGGACAAATCAAGGTAAGTTTACAATTAATTTTACTTTGTATGTACATTTTTCATTTGATTGTGTAAAACTAGTCTTAAGAGTCTAACAAGAGCCATATTCCGGGCGGATAATAGAGGCCGGCCCTTTAGACCTATGAATCTTGTAACATTTTAACATTATCTTGGTTAGACTACTAAAATCGATTTTCTATAATATTATTGTTATGTTTCTAAGATTGACTGATATGTATATCTGCTACTTTATATTTCGTATGTTCTTATGGCCCTTATTGGGCCATCAATATTTTTTTGTAATTTTATTAGACTCGATTTGTACTTCCTATCTAAAATTGTGAAAGAGTAAATAATTCATTGTTCAAAAACATGGTATTTTAGTCGAGCTTGTATCCAAAAACTTTTTTATTGTTATATATTTGTTACATAAGTTTAATAAGGTCCACGACTGTTTTTTTCCTATAATTAGTTGTAGCTAAATTGTGATTCAATGCTAAAATGATAATGTAAGATAAAAGAAACTAGAAGGCTGAGTGACAGTTAACTTTACTCTTTTAAATAATATAATAATCTGTGGTCCTTATTATACTACCCAAGTTTAATAAGGGCCAAAGTTAAGGTTTTAAAAAGACCCTAATTATTGATGAAACTTATGATAAACCACCAATTTTTGAACTGTTTTAGACGAACAAAACTTTAAATATTTCTATTGTGATTTAATATTTTGTTTTATTTATTAATTTATACCATTTAATCAGCTTTTAATTAAGGTGGCCCTTGTTTACCCCATGTACCTTATAGAAGAATATACGTATATGAAAGAAATTGTATATTATAATCATACAGCGCTAAATAATAATGAATGCATTACGTATGTATAATAAATGAATGGAACCTTTTTAGTGTGCGCTGTAAGGGAGAAAAAATACATCATGAGTTAGTATAATATTGTATAATATAACGATGTGTTTCCTATAATAATATAAATTGTGGATGATGATAAACAAAAATAAAAAGTACCACAGAAGTATTCTTTAACTGATGATGATGATGATGAGAATTGAGATACAAAATTCCCAATGGTATAAGAGGCATGAAACTTGCATATTATATAAGATGAATACAATTAAGAATTATACTAATACAAGTGGCTCTTTAGATTTAGATCTATAAAGGCCAACGGAGTTCTGAAACAGCTGGTGTCATGCAAAATTAAAGTCAATTACAGATTATAATTATGACTTATTATGAGATAACAATCAAGAAGGATTATTTTAAATTTAAATAAACATTTCTTCATCCCGTCACCTTTAACATCAATTGACAAGCAACAATTGAATTCTAACAAAAGTTTCCGACAGACTTAGGTAGGAGGTATTTAGCGACATAATGATATTGATCAAAATATGTCAGTAATATAACAGCACCCTTTATATCAAAATGCCCCTTATAATATCGATCAAACCACAAATAAAAGATCCCCACATAGAGCACACATACACAAACCAGCACACTCTCAAAAAACCCAGATCAAAACATTTCAACATAAAACATTCGTATATAAAACAAACTCCACTCTGGAAAACAAAATATAAAACACTAGTTGAAACGTAACCACTTCGCTGGGCGTCAAACGTTACTTGGATGAAGTAAAAAGTATTATTAATCACAATAAAATATAGCCTATGTTACTGAGGAATAATGTACTTTCTATTGGTGAAAGAATTCCTGAAATCGGTCCAGCAGGTTTTGAGTTTATTCGTTAGAGACAAAAAATACAAATCTTTCCTCTTTATAATATTAGTGTAGACTAGTAACCGCCCTCGCTTTGCTTCAGTTTTCGTACAGATCGCTAATTTTTTAAATAAAACATAGCCCATGTTACTCAGAAACAATAGAGCATTCTATTGGTGAAAGAATTTTTGAAATCGGTCCAATAGTTTTTTAATTTATCCATTACAAACAAACAAACAAAAAATCAAAACTTTCCTCTTTGTAATATTAGTTTAGAAACACAAGCACTCCATTAACAAACCCACGCACAAACAATGACAGAACACGCCTTACGCCCCAACTCAGAGACACTAACGGTTACTTAAATCGTTCCTTAGTACAGAATTTGTATGGTGATTCTTTAGTAAGGAGCGATTAAAGTAACCGTTAGTGACTGAGTTGGGGCGTAAGAGTAACAGCGGACATTACTCACAAAACCCGTAAATAATTGTTGAGCGTATCACAATAAGATAATAAATACTACGAGTAACGGTTGTTTGCAATATTCTATCTAGGCATTATCGTGAAGACAGTTTCCTAGTAACTGTGAAAAAGTCAGTTTTTTTATTTTTTTACGTACTTATCTATCCAGGAATAAAGGAAAAATGGATTATTGAAAACTATGGAAATGAAAATAATCGTAATTTTAAAAGACATTATCTCATGAACATCAATATTATGTTATGATATCTGTTTGAAGCAAAGGTTTGTCAAAAATCATTATTTTAAATGTTAATTTTTTTAATATATTATAACATTCTGATTAACATGACAGTTGGTTAGGCTTTTTCGATTATATGTTCAAGTAAAATCTATCACATAAATAAATTAAGCCTTATTTAACACGTTACAAATTAATAATAAGCTGACCTGCGCAAATATTATTATTATCCGCAACTCCTACCATTTGCTGTATCCTGGATTACTTGCTTTTTACTATTCTAATAACACTCACTACTCTATGTGATACACAGATCTCAAAAATACTGTGAACATCACAGACCTGTATACCTAGATGTCTGTGGTGAACATAATAACATATTCACAACAAATCAATTTATAAATTTATACGACATAAATTTTAATTTTACTCTTCTCTTTCTATCTCTCTTTGTTGTTACCGCCTTCTTTGTTCTCCCACTGTCCTAAGGTTGACTGGCAGAGAATGCTTTTAGCATTAAGTCCGCCTTTTGTTCCATTACTTGTGTAAGTTTCAATAAAGAATAAATAAATAAATAAACGAACGATACACTCAACAATTATCTTACCAATCGCATAAACGTCCACAGAGAGGCCAAATAAAATAGAAAAACACTACACACCAATCGATCTAGACCTTTATCAGTGCCGATTTCAGCGAATCTCGCTTTCTGCTAGAAACAACATACAACATACGTCAGAGGTGCGACAGAGATGCAAGTGTGAAAGACAGAGACGGAAAATAAGTAAGGGTAGTTGATGACGACATTACTACAATCTATTTATATTTTTACAGCTGTTTTATCTGGCAATGTAGTAAGTATTATGTTAATATTAGTCTATTTTGGAACAATTCACGAATACATTGTATGACGATATCTACGAGTATATACCATCAAAAGTCACCTATTCTATATAGTCAATAATATATTTCAGAAAAGTAATGCCTTAATACATTCCAATTGACTTTCAACCAGATATATTGTTATACATATATGTAAAGTATTACATATTAACAGCTGTGCAAAGTTTGCTAATTAAATCAATTCAGTTTGCGATAACAATTTCAAACTATGTCCAATCTTGGATATTCGAAATATTTTGTCGTACAAATATCTAATCAATATCGAATCTAACCCAGAAACAAGATATCAACTTGCTCATTATAGGTAATCTACATCTATAAAAATTTATATCTTCATCTCATGCAATAAAAGTTTATAATGCAAACACTATTTCAGTTTTATGCAATTTTTTATTTAACGGTATCACTATATCAATAACGTAAAATCTCGGGTATTTTTTGCGTAACGGTACTGCATATAAACAAAGATATCGGTAATAGCAACTAATCTATGACTGCAAAATGTGCTGAAGATAAAATATAGCGAGACTACCTTATAATCACTGTGTAAAAAGAAAGAAAAAAATGTCTTAAGTGCATCCATGGCATAAATTACATCACACGTTAAGGTTTAATTTTAATTAAAATTTATTTAATTACTTATTTTAATTTTAATGAAAATAAAAGTTATTTCGGAACTGCTGTTTTATTTTAATAATTTTTAGGTGTAAAATTTCAAAATATTGGACGTTACACTAGGGGGGTGGGGTCTCACAAATGTGACCAGCTGTGAGTTGAGGGTTACAAAGTCATTAAATATTAGTGTGACGTAATTTATGGATGGCCCCATATAACATAAAAACCCTTTCATCCATTGAAGTATAATGTACTAAAGTACTAGAACAGATATCGCGAACAAAATGTGTGTCGCGCCGGGAGGTTCTATTTTCAAAATTGCGCCCCCGTTCTATTTCAAAATCGAACGAATTCAGTAAAAATTGAAGCCCATTGGCGCCAATTCATTGGGACAAACATCGTTTTCGCGGTTTCGGTTCTATACGCTAGTAATAATACATCAAAGCTTTCATCTTACACGCCTACGATATGATACGATACGATACTACGCGTTCACTCTAAGTTTGCCCTCGTCGACCGTTACGATTTAACAGCTAACGGTACTGTAGACAAAAAAGTAATCAAATAATTTCACTAAATTAAATAACAAATTACGTTTGCCACTGTGTAAAACATTTTCTATTTTAGTAATTTTAGCCACAAAAATCAACGAACGTAAAATAAATCGATTGAAAAAAAATTTAACGAAAGTAACATCAAAATCAACAACAAACTCCAGAAAGCACGCGCCGCACGGGACCTCAAAAATACGCGACTAGCGTTGCTGTCCGTACTAAATGAGCTGCGGTATGAGGAAGTGGGACGGGAGGTAAGGGCAAACTTAGAGTGAACGCGTAGTACGTGTAAACGGACAATTTAGTACTTAAAATTTAGTACGCAAGTAAACAAGTATTTTAGAAAATTTTCTATTTTCTGTTAAGTAGGTGGGCGGGGCTTATAACATAACACGTTTGGACAGGCACTTTTTACTTAAAATTTACTTAAAATTTAGTAAAATGCTTAAGTAATAAAGTAGGTCGTGAACAATAATTGTATGAACTAAAGAGTTTTACTAAATTATTACGTTTGGACGCGCACTTAAAATTTAGTTAACTACTGAACTACTTAATACCATAGACTTAAATATACATATAGACGGGCTGTTCTGAACAAAACCCGTGTCACATTTTTCATACTCACTGACAGCTTGGTGACAGCGCTTCGTTCGGTCAAATTCGGTTCAAGATGGCGGATATCAAATATTTTGCACTAAATAATTTTTAAAAATGCAAGTAAAAATATAGTTATACCAATTATGATTTAAATAAACTCAAATAAAGTTCAAACGTAAATAATGAAGACGTTTTAACTGTGCACAATAAACAATAAGCGTATTATGTGTTCTTGAACGGTCGGGGTTTTTCAAAAATGACATCTACTTGTCTCGCTTGCTCGCAGCCTACTAAAACGCGTTGGCACCATATGGTGTCAACGTAGGTATCGAAACTTTTAGTATTGAACAGCCTGTCTAGTATAGTATATCATATAGATCTATGCTTAATACGTGTAAAGCGAACATAACAGCAACAGTACATACTTGGCGAGCGGCGAGGTGCGCTCCCCGAGCTCCAGCTTGTCCTCCAGCCCGCGGTGCACCGACACCGCGTCCAGCTCCAGCTCCAGGGACTGCAGGTAGTCGGCCGTGCGCAGCTGCTCCGGGGTCGACTTCTTGAAGCTGCCAACCGAAATACTCGTCACCATATTTTTTTTTACTTACAATAAGTTAATGCTTGACCACAATACCACCTGGGTAAGTGGAGATGTGGTCCAGGATGGTGAGCGCACTAACCTATTCAATCTTTTCTTGAAGTTTTTGATATTTTACAGGAACACTCGTTACCATATTTTCAATTTTTTAATGCTTTATTTTTACACATTATGAGGGGTGTTATAATGTTTGACATCTGTCTGTTGCAACGTAGCTTCTAAACTGATGGACCTATTAGGATGCAGTTATGTTTTGTTTGAAAGCTGACATGACCGAGATAGTTCTTTGCTACAATTTATCTATTTAAACGTTTAAAGGCTTTTTAAATTTTAAAATTTACAGTTATCCAAAACTGCGGCTATAGAAGCGGTTTTCAGCCAAGATTCGCATTATATCCCTGCCATACTTGCATTCTAATATTAACATTAAGAATATTTACTTTTATAAATAAATATAATTATGTATGTGTGGCCAATGGTTTGCGAGCTAAAAGAGGCGTGGCATTGTGGCCATAAAAAAAGTTAGACAATAAAAAAGTCAATTTTTTTTTTACTACTGGTTGCCATGATGTGGATTATTACATTATTACTTATACGTGTTAATAATAAAGAGATAATACTTACGTTTTAAGCAGTAAACTGGAACACACCACGGACACCGAACTCATGGCCATGGCCGCTGAGGCCATCCACGGCTGCATGGAAAATAAATTTTACCAATAACAAACCAAAAAACTATTATTCATAAGCATTGTAAATATAGTCAAATGATTTATTTCATCACAGGAATACCATTATGGAACATGTACAATGTAATTTGGCTTATGGCTCCTGCTCTGGGTAACTTCCTGTCATGCTGCATTATCGTCTTGGAAGCGCTTAACTTATATAATATAATGTTCTTCAACTAATTATTTGGACGCCTCTGGCTTGTTCGCATTGAAATAAGAGTATAAAAATGAAAATATTATATTAAATGTAATGGTTTATATTAACTCGTAATATATAAATTTATTACCTTTGATGAACTTAATAACAACGCTATTATTATGTCCATAAAATGGTTTTAGAAATAAAATATAAAACTTATTTCAATGCTACCAACATTACGCCCAAGTACAGATTTAGTTGAAGAGTACTTAACGTACAACATGTTGTATTGTATCTAACGTCACCAAACCAACCTGCAACTGCAGTCCGTACGCAGCGAAGGCGCCGCTAGCGAGCGGTATCCCCAGCAGGTTGTAGACGGACGCGAACAGGAAGTTGAGCCGGATGCGGCGCACCGTCGTGCGGGACAGCTCCAGGCACGCCACCACGTCCAGCAAGTCGTTCTGGGGAAGGTTATGAAACGTGAGTACCGTGAGTTTTAGCCGTATTGGGGCGGCTTAGAATACTAACCCCAATCCCACGACGGATGGGTGTCATAAGAGGTGACTAAATCCGGCCCGCTGGTGGTAGGACCCTCGCAGGGATTATACTGGTAATATTGATTTTAATTTTTAATAAATAGCATTATTACTATTATTATTTCTCCATAGGGTTCGCCTGGATAGCTACAACCGTTGAGCATGAGCCAGCCGCCAAACGACTCGTCGTGTTCCGGCTGGGGGCTTGAGAGCCAGTTCTTTCTTTCTTTTTCTTCTCTTTTTCTTGGCCGGCAACGCATCAGTGATGCCTTTGGTGTTGCTGATGTCCAATGGCGACGATAGCCACTTACCATCAGGTGGATCGTCGGCTCGTTTGCCGGCTATTTCCGTTTTAAAAAAACCCGATGCATTTGAAGGTTTTAAAGTTTGCGATGATATTAGTTTAAAATCAAAAGGTTGTTATGGTTGGTATTGACGATGTAAGTGTTACATGCTACAAATTTTGCACTATGCAAAAACATTGGATATGAAAATACGTACAAAATTACGTTCCGTTACGTGTATTACGTTAAATAAAGGATAAATATAAATGGAAACATTAAAGGAAAAATAATCACAATAATTTATAATTTTCTTAAAACCGTACTTTTTAATCAAAAACTACAACCGCCTTTTTTCTTTTTATATTCACTTAGCCAATCCATGTCGCTATATCGTTCTGCTCACACTGCCCGAAGGTTGACTGGTAGAGAATACTTTTAGCATTAAGTACTCCTTTCGTTACTGTACATTTGTATGGGGCATAAAGATAATAAATAAATAAATGGCATGCGCACTAGCAACCTACCCTCATGAGCACGAGGTCGGCGGCCTCCACGGCGACGTCGGTTCCGCTGGCGATGGCGATGCCCACGTCCGCCTGGGCCAACGCCGGCGAGTCGTTCACACCGTCACCCACCTGAATACATACATACAGAATGGTACAGGTTATAGTTTGATGGTTCACGGAAAAAAAACATATTTGCGACGTTATCCATGTAAATAAAAATATCCATGGAAAAATTCTCACAAACAAAACAAAATTTGAAAAATTCCATTACATTATAAATTATAGTTTTTGATTACACATGTTTAAAATCCATTTAAAGTTTCAATAAACTATCTTTAACTTGAGCGCAAATACGCAATTTGAAAATTCAGTTTTAGTTTTTTTAACAAATAAATGTATTTTAGTAAACTAAATTAATATTTTGACAACATTAAAAAATACTCTTATAGCCAAAAATGGTCATTATATTTGATCACTTTCATCTTTAATACTTATGACTATAAAATCTAGGTAAATATCCTCACCATAGCAACTTTCTGTCCCTTCTCCTGTAGTTTCTGTATTTTGGCCACCTTGTGAGAGGGCAGCACTTCCGCGTAAACTTTGTTGATGCCCACCTATGACACAGATTACATTATAATTTTGCCAAAACAATAAAGAGACAAAATAAATGTACATAGAAGAGGCGTTAAAATATTATCATAAGGATGTACGAATATGTTCATAATAAATCATGTAAAATATAACGTCTATACCTTTTAAAACACAACCCCTTTATTTTCCAAATAAGTGCTCGCGATGTTATTAACTGCAAACATAGATTAATCTATGACTGCAAATCAATGAAATTTTTAAATTTTGAATTTGAATTGTAGTGGCCAGCAGTGGCTAGTGTCTCACCTGGCGCGCAATAGCCACAGCGGTCTTCCTGTTGTCGCCAGTCAGCAGACACACTTCCAAACCCATCTTCTTCAGGCAGTACACCGCCAAGTGCGCTTCGGGCTTTACCTCGTCGGCCACACCTATCGTGCACACCAGCTGGTCTGCGGATAGAAAGTTAATTTATAACGTATTTGTTTGTACGTTTTTTTTTATGAGAGTAGCCGTGAGAATAGCCGTAAATAGACAAGTCGTAACCCAATGACATCAGAAACACCAAAGGCAATGAATGCATTTCCGTCGAGGAAGAAGAGAGAGAAAAGTAAAGTCTGGCTCTCAAGTCCACAGCTGGAACACGAGTTGTTTAGTGGCTGAATCAAATAGATGGTAATCAAGGATTGTTTTCATTACAAATAAAATATACTCACAGTAACATACCCTGTGTCGCGATTGACGTACAAATACATACAAAATTAGGGTCTTCGCACGTCGCCGTTTGCTTTGTCCTACAGATAGTATAAAGTAAAGAAGTGATACTAACTAACCATTGATGGCAGCAAGCACCGCCGTTCTGCCGAGAAGTTCGTCCCTCTGTAACGTTTCCTGTACCCTCCGGGGCACGGAAACGCCATTCCTGTTCATCCATTCGCGATTGCCAATAAGCACTATTTGCTCCAATTCCTGTGAATTAAATTAGAATATTGTAATTTACAAATTAATGCAAAGTCTAGTCTACTTAAAGTAAAACACTAAAGCCCCAACTCAGAGTCACTAACAGTTACTTAAATCGCTCCTTAGTATAGAATTTGTATGGTGGTTCCTTACTAAGGAACTATTAAAGTAACCGGTAGTGACTCTGAGTCGGAGCGTAACTGTTATTAACTGACAGGAAACGCATATCCTGAACCTGTAGATATAAAAACATGAAACTTTCTTTAGGACACCAATCCGCACTGGAGCAGCGTGGTGTATAATGATCTAGGCCTTACATCTAGAGGAGAGAGATCTCCTCTGAGAGACCCATGCTCAGTAGTGGACCGTCAATGAGTTGAAGCCATAACACCCATGATCCGAGTACAAACATTTTTCTGCCCTGGCCGGGAATCGTACCCGGGCCTCTCACGCAGGCAGGATCACTACAACGAGGGTACCAAGCACCCATAACCCCTCACAATCGTACCCGGGCCCCTCACGCAGGCAGGGTCACTACAACGAGGGTACCAGGCACCCATAAGCCCTCACAAACTTCAGCCTCCTGTCTTAGAAGTACCAGGCGATCATAAACCCCAACAAACCTCAGCCTCGGCGTCCGGCGATCGGATCAGCGCTTGCAGCCTGGTAGCGGCCTGCGCCGAGCTCAGCGCCGCGTCCCCACTGCCCGCTACGATCTCCACCGGCACGCCTTGCAGGGTGATCGTTGAGCCTTCCCTGGGAACAGGGGTTCAGTTAGCATGGTTTAACATTGAACCTAATGTGAGCATAAACTCGAGATGGTGTAGATCGAAAAATATTCTTTTTAATCGACTGTTGACTGTGAATTTTACGTTTTAAATTTTTGCGCGTAATCTGACGAAAACGGTGACGAAGATCGCGTGACGTCATAAAATAGCGGCTTATGTTTCGCAGTTTAAGAACAGATGAAAAATATTCACTTATCCACTGAAAGTAACATATTCCGAATGCTTATTGTCTAAACTATTTTTTCCCTTATGGAGTAAAAAACCCTATTGAGGAAACCTCTTATATATTTTAGGTATTCGTAATATATAGAGATATAAGGTTTTTCCAAAACTGTCTCTTTACAGTCGGTTGATGATGACACTACCTATCGCTGAAGACACACGATCACTACATCACTAACCTAGCGGTCGCGAGCGCGGCGGCGAGCGCGGGGGGCGTGGCTTGCGGCGTGCGCACGCGCAGCTTGGCGCGCAGCCCGCAGCCCGGCGCCGCCGTGAACCCGCTGCAGTGCGCACGCGACCCACCCAACACGTCGTTACACCACTTTACTATTGCTGCGGGGGGAGGGGGGAGCGATCTTATTAACATTAATAATTGTTGTATCATGACACTTACTGACTGTATGTTTAATGAATCAACTTTATATAAGTTATTTCAACATCTACGATCAACGAACACATAGGGACATCACATCCCCTTTTTTACTTGTCCTTTTGTTTTATTTAAATGTACTAGTTCCATACTGTCCACTCAAATAGCCAACAAAAGAGCAGACGAGCCACCTGGTGCTTACATCAGCGATGTGTTGCCTAGAAAGACAATACAAGCAAAAGGAAATCATATTTATTCTACTGATAAAAATGTTCAATGCCAAAAAGCGAAAAAAAATCATGGTTATTTTCTTTAACCCATGAATTACATTAATGAGGCCGTTCGTCATAACTATTATACTCAAAAACTATTGACATTACATAGACATCACTGAGATCACACCCAATATTACCTATTATTAAATTACACTTACCGGATGCGACAGGATGCTCAGAATTCAGCTCCGCGCACAGCACGCAAGCCAACACGTGGGGCAGCGTGGCCGGTGCGCCCGTGAGTAGAGACACTCTCGCCACGCGAGTACTGCCGCACGTTATTGTACCAGTCTTATCGAATATCACAGTCTTCACCTATAAAGATTAGTGTTAATTTAATCTCTAGCATTCTCATAAAGACTACGTGCGAAAGAGACAGAATGAATTTTCGTGATGCGTATGCAGTGCGACGTAACTCCGTTCACTCACATACATACATTAACGTAATACCTGAAAGACTTGTGTCAGCTTTAGTCTACTATTGTATAAAAATAAGACAATCACAGTATGTTAGGTTGTACATAATATGTACATAGGTTCTTTTTAATATCATCAGTATCAAGCATCAAAACCATATGAGCATTCTCCAAAGGCTCAGCGCCCTTGAACAGTAGCCCCAACGCCAGTTGCGACCATCACCGCAGTGGGCATGGCTAGCCCCAGCGCGCACGGACACGCTATGGCCAGCACAGATAACGTGAAGTGGAACGCCGTTTGGACTATCACTTGCTACTTGGAGAGCTACTGTATACATTACAACTTAAAAACTCACCTTATGAGCATTCTCCAAAGGCTCAGCGCCCTTGATCAAAAGCCCCAAGTTAGCCCCGACGCCAGTAGCCACCATGACCGCAGTGGGCGTGGCTAGCCCCAGCGCGCACGGACACGCTATCGCCAGCACGGACAACGCGAAATGGAAGGCCGTTTGGACTATCACTTGCCACTTGGAAAATGATGGATCACGGTAGATTTCCTGTTGGGATAAATTGGTTTCGTTTCATTAAATATCGGTGAGTTTAAATGTTGTCATAGTTACATTTTTTCATTGGAGTTGTACAGGGTAGAATTTTAGGTCCATATTATTTTACGCCACAATTTTATCAATCACTTGCTATACACTCTGTTATTCAATGGACAATGTACTCTCAAGATAGCGATAACTACTTCAAATAGAGTTATTAGAAGATATTTATATCTTAGCAGAATAACTTAATGTAAATTGATTATCGATTTCAGTTATTTGCATATTTTGTGATATTATAATGAAATGGTCTCTACATTTTATGGTATCAAAAAATAAAAAAATAAACTTTATTTTCATCTAAAAAATCAGTGCATAATATGCAGATGTTGGGACCACCATATGAGCGTTTTATTGTTTGTGCTGGGGGAATGTACCCAAGGATATTATAATATGTATAAAAAGGGTAAAATATCTTTGTATGTGCTTGAACTTTATCTTACCGGTGTAATGATCTTGATTTTCTCGAAGTCAAAAGCTCCGGTAATGATCCAACTGATGAGAGTCAGCAATGACAGGAATACTACTAATGGCACGAAGTACCTGAGGGAAACATTATTTGTCATAATTACTTTCGTAAAATTTAACTTGTGTCGAACTGTAGTCTGCAATATTGAAGTTATTTAAGTTGATTGAAGAATACTTCAAGCTGGCGTTAACACGCGCGGAATCATAATTTGAGGTCCAAACTTACGCCCCAACTCAGACTCACTAACAGTTACTTTAATCGCTCCTTACTAAAGAATCACCATACAAATTCTATACAAAGGAGCGATTTAAGTAACGATTAGTGACTCTGAGTTGGGGCGTTAGTGACTCTGAGTAGGGGCGTTAGTACATATCTTAATAAACAATTTAACATTAGCGTGTCATAAATGTAAAAGTTTATGAGGATGCTTGGTACTCTTTCACCCAAAATCTACTGAACGGATTTTCATGAAATTTTGCACACAGGTAGACCATAATCTGGAAAAAGACATAGGGTACTACTTATCCTGGAAAACGCGAACAAAGTCGCAGGCAGAGCGCTCGTCATTCCTATTTGTATTTAATAAACTATATTAAAAAAAATACTAACAAAAATAACCGACTTTAAAATGACTCAAAAACTACTTGTCAGATCTCGTTCAAATTTATGTGGCACCACATGACAAGCACCAGCTTTCGTTTAAAAAAGCAATCATCAAAATCGGTTCACCCAGTCGAAAGTTCTGAGGTAACAAACATTAAAAAAAATACAGTCGAATTGAGAACCTCCTCCTTTTTTGAAGTTGGTTAAAAATAGCACTTTATTTGCTTGTTAATCTATCACCCCTATCCGTGGTCAACGCTAGCCACGCCCCACTCACCCAGCAATGGTATCAGCCAGTCGCTGCACCGGCGCCTTGCTGCTCTGCGCCTCCTCTACCAGCCGCACTATCTGAGCCAATGTACTCGCCTCGCCCGTGTGCGTCGCGCGCATCAACAACGCGCCGTTTTGGTTTATACTGCCGCCTATTACTAGGGATCCTGTGGGGAAGTTATTGTTTTAGTGACGTACAGTATATAACTACAGTGTATAACTACAGTGTATAGCTACATATCACTCATTTGGAGCGACACTGACTTAACTGCAAAAAATGTATACATTCATACGTACATACACTTAAAATACGCACATATTTAAAAAATCGAGTGCATGTACAGGTTCGTACTTACCTGTATTTATAGAAATTGAACACAAATAATCATCCATAATTATTAGTTCAATACATTGACATTATTTAATGACATTTAAAATAAGGCTGCACCGTTTAGCTGATAATAGTCATTAGTCATATTATAGATAATATCAGTTAATAGTCATTGCTTGCCTCCAATTCAGACATAAGCAAATGATTGAACCACTAATATTATGCCGAAAAAGTAAACAACACCCATCCTGTCAATCTTTTTAAAACTTAACACATGTTGAAATAAGGTTCAATATGAATCGCTCACCTATGCCTTTAGTGACCGGCATAGATTCCCCGGTGATCAACGACTCGTCGCAGGTACTCTGACCCGATATCACTTTGCCATCCACAGGGATCTTAGCGCCGGGAACAACCTGAATAGAATATTACAATGTTTTATTATTAGCAACCATTTGGACCACTATTGGAAGAAATCATAAGAGTAGGGAAACCCTTTTTAGGGCGGATTTCAGTTTCAATTTATGTTATGCTATATGAGATTAACTAACCCTGAAATAGTTGACGAATTAATATTAATAATGAAAAAAAAAATATTAAAACGTGTATTTTTTGGAAATTTAGGATAATTTTGTTCCCTTTCGTAATTTAGCTATTAAAACAATTTGTTAAAACATATTGTGTTACTTTGAAATTTATTACAATCTAGTTCCATTAGTCCATTTATCGAGGAAGGCTATAAAACATCACGCTACGATAAAATGTTGCAAAAACGGGAAAAAACCGAAGCGAAGCGAGGGCAGTTACTAGTTTAACTATTAACAATTTTATGAAATAACCAATTCACAATAACCGGATCCACACTACAGCAACAACGTTAAAATTATATGGTAAGATTATAATAATAAAGTTTTTTTGATTGACAGAGTTGGTGAGGGTCATCAACGTATCTGTGATGTTTTTGGAATTCCTGTTATGTAGGTATGGGTGACGGTGACGGTTTACCTTCAGGTGGACCTTGTGCTCCTTTGTTGCCAGAGTTACTAACCTTGAGCACATCCCCTCTTTCGACGAGATCCACCGGAATGCTCTTCTCCCCGACCTCGTGACCTTCAGCGTCCAGGGTCACCAGCACCGCCTCCGTCGCTTTCAACGAGAGGAGCTTCGACAGCGCTTCCGAGGTTTTACCCTGGGAACAATTATATCATCATCATCATCATCACTAACAAAGAAAGGTGAATGCCCATAGCCAGTACTCTCAAAAAAAATAATTGTGTCACAATGATTTTTGTACAAAAAATTAAACTAAAATATTTTATGTATTTTTACCGTATTTCCTAAAAAAACCTTCTTGGGCTTAATTTTCTTAAATTAATAAGTAACTTTACTTCCTTTTTACAACACAAAAGCATTCGGCCATTTATATTGGAATTAGAGCCAATCAGGGATCTTTTAAGATCCTTCTGGCCAATAGTTTGCGTTGATTCGATTATGACTACTACACAACAAACTAGATGGTGTTAGGGGACTGTCAAATGAATTTGATAATTATTACATTAAAAGATAGATGGCGTTTGGGGACTGTCAAATGAATCTGAAACTTAAACGTATACGATTTTATTGCGCCTGCATAGAGTCTATATTACTGTTGAAAATCTCGTAACTCCTACGATAAAAATTGACTAAAGTTGGTTTTTGTAATTTATTAAGATAGCATAATCAAATAAAGGTATTTTCATCAGGACACAAAAATATTAATGTCAGTACATTTCTCCATACAAAATGGGCATTCTCCTTTGTCAAACGATTTGTTAATAATGCTTGGTTGCTAGATTAGAAAGTTAGCTGAGCTAGCTAAGTTCTAGATAGAACTAACTTTAAAGTAAAGATCTTTACTATGATTGGAATGAAATCCATCAAAAATATAACATTATTGTAAAAATAAAATCACACTATGGCATCATGGCTTTAATGTCACACAAAGAGACGTACCTTAGCAATGTGCTCAAGCCATCGGCCGAGCGACACGAACACCAATAACATGGGGGGCGTGTCAAAGAACGTCAGAGGACTGCTGTCCTTCTGGAGGGACATAGCAGCTATCACCACCGCCAGGGAGTACGCGTAGCTGGAGACAGAATGGAAGAGTTAATTTGAAATAAAAAAAAAGAAAGGAAATATATTAATTACAAAAACAAAGATTTTTGTTACTTAAATTGTCATGAAATTATTTTTTAAGCAGTACAAAAAATCTAGTAGAGTGAATAAAACATAAAGCACTACCAATGAAATTAACATCATACCTTATAGTAGTAGTCATAGATATTAAGACGTCCATATTGGAGGTGCCATGTCGAAGCGCCTTGTACGCTTGCTTGTAGAAATGCCAGCCGCCGATGAACTGTGGAAATAAACAATGTACATGTGCATTGCGCATGTGCAGTTGTGCACCTTAGGATCAGCTATACCCAACCTACGGCCCACCGGGCTTTTGTGTGCGGCTCTGTGGGCTTTTGTGGTTGGCCGATCTGGTGTCAGATTAGATTATTTTCACGACCATTAGAAAAATTGAGAGCGCCCTGAATAAATAAGTCTTACATAACACTACCGCACCGGGTATGCAGTGTTATTATTGTTGATACAATTAATTCATTTACTTTTAAAATTTTAAGCAGACGTCTGCAATTATCACGGCAACACGTCATTTTAGTATTTTCTACACCATTAGGACCACAATATTGAATTTGCTAAATGTTGAATTTTTATCGCGTTGAACTGGCAAAATATTGAATCCCAAAATGTTGAATTTGTAAAAGTTGAATTGCTAAAAGTTTTTGAGTTCGCTAAAAGTTGATTCTTCTATTTTTACTCGCCTCGCATCCGCAGGACTCATGTGTCCTCTATCATATCGTCGATTGGTCTACCTTGTAAGAGGCCTGCCTATGCTTCCCCGGCCGATGCGTGAAATATTTAAGTCTAAATATCTATCAGCCTTTTAGAGTCGACTGCTGAAAATAGGTATCCCCTAATTGGCGCCACTCTGACGGTTCTGGGCCCTCAATAGTCAATAGTCCACCAGGCCGGGGAGCAACGGGGTTTGATGAACGAGAATTCAACATTTTAGGAATTCAAAAAATTCAACTTTTTATGAATTCAACATTTTGCGAATTATACATTATGGTCCTGAAGGTAAATATGGCTGATAATGTGTTATGTCCGTGACACTGCAAAGCAACCTGTTTGAAACGTTAGGAAATGAGAAAAATTTTAAAATATACGCGATGAACGCGTTATAAAAATCAATGTGTAACAATTGCGAAAACCTAGGATTTTTCACCCATTGCCATGCGGCCCGCGACACCATAACTAACACGAGTTTGTGGCCCTTATGAAACAAAGGTTGAGTACCACTGCCTTAGGATAGTAGGTCTCTGCTTCATTATCATGACACAGAGAAACTCTTGATAAAGTGTAAAAAGATTAGTTAAACCTCGTTATTGTTAAATGAAATAATCAGGTGTAAATAATTACATAATATTAGCTGACGATACCTGGTCCATATTGTTTACATGTGAGATTTGAACCCACATCTCCGGTTCTACGAACCGGGCCTTTCCACCTTGAGCCACGGGGAAAAATATGTTAGTGAAGCTGTAAAAAACCGGTACCTGTACGGGCGTAGCGAGTAGGAACATAACAAGGTTCTCGGCACTGAGTCCCGGCAGCACACAGCACATGTCGTGCGCGGAGTGCTCGCCCGACATCTGCGCCATGAAGTACGCCATGGCCGCCATGCACGGCCCGCCGAACACCAGCGATATGAGGAACGCGTTCCGCCACTTCCTAATCTCCTCTCTGGAAATACAGGCTTGTTATTTACGGATTTCTTTCTGTTATAACGGATGGTAAGGTATGGCATATTTTTAGTACTGAGCAGTTTCTTTCGCGGTTTTTTTTAATAATAATTTTCTCGAAACGGTTTTAATATAGTCATAAATGTATTTATTATGGTTTATCTGACTAAATAAAACTTACAAAAAATACTCTGAAACCAAATATTTTAAGTTCAATAAATGAATTATGTCGTTAGTATTAACTTTGTTGATGCAATAAATCAATAAATATCACGTATATCAATAAAGACACTCACTTATGCTCCAAGTAATTAGTGGTGCCTCTGGTCTGGGAGGTCTGGACCGACGCTTCAAAGCCCAAGTCTGTGATAGCATCGCATATCCTACGAGGGCCTATCAACTCGGCATCGTATTTAATTTTACCCCTGAAACAACAATCGATTAAATAAAAATAAAAACAAACAAACTGATTTGAAACTATAACACATCTGGTGTGTAATGTGCAAAGATCTTAAGAAAATAACTCACTTGGACGTGGTCAATGCGACCGCACACGAAACCACCCCAGGTAACTTGAGAACGCTCTTCTCTATCTTATTGACACACGATGCACACGTCATGCCTTTTATCTGAAATAAAACGTACTTACCTTAACTTCTATGTTTGTAAGACAAAACTTATTAGGTACAAAAAAAGATTGTGACTAAAATCATGATCTAATTTTGAAATTTATGACACAAAATTAATTTAAGTAATCTGATCGAAGGAAAAGTGAGTAGTACTATTGTAGTGATAAGAAGTTCTATTAACTTCTTATTTATCTGACGAAAAGGAATGCAACAAAGCTTGATACCATTTATCCCACCGCTGCCACCAAATTATTTCATTATTAACTCTCACCCTACCACTACACCCTGTTTTTTAATTCCGTAAACCAAAATGACGTTTCCTGTGTTGCACGATTTTATTACTTTTTAAATAGCCATGTACCGTAATCGGAAAGATAATTACAATCTATAATTGTTTTCCGATATTTGTGTTTGACATAAATACAAAATAGTAATTAAAAATAAAAGGCAGATAATTCTATAGAATATAATTTATTCAGACTCAGAATCTAATTTACAATTAGAACTATAAGAATAGCTACCAACTTCTATTATAAAATGTTCGACCATGTTGTCGATGACATGGCCTAAATTGCACATTTCATTTTCTATTTTTATAACGTGTCTATTTTTATCCATCTTTAGGTAGGTATCTCTACGAGGATTGCAATTCAATTAAAGTATAATGTCCTTGGTTGGTATTAATAAATACAAAATGGGATGCAATTTTAAATAAAAACGTGTCGATAAATCTACAATCATTTTTATTCATATTGATTAATTCAAGATTAAATTTAATTACAGTTAACCGTTAAAAACAATAAATATCTTACGATTCAAAGAACCGGAATCCTGAAGCGGCTCTAGCCATAAAGAACTGGCAACATCATTTTAGCTTTTGACATTAGCGCCTGTCAAATCGGTTTGCCGAATTAAAAAACAGAGTTTAATTGATATTACACTTACAATCACCACCAGATCTCTCAGCCCGCTGCCATCACAGTCGCTGAGCACCTCGGCTGGGAACCCTAGCTCAGTTATGGAGCTAGCTATCTCAGCTGCTGTTATCTTCCTAGGCTCATATTTCACTTCAGCCTTCGCTGCTAAAAGTGCTATTAGAATTGAGTGGACACCTGGAATTAACAACATTACACTAAGCATATTTTGATTTTGTGAAAGAATCCTTAAGTTTCGAAGCCGTTAAAAAAAAACTGACCATAAATTTTAGAACAATGTTTTTCAATAGCTGCCACACACGATGCGCAAGTCATACCCCGAACTTCTAATGTACATCTTGATAACTCAGGCTCTGCGGCGATCACGGTGCTACCCTGAAATATTAATGAGTAATGAGATGTGCCTGCTTTGAAATATCTCTTTACTGGAATTCATTCCAAATATTCATAAATAGGACTATCTGATTTTGATCACAGAAGCTTAACCAATAGACAATGGATCTTCCTAACGGTATCAACTCTCCAGAACCTTATAAATTTAATTATTTTTACAACTATTTGTTTTAACGAGGGTCAATTAACCTCCTCGATTAGAGTTTAAATAAGATGAGAAGATAATAGAGTAAGAAGATGACGACTTACATTCATTTGTACTCTACTTTTGGCCGGAGAAGATTCTCTCTTTACGTCACCAGAAGCATCACGGATGCTTTCACTGGACGATAAATTACCTGCAAAAACATGTATTTCACTACTTATATTACCAAGTAATACATACGGAAGAGGAAGCGGTATTCATTGTGTTTAAATAAAAGCCATATGATTTTAAACATATATCATCGCGGACACGAAATATTTTGAATGTAAACGGGTACTATTAACGGGTAAACTTACCTATATCTACGTCAAATCCAAGCTCATATATACAATCGGCAATGCGTTGTGGAGTGGTTTCACTGGTATGCCTGACTGTAGCGTTGTTTTGTTCCAATGATACTGTCGCGTGCAAAACTCCTGGCAGTTCTCTAAGAGCACCTGAAATACAAAATTTCACTCATTTCTAATTACTTAATTCAATCTGTTTATAAATTGACTTGGCCTTGATTAGTTTGTAGTGTGTTAGCTGGAATAAGATGTTTGAGGCTAACCTTCAATAGTATTAACGCAGGATTGGCAGGTCATGCCAGTGACGCCGATAACAACTTCTTTCTCTCCCTCGCTTTGCGCACCCGACATGTCTATTAGAAGATCTGTAGGGATTTCGCGCGGGATGAGACTTCTGTGCATAAAAAAAGTTTAATTGTAGTTATTAAGTTATTATGTGATCATAAATTTTAAAATAGTCTAGTGAATAAACCGCGAAACGAAATAGGCGATTAGTAGACCCAGTAGACCACGAGTAGACTTAGTAGACTATGAGACCATAAGTAGACTGTAGACCATTACCTGGTTTCGTCCTCACTATGTTCAGAGGGTACCTCAAACCCCATATCTTCTATATGAGACCGTATGGCCTCGACAGAACACACGCTGGGGTCATATCTGAAGTAGCCCGCGTGTTCTGATAGCTCCACCTAATACAAAAAAATACCAAAAATTTTGTGTGCATACAGAAAAAAATACATATTGAAACAAAATGCATAAAATGTTGAGATGGATCTAACTCGTCTTATTAACCGACTTCAAAAAAAGGAGGAGGTTCTCAATTCGACTGTATTTTTTTTTATGTTCGTTACCTCAGAACTTTGGACTGGGCGAACCGATTTTGATGATTCTTTTTTTTATCGAAAGCTGGTGGCTGTTATGTGGTCCCATATAAATTTTATTGAGATCTGACAATGGCATTCATGATAAAACCATATAAGTCTTAAATTTGTATTAAGTAAGCGCGACTAATGGACGAATAATTCAATATCACGCCAACCGATTTCGATGATTCTTTTCTTAATCGAAAGCAGGTGCTTGTCACGTAATCTCACATAAATTTGAACGAGATCTGACAAGTAGTTTTAGAGTAACTTTGAAGTCAATTATTTTTTGTTAGTAAAATTTAGATTATTTTGTCCATCAACACACATATCCTTTTGACGCGGTGTTTCGATTATTCTTATTTTATGATCAAGTTTAGTAATTTTCGCATGAGTTAAAGTACAACTGATAAATAAATAAAACTGGAATGTTATAAATACAAACACGCAAGAACTATACGCTCTGGCTATGACCACTCTCCTCATAAGGAAAACGTGTCATGGAACAGATAAGCTTTATCGGATAGATTATAATAGACGTGAATATTCCATAATAAGCTTGATAAAATAATCTTTACGAAGTTAGTAATCCCAATAAAATGTGAATTACTTTAAAAGAGTAGCAGGGAGATCCAGTAATAATGCGAGTTATAATGCCTTTTCTCTCTCTTACCGTCTTACTCTTAAGTCTTTTTGGCCGGCAAAGTTTCGGTGATGCATTTGTGAGTTATTGATGTCTTTGGGTGTTAGTAACCACACACCTAAAGTAACTCGTGTATTCATTTATCCACTGAATACATTATTTATGGAAATAGCCGCCAAGCGAGCTGACGATCCACTTGAAGATAAGCTATCGTCGCGCATCAGTAACACCAAAGGCATAAAGAAAGAACTGGCTGTCTAACCCCACCTAAAAAGACAAACTCACCTTGACGTGTTTAACACCAGGTAGATCCCTCGTGGAGCTCTCGATACTCTTTACACAGGACTGGCAAGTCATGCCATTGATAGGAACTCGCACCGCAACCAGGTCTTGGCTGGACTCTCTGTGGACAATGGAAAGCAAGGTTCATGACGTGTTGAAGGTCGAAGGCATAATAACTTATAACTGTATTATTTTGCTTACAATTAGTATAGACTGCAACCCACCAAATAGGTACATTGTGTGTGTGTTGCCAAGACTTACAAGCTCATCAGATGGATAATAATAAGTTATCACTATTATCATATTATCTCATGAAGAAACTCGAGCTTAAACTCTACAAACTTAATATTTGGGCCAATAATTCCAAAGCCATGATAGTTTTCCTTGTAAATTCATCATATAACCTATTTTTGAGAATTTTTTCACTTGTCCAACTCCAACCGTTTAACCGGCAGGTGGGGGGGGACACTTGACTCTAACCAAAATTAGCACTTTAAAGCCAATATTTCGCAAACGGACCCCTATTTGCAAAAATGGTCTTAGAAGACCCATAATATTTTTGAAAGACCTTTTCAACGATACCCCACACTATAGGGTGCGCGACGAATAAAAAATACATCTTCACGTTACCTATAGGGATTCTGGAGTTTTAATAAATATGTATATCCATGCCAAATTACAACTTTCTAGTATTTATTTACACACCGATTTTACTTCGGAACCCTAAAAATTTGTCAAAACCTGGGGATATTTTAAATAACATTTTTTATATTTTTCACATTCCAACATGACAAAGTAGAACATCCCACAAAACACTGTAGTTACTATGAGTAAAATTAAAAAAAAAAACACTTCGCAAAACTAAATATAAGTTGGTACAAGTAGCAATAAGTTTTACACTTACATTCCACCGCAGATGTTTTAAACACAAAAGTCGTTTTGTCACGACTAAATAAACTAATTAAAATACACGTTATACTTAATAGTATCAAAACTGACAAACAAACAACGCACAAAAATATTTTTTATCACCAAGAAAAACAAGAAAAACGCGCGAAAATACCAAATTAATTTCCTCAATTAAAGTTTAGCATAACCGTATCACTATCGACAAACACTACTATTATAAGAACGTCACAAACATCTGAGTAGGTACGCCCCATAAAGTTCTTCTACAGGCACATTGCACACCGTCCACCGTCATTATAAGTCACACGGCGCAACGCAGACAACATAGCGCCTTGTGGTGCGGTGTGCCTCGTTGTCCGCGAAACAAGAGCCGAGTGCAAAGTTTGTTCCCAGCGAGCAACTAAAGCGCTTAATACTCTGCGTTTAGTACGCGATATGCTTAAAGCGATATGAATCACCTCTCCTACAACGGCTACAATTAAGCATTGACTGCATTGGGTTATTTAATTATTATATGCGAACGTTTTGAATATCCTCTTGGAATAACAGACTCTACATTTGGACTTGAGAATTGATCAATAGCTTTTTTATCCAAGATAATTAAGATAAATTAATACAAAATGAAAGATATTTATTAGTCGCAGTGAGGGACAAGCAATGATAGAACATTAATGACAGATTAGATTGAAGTGCTTGGAATTATTTATGCCCCAATAAGCTAGCCACCAGAAGGTAAGCAGTCACCGCTGGCATGGCCGCAACATTGTCAGCCACGAAGGAGACAATGGTCTAAAAGTATTTCATTTGCAACGATCAACACGTGTGTTACCGTATGAACATACTTTTTATTTTTTCTTTTATTCTTGTTTTCCACACTACCAAATAACCGCCATCGATGATTGTCATACTTCCTAAAGATTAACTGGTAAAATGTACTTCGTAAGGTTGAAATTTCAATAAATAAAAATAAATAGGTGTTTTTCATTTGTATAATATTATTCTCCTGGCTATTATAATCTGTGCATACCTCTTGTTGCGGTCAAGGCGAGACCTATCACATTACGACTGTCAACAGCGTGTTGTTATACTCGTAGCAATTGATATACTAATACTAAATACTACTTTATTATACAGGGAAGATCGTTTAACGATGATCACGATTTAACCATAGTTATTGAAACTATTACCGATACAACAGCAGTTTTACAATAGATAGTTACGTTGCGTTATCCAACTCGTTACCGCCCAACAATTGTTCATTGTATATTATCCAAGGTTTACGCGAAGCGGAGGCCCGAGTGCAAAAATGTCACATTCAAGCGGCTGCAGCGCTTAAGTCCGGTTTACACGTATTAAGTAGTTAAGTAGATAAGTAAATTTTAACAAAATTTTAAGTGAATAATTTTTAGTGTCCGTCTACACGTAATAATTTAGTAAAGCTCTTTAGTTCATACAATTCTACTTAACTACTTAAGCATTTTACTAAATTATTTAAGCATTTTACTAAATTTTAAGTTAAAAGTGCCTGTCCAAACGTGTTAAGTGATAAGCCCCGCCCACCTACTTAACAGAAAATAGAAAAATTTCTAAATTACTTATCTACTTGATTACTTAACTACTAAATTACTAAACTACTAAATTACTAAACTACTAAATTGTCCGTTTACACGTATTAATTTACTTAAAATTTAGTTAACTACTTAACTTCTTAATACGTGTAAACCGAACATTACTGACTCAGACATTCAACTTATGATTAGTTCTATAAATATAAATATTGGTTTGTAATTTTGTACATACTGACATAATGCTTTTTGTTTGATTTCATAAATTTATATTCTTTTCATCTAGGGCTGTCACATAATTATGTATATTATATAGGAATATGATTTAACTAATGGCGTAGCTTGTCCTAAGCAGGCCCTCAAGGCGGGTATCAATATTTTGTTGAGGGGCCCCCCGCTCCAACTTTAACTGAGACTTTTTTAATTTTCAGAAAAAAATCTAGACATTTCTGAGTTTTAATTCGTAGCCGACGATAACATTTTCGAGACTCTAGTGACATACATAATGCTTGTGGAAATTAATACAACTCAAATATTACATACATACGCCTACCGCCCATTCTCAGAATATTGAACACGGGTTGACTGGTATGGAATAGCCATTATTAAGTCCGCCCATCGTAATACAAAGAGGAAAATAAATTTTCAAATTCTAATCAATAAATAAAACAATTACAACTGAAGTGCGCACTACTCTATCATTTTATAAACCGAGGTTAATATCCTATTATACGAGACACTAAATTAGAATACTCGTAGTAATAATGAGCTGAGATAATGAGTTTCAAACCAACTAGGTTGGTATAAAACGGTAAAAAGCAATTTAAAAAATGATTAATGTAGATAGCGTTTATTGAAATTAATTAAAAATGTAACCTACATAATATTTATTTATTTATTTACCTAATTAAAAAATAATCTAAACCTAACTATTAAGGAATTTTGTTAAACTTCTTTATAATATAATACCCGGATGCGTTTAGGAAAAAAAATATTAAATATAAATTAATAAATATCCCGTTACCTACTTATTTTAACAGCATAATTATCCTGTTGTGAGAATACCAACGGGTCATAGTAACCTGAAATTGTTAAGTCATTCGTAAATAAATATTTAATCTAAGAAAAGATTTTATCCTTTGTGATAAAATAATAAACAATACTTACCGAATAAATCAGCAATTGTGCATAATCCACCCAAAAAAAAAAGAAATAATAATCTAAGTACTTGGTTTTTAATCTGTGACCTATGACAGCTCAGTGACCAATAACATAAAAGCGCGCGCGCAACCACAACAGAACAGCGCTGTGTTTAAAAACCGATGCACAGATTAAATAAAATACACACATGTTTATTATTAAGATAATAGGTGTTTGTACGAACTGTTACACAAACAGACACACGTGTCCCAGGTTATTTTTATACAGGGTTTAGACACGTCAATGGCAGTATGAAAATCTTGAGGGAATGTTTGAATAATATTGCCTTATTATTTAACACACAGACATGTATCTAGATTTAACACCTATGACGTTATAAGTTACTCTTGTTATTTAACTAGTAATAATTTCCACGAACAATAATTATTAGCTGATATACCTACCTAGGTTATTATTTTTGTAGTTTGCAAGCATTTTATAATTGAAAAGGTTGCTAAATGTAGAATAGTACTTGTAAGAAGTCTTCCAGGCGAATTCAATTCCATAAAAAAATTATATTATCTCCGTTTTTAACTGACTATTATACATAGGTTACTCGATAATTTTTGAGATAAAAAGGATTCAACATTATATAAATTACATCTTTTTTAAAACTCTCCTCCATACTTCTACATATGTAATTTTTACAAAGTCTTTATTCGACAGATCGGAAATTTATTTCCTCTTTGTCGAAATCCAAAAATAAATAAGACTACCAAAATCTACTTTAAATGCTTCTAAGCTTCTAAGTACTAAAATTTTATCTGTACGTATGTTGGTAGCAGCTTAACTCGAAAAATACTTAGTTGAAGATTTGACTTGAAATTTTAAACAAAATAGTATTTTAATATAAGAGTGATTTTACATGTTTAATTCGAAGTTCCTCGTTACTATTATTTAATACAGTTGCTCTGCTACTTTCATTGCTATGGTAATTTTGAACCACAATGACACAGTAAAGGATTATTATTACATAGATAGATATTATTCCTTTACTGTGACAATGAGGTGTGACATGGTTGAGCTAGTTCATAATCATTTGATTCTTATTCAGAGCTGTCAACTCTTACGCCGTACCTACCTGCTAATCGGAGGCTGTATGGTGTAATAATGCCGAGCTCTAATATGACTGACTCGAACGTTTATTTTAACCTTCGCGTAATTGTTTATCGTTTCCGATATGAATGTATTAATTTATTCATATAAATTAATCTTTGTCCCGGACGTTAAGGTCATTTAGTTTAAATTGTTTCTAATGTCTTTCTACGATTGCTTACGCGTTAGCGTTCGCGATAGAAGAAAACGATGATATACACTTACAGAGAAGTAGGTTACTAGAGCTGATTTAGTAGTTGATAACTATGTCGAATTATTATTAAACTCTAAATCTAAGATATTATAAGAACTTCTAACACTTGCAAATCCTGACAGGTCCAGGCTGTTTTTTTTTAAATTACTATTAAGTTTATCTTTCTTCGTATTCGAACTTCCACTATCTGCCAGTTGGTTCGATTAACAGTTAACACTTAGTGTTACGAAGTGTAACACTGACTTCGTTCAAGGTTTGTCGCTCCTTTCTCTTACGTGCGATAACTTTTGTGTAATAGTGTCGATAAGCTTGTTGCCGTCCTTATTATTACAATTATCGAGGTCTTATTAGAATCCGTGCCGTTTCGAAATTTTAACATCAGAAAATGATTAAGAGCTTCTGCAGATGAATTATCGCTTACGTTAGCGTCGCTTATCGTTAGTGACATGAAACTAAATGTATTTTTATTTTATTTTCTTAGTATTAAGGTTGTTGCAATATTTAATACGACTTGATGCCTGATGGCATTCTCTACCAGTCAACCCTGGGAGCTGGTGAGAATATGCACCTATTCCCACAATGCCAGATAAAAAATATCGAGGGAGAATAAAACAATTTGCTTACCAATTATTATAGTTTTTGCACATTGATTTGTATGGCTAACTAAAAGATGCATCCGGGGCCCGGCCGGGCGGCCGTCCGAAAAACTGACATAAATTGCGCGGGAAATAACCCGGATATCATCAGTGTCAGGGGAAGCTCGATTGACAGAGCAATAATAAAAAATTAAAGCTGATAATTAAAAAAAATGTTACTAGTTAAATACTGTGAGTCGATTTTGTCAGACATTGTGAAACAAATCGCAAACAAGTTTTGTGAATCAGTAAAAAATTTTAATGTAAACAATGTGGGTAATTTTTTTTACTGTACTTACTTAATAAAAACTTTTAAATAAAAGTGGAACCGCCTTCAAAGTTAAAAACAAAATGACTTTTAAAAGACAAAAAATGTTTATTTTTTGTATAATATGATTCTGCTTATCACAAGAATCCAAAGTCATCAAAACAAAAGCAAAATATAAAATTTTAACTCCTTAGGATAAGAGGAAGTTGGTTTAATTATACTTGCAACATCGGACCCACACAAACAGGGTTAGCTAAATAAAACCGTTTAAAAAAGTTTTGGTAAAAAGCTTTTTCTTAAGATTTTACCGTTATACAGGAATTAGGTCTCAAATTAAAGTAATATAAATTTCAATAAAAGTCGCTTTCATTGTACGATAAACAAGAAATAAGTAGGTAGAAAAGTAAAGAAAGTTTGTGAACGCTTTCTTTCAACGGATGATCCAAAAATATTAAATTTTTGCTCGACCGCAAAGGCGCTGCACACTGATGCACAGAAAAACTGATGACACGTTATCGTTTTCCGGATTTTAAAGTTATATTTGACATTTAAAGAAGATAAAGTTAGGTAAGTATATATAGATAGATCGTGGCTTTTTGTAGGCCAAACGACTGCTATAATATGATAAGAACAGTAAAATGAAATATCATTCATTGTGATCGTATGGAGTGTAAACTCCCACACAATTTTTATCGCTGTGGGAACCCCGTTATGACGTCAGAGCGTGTGCTTAATGCACGCGGTGGGTGTCATGCGGCAATTAATATTATGATGGTATTTTTAAAATTCCCTGATAGAGTAACTAGACAATAATACCAACCAAGTGCGAATCAGACTCGCACACGTCGGATCCCGTTTCTTGTAAACTATGAACGAATATTTATATTTTTGTTTCGAATTAAATTTTAGCATTTTATTTTAATTTTAAATTCAACCTCACCTTCAGCAACAACTTTACTTTGTTGTTGTTGTGGTTTGTGGTAAATTCATGCATTCGTGGCCCGTGACGCTAAAACGTTACAAAAATACGTTGCATTTTTTGTTACTCCATCTCAACAACTTCGATATACCTAGAAGTTTCACTAGAAAAACTGAAAACTTACTGCTATCAGTTGACTTTTTCTTATGTTGCGTTGCTGTGTATATATAAATTGTACGAGATTTGTTCACATCACGTACTGTCATTTTCACCCCGAGCTTCGAGATTCCAGATATTACTAAGCCAGCTAAAGATGACCTATTCAACCTTAAATACCTCCGCGATCGAGAGTTCTACAAGCAAGAAAATGAAATTCCTTTCGTTCTCGAGACTCCCAACATATTTGAGCGTGGGCGTCGTTTCAACCCACGTACCTCTAGTCTATTTATAACGCCACCCACTCTCATCCCTTAGAAGATTAAATAACAAAAGTCACTGGCTATTTACGTTTTAATTTTTTTAATGGATTTTTAAATTAATAGACGGGCATTGAAAACGAAATTGACGCTATGACTCTACCATAAAGCGCAAGGAAAGTTTTTGGTTGAAAACGCGTCGATAATGACTGATGTGCGATGAAAGCACTGTACTACGCCGTGTCTGCTTCTTTGTCAGATATTTACATCCTGACCTTAAATCCTTTATTTGTTAAAATATCGCTACCATACAATAATCGAGGTTAAGTTGGCTGAAGGGCGTATGCACATGCATTATGCATGCATGCATATGGCCCAAAACGACGAAGCATAAATTACAAATTGTAATGAATGTTATTTGATTTGTATGACAATGCCTGTTTGACGTGTTACATGTAACTTGCGGGCTTCAAGGATTTTTGAATCAAAGGGGTTGTTAGTATGTCTTCCAAACAAAGAAAATTTATTTTGTATAGATTTTTTAAACGGTTTTATTTACGAGTACAAAGCTTGCCCTGTTTGGGTCAAATCTAGCTAGCTGTATTAGAACTACTTCCTTTCATCCTAAAAAGTTGAAATTTTGCATATTGCTATGGTTCCGATTACAACACATATCTATACATATAATACAAATAAATAAAACTGGAGTGTCTGTTTGTAATAATAAAATAACCGCTTTTTGCTAAGTGCATTTGGATGTATACACGGTACATATAACAAAACAACATTTTTTACAATTTTTGTCTGTCCGTCTGTCTGTCTGTCTGTCTGTCTGTCTATCTGTTTGTTCCGGCTAATCTCTAAAATGGCTGGACCGATTTTGACGGGACTTTCACTGGCAGATAGCTGATGTAACAAGGAGTAACTTAGGTTACTTTTATTTTAGAAAAAAAAATAGTTAGGCGATACGAAGTTCGCCGATTCAGCTAGTTTATGATAAGCATGACCTGATAGTACTTTGAGAGTTGGCTCCAGACGGGAGGACTCCTTAACGGTTAACAGCACGTCACAATTTTTTTCTTCATTCTACAATGGCACTATAAAACCGTTTATTTAGTTTTTAAACTATTAACTTGTTTTCTTCTATCACGTAACTAACAAAATAATAAATTATTGTGACTTTTAATGTGGAATTTCGAATCTGCAAAGTTTTGTGGTTTTTATCAACGATTTTTTAAAACCAAACTAATACAATAAAGTTTACAAGTTTTTTTTAAATAGGTAAGCTAAATAAAATAGTAATAAACCTACGTCTCTCGACATGAGATATTTTATTATTAGTTTTAATCGAGATCTCAATAACGAGTGTAGCATTTATAACTAAATCGTAGATAATCCAGGGTTTTGTTTTCATACTTCTCTTCTTATCATGCTTTCTCTATAAAATTCTGACAGCTAACACCTTATATTGCCTACCTTTGATTAGGTATCTACAATCTTATCTTCTCTTTATTTCCTCACCGGGTTGCCAAGAAGAAAGGTATTTTTATACACAATGGTAATGTCACATAGGTATATGTGTCACATTTGTTATAGGTAAGTAGGTACTGTCCTAACCATACTTTATTGTGTACATACAAGTAATAAAGTAAATAAATTACTAAATGATAAGCCTTCAATTCGTAGACTAATCATTATGAATCGGCAAAAACAAATCACACCTATCTTAATCACTTCTCAATAGATTAGCAATTTTTATTATAATTACGAATATAAAATTACCGAAATATTCCTTTGATGTGGACTATAATATTGAAGATATGAGATTCATAAAGGCAATAAAATACAATATGAAATAATACAACAATACAAAAGGTAATAAAATATAATATGAAAAACGTAAATAGTTCATAATTATATAAATGAGCTTTATCTTTGTGATACATCAAACGCCACACTCATAAGTGATAAAAATTATTGAAGAGATAACGTTTTTTATCTCTTGCTAAATAAAAAGTTACCTATTACTTTCGGTGTTATTTACATTACGTAAATAGCTTATTATGGCTTAAATAGCTAATAATCGGATGTCATAGACTAAAAGAGATTTGAGATGTAAGTATTAATCAGACAAAGAATTGTCAATATTGTCGGTAATAAAGTGGCGCCCAACAATAAGAATACTAAATGTCTGCAAAATAACGCCTTTGTTATTTTTAAAACAGTTCCAATTTCATCATTAGTGGTTAGTATGTACCGTTTTTGTTACACGCTTATAAATAATACTTATAACAAAATTATATCTTAATTTTCTCGTACTACACTCGTCTATATCTTATCAAAATGTCGCGTTGTTTTTGTTTTGCTTCAAATAATACAATCTTTGAGTGGTTTACACATACGCAGTACGCTTTATGAGGTAAATTATATCCTCCAACTACTAATTTAAACCGTGTTCCTAATTGTGCATCTATTTTATTAATGGCTTTCAACAATATTCCTACACTCGCATCGTTTCAGGTAACGTACTCTTCATGTTTTCAAAATTGTACTCGTATGTACCGAGGCAACTTGTTTATACTCATTTATATCTGACGTTTTACAATTTTCTTCAGATTTTTACCCTATTTTATTAACTGACTTAAAAATAAGTTTTAAATTCAACATATTTTTTTTTATCCTTTATTGCAATTTTATAACAATGGGCGGACTTAATGCTCAGTGGCATTCTCTACCAGTCAACCCTTACTTATGACAGGCCTGGCGAACTCCGCACTTTCGGTGTGAAGTTACAAGTACCACGTTTGACGTGTCGGGCTAATTCAGAAAATTCATAAGGGCTGTCATACGTTCGTAATCCATCACACATGACATCATCACACATGTCACACGTCAGTTCGATACAACGCGCTGCGTCGTGCTAAACAATTTTTTTTTATAATGCTTCACACTCATAGCCCCACACTAGGATTCCCTGTGTCGTGGGTGCCATGGACAACACACAAGACAAGGACATTTACACCCAGACCGAGAACAGAAATTCAAACTCATCACTCAAATTTCTGCCTCTCTGGGAGTCGAATCCAGGACCCTCGGTGCGGCGATCCGGCATGGTAACCATTGCGCCACACGGGTCGTCATATTAACTAAAATGAAGGCAAAAGCATATTGCATCGTTACCCAAACAATAACGGGGATCCGAATCTCACGTTTTTTGTCGTATGTCATTCCAGATTTGATACGCATACCTGCATAAAAACCTAAGAGATAATATTTGCTTCATAGACAAGATAAGTACATACCAACATAATGCCGTATGGCCATCTTCTAAGATTAAAGAACGTATACAGACATTATCAAATAAAACAGTTTTTTGATGCACATACAATTAAATATCTACTTACTTAGCCTAGATTTATTTGAAACGGCATTTGTTCATAAAAGTAGCATGGACATATGTATAACTGGTAATTTCAAAAAAGACAACCCTGACATTGCCAGAGAGGATAAGAGATAGCATTAGAAAGGAAGGCAACTCATTACGCGTTTTTTATTAGCGCTGTGCTACATGAATTACACTTTATTGCGTTGGAGCAAGAGTCGCTATTTATTTAAATGATTTTGCGGAGTGCGCCTTCTGTACTTATTATAAGTATTATTATGTCTTCTATGGTTATGATGAGAATGTGTGGTAGGCTTAAAAATTAATAAAACCGGGCAAGTGCGTGTCAGGCCACGCGCAATGTAGGTTTCCGGAAGTAATAAGTTTATCGACTATTACTCATTAACTACTTATGCTAACATAGCCGTGATAGTTTTCCTTTAATTTCATTATATAACCTATTTTTGAGATTTTTGTTGTCCAGCTCCAACCGTTTAGCCAGCAGGGGAGGCCACATTTGACTCTAACCAAAATTAGCACTTTAAAGCCAAATACAATAAGTAGCGGAGGTATCCTGAAAAAAATGTTTTTCAATATTTTATTCTACGATTCTGAAGTAATAATAAATATGCTCTAAGGGTCTTGGTAATTTTTTTGGCTTAAAAGGGAACAGTAAAGATTTTACCAGAATTGATTCCGTAATTTCTATGTTTTGGACTGGAGTGTGTAACGGTCTGGCTTTTGATAAGAGCTTAGGGTTAAACCTTGGTCAGAATAATTTAAAAAATCAATCAATTACAGGAGAGCAAAATGAAAAAAAAATATCTCATGTAAAAATTCATTTCTTTCTTTAGTTACGGTTACATAAGGTAACTAATAATAACGTTGACTACCCTATTACAATCCGAGTGTATTGAATCTGGAACTTAATTAACGTCATAGTTACGACTACTGCTTGTTTAGACTTGAATGATTACAGCGGCATTAAAATTAACCTTGGTTTTAACGCACCTCTTAAGGTTAAGGTAAATAGATCGAAAGAAAAACTTTAATGAGGCATTTAGAATTTTTAGTGTCATTATTTTATGGTTCATTGAAGCCAATGCCATGAGACTAGGGTTGCCAGATGGTTGGGATTCGTCTAGATTGTCCCGACATTTCACATGATGTCCAGAGTCCCGACAAAATACAAAATGTCCCGTCAATTCACTCGATTCAACAGAACGCGAATGCCGCACGCGCTGTAGCCGTTATTTTTTCATCGTCAGCTCGTTTGCCGGCTATTTCCAAAAAGAAAAATTTTTGTCCCGACAAATCCAGTGTTTTCGAAGTTTTGTCCAGATATTTCAGTCTCGCCATCTGGAAACCCTACATGAGACACATGATTTTCACTCTGATAATAATAGGCACAGGCCAAGGATATAAAGGGAACCATGCGACGATTTTATTACCGGGATTGAGTACGTAGTTGCTCGTAACTTACGTCTATAGCGATACTCAAGTAATCTCTTTAGATTACTACTTTTAGTAGTCACACTAGATTACAACTAAAAGGTTAACTGGGTAGTCACCCAGTACAATAGAATGGCATAGTATACCTGAATAAACTTTGTTATAACCTGCATTAATTAATAAAGAAATTATTATAAATAATGCTTTTTTGGAACTATAGTAATTACTATTTTTTTTTTATAAATTCAACGACAGCACTGAACTGGAATTCTATAAATTCCACCAGGTTTTTCAGTAAAACCATCATTATTACGTATTATCTACACTTTTTTGGCTGGTAACGACTCGAAATATTGCATAACAATCGATTTGATAGGTTTTTTGTTAAAGCAAGTGATAACCACCATGATGTGATGATAACCGAAAAAAAAAACAGTGTGGAATGATCTTGATTTAATTTTATAATGAAAATAAAACCTAGTCGAAGAACGAGCAGAGTTAAATAAAAAAAAAATAAAAATAAAAAAAAAACTGATTTTACTGACACATTTTTGCTATTCCAAGTTAATGCACTTCAACTGTCAAGCATTAACTAAATTTTACAAAATATTTATGTTAAAAAAATCAACAACATTTTTTTTCTTTGTTTTTCTCATCAGTGCGATAATTGTACACATTTTTAGGGTTCCGTAGCCGAATGGCAAAAAACGGAACCCTTATAGATTCGTCATGTCTGTCTGTCTGTCTGTCTGTCTGTCTGTCTGTCTGTCCGTCCGTATGTCACAGCCACTTTTTTCCGAAACTATAAGAGCTATACTGTTGAAACTTGGTAAGTAGATGTATTCTGTGAACCGCATTAAGATTTTCACACAAAAATAGAAAATAACAATAAATTTTGGGGGTTCCCCATACTTAGAACTGAAACTCAAAAATGTTTTTTTCATCAAACCCATACGTGTGGGGTATCTATGGATAGGTCTTCAAAAATGATATTGAGGTTTCCAATATCATTTTTTTCTAAACTGAATAGTTTGCGCGAGAGACACTTCCAAAGTGGTAAAATTTGTGTCCCCCCCCCTGTAACTTCTAAAATAAGAGAATGATAAAACTAAAAAAAATATATGATGTACATTACCATGCAAACTTCCAACGAAAATTGGTTTGAATGAGATCTAGTAAGTAGTTTTTTTTTTAATACGTCATAAATCGCAAACCGCAAAAAACATTGATCAAAGTTACAACTAACTACAAGAACTTTTTTATTATGTTACTTGCTGCTACGGAACCCTTCATGGGCGAGTCCAACTCGCACTTGGCCGCTTTTTTCTGATAACATCACTTTTGTTATCAATACCTAAATTAATTAATCAGCGTAAAATCGATTCGGGCAACGATAACGCAGCGTTCCTTGACCGAATATTGTTATATTGTCAATAATCCTTAATTAAAGATAAAGTTATTTCATAAACATTTTCAGTTTTGGTATATTCATGTTCTGAAATTAGGCCGTAATTCGCTCCGAATTAAATTCATTTCGTTATTCAAAACGCTAGAAAACGAAATGTTTTAACCCTAGAGTAGTCGCGCCTTAAAAACAATAATAACATAAACATTTATTTTCTCTTTTTGATAAAATTGGTACTCTTGTAGTATTGTACAAAGGTTAAAGTTATCGATAAATAATTTACTTAACACTCACCCGAACTCAACATCGTCCAGCCTCTGGTACTTGAAGCCTCTCGACATCATTTTGTAACCTCCCGTCCTTCGCTTACACTAAAAACTTGTAACTTACACTTGTAACATTTTTCGTTACACTTTTGCACTTTACACTTACACCTTTTTCCAAAATGTTTTTGCTGAAGTTGGTAAAATGAAGAGTGACCTTAAAATAAAGATGACGCGGGTTGTGAAAATGTTTTTTTTTTTAGTTTATTGCTGTGGTTTGCGCTTTCGTGGTATACACTCCAAAGAGCTAAGCAGAGCTATGCCGCAGTTGGATACAGGAAGATACGGATACAGGGGTTTTTGGTTAACTACGGAACCCTTAAATAGCACATTTTACAGTAATACGGTGGACCTATTGTGGATCAAAGTTAAGTTATTATTCGCATGAGATCTACATATTTCCAAGAGTAAATGTAAGTTTTTGTTCAGGTGAATGCAAATTTCATAAATACTATTGTTATTATGTATTAAAAAGCAGTAGACAGTCACTATTTAGTGATAAGACAAGACACCTCATTGTCACCTTATTTATGAGAATCCAACTGTTTTGTCTCATTTCTTTAATTATTCTTTGTACTGCGTAAATTTACTGCCAAATTAGCAATGTGTCTAATGGGAATGTTCCAACAATAATATTTCAAGACTTTCCAAAAAATATTTTCTTATTTACTTTTTTATTTATTTATCGTCATCATCTCATACATAAGCAAAACAAGAGATCAATCATCAAACTTATTGTTTAAGGTATCTTTCTACCTAACAATATAATAAAAAGAATATATAGGGAGTGTTAAAAAAAATAAACTTCTGTATTTGTAGCCGCAAAATTGAAAAAGTAGCTGCGAATTCCCTGAACTACACCTCGATCAGTAGATTTAAATCACCTGGGTGCATAGGTGAATAAAGTCTAGTAAAAGTAGACTTAAGACACCAGGGTGAAATAATTCAGGTGAATAAAGTCTACGGCACCGAATATTTTTATTCAAAATTTGCTTTTACTCCAAGTTCCCACGAGAATGAGAATGTCAAACGTTTTAGATTGACTTATACCTAATTTGGCATAGTTATTACTTTCGTTGCTAAATCAACCATTGTTGCGGTAATTTTAAGCGACCGTCAAGTTTGGCCAGGTTTAGTTAGTACGTACCTACATACGTAGTAGGTACGTTTTTAGGGTTCCGAACGAAAAATCGAAAAACGGAACCCTTATAGGATCACTCGTGCGTCTACGCGTCTGGGCGACCGCCCTTCACAGATATTTTTTTTCGAAGCTACTGGACCAAACAAGTTGAAAGGTACTGAGGCTAGACTACTCCATGTTAACCCACGTTCGACCATTAAAGTATAATGTCATAGAACAGACATCTCGAACAAAATGTACCCCGCCGGGAGGATCTATTTTCAAAATTGAGCCCCCGTACTCCTTTCAAAATCGAACGAATCCATTGAAAATTGAAGCCGATCGGCGCCAATTCATTGGGACATTCATTGTGTTCGCGGTGTCTGTCTGTATGCTGGTAATAATACTTCAATGAGTTCGACACTTGTTTTACTGAAGGCCTCGGAGAGCGATGCACGCGATGGCTTTACGTGCCCCCGAAGTACGGAAGCGCTCAAGAAAAAAACCTCCAACTATAAAACTGACAAAACTAACAACACCAAACGCAGATCCACAGTAACTCTCTCACTAACAATACCTATCATAGAGCGTTATCAAATAATTACCATTAGCCATTACGTCCGACTAGCCTTTTATTCGTGTGCGTACGCGGTGAAAGTCATCGTTACGTTTACGGGAAATGTAGAACAACTAGCCTTGGAGTAATTTAGGTTTTGATTGAATTATATTGTGCAATATGATTAAATCATAACGTGTACTGACTTACTCCAGTCTCCTTTTAGTACGATTCGTGTAATATAACGTTGTGTTTAATCTGCTATAATTTGTACTAATTATTTATAAACTATTATTTATTACTATTATACTTATAATTATTCAGCAGCTCATTCGTCTTTTTTGAGATCTGGACCTAACAATCATATATCCGTCATAATTTTTCAGGAGACGAAATTAGCCATGTTCATATATCTATTTTTCATACACTAGCGCCATTCTGGAATGGCCATTATTGGAACCTCTATTTTCAGTAAACAGCTGGACACTTTTTCAACTTTCCCCTCATATGAGATGGCCCTCCTTCTACCTTCTATGCTCCATGTCAGTAATATTCTAAATAGCATGTTACCACCATCTAGAATTTTAGATATAGTAGCGTTTAGCGGACCTTGTATTTAACTCCTAATCTGAGATCAGACACGAACTCAACATTAGGACATGAGTTGTGATATCGATACACGCATCCTTGATACCACCATCATATTTATCGACGCTTATCACTATTTACAGAAGCGATATCGACTAGCTAAGCAAGCACTTTAAATTTTATATTTATTCTACGTCCCCTTACGGTGTGGTTGACATTTGATAACCTTTAATACACGTGGTAGGTGGTACAACTATCGATAGTTCCACCTGTAAATAAAACATTAAATTATTATTAAAATAAATTTAAGGTTGACGCGTGTAATTGAGAGCTAACAGCTTCACACGCAAGGGTAAGCCTTGACAGACTCATCTGATGATAGACATTATGTGGGTCTCATGTGGCTGCGAGGATAGTTCAAAACAAATTTACATTAGATACTTATTTATTACCTATGAGTATTAGTGAACGTTCCGCTTAAGAGTCGAGTTAAAACCAATAAAAAAGAATTAATTTAACCTTAGAATGTCTTGGATCTAGGTCGATATAAAATCCAGTAAAATGGTGACACCATTAAGACAAGTGTTTAGTTGCAGTTAGATCACGATTCACAATTCACGGCTCAACAGTTAACAGTCAACAAACAATCTGAGAAATGTATCAATAACATCATTGTTGCTCTAATTACATTGTCAATATCTAAATTGTATTTGCACCCATGTTTAGAGATTATAACAGCTCACAATAGACGTACAATAACACGTTAGCTTATGACTCTTGGTAATATTATAGGTTCATTTTATTTCACTGTAGGGTTGGTACTTGGTTGGTAAATTGGGTAACTCTGTTAATAATAATAATATTTACTTTTTTTGCTAGCTTAAGTTTAATAAAATTGTATGCAGTTTACTTTTAGATAAAAATCATAGATAAACTAAATAAATTACAGTAAGTAATTATAGTCTACAGTTTCACTTGGACGTCAGTTGGTCTGTATGGATGTAAACAAGATATCTTTCGAAAAACTGAACTTATTACTTCAATTTTTTTACTAACTTTAGATTAACATTTATAACCCTTAGGAAGCCTTTTGAATTTCAGTATTGTAAAGTCCGTCCCGTTCATTTTTTAATTGTTTGTTTTTTTTTAACAATTTATTTTAGAATAATTAAGTTTACTGGCATGTTATTAAATTAACTTAGATTAAAAAAACTTATAATTTTATAATCCCGTTCAGTAATATTTAAATTCGAGGTGCGCAATAAAATTTCGTTATCAATTTTCCATCTTAGTGGTACAGGAAAATCCACGTCCTTTAATTCCACAAAATTTACTTTACAACAAATTGTTATTTATGAATAAAAAACATGATAAAACTTTTACGAAAACAAAACGAAACCGACAAAGGAACTAACATATTTTAATTATACTTGATTACTACTTTAATCATTCAGCTATCATAAAATTATCTTATGAATGTTCTTGATAATAGGATATTCTGTTTCCAGATAATTATTAACAAAACGTGCGAGTAGTAACTTAACACATGTAATGATGTATGGGAAAAACGCGGCATTGCATTCGGTATTCAATGTGCATAGTGTGCATTCGCGTGCAAAGCTTTTTAAAACCAGGATAATATTACCGAATAGCGACCGATATTATCGCGCGTTCTGGCATAGCATACCCTTGCTCACTTGCGAAAAGCAAAAACGTTTTCTTTATTATACAGAGGAACGGACACGAGAGAGAACCACAAAACAGTATATCAGTGTTTTATGAGGCTTGAGGCAACTATGTCGCGACTACGTGTATTATAATATAACCGTCAAATGCACCTAGTCGAGTACACCCATAAAGCCTTTCCATTCGATATGAAAGAGGCAGATATAAGTAAACATAACTATGCAGCAAAACGCAAGTAAAGTTTCGACAGGTTTATCATTTAAAAGAATTCAAAGGCGTTTAGTAAAGTGATGCAGTAAAAAAGGGTGCGTGTACTTTTGTACGCGCGTGAGAAGTTATACTTCTTCAATATTCAAGTCATTAATAATTTTATTATGTAATAAAATATTACTTGTGTACTACCTATGTTCACACAAGTACAAACTAGATGGCGTTGTTCAGGAATCTGAATCATGCTGTTGAGGCTCTGTGAAATTTGTATAAGTAATAACATTAATTTTTAAAACAGGTAAAGATAATAAGAAGCTAGGGCCATCTATTCAGTGCTTTCTTACCCCCTCCATGGTAGCGCAAACGTTTAACGCAACCTTTTTGCAAGCCGCATATTTAAGAAGTATAACTTCAAAAAAAATGCCAAAATCTTCTGGTGAATTGAAATGATCATTTACCAGAATGTATCTAGTATAATCGTATGCAGTAATGCATGTGTAATGCCCAAATAATATCGACAGCACGATAGTAGCTCCCGAATAACCTGATATTTTTCACACGCTGGCCGACTCCAAGAATAATGTTTATTCAGTGATATTGATATCTAATGATAACGACCGATACAATGTACCTATACTAACTTGTCAGTGCGCTGGTCGAAATACGGATTATTTCAGGCATTAAATTATATCATTTGATGCCTATCTGAATTTTAATCTGTAGAATGTCTATGCGAGCAAACTTGTTGTTTTATTCATGTAGAATTAGGGAACGATCGCGGTTAGGTAGAACTAGCTCCTGAGGAGTGAGGACTATTAATGATAAAGATAATATAGTTACCCGCCTCATATTGCTATTCAAGAGAGAGATGTCGAGGGTTATTTTAGGGGCTCGATCTACCATTGAGTCCAAGTCAACGTTTCCTACACCTGATGCATGATATCTGATCAACTGACGACCTAACACCGTCGATTACCCCTGGGAGACTTTTTAAAATTTTGTACCATTTAAGTAGTTAATGATTCCCGACAATACTTCTGTTGGTAGAGTTCTTTGCCTGGCTGGGTTATATACACGATAATATATTGAAGCGAATTAACAAATAATCTTGTTCACCCATTAACTTAATATATAGCAAGGAGAGGGCTAACGACTGCTTAAAAATCTTAACACGTGGCACTTAAATTGGTCCAATTGGACCAATGCTCAGTACATATTATACAACATGGAGACGCTAATCTAACCCAGTTCGCTAGAGAGAGGTGCGCCTTCCTTTTGAAATTATTGTAACACACACATAAAAATTGCACTTGACCTACTGTAGACCGACCAATGCCATAAAACAAATGAACTCACATGCAACAAAATAAATGAAGTCGCGTAGAAAAAAATAAATGAACACACAGAAAAAAATAAATGAACTCACATAGAAAAAAGTAAATGAACTCACACAGAAAAAAAATAATAGAGCAAGAGTAGTGTTCATTGCAATTAAATCCGTCACAATTAGTGCTAAAATGCAAATTAAAAGAAGAAACTTCTATAATTATTGTGTGGTTTTATGAAACCACGATACAAGTGAAGCTTTTTTCGGTTTGTAGGCATTTAACTATTTTTTTTTTTCGTTTCACGAAATTTTCGTTTCACGGGATCCATGAGGAATGGAGGCAACTCCTGAAATATAGTGACGAATTTGTTATTGATTTTTCGAAGACCGTTTTTTTAAGTAATTTTTTTTGGTACAATTCAGATTATTGTGAATCACTACATCCATCATGACCAGTGATATGATAGAGTCTAGCAATGATTACCTTTATATTTAGGTAAGTATAATATCCCCGTAAAGAGATTTTTACAAATGAATGACTTAAGCGGGATTCATGTGAAATTGAAAATGAAAACCTCCCATGTACCGGGACATTCCCTGCGTAACAACTTATGAGTACCTAAGAATGACTCGTACATTCGGTAATTCCCCATTTTTTACCTCCAAGGGCCAATTTAAGTCCCGTATATAAACTGTCATACCAAAAAAATATTTCCTATACGTCTCAGAATGAGATCCGGCTACTAATAAGAACTCTAGCTAGACGTATTCATATTTACAATAATCGAAACATGGCCTCATATTATCATAATAAAATTATGCTATCTCTATTTGCGAACACCAAAGGAACTTAATAAAACTTGCAACAAATCCACTTGCACTAAACCACAGACAAAAAACAACTTTCGAAAAAAGAGAACACAGTTTAAAAGACACACTTACGACTCGTAAAATAAAAAAAAATATTTTCACAATCTAGTTTCCCGCGAAACTATTTTGTTTCCCGCGTAAATAATGACGTTTTACTTTTTACTAGCACGATCTCAACTTTCCCTACGATTACATTCAGCCAGCGTCGATCGCGGCTCGTATGGCGTAACTTCGCTCAGATACTGAATGGAATGGACGAAGTGAAGTGTCGGTTTGCACTCCGCGCGCAATAAGGCAGAATAGTGTCGTGAGTGTTGAATATCGACATCGATAACCGGTTTTACGTACGCGTTTTAAAAAACCCCACAGATAAAACCCACCTGCAGAAGTCTTTCGTACCCTTAAATTCTCTCAATATCTGAAGACTTATTCTCATATTTGTCTCTAGCGATCCTCACCCTGCACGAAAGTACCCAAAATTGCCTAACTCGATTAATTGGACACTTATTGGGCGTCGTCACAACAATAAGTGGATCATATAGATCCAAAATTGTAATCCACATTTTATAGGAAAAGTAACCTGAAGCTAAAAAAAAACTATCAAAAACATTTTTCAAACATTTTTCATGCTCTGTGACAGGGCTTCGTTCGTCAAGTTCGGTTCAAAATGGCGGATATCAAATATTTTGCACTAAATAATTTTTAAAAATATGTAAAAAAAAGTTATTTACCAATTATGATTTCAATAAACTCAAAGTTCAAACTTAAATAATGAAGACGTTTTAACTGTGCACAATAAACATTATTATGTGTTCTGGAACGGTCGGGGTTTTTCAAGTATGCCATCTACTTGTCTCGCTTGCTCGCAGCCGACTAAAATGCGTTGGCACCATCTGGTGTCAACGTAGGTGTCCAAACTTTTAGTACTGAACAGCCTGTCTAGTATAGTATATACAATTATACATATAGGTCTGTGTCACCTTGTTGTTAATGTTATACAATTAAAAAACAACGCTAGCTTGGTATACTAAGCAAGGCGACATTGTTAGACATTGGTTGGCAGCCCTGGTCACTTGTCCATAAATAGTTGGTAAGTTTAGCATAAAAACATTGGTATTGTGGCTACAATGTAATAAATTATGTTATAAGAAGAAGAAAGAAGAAATATCCAAGCGATATCTATGTATGTTATGTTAAACCATTTTTCTGTTATTATGATTAATACAGATTTGCGATCTTATTGCTAGAAAATCTTCTTGTCTTCTGTGGTCAAAGCAATCAAATTATTATGTTATCAGCAATTCCTAATTTATGTTATTAAAAGTTTCCATTACCTTCATTGACACGAGTCAGTAAGGATAGACCTGTTTTGTTTACGAATCATCTATGCGAGGTGCTTAATTTTGAAGATCAGGAAAATATTGTATGACATGCACGTATTACAAATTAATTACATTGCTTAATTTGAGGAAAATATCGTGAAGTTTATTCTCAACATCTGAGAGTTCATCGTAATGTTCTAAAAAGTGAATAAAGTTATTAATAGGTATGTGTATTCCACAATGTGGTCATAACCATGTGAAGATACATGGGAGAAGAGACGAGCCCAGTTGATACGTGTTTATATTATTATATTGATATTATAGCTAATATTATAAGCTAAGCAGGTAGAAATAATTACAGACAATTTTATCGATATCCTCATAAAGACCTTACAACCCTACAGCGATTGCGAAGCAATAAAGCCACTTACTTCGCTATCTACTTGATACTGGCTTATATAAACAAACAAACATACCAATTTAAGCTCTACAGTTATTGGAGATAAAATTCAAAATATTTTAAACATCAAAAATACTTTACTGGGTATTAAGATTGAGCAAAACACCTTGTCCAGTGCGAGACTGCGAGGTATAATAGGATACGTCGCCAATGCTGCTACTATTAATAGTGTACACACATTCTCGGGCAATGTGTTTCTGTAATTAACCCCCGACGAAAAAAGAGGGATGTAATAACAGCTATAAGTTTGACGTGTCTGTGTATCTGTAGGTTTTTGTCATCGTAGCTCCCAAACGGATGAACCGATTTTGATCTTGTTTTTTTGTTTGAAAGGTTAAATCGTTCTTAGCTATGTACCTATAGTTGTGTGAAAAACCTGTCGGGGGTTTTTTAAATTTAAATTTAAGATTATTTATGATATGACAATCAATAGCAAACTTTATACATGTACAATCTTCTTAGTATTAAAATACCCCAGCACACAATGAATATACCGTCGTCTTACCAACCTTAAATGGACTTAAGAGCTAAATTAAGACACTAAAGTCGGTCTCAAATGTACAGTTACGCTTGGTCCCTTAGCAAATGAATCGAATGTGATACAACTTTTTTACGACACACACAATCTTATTTTTTGTAATGTGTTATCACTTGCCAGCTTTAAGTTCTTTTAGCATGGTTTTTGATGCCAGCAAGATGAGGTTATGGATGTGTACGAATGAATAGTAAAAAAACCTTTGTTCTAATATTATATAATATGTCAGAATGTAGAGTTCGATTGGGTTTAAGCCTCGGATTATAATTACTTTGTAATAAAACCTTTTCTATTATGATTTATGAACGAAATACTCAAAGGCTGTTGGTGCCTTCGCATATATGAATTAAAATTAATTAAGGGAAAATAAAGAAAGGGCAAAATTTGCAGGCCCACAATACTTTTGAAAGAGCTTTTGAAAAAATTCATCGGCACTTTACCTGAATGGGAGGACGAAAAATTGTTTTTATCCCGCCAGAAGTATGAAACTTTGTAAAAAGATTCCGTATTTATTACGGGGGAAACTAAACGATCTTAAAAAGCGATCTCCTACAGTGGTAAAATAAGGAGTTAAAGTTATTAAAAGAAGAAAATTTCGTCCGATTTATCTGATGTTAAATAATGCTAAAATATTTATACAGCGTTAATTTCACGAAGTACCTAGATAACTAATTTTTATAATAATAAATGGGTTGGGTGTAAAGTGAAAAGCCTTTAATTTAAAGTTCGTGCGCATTGTCGCCCCTAGAGACACCGCTACCTTCAGCAACCTTCAGATCATAATCAGACAATAATTTAGAATAAGTAAAAAATATAACATAAAAAATACACAAATATAACTTACGGCGGCGGCTTTTCCAACATCTCTGTTGTCTCATCTGGAAAAAAGTTTTCATATTCTTAATTATTAAGTACGGTACTTAAAAAAATTACCTATCTTTATATAATAAGCTGATTGAATAAACTGTTTCATAAAATTAGAATCAAGATTCTACACAATCAATGGCAAAATCTAATAGGAAATATCTTATCAGAAGTTACGTGTTCGCGTCACGTAGCGCGCTCGTTTTTAAAACCATTGGCGTAAGTCGAAATGACCAAATAACTTTTGAGAGGTCATTAAAAACTTTAAGAAGATTAAAATTTCATAAAAGCGACACATTTTTTTTCCAAAAGTAATTCAGGATTATAACCAATTATAATAGAGTAATCAATTTTAAAATATCAGTGGGTATTGTGGGTAATAAATAAAGTGATAACAAAAGTTATAAGCATTAAAAATATTTAGTTGGTACTACTTTGTAACTCAAAACCATTGACTCAGAAAATACACCTGTCATTCATTACAAAAATTAAACACTCTTCAAAAAGAAAAAAAAAAAATTTAGAAAAGTAAAGTGTCACTCACGTATATCAGCCATGCTTGTGGTATCATCAGCTTGTTGTCACCGTAACTGAGCGAGTGCGTTGAACCTGTTTGATAACCAATTTATGTCATGAAATAGTAAAGGAGCAACCACTACTTCTGATATCAGCACTCTAGATTGTTGGCATGGTTATTAAATGTAGGGAATGTGAATACCACTTCAAAAATGCTAATAGTAACATACAATATACATTGCAACTAATTAAAGTCTTTCTACATGGAATAAGGCCAAAACTCTCAAATTCAATGTCACTTTATAACATAGTCTAGGGCGAGCAAGCTAGGTGAATTATTATTATTATCATTATTATTTAATAATGGACTAGCAACTTCTCAAGCTAACATGTACAGATTAAATTATTATTGTTTTTAATTGTTAATTCAATTAGTGCATTAGACACTCTTAGGAGTCTTAGGTGGACTGGACAAATCAGCAAGCAATACCTGGCTAACAGAGCTTTACTCAGTATTTTTTTTTGGTAAATTGTGTTTTTTGGAAATCATTGGCTTAGTGTTGCTTAACAACGCCATCTACTGCAGTAACTTTAGTGTTGCTACTCGCCAATAGATGTCAGGAAGAGTCTATTGTAGCAGTTTTTCATTGCCTGAAAACACAGATAAAATAACATTTTCTAAAAATTAATTCTAGCTATCAATTTATCGCCCTCCAAACCCCCTGCACACTAAACTTCATGAAAATCGTTGGAGCCGTTTCTGAGACTCAGCACATATGTAATATATATACCTACCTGTATAATAATAATTATTATTATCAGTGAGAACCATGTACAAATTAAACCAATTCGACATGTGAGTCAAGCAAACTAATGCCACTATTTCATACTGAGGTACCTGACCCCAATAGTGGAACAGGTTTGTTATCAATACATTAATTTAATTTATCTATTCTGTGATAAATCCTTTGTCTATTACCATATATTTGTATGTTAATAACTTTACAATGATTGGAAAGCAATCCTAAAGAAGAAACATTGTAGATTCTTTACACATGTGGAATGAGAAATGAAAAAAGTACCGAGATAATTTTAACCATACCTTATACAATACGTTTTTGTAAGTACAATAGTGATGCTTACTTAAAAGCTTTTAACACTGAAATATCTAGCAATTTTAATAGCATTGGTTTATAATCGCTAGGCACAATTGCATCAGGTTTTGGGAATTATTAAAGAATTATTATGTATTTTACTAGCTTAGTAACAATAAACTATATCAGATATTATAATTATGACGGAGATCATAGCCGAGATACAGATTAGACTGGATTTTATCTGATAGTATGTGATAAAAGTTGGATTATACTAATAAAATGTTAAGTATCTGCTACTACATTGGATAAATTGCTTATGTGCAAAGTTACTTTAAGAGAATGAAATGTTGAATTTAATGCTTGTGCTAGGATTCCCTGTATTGCAGATGGCTACTTGTATCAACAAAAACAAGAGTTCACAAGACACAAGATCAGAGGGCAAACATTTTTCTGTCAATATCTGACTCACACGGGAATCAAACCAGGTCTCTACCAACTAGGCTACATGGTTGTCTAGAAAATGTTTAATGTTTATGAATAAGAAATAACAATATTTCTGTTTCAAAATGAGTTTAAAAATTCAAAATGGCTAATAATTTTATTACAGCCATAAATTTTTTGCCTTTGTTCTTAACATTGAATACAATAATGTGTTTGTAGCAACAGGTGTTGACGAGATTTTTTATGAATGTTATAAAGATTCCCTGGAAAGTGGTTTGTTCAGAGTATATTATAATAGCTATTATACTTTAGCTTAATATATAACTTTTCTCTTCAATACTAGCTTCTGTACAGCCCACCAATAAAATGTTTGTTGTATAGTTTAGAGGCAGCGCATAATAAAATCAGTGTGAGTGAGTTACAAATAAGGAAGGCTAATACAAGCTCCACTTACTGACACACGAGTTGCTGACCTCTTTATATGGCACATAAACACTTTGTGGATAAAATAAAACACTATTAATATTACCACGAAAAATTTTCACTTTCTAAAACTAGGCAAACACAATAGGTAACCTAATTTGAAATAAAACACTAACAAATGGATAAACTGTACATATCTTTTATAATAACTTGGTAGTATTGTTTAGTAACCTAAGCTGTAATAATTATTTTACAGAAAAATCCACAAAACCACAATTTTGTTTATACAATTTTTGTGGATTCTACACAGCAGACAGATCAGAATCTGACAGAAGTGACAGAAGTTTCTGGCATGTATAATTTGACACATTTGATCTAATCTGACATCTATCTGATTGACAACACCAAGTCCTTAATTCGACGGTCCACTTTGACCATGGATATATTACTCTAACTGGATATGTAACTTCGTGGTGGTAACTTTCTGATGATCGATGACGTCATAATGGAATGACCATTTTTGTATTGTGTCCATGTTTATAATAATAATAATAATAATAATAATAATAATAATAATAATAATAATACTTTATTTCAGACCAAGAGATTATGGGTTAGTCTTCATTATTATTAAAACTATGTTAGTTACGTATCTAAAACAGCACATGGGTTAGTATTAAAACAAACTTAGCCTACGTTAGTATTAAAATTAAACAAAGAAAACTAAAAAACTAAAAAATATATATCTATATACACAAACGCCTATTGGCAAATATGTGTGCACCATTCCAGCAGGCCCAGAGAGGGCTGTCTAGTTTGTACGCCAATGTGCTGAGGAGGGTGTTAGTGCTCTCCGCCACCCGTCTCATCATCGACGCCACACGCTTGGGGATGACTGCGTAAAAATCGTCCATCTGAGCCTCCGCAAACATGGCGGACGCACTACAGTAGCGCGGCTTGCCCAGAACCGCCCTCAGCACATTGTTGTACTGCACGCGAAGGGCTCTGAGGGTCCGCTGCTTATAGTCCACCCACAGACTGCACGTGTAAAAAGTCTGACAATATGCTCTAAAGAGCGACAACTTTACCTGCTTATTACATCGTGCAAATCTGCGGGCCAACATATTGCCTCGGACCGACATTATATCTATAGTCCCAAGATATATGATTTGATTGTGATTTTTTATAATGAACATCTAAGCTGATTAATTATTGAAGTTATACTTCTTATGTGACTTGCAAAAAGGTTGCGTTACACGTTTGCGCTACTATGGAGAGGGTATAAAAGCACTAGATAGACGGCCCTAGCTTCTTATTATCTTTACCTCTTTTGAAATTAAATGTTATTACTTATACAAATCTCACAGAATCTCAACAGCGTAATTCAGGTTCCTGAACAACGCCATCTAGTTTGTACTTGTGTATACATATCGACGGTTAAAAGGCGACTTGATTCAAGCGCCATTTTGCGAACTTTACAGGAGAGCGTTTTAAAGTTTATTTTTTGAGAAAAAAAATCATTGTTCCTAAAGTATACAATAAAAATTGACGAGTCTCCCCAATCATAAAGCGGCATATTTTGTGCTAATTTTTGACATATATATATATATATAACAAATAAAAGGTGTTTTTTTAACGGAGTTAGATGTAACTTGAGCCATTTTGCACAATTCTTTGATCAGGGCAGAAGGAATCAAAGTACACGATTACTATTTATCTGTTCAAAGCAAAATAATTCAAGTGTACAATGACTTCTTTAACAGATCAAGGATAAATGATTTAAATCACTCACCTATTTGTAAACTGTTCATGGATAAATGAGTTAAACCGCTCACCTAGTTATAAACTATTCATGGATAAATGATTTGAACCGCTCACCTAGTTGTAAACTATTCATAGATAAATGATTTAAACCGCTCACCTAGTTATAAACTGTTTATGGATAAATGATTTAAACCGCTCACCTAGTTGTAAACTGTTCATGGATAAATGATTTAAACCGCTCACCTAGTTGCAAACTGTTCAAGGAGTAATGACTCAAATTAATTTCGAGTAATGGAGGTTTTGGTGTATGACGGGGAAGGGAACAAAACATTTTTTCGAGATTTGGGGGTTTTCAACTTATCGAGGTTCGACTTAACGAGGTTCTACTGTACCTACCTGCGTTGTTTCGTATTCTTTTGCTTGTGATTTAAACGCCATTTTTAATGCAAGGTGAAAGGAGTAAACTGACTGAAGTACGATATTAGTTTAATTAATAAACTAACATAAAGGAATCAAGCGTGCAGACATTTATTTCTTGCATAAAGAAAATGGTTCTAAATGATATAAAGACTTAAAACTGGTCAAGGAAAATTAGCACAAGTCATATTCTTCAATATACTAGTTCAGGTAAGATTGATTCAAGCGACAGAGATAATGTTTGAATGTTCAAGGCAAAATGATTAAAGTTACATACACTAATAAATCTGGTTCAAGCAAAAAGGAATTAACATCCTTTGTTTAATTATTTAAGATCAAGTAAAAAGAATTCAAATGCCGATACCATTTCATTCCATCCGAGGATAAATGGCTTAAACTACAAATAGTAAGAAAAACCCTTTTTTTTCGTGGGTCTATACATGCTTTGAAAAAAACAACCAAATTCGCTACACTTGATACCGCGTAAGCAAAAATGATACCCAAATTTGTCATGGAGCCAAGCGCCAAAAAAGTGCTCAGATTAACCTCAAACCCGGCTCAATCGACGCGGAAAAATTCGCTGATTCCAATGATGTATATAACTCAATATCGCCCAGGATGGCGCTTGAATCAATTCGCCTTTTAACCGTCGATATGTAGTACGCATTAAATTTTTATGTTATTAATTATTCAACTCTCACAGAGTCTCAACAGCATGATTCAAGTTCCTGAACAACACCATCTAGTTTGTACTTGTTTATTTTTTTGACGTGATAACGTCTATTAAAACGATGAGCGCCGGGCGCATCCATGAAAAAATGTCGCGTTCCGCGAGCGAGAGAGCGGCAAAAGCGAGAGAGAGGCACTATCGGCTACGATCGGCGTATCGTAGCCGATGCCGTAGGCGAGCCGTAGGCGATCGTAGTTGAGTGGGGTGAAGCGGGGCGGGACGGAGCGGGGTGGAGTGGAGCGGGGCGGGGCGGAACGGAGCGGGGCGGAGCGGAGCGGATCGGAGCGGGGCGGAGCGGAGCTTTGTCATGACGTTGTCACGTTAAACTACCGTCCGTAAACTGACTTTACAGACAACCATTTTATTTAGTACAAAAATAGTTTTTGAAAGATAATTAAAACTGATACACGTTATTAAATTAAATATTTATTTAATTATGTCAAAGAAGCATAACTTCTCACGCGCGTTCAAAAGTACACGCGCCCTTTTTATATTATTATGATATAAATTTACCGTACCGTTATTTTCAATTTGCTCTGAATGCAATAATTTAAATTCGGTAATTTTGAAGAAATTTTAATAAAAGCCATTAATTCAATATCATAAGTTTTACCTTTAAAAAAATTACCTACAGAAAACATTTTGAAGGACCATATCAAAATAGGACATAATCTTTCTAAGTAAGTGTGGACACTCTACAATTATGAAAAACAACCTTAATACGGCCTGTGATAGGTTGAAAATAGTCATACAATGTTATGTCATCCATCTTCAGTGAGGTCTACGTCTACGAAGATTTCAATCCAGTCATACTATAATATCCTTGGCAGTAACTGTCTATTTTGAAATGTCAGGACATTAATTGTCAAAAGCAATGTCAAAGTCAGTTACGTGAAATGTCATTAAGTCATACGTCATCTTCAAAGATGAGTCAGATATTATCTGACAGCTGACTTGACTGATCCAAGATCCAAAATCAAATGAAATGAGAATTATTCCACATCTAACTTTAGTACTAATTTGATTCTAAAATTATATTATATATAGTGGAAGTTATAGAAATCTTTTTCCTCTTGAAGAATTGTAGATAATAATAAAGACTCAAATACTTTACCAGAATTACAATGGCCGCACAAAATGTAAACGTCTGTGATATTCCTAACCATGTAACGGACGCTTTGAACGCCTTCCGTTTTCAAAAGGACATAAAATTTAATAAAGCGCTAATAATAAAGGTAAGGATATGTTTAATGTTAATTCCGGTCTGTTCAGGATTTCTTCATAATTATATGGACCTTAAAAACTGTCATTCATATTGCCATTACAAGTTCATTATAGTGTTTTTACCTGCATTAGACATTACTTTTGTGTACACTAAATATCAGGATGGAATTATAGTATGCAGGATAATGAGGACAGTTTAATTTAGAGCTACTATTCTTATTACAGGTCAACCGAGAGAAGCAACATCTTGAGATAGACACAGAGCTCACAGATTTGGAAATTGAAGATCTGCAAGAGGAGTTGCCATCACATCAACCACGTTTCATTGTATACAGGTTTGTCATATACCAAATAATTGTCAGATAGTAGAAGGAAACTATGGTTTATCTGTAATAATAAAAATTTACTAGTACACTGCTGCTAAGTGTTATGTGGCTGCATAAAAAACTTTGGCGAAACCCCATACATAATTAGGCCCACTAAAAGTAACCTAGCAGTTCGCATTATTTACAACCTCAGGCATAGGGACTCTCTTAGAAAACTCTTCAAAGAAATTAATATAAGTACTATTATTTCACAGTACATTTTGGAAAATATTATGTGTTAAAAAATACTCTGATACTTTTCTTTAACAGTTTTGTTCACAATATTAACACAAGAAATAAAGCTAGACTGATTGTGCCTAGTTTTTAGCAAAACTGGTGACTCGTTCATAGGTAGATGTGTGAAAATCTATAATAAAATCCCATTAGAATTAACAGAAATGCCATACTGTAATTTTAAAACTCATGTGAAAGCTATTCTCATGAAGAAAGCATATTAAAAAGTTGATGAGTACTTAAATGACAAGACTGCTCAGACATGAGTTTTTTTTTATGTTAAATATTGCCATAAGTAGTATTGAGTGCTGTCTGTAACTGTGAGTAGGAAAAAGTAACCCTGGTAGTTTCTTGCCGCTTCTTCTCCTGGGACCACTCATGGCAGGGATTGGTTGAAGCTATGGCGTTGAGTGACTTTCGAAAAGTGTTTGTAACAAACCTATTTAGAGTAACACTTATTTCATTTCATTTCCTGCAGAAAAAAAGATTGACAATATTAATTATAAGTATACTTTTATTGCTATGTTAGTTGATAGGCACTAGTGCTGGGTTCCTCCTTTTGGAGATTCCTGGGCCCTGTTTTACCTGGCTTCCTCTAGTTGGGCACTCATGCATGGTTAATAAGGCAACATAGTTTTAGCTGCCCGGTTAGTAGTTACCTGCTTTCTTGAATTAACCATAAAATTCATAAATGTTATCCATTGTCTGTCAGCTGTTTACACATAAAAAACACTTATATATATGATAATTATTATTCCCCACATTGTTTTTATTCCACTGCTATTGTTACATGAAATTCTGTATTTATTTTAGGATGCATTGTTTTGTATTTTGATATAATATATTTTTAACAGTCTCAGCATTTTGTCACCAAGATAAGGACAGCTTCTTTTTTACGTTTTACATGATTACATAGCTATCAGATAAAATTTGAGTATCATTTTCAGCTTTCGGATGAAACATGATGATGGCAGAATATCCTACCCGCTCTGTTTGATATTCTACACGCCGAGAGATTCCCAGATGGAGTTACAGGTGAATTATCAGATCAAACTGATTTTATCAGTAGTAATAAGAACTAAGTGAATATCACAAACTGCTGGATGTATAACAAACGGAAGTGATCTAGACTCGAATATATTAACACACAAAACAGGTGTTGTAAACAACAATAGCGTGAATTGTTATAGTTAATAGTATCAGGCGTTACTTTGCAGAAATCCAATGTTATTAAGTTAGTATTAGTGCGGTACTTCACCGGGACGCTAAGGTGACGTCGCGGCGTCGCCGGCTACGTATCCAAACAGTTTATATTGAAATGTATGGCGACTACCTCACTTGCAAACTTTGTGGCAACGTAGTGTAACGTACGATTTATATATCGCTCGTTACATGTAGCCATAGTTATTGTTTTGTAGTAGAAATTCATTTAACTCTTCATATTTTGACATATTACCACAGATTGTTTAAACCTTCACACATTTGACATGTTTGCCATAGATAAATAATTTCAAAATTTAACATAGCTTAACTAGTTACGCGACGTGTTGTGATGTGACGGGAGTTTAATGAAATCACATAACTTGTTTTAATTTGATTTTATTAATTTAAATACAAATAGAAATTTGATAGTGGTGTTTTTGGAAATAAAACTATTTATAAGGCTTCATTGTTTATTTATTTTACGAAACTTATTAAATTACGTTTGGTAGAACTTATCATAGACATTGCCATACTTAAAAAACTAATTACTCTATGCAATCTTGCATAGACTTTACGTATCTATGATACCGACGCTCCTCGATCTTTTTCTGATTAAAAGCCGGCCTATTAATATGTCTTTTCGGCGAATAATTTGTTTTTGGGGTTTTTTCTTTGTAAATTCGTTCGGAGGTGCTTAATTACTTGTAAAAACGACTTCCGCGTCGTGTCCACGATGGGGGGCGACGTATTTTTTTCTTTATAATACGTAAAACCGGCATCTTTCCGATGATCGCGTTGTTGACTTGTTACATAACGTAATGGAAGGCGCTATTGCGGTGAGTGTTTGGTTAATCATTGATATTTCTTATTCGAAATTCATAAAGCAAAGCATTTTGCAATGCATTACACGAGGATAACGTGTAGGTATTCCTTGTTACAGCTTTCAACTATGGATTTATTTCAACTACGGTTTTTTTCAACTACCATTTAAAATCTTCCCATAACCTATTAACTACTTAGTTGAACAAGGATTATGTATATCCTTTTCTTTTCACTTCCCGCGGCGTTTCGCTGAACCCGTGGTTTAGTCATCACATTAGTGATGTTTTTGTTTAATGTTCCACTGTAATAATTCCATAATTTTTTTTGATTCCTTACTACGCTTTCCGCGAGTGAGTTTCCTAATGGAGTTCTTGACCTTTTGATGTCAATGAATATCACCTTTCCTTATTTTGGGCGGAGTATATATTCCTACCCACTTTTCTTTGGAGCCTGGACTGCGAACTCAAGATGAGGAGACCCTTACCTTGGAGAATACCATCGCAGTGATGAAGCAGCGTTGCGGTCCACTGTTGGGATGGGGATCACATTGAGAGGACGTGCCCTTTTGTGTATAAGTACTTATAAACAGGTACAAGTTTGTGATATTTTTCTACCATACAATGCAACTTTTACAAACAATTAAATTTAGAATGTTTAGAATATTTGTAACTTAGTATATTTAATTCTACAGGATTTATCTGTATTGGGTAACTTACTTTTGTGCGACTCATAACAATTTGATGCCAAGTCTTTGTTTGTTTTGAAGGAATAAAAGATCCTTTGGTACATATAATATTTTATTTCTCTCCTCAGCAAAATATCATGTTTAGTTTATTATGCTTAGCACATTTACTACTTAGATTTTCATACAACACTGAAGTATAAAGCCCGCTTTGAGATTAATAGTTCAATGTTTTATCCGGCTTTGTTATCCGTACTGTGAGGCAGGTGGATGGTCTCCTTGGCGCCCGTATTCTTGGTTTAGTTCTTTTCTTTCTTATATTTATTTAGGAGATCATCAGCTATTTAACATCTGAGCAAGGTTCGCCCACTGACGGGTACATTTATTTGGTGGGTTTGTGTTCTATTTATCTTTAGTTTATCTATATATATATTGTAGGCAAACACAACACCCCTTGTCTTTAGACCACTTACAATTTTCCGGGGCTACAATTGGCCGCTCTTTTTAGGCCACAATTGGCACCCCCCCCTTTTCAGCCTACAATGGCACCGTAGAACAGGGACTTGATTTGTTCAGTTCGGACAGACTTGTTAGTTCAGATTTATTTAGATTTATACATGAGTAATTTATACTTGTGTTAATTTTGGTAACATACATATTCAGTGTTGTTATTTTGTTTGTATACATGATATATTGTTGAGACTTATTTGGCTTGGCTAATTATTTGTTTTGGAAGTAAAAGTTGTATGGTATTTTTGTATAATTTCCTTCCTATTTTGTTTATTGAACAATTAGTATTGGTGTATACCTACCTATTTTGGTTCAACATAGAAAAGTACTTACTTGTTTTCATTAAAGCTGTGAATCTAGTGTTATTTGAGGAATTTAAAGTTAACTATATTTGCTATTTGAATTGGTAATATTTGAAATAAAGTTAGAGAGTAATAATAAATTTAGTTTGATAACATCATTGATTAACATTAAATATTAACCTTGTTGAAGTTTGAAAATATTATAATAGTACTACTGAAAGTTATTCTACTTTCATTTTGAAGTTGTTGGTTATTAAAGTACATAATTTAGTATAGAAATATTAACTTACAGTTATATAGAATTAAATTAAATACTTGTTATTGTAATAATTTAGTTTGAAGTTTTGTCACTGTTGGTGAATAACCTTGTTCACATTTACATAGTTATTAACATTGGTTAAGATGGAGGGTACAGCCTCTGTTTCTAAGTCTGACAAGGAAACTATAAATATGCCTACAACCAGTCACGAACAAGAACCTGCACCTAATGTGTCTTTTCAAGTGCATGCTCAGACTCAGAATCAGGATGTGTTCTGCTCGGATGATAATATGATAACATTAGATAATGTGACAACAACACCACAATCAAAACTAGTTTCGAATAACAATTCAACTGCCTTAGATTCAACTTTACCTGTTGCTAACTATTATTTGAGAAAACATTTTGATTTTTCCAAACTTAACTTAACTTTTAATGGTAAAACATGTCCAATGGAATTTCTAACTCGGTTAGAGGAGTTAAAACCTGTTAAAGGGTATAATGATCATCAGTGTTTCTTAGCTTTGCCAGTATTATTAACAGATATTGCATTAAAATGGTACAGGGGTAGAAAACATTTTATTCTTAATTGGTCACAATTTAAAATTGAGTTTTTAGACTACTTTACTCCGAGGGACTATAATTATAAATTAGAATATGAAATTAGGACCAGGAAGCAGCGAGTTGGTGAAACTTTGTCTGAGTTTGTCGTTGAGTTGATGGATTTATCTGCAAAACTGCAAGTTCCTTTCTCTGAAAAGATCCTACTAGACATTGTTAGACATAACATGTTGCCGGAGTATTCTGTTCATCTGATTGGCCGATGTGTCATATCACTCAATGAAATTATGCATTTAGGTAAAGAAATTGAATCTTTCCATTCGCTTCACCCGAATAATAGTTTATTACCATCTAATATAAAATCTGAAACTTTTGTAAAATCAGATAATTTTAAATCTAATTCTTCACCTCAATATAAAAGTAATCCTTCTAGAAATAGTATTGTTTGTTTAAAATGTAAAAAGATTGGTCATTCTTATAGGGACTGTAAGTTATTTCCAGGTGTTAAGTGCTTCACTTGCGGCCAGCCCAATGTAGTAACTAAGCAGTGTCCCAAGTGTAATTCCAAAAAGAATGTTTCCATTGTAAATGACTGCGATCCAGAAAAACGAGTAGTGCCTCACTGTGATCGGTTTTTAAATGAAAATGACAGATCCACATTGAGATTTAGTCAAACTTCTAATCCTAATTTATCTAGTAAACTTATAGTTAACTCTAACGATAGTAGTATAGAACAACAAGTAGCTTCACTTCTTGAATGTAGTTCTGATACTCGACCTTATTTATCATTTACTGTCAAGGGCCGAGAATTTCTAGGTTTGTTGGACAGTGGTGCTCAAATTAGCGTTTTAGGTAATAATTCACACCTAATATTTCAAGATATAGGTTTTAATATTCAACAGTCTTCTTCTTTTGTTACAACTGCCGATGGAAAGCAACAACAGGTTATAGGTATTATGGAGTTGCCCATTAAGTGCGTAAAGCGTGTTAGATTATGTAAATTTGCTATTATACCATCAATATCAAATGATATAATTCTTGGTATAGATTTTTGGCTTACATTTGATATTTTTTCTAAATTGCGTAAAGAAGTTTCTTTTGTAAATTCATATGGGAAACCAGTTGAAATCGCTTCTATTAGACCTGCTTCTAGCTTAACTTTTGAAGAGAGAACTCGTTTAAGTAAAATAACTAGATTATTTGAAAATATATCTTACGAAAAGAAAGGGTTAGGTAAAACAGATTTAGTTCAACATAAGATTGTAACTTTTGGTGAGCCTATCAAGCAGAGGTACTATCCTTTGAGTCCTGCTAGATTAAATTCTTTAAATTTGGAAATAGATAAAATGTTAGCAGAAGGAATTATTCAACCTTCAAAATCTCCTTGGAGTAGTCCACTTGTTTTAGTTACAAAGAAAGATGGTAGTCTTAGAGTCTGTTTGGATTCTCGTAAATTAAATTCCGTAACAGTAAAAGATTCTTATCCACTCCCATATATATCTAGAATTTTGAGTAACCTTAGAGACGCTCGATATCTTAGCTCTATCGACCTCTCTAAAGCTTTTTATCAAATACTTTTAGAAGAAACGTCTAGAGAAAAGACAGCTTTTGTAGTACCAGGCAGGGGACTTTTTGAGTTCGTTAGGATGCCATTTGGAGTCACAAATGCACCCGCCGAATTACAACGGTTATCCGATAGATTGTTTGGTCCAGAGTTCGATGACAATCTGTTCTGTTTCTTGGACGATTTAATTTTAATTTCTAAAGATTTTGACAGTCATTTAGCGTTATTAGAAAAAGTTTATAATAGACTAGTAGAGTCAGGACTTACCATTAATTTATCAAAATCCGAATTTTGCAAAGATAAATTAAAATATTTAGGTTATGTTGTAGATAAAGAGGGCTTACACACTGACCCCGAGAAATTAGAATCGATTAAAAATTTTCCTACACCTAGATCTGTTAAAAATGTTAGAAGTTTTGTTGGTATGTGTTCTTATTACAGAAGATTTATTCCAAATTTTTCACATCATGTTGCTCCTTTGACAAAATTAACTAGCGGTAAAAAGAATGTAAAATTAAAATTTGTGTGGAATGATAAAGCAGAGGAATCATTTAATTATTTAAAAAATGCTTTGATGACAGCGCCAGTTTTGCAATGTCCTAACTTTAGTAAACCATTTTTTCTTCATTGCGATGCCAGTGGTTATGCTGTTGGTAGTGTTTTGATGCAAGAGGACGACTCAGGTCAACAACATCCAATTGCCTATTTTTCAAAATTATTATCAAAATGTGAACGAAATTATAGTGTTACTGAAAGAGAGCTTTTAGCTATTTTATTATCTATTGAGCATTTTCGACCATATATTGAGGGAACTGAGTTTACTGTAGTCACCGACCATGCCAGTTTAAAGTGGTTAATGAGCTTGACGAATCCTTCTGGTAGATTGGCCAGGTGGGGAGCCCGTTTGTCGCAGTATAAGTTTGACATCATTCATAAAAAAGGTACCAGCCACGCCGTTCCAGATGCTTTGTCCCGTGTAGAAATAGCTGAAATAAGTTTGTGTCCAGATGATATTCATGACCCTTGGTATTCTAAAATGTATATTAATTGTCAGAAATATCCTTCTAAATTTAAAAATTTCAAAGTAGATAATGAAACCTTGTATAAATATGTAAAACCTAAGAACGATTTATGTCAGAATTTAGCTTGGAAGATAGTAATACCTAGAGAACATACTTTAGAAACAATTAGAAATAATCATGATAATGTAGATTCAGCTCATTTTGGTATACATAAAACTTTAGAAAAATTAAAAACACATTACTTTTGGCCTAAGATGTTTAAGGATGTTAAAGAATATATAAGTAGATGCGATATTTGTAAAGCATATAAGCACTCTAATTCAGCCCCTTTAGGACTTATGTCAAACCCTAAGTTAGTCGACCGTCCCATGACTATGTTGTCCATGGATATAATTGGCCCATTACCAAAATCTTATTCAGGTTATAAATATATATTGTCAATAGTAGATGTTTTCACAAAATACTGTTGGATTTTTCCTCTCTTTAACGCAACTACACAGTCTGTCATAAAAATATTGCAGAAAGAAATTATTTTAAAATTTGGTTGTCCAAAAATTGTAATATGTGATAATGGTACACAGTTCACTTCAAAACCATTTAAAGATTTCATTAAGACCTATAATATACCTAAAATATTTTATAATACCTTATATACTCCTCAGAATAACCCAGTAGAGAGATTCAACAAAACTATAGAGACTTGTATTTCATGTTATGTTGAAGCTGACCATCGGACTTGGTCTAGGTACTTACCCCACGTCCAAGCTGCTATTAACAGCACTATAAATTTAGTTACAGGTTATACACCAAATTTTCTTATGTTTGGAAGGGAAATTATTTTAGATGGCTCCTTATATAAATTTTCTTCAATTTCTGATCCTTCAGAATTGGTTATTAGTAGTCGTTCAGACTATTCTTCTTTACTTTCAACTTTGGAAGATATTTTTAGGAAAACAGTGGAAAATTTAGTTAAAAGTTATAGGAAGAATTCTATTTATTATAATGCCAGAAGAAAAAGCATTTCTTATAATGTTGGAGATACTGTATGGAGGCGTAACTTCGTGCAATCTAATGCATCTTACTTCTTTTCATCTAAGTTAGCACCTAAATTTATTAAAAGTAAAATTATAGATAAAATTTCTGATAACGTTTATTTATTAAAAGATTTTGAAAAGAGTAGTAGAGGTAGATATCATGTAAAAGATATAGTTAAAATCTAATATTTATTTTGTTATTTGGATGCTCAAAATTATACTTACCAACTTGTTTCTATTTGCTGGCAAAGGTAAAAGTGGCTATGTATGTGGAAGAATATTGCGTGATGTATGAGTGGAGCCACACTGGAAGGTGATGTATGCTAGGAGACCTAGCTTAGTAAAAGTGCTTGGAAACTATACTTACAATACTCTACTTATTTTGGAACTCTAAATTTATATAAAGAAAAGAAGTTAGTGCCAACAATGTTATAAGGACTCATATTTGTTATTTAGCCCCAATTTTTTTTTATCCCCTCACCAATTTATATAATTTATTAGTATTTTTTTTGTCTTGAGGTGGATTTATTTACCTATTTCTAGGTTTTGTTTTGTTTTGTTGTACATTATTAGTTAGCTTCTACTTAGAAGTATTTTGTCTAAGCTTAGTCTTTATTTAGTTTTAGGTCATACTTTAAGTACTAGAATTCCTAGGACCTGGACATGACATTTTGAGTTGTACAACGAAACCTCTTTTCCCAAAAGATAATTTACATCTTATGGGTGACTTTTGTTGTGTGTGAAACACCACACTCTCTTTTCCCTAAAGATTACTTATATCTTAAGGGTGACTTTTGGTTGTGTGTGAAACACCACACTTTCTTTTCCCTATAGATAATTTACATCTTGTGGGTGACTTTTTTTTTTGAAGTGCTAATTAATCACTTCGTTTTTTTTTATTTTATTCACTTTCGTGGATAATTTTCCTGGCATGCCATGTTCATTTGACATGTACATGTGCAGGGTTGCTTTGTTGGGTTTGTCATTACAAAGCGAATGCTCACTGTCTTGACCGGTTGCATACCAAACATAGCGTTTCTTTTGTTTGTTTTAGGTGTATTTATATGACACAACTTTAGAAATTTATTCTTATAGGGTCTTGGTTTGTTAATGTAGAGCGAGGGTGCTGTTACATTAACCAGGTGCATACTAAGTCCTATATTTTGTTTTGTAGCAGTAGGAGTTTATTTTGGAGATAGAGTAGGAGTTTGTTTTGAGATGAAGTAGGAGTTTTGTAGGGTTACAGTTCGTTAGTGTAAGGCGAGGGTGCTATTACATTAACCGGTTGCATACTGGATCCTATGTTAGTTTAGTATTTTGATGTAGAGTGGGAGTTTAGTATTTTGATGTGGAGTGGGAGTTTGTAGCTTAGTATTTTGATGTAGAGTGGGAGTTTAGTATTTTAATGTAGAGTGGGAGTTAGTTTTTTTTTTGGGATTTTCAACCCAATTTAGATACCTGGATTGGTTTGTTGTTGCAAAGCGAGGGTGCTTATTGCAATAACCGGTTGTATACTAGTCCAGTATAATTTTTGATGACACTTGTTATCAACTTATTTTCGATTTGTTATCGACTTATTATCGATTCATTATCGATTTGTTATTAACTTCTTTTAGACTTATTGTAGACTTGTCATCAACTTGTTATCAATTTATTTTTCTTTGAAACTTTAGTATCAGGGTTGTCACTTTATACCATATCGTAGGGTTGTCAACACTTTAAAAAAAAAAAAAATTTTTTTTTTGCTAGAAAAGGGGGAAATGTAACGTACGATTTATATATCGCTCGTTACATGTAGCCATAGTTATTGTTTTGTAGTAGAAATTCATTTAACTCTTCATATTTTGACATATTACCACAGATTGTTTAAACCTTCACACATTTGACATGTTTGCCATAGATAAATAATTTCAAAATTTAACATAGCTTAACTAGTTACGCGACGTGTTGTGATGTGACGGGAGTTTAATGAAATCACATAACTTGTTTTAATTTGATTTTATTAATTTAAATACAAATAGAAATTTGATAGTGGTGTTTTTGGAAATAAAACTATTTATAAGGCTTCATTGTTTATTTATTTTACGAAACTTATTAAATTACGTTTGGTAGAACTTATCATAGACATTGCCATACTTAAAAAACTAATTACTCTATGCAATCTTGCATAGACTTTACGTATCTATGATACCGACGCTCCTCGATCTTTTTCTGATTAAAAGCCGGCCTATTAATATGTCTTTTCGGCGAATAATTTGTTTTTGGGGTTTTTTCTTTGTAAATTCGTTCGGAGGTGCTTAATTACTTGTAAAAACGACTTCCGCGTCGTGTCCACGATGGGGGGCGACGTATTTTTTTCTTTATAATACGTAAAACCGGCATCTTTCCGATGATCGCGTTGTTGACTTGTTACATAACGTAATGGAAGGCGCTATTGCGGTGAGTGTTTGGTTAATCATTGATATTTCTTATTCGAAATTCATAAAGCAAAGCATTTTGCAATGCATTACACGAGGATAACGTGTAGGTATTCCTTGTTACAGCTTTCAACTATGGATTTATTTCAACTACGGTTTTTTTCAACTACCATTTAAAATCTTCCCATAACCTATTAACTACTTAGTTGAACAAGGATTATGTATATCCTTTTCTTTTCACTTCCCGCGGCGTTTCGCTGAACCCGTGGTTTAGTCATCACATTAGTGATGTTTTTGTTTAATGTTCCACTGTAATAATTCCATAATTTTTTTGATTCCTTACTACGCTTTCCGCGAGTGAGTTTCCTAATGGAGTTCTTGACCTTTTGATGTCAATGAATATCACCTTTCCTTATTTTGGGCGGAGTATATATTCCTACCCACTTTTCTTTGGAGCCTGGACTGCGAACTCAAGATGAGGAGACCCTTACCTTGGAGAATACCATCGCAGTGATGAAGCAGCGTTGCGGTCCACTGTTGGGATGGGGATCACATTGAGAGGACGTGCCCTTTTGTGTATAAGTACTTATAAACAGGTACAAGTTTGTGATATTTTTCTACCATACAATGCAACTTTTACAAACAATTAAATTTAGAATGTTTAGAATATTTGTAACTTAGTATATTTAATTCTACAGGATTTATCTGTATTGGGTAACTTACTTTTGTGCGACTCATAACAATTTGATGCCAAGTCTTTGTTTGTTTTGAAGGAATAAAAGATCCTTTGGTACATATAATATTTTATTTCTCTCCTCAGCAAAATATCATGTTTAGTTTATTATGCTTAGCACATTTACTACTTAGATTTTCATACAACACTGAAGTATAAAGCCCGCTTTGAGATTAATAGTTCAATGTTTTATCCGGCTTTGTTATCCGTACTGTGAGGCAGGTGGATGGTCTCCTTGGCGCCCGTATTCTTGGTTTAGTTCTTTTCTTTCTTATATTTATTTAGGAGATCATCAGCTATTTAACATCTGAGCAAGGTTCGCCCACTGACGGGTACATTTATTTGGTGGGTTTGTGTTCTATTTATCTTTAGTTTATCTATATATATATTGTAGGCAAACACAACACCCCTTGTCTTTAGACCACTTACAATTTTCCGGGGCTACAATTGGCCGCTCTTTTTAGGCCACAATTGGCACCCCCCCCTTTTCAGCCTACAGTAGCCAATTTGAAAGCGTAGCCACAATTCAATATAAACTGTTTGGATTCGTGGCCGGCGACGTCGCCCTGGTGTCCCGGTGAGGTATCGCACTTAGTCTACTTTGCATCTGTGGTTAACATGTATGATGGTATATACTTTAAGACATGCATAATTGTTGTTTGTGGAACATTTTAATCCTTACAAGCTAATCTGCATAAATATAACTTGTAACTTTTTATATCGCTAATTTAATTTAATTTATTTGTGTGTTTTATGTCAGCTAAAAAAAGGCTGTTAATATAGAGTGATCCTGTCATCTCTATCTCTTTATACAGATTCAGAACACATGTGAAGATAATAAATATGATTGCAGGTGATGTACGCAGGCACTCAACGTGCTCTCTCTGCTGCAGTGGGCGCGCAGCGTATGCTAGAGGTCCGTGAACTGGAGGAACTCAATACCGACTGGCTTCTGGAGAAAATGAAGAAGTAATAGCGTTTGTTATGCACTTGTTAACATTTATAAGGCTTGAATTCTTCCTATGCCGACGTTGGTCATTTGTATCATGGTGAGGCTTTGCTGCAATCCTGAACTGAGCTACGTAACCGTTATATCTTATACAAATAAATAAAATTGGAGTGTCTGTTTGTAATATTAAAATAACCGCTTTTTACTAAGTAACTAACACACTAACACTAAGTAACTAAGTAACTAAAATAATAATAAGTGCATTTGGATTTATACATGGTACATATACCAAAACAAAATTTTTCACAATTTTTTTCTGTCTGTCTGGTTGTTCCGGCTAATCTCTGAAATGGCTGGACCGATTTTGACGGGACTTTCACTGGCAGATAGCTGATGTAACATGGAGTAACTTAGGCTACTTTTATTTTAGTCCATAGTAAAAATGTAATCGTAATCGAATCCGATACTATTATCGGATAGTTTCAGATGGATGCAGAGTCTAAATGAGACATTATTACCAGGTTTTTGTTATTAGTCGGCAAAGCAGACCGACACAAGTCGCGCGGGTCTCTTGAAATTGAATTGTTTATTTATTATTTTTATTGAACCTGTTCTTACTTTCTTACCTATTTGTATTTTACTCTTCTTTGTATTTTAAGTCCTTAAAAATCTAATATCCGTTACCGAAACTAAGAGGCCATCCATAAATTACGTCACACTAATTTCATGAGTTTTGACAATTTTCCCCCTCCTTGTCACAGCTGGTCACATTTGTGAGACCCCCTCTCGTATGTTGTCACATATTATGAAATTTTACACCTAGAAATTATTAAATTAAATTGATAAAAAAAATGTTAATTAAATAATTAAAATAATTAATTAAATTGTTTTTTAATATTTACCTATACAACGAATTTATTCGATTTTAAAATGTGACGTCACGGAATTTAGGACTCCCTCCCACCCCTTGTCACACTACGTCGACCCCCCCCGCACCCCCTTCCTCGCCTTCCCTCTAACGTGTGACGTAATTCATAGATGGCCCCTAACGGATAATCCGAAATAATTTCATATCACTTTCAGGATCCCAAATTTCATATCTCTAACATCCCTGATCATTGCACACAATGTATAGTGGTACACACGGCCGATTTACACGACCGATATCAGCGTAGGAAGAATTCAGACCTAAAGGCAATTTATTTACCATGACTGAACGAGAACCGAGTTAATCATCGTTGACTCATAGTTAATGTTATAATCCGTGCTTACAATAGTTAGTAAACTGTGCTGTAATTTCTATTCGTGCCGACACATTCACACATAACATATACAGTTAAGTATACACACAAAAAAAGTTGTCATAAGAGCGACGTCCTATTGATAGCGAAGTATTTGAACTGCACAATCTTTTAGAAACACTGCATGTCGGCGCGGAATATACATAAGACCCAGTGCTCACCTATTTCTGAGTAACGTGACACGTAATTTGACAAATAATTTGACAAATAACTTGCCACTAATAACATTATGGGCTTGTTTCACAATCTTCAAGTAAGTCCGAAGTAAGCTATTCGTTGGTTAAGTTGACATTTCGTGTATGTAAAATTACACTTTAACGTCACTTTAACCGGCGAATAGCTTATTCAGGACTCTACTTGAAGATTGTGAAACAAGCCCTAAATGTAATTTAAATAAATAACGCATCACGCTCATAACCCCACAACAAAGACAAGAATCACGTAGATCTTGAACAGAAAATCAAACTCATCATTCCAATTTCTGCTTTACTGGAAATCTAACCCTGGACCCTTGGTACAGCGATCTGGCATGGTGACTATTGTGCTACATGGGACATCAAAAAATTGTATAAAGTAGCGCCCATTCGCGTGGCGTGGGGTGATCATAGATTGATACATAAAAATATATCTATGGAATCACAGTTCGGTCACATTACTTCAGTGGATACCGGGCTTTTCCTTCTTGCCTTAGCATAAATTATTACATAAATAAAATGAAACGAATATTTTGCACTGTTTCTAAAAATAAAATAAATATCAGTTATATTAATAAGTATTTTTGAAAATAATTAATATTTTTCTATGGTTTTGTATGTTAAAGCAATTTATAATATACCAAAGCTTAAAATTTTATACCAATATATTATTTTATATAGCATTGTTTTATTTCTAGAAATATTATAGTAATGCTTATAGGTAACCCTAATGATAATTTTATAAAATAATTGATTTATTCAATTGTATGTGTATAGAGTTTTTATTTTCATTTGTGAGGATAATCTTGGGTACCATAGTACCTATCGAAATGACATTTAAAAACATTCCCAATATTTAAACATTTGTGGTAAATTAGATATAAATTTGAATATTTGTATATTCGTAATTCGTAACGTTTGCTTGCTTGCTTGCTATATTCGTAATGAACTCCGTATGCAAGCAAACATATTCGAGGATACTATGTAATTTAATTTATATTATTGTGTTACTAAGTAACGTTTGAGTCTAAAAATGTCAAGGTACTTGAGCATTTCTAATAAAATTATCCCTATTGAAGAGACTGGTATAAAAAAGGTTATCTTTGTGTAATGGGTTTTTGTTTACTGAATAATAATAATACCATTGGTTGTATAGAGCTACAGACACATAATTTAAAAATCAAACCTGAATCATTTTGGATGCTCAAGTGTGTTGGCACTTGTTTTATTATTTTTTAATTAATAAAATGACTCTCTATATTTGAAAAAAATTATAATACTCTGTGTTTTGCCATTTTGTATTATATTATATGCTTATTATAGGTGTGTGTAGAATGAATGTTCTGATAGGTAAACTATTGTTGAAACTTGTATAACGTAGTATTACAGATATTTAAATAAATAAACTTATTATTTTAAAGCGATTTCGACCACGAGCGTAAAATTATGAAAAATAAACCGAAATATACACACATATTATATGGGTACATATACATACCATACGTTATAAGGTCCATGATTTAAATGCTCTTTAAATTTACTTTTTTATGTTACCTTTATATTTAGTCTGCTTTTGCAAAGGACAAAAATGAAATGCTATACCATCAATTGCTTGTGTAAATTATGCCAAAATCAAAGGTATACTTTATACTAGTTTATACTGTAGTAATATATAAAGTAATGCTTCTAGAATTAAAAGGGTATCCCGTCTGAACAACAATATCGAATATAAACCGCATCAGATTTAATGCTGTCTGTGAACCATGGTAACATGGTTAATACCATAGATTTTGTGTTTAGCTACAATATACGCTGAGACACTAATCTATAGAGCACATGTATGTTCTCAAACTTGTGTCAACCACTGCTTTAAGAGTCCTACACACTCCTAAGTCCACTTTAAGAGTCCTATACTAAATAAAGTTGCAAATATGATTATATTTTTAACCGAATTCAAAAAAGGAGGAGGTATTCAATTCGACTATATTTTTTTGTTTGTTACCTCAGAACTTTCGACCGAGTGAGCAGATTTTGATGATTCTTTTTTTAGTCGAAAGCTGGTGCTTGTCATGTGGTTCCACTTAAATTTGAGCGAGATCTGACGATTAATTCTTGAGTTATCCGTAATTTTGAAGTCGGTTATTTTTTTGTCAATAATTATAATTATTATACATAGCTCGACACTTGCCAAATTTTTATGATTTCAACCGCCCTTCTTAAATCGTATTAATCGTAAATGGTGTAGCGTAGCGAGAGAATTTCGTGTATCTATTTGTGTTTGTGGTTTTTAACATTCCAATATCAGCTTGCAACTGATTCAAGACTCCATAAAGTTTTATGTGGACTTTACATAAAATATTATTCAAATATTGGTATTCGATTTGTAAATTGGCTAGTAAGTAAAATGATTGTATTCTGTTCCATGTAGGTTTATTTTTATAGACTTTTACTGCATTTATATAATATACCTAATTATATAATACAGGAAGCATTCAGTACATAAAGATGTAATAAATAAAATGTCTTGTGTGAATTTTTTTTGAATAAATTTATTTGTAATATCACATTGTTATTTTTTTTAACATACTAAAATAAACTTATTAAAAAAAATATAATAAAATCTTCGTGTATAAAGTACACAGATGTATTACTTATCTATATTTTATAAATTCTATATTATAATATTTATAGGTACACGTCACTTATACAATACAGGCTGTATGTAATATCTAATAATTTGTGACATTTTTGTGCAAATTCCAGGTATTTTGTTTAATAACAGTCTAAATAATAATTGGACGTAGTTTCTGAAAAACGTTCCAAGCCACTCATATGTCGAAATTGAGTTAATAGTGCTTAATTGACTATGGGATGTACATTAACCAGCTGTCAAAATTTGAAAACTCTACTGTCACTATAAATGGCATGTACGACCTAGTAGCCCAACCCCATGCCCCATGGACCTAAATAATATAGACACGCTGTTCAGTACTTACATTTTGTTCACCTGTGTTGACCCCAACTGGGGCCAACTCAAGTTTAGTCGGCTGCGAGCAAGCTACACAAGTAAATGTCACGTTAGAAAAACTCCGACTGTTCAAAAACACTTAATAACGTATTATTGTTTATTGAGCACAGTTAAAACGTTCTCATTATTTACGTTTGAACTTTATTTCACTTTATTTAATCATAATTGGTAAGTAACTATATTTTTATTTACAGTCTTAAAAATTATTTAGTGTTAAATATTTAATACCGACATCTTGAACCAAACTTGACAGAACGAACACAGAGTACTTAATCACTACGGAACAGGGTTGCCAGACGTCGCGGAGTGAGAGATCGTACGGTGGGTAAATAAAAGTCGTATTTCCTAAGATGGCTCCAGAAAAAAAATAGTACGATTCATTTAATGTAGGTACTAAAACTTTAATTAGTTTTAGATGGCGGTCTACAAAACGAAATTGAAAGAAAAGTAATAAGTAAAACTATAAATTAAAAAAAAATCATCTTAACTTTATATATATATATTACGTGTCACGTTGTTTGTCCGCGATAGACTCCTTAACTACTTAACCGATTTTAATCAAAGGGCTTCCAACAGTTTTGTATGGAACCTGGCATACCTACAAGTCCGCCATTTTGAAAAAACCTCGATTCGGCGGCCAGTGATGAAACATGTGTCAATCGATAGAGTAAATGATTACGATCAAAAAGTATACAGTGATGAAATGTCGTAAGTGGTATACTTTCTGAGATATTTGAGTTCAAACCCGTAGAAAAATAAAGTAAAAAACTTTGTTTCGGCGGATATTGATAAAATGTGTGTCAATCGATAGACTAAGTGATTACGATCAAAAAGTATAAAGTGATACAATGTCGTAAGTTATATACTTTCTGAGATATTTGATTTCAAAACCGTAGGAAAATAAAGTAAAAAAACTTCGATATACCTATCTTCAGCTTACGTAAGTATGACCACATTTCCCAGTTTGATTCCTAACTTAAATGGCTACCAATTCGACACAGGTGAAACTTCAGAATTCTCTCAACATTTTATGCTATTTTGAATAATGTGTCTTCTCCTGTTTATTTAAAGGAAACCCATAGCACTGCTTATTTCGGGAATTCCTTTGCAATACTGTTCTGGAACTACTTGCTTGTAGACATCAAAAGACTACCAAAAGTTCCTTCAAGAATCACGTCCGGCAGCACTACCTGAAGCAATTAGAATGTCCTCGCCCGTGGTCTTCAACCACATGTTATATACGTAGTTATAAATATTTATGTACTTAATATATAATATAATATGTATATAAGTAAATATGAATAAATATGTATTTATTTAGTTTTGTTAATGATATTGTGATATTTTATATGTATATAGTTATAGTGTTGATCCACTAATAAATAAAAAAGACAATTACCAATGTTTTATTTTTCTACGGGTTTGAACTCAAATATCTCAGAAAGTATATCACTTACGACATTTTATCACTGAATACTTTTTGATCGTAATCACTTAGTCTATCGATTGACACATGTTTTATCAATATCTGCCGAAACAAAGTTTTTTACTTCATTTTTCTACGGGTTTGAACTCAAATATCTCAGAAAGTATACCACTTACGACATTTCATCACTGAATACTTTTTGATCATAATCATTTATTCTATCGATTGACATATTTTACATCACTGGCCGCCGAATCGAGGTTTTTTCAAAATTGCGGACTTGTAGGTATGCCAACTAGGTTCATTGCCCTTTGCACACCGTGTGCAGTTTGATCCAACTTGAAAGATAGGATAGCTTACATCTCAATGTATAGTCGCAATATTATTTTATTGCAATTTTTTTTTGATAGAACGAAGTCTGTCCGGGCAGCTAGTTATAATATAAATTTACATAATAACATACAAAATTATAAATGTAGAAATATCGGGACATAGGTAATTATAATGTGCGCCATCTATTGATAAATCTATGAACCTATAATAATTATATCATGAACCTATTATACTCGTACATAATTTTCTAACAATGCATACAAATACATATTTAAATTATTAATGTTTACTTACGATGTTAAAAAAATATATAGTAGTCACTCCGAGATGAACTGGAAAAAGGCATAAATCGTATGATTGTCGCCATGGATATAATTATAACTTTTAACTGGATACATAACTTCGAGGTACTTGAAGACAGATGACGTCACAACGGAATGACTATTTGACCAATCGCAGACCGGATTGAGATTATCCTTCATAATTGTGGGGTGTTATGTCCTATTTTCCAAATGTTTTCTAATAATTTTTCTGGTGGTAAAAAAATATATTATTGTATTAACACATCGTCGGTGCGCTTGCCAAAAGCCGTATGTGCATTTTGTCGATTTTTTTTTTATTTGATATTCTTCATCAACATTGAAAGACGCATCGTTTGCAAAAACTCTTATGTCGATATCTATACTGGATCATGATTTGCCAAAGAGTTTATGTGTTATTATGCTATGTAAAATCAGCTATGTGTACTTCAAATACATAAAACGAAATTGTTAAACGTCAAAATTGCACATAGCAGATTTTGCGCGTGTATGTCTAAAGGAAAATGAGTAGAAAAAGAACCATCGATTTATTATTATGTAGGTTTTAACCCGTTAAAACTTCTTCCCAGAGGCTCTGGGATCTCTTAGGGACACTCCAGTGGGTCCCCTACATAATTCCTAACGGTCTGGGAACGAATAGGGGGATGGCTACTTGCATCGCCCTGAAGTGTCAGACTATGTGCGGGATTGGACCTGTCTCAATACTGATACTGTACTTAGATATTGGCAAGTGTTGGCAGGAACTTAGATAACTTCGAAGGTCCAACAAGTGCTTTCTAAAGCCTAAGTCATTATCAATATGGACACCAGCATCACCAGAAAAGTCTCCTAAAAACGCTAAACCTGAAGGAGAACTGTTAAACTTTTTTTCAAGAACTCCCAGTAATGTAGTGTAATACACCGGAAATACGAATACCTACTTCAGAAGGATGTTCATTCGTCGATTGTTTATAAATAAGCAGCGAAAAAATTTTGAAAGCGGGTGGTAGAGATTCTCCACGGGTTCAATGTCAATCGATGTGGATGATTCGGTGTAATGTGGATGGAAGAAAAGGTGGGCATTAAACTGAAAAATTCTACGCAGTTACCCTAGTAAATTAGGTAGAAGAAATAGAGAGAATCGATGTTCCTCCTAAGCCTAACTCTTATTGTTCTACCCATGGGTCGTGTGACTCGTGTGTTTAGATGATTTGTGGGTTATCACAATTCGTGTTGGAAAACATCGTACGGGACATATCAAAAAGGTACAACAAAAGTAGCGAAGCCTGACATGAGCTGTATACAGCACGAGGAGGTGTCTTGTAGTGAAGTGCTGCTTCAAGCCGAATGAAAATGTGTTTAAGAATGTTAAAGTGTTGGCTTTTAGGCCAACTTAGCCTCAGCTTCCAAATAACATGGATACATGTATATTGCCTGAGATAATAACTCCTATATTCACTTTTCATAACGGTGAACGGGGCTCATCCTGGAAATCCCCTTCTTTCTTCTTAGCTTTAAACGTGCAAACTTGTGTCTTCGTAGAGTTATGTCAACTAAACTGAGTCAACCCCAATTTGAGACTTACTCCAGAGTTCTCAACTTCCAATAACAGTGTGGTTCTGCTGACTGACGTTTGAGAGGAATTAGCAGGGCCTATTTAAATGGTATCCCCAGTGCTGACATTTTATACAGCAATGTAAACCACATCCTTGCTATCGCAAGTCACTAATATGCATATTAAATAGACATAGTCTTACATTATTTTGTGTAACAAAGGGTATGCAATAAATATTTTTTCATTTTTCATTTTCATAGTATCTATGCAAGGCTTATTTTGGGGAACGGCAGCATTAAACGTTTTTGTATCTGACAAGGCAAATCTGAATGTGTCGCTCAAAAGGAATGCTTACCTCTCGGAGGGATGTAGCTTTACGAGGAGGGCTTTTTTCCGAACTTGAAAGACTAATGAGATTAAGCAGGGATGTCACCCATGCAACGAAGGTCCTAAAGGAGAACCCCTTTTACGCCTTTTTTAGTAAGCCCATGTCATAACAGCGCTCTGGAAATACTTCAGAAGGAACCTCATTCCATACTTTGGATGGACGTGGTAAAAAGGATTCTGATAAATGGACCGAGGAGATTCTTCATTAGTCCAAAGAAACGACGTATATCCCTTTAATCTTCGGCAAGCGTAGTATGCACTAGGTCATAGCGATAGTCAGCTACAGAGAGAACTGATGCCTTCTCCGAGTCCGTTCTGTGACTCAAGGACTCTAGCTAACCCATGCGTGATTTTTGGATGCTGGTTATTTTGTCCGTGTGAAGCTGTAAAGGCCCAACAGCAACAACAACTATTTATTGGAAAAAAATGTATAGCGTTCGAGAAATTCGTCATCTGTTGTCGTCCAAAAAACTCAGTGGCTGAAGTCGAAAATATTCAAGCTGTGTGTGTTGCCATTCGGCTTTGAGACATGGTGTGTAATCCACAAGTCCAAAGTCGCGCAGCTGGCTATGGAGAAGGCTATTCTCACTATTTCTCTATATGTTCGCATTAGAAATTATGAATTCCGTAGACGAAACAGGGTAACCGCCGTAGCTAAGAGAGTAAGCCGGCTGATGAGGCAATGGGTTGGTCCTATGTCCTAGAAGGGAGACCATGCCTTGGTACATTAAACATAGGACGCCCCACTACCAAGTATACCAGACTAACAGCCTGAAACAGACAGCTTGCATACGCTAGATTCGGAAGGCTCACGAGCAGTTAGAATGTAGTGTAAGTTAGGGGGGGCCCATCTAGGCCATACCCAGCAGTGGACTTCCATAGGTTGATGGATGAACGTATGGATGGATAGCGTCAAATGGGTTAATCTGGGATTGAAACCCCTCTGCCTAAAAGTGGGAACAGTAATCCATGTGAGGCCTGACTTGAGCTATATAAAGCATGAGCAGGTCTCTCAAATTTAACTAATTCATTTTATTAAGATTCTGTGTCACTCACATATTATTTTAATCCACTAATTCACTTCTTTTAGACTTCAGTTACATATTTCATGATTAAATTTAGGCACATAGAAAAAGAAGTATTAAAGAAAACTTTCAAAGCAGAACTTTTATGTGCATATTTACACATAACATATTTGCACGGCAAGTTTATCTTGCACAAAATCTGATATGTGCAAGAAAAACACAAAAAAATATATTTCAAGCTTAAATGAGATAACACCGAGAAAATATTTTTATCATAGTATACAAAGGATTTATTTTGCCATATTTTTGCATCATTACATTTTTCTTAAACTTATTGGTTAAGAAATAAAACAGTTTTTTTCGCCTCCTGAAAAGTAGATCAAATGCACATACGGCTTTTGGCAAGCGCACCGACGACATTTTATTATAATTTCTTCAAAATTGTCCTTACGTCATGAAAACGGATGTTGAAGGTGATAATGAAATGAAACAATGTAATTTATTACGGTACATTTCTTTTATTTTAAGTGCATAACACTTATAAAAAAAAATTAACACAGCTGAATGATATATCCTGGGATTACAGATGCACAATGAATGGATGAACACAATGGTCATTCCGTTATGACGTAATTAATCCTCAGGTACCTCTACAAAGTAATCCAGACAGAGTAATATATCCATGGTATATGTCCAGTTATAGTAATGTATCCATGATCTCTTTCGGAGTAGGGTGTTGGCAACACTGGGCGCATATTGACTCTGTGATTGAGTACTCTGTGGCACGAAAGCGTGACACGAAATTTGTTAACAACAGCGTGTCTATATATTTAAGTCTATGCCCAACCCACATAGTATGGGGAATACAAATATTTATTTAACTAAAACAGTCCAAGTGTCCTGAAACGTTTTTATTTTATATTGTTTTTATTATACACACTTAGAATCTAATTCATAAAAACGTTTCAAACATCATTAAATAATAATAAAACGAGTTTATAATGAAAAAAAAGCGGCCAAGTGAGAATTGGACTCGCCCATGAAGGGTTCCGTAGCAGCAAGTAACATAATATAAAAGTTCTTGTACTTCATTGTAACTTTGATCGATGTTTTTTGCGGTTTACGATTTATGACGTATTAAAAAAAAACTACTTACTAGATCTCGTTCAAATCAATTTTCGTTGGAAGTTTGCACGGTAATGTACATCGTATATTTTTTTTAGTTTTATCATTCTCTTATTTTAGAAGTTACAGGGGGGGACACACATTTTACCACTTTGGAAGTGTCTCTCGCGCAAACAATTTAATTTAGAAAAAAATGATATTAGAAACCTAAATATCATTTTTGAAGACCTATCCATAGATACCCCACACGTATGGGTTTGATGAAAAAAAAAATTTTGAGTTTCAGTTCTATGTATGGGGAACCTTATTTTTTTCTATTTTTGTGTGAAAATCTTAACGCGGTTTACGGTATACATCTACTGACCAAGTTTCAACAGTATAGTTCTTATAGTTTCGGAGAAAAGTGGCTGTGACATACGGACGGACAGACAGACAGACATGACGAATTTATAAGGGTTCCGTTTTTTGCCATTTGGCTACGGAACCCTAAAAAAGACGTATATTAAACCAAAAACAAATTAAGTGAATCTTTTTAAGTTAAATTATCTCCTAATCAACATCTTCATCTTCTATTTCAGCATGAAAATCTGGTTCAAATCCTTCTGTTTAATCAGTCAACACTTCTATGCATTTTAACTGTTTATAAAATGACAGAGAATCCTCAGGAATCAAGTGAAACGTTGACTAAAGGTCATTTAATTTAGTCTGAGTAATAGGCTTCCCGTTTGCCCAAAGAGGAACAAAGAGTTTCCTCTGAATTTCCTCCCTATTATGGGCCATTCTCAAATAGTGACTTCAAAGTATTAAAAAAAAAATTGTTTTTGATATGATTTAAAGTGGTCTCAAATGAAAGGTATCATATCCCATAACCTGTCCCAATTATGAGACGAGCTATTTTCACAGTATTTTTCGCGAAAATAAGGAAAAAAGAAAACTCACCTCCATGGATGTGACACTGATCCATGGTAGTGACATATTTTTTTTAATTTGACATATTTTAATGAGGTATTATTGAATAAATCTTTCTTTTTATTGAATATTTATATTTTTGTAATCATTCACTTTTTTTAAACTATGATACACTACGTACCTAACACATCTTATTATGTAATATTTGTAATATTAACATTTTTTATATGAACTCAAATTATCTAATCAATTCTTAAACAGTCTTCTTCTCTCACATGATCACAACCGAGCTATTAAGAGCTGGAGGACCCTTCTAGTGGCGCTCCAAAAACTGTTCGATTACGTCATCAATACTGGAACTACCTCGGAAGCGTGGGGCAGAAGTGTGGTGACACTGTTCTTCAAAAAGGGCGATAAAGCCCTTTTGAAGAACTACAGGCTCATTGGACTTCTGAGCCAAGTTTATCAGCTGTTTTCGAGGGTGCTCACAAATCGCATTGCACGCAGTCTGGACGACTTCCAGCCTCCCGAACAAGCAGGATTCCGAAAAGGCTACAGCACCATAGACCATAATAATATATACACGCACTGCGGCAAATTATACAAAAAGCCGAGAAGTATAATCTGCCGTTATGTGTTGCCTATGTGGACTATGAGAAATCATTTGATTCTATCCAGACCTGGGCGGTACCAATTTCTCTCCAGCAGTGCTGGATCGACTACCAGTATATCGAGGTGTTAAGTGTTTATACTTATCTACCACCATGTCCGTCAGAGCACACGACATAACAACGATCCCCATCCAACTGCAAAGAGGTGTCGAGCAAGGGGATGGCATATCCCCAAAACTGTTCATCGCTGCGCTGGAAGACGTGTTTAAGCTGATGGAGTGGAAACGACGTGGCATTAACATCAATGGCGAATACATCACACACCTGCGATATGCCGCTGATATAGTCATCCTGGTGGGTTCCCTGGAAGAACTTGGTACAATGCTTGGGGACTTGAACAGTGTCTCACAACGGGTGGGTCTTAAGATGAACATGGACAAGACGAAAAACATGTCAAATGTCCATGTCACACCCATATCGGTTGTTGTTGACGGCGCTGCGCTCGGAGTTGTAGACGAATACATTTCAATTACTTGGGACAAGTGATTCAGATGGGTAAGTCCAACTTCAAGAAAGAAGTCACTCGTAGAATCCAATTCGGATGGGCTGCGTTGGGGAAACTGCGTGAAACTTCAAGATATGAATCTAGTCGTCCAAAACACTACCTCAGTGCCTGAAGTTGAAGGTGATGGGGCAGTGTGTATTTCCAGTGATGACATACGGCTCGGAGACGTGGTGCTTTACTATTGGTTTAATCCACAAGCTCAAAGTCGCACAGCGAGCTATGGAGAGAGCTATGCTCGATATTTCTCCACGTGATCGCATCAGAAATGATGAAATCCATAGACGAACAAGGATAACCGACATAGCTCAATGAATAAGCTGCCTGAAGTGGCAATGGGCTGGACACATTGTTCGAAGTACTGATAACCGTTGGGGATGATAAGTCCTAGAATGGCGCCCACGTCTCGGAAAAAGGAGCATAAGACGCCCCCCAACTACGTGGCCCGACGACCTGAAGAAGACAGCGGGGATCCGCTGGATTTAGAAGGCTCAGGACCAGTCAAAGTGGTGCAAGTTAGGGGAGGCCTATGTCCAGCAGTGGACCTCCAAGGGCTTATGGATGGATGAATAGATGGAGACGACTCAGCTGTGCAAACTGTGATAAAGATTGTTCTCATTATGGCATAGGAAAATATACTTATTCACGGAGAATATTCGACGTAGAATCTCTTCCTGGCTTCTTTTCGAGGGTGCCATAATATCAACCTGTGTCAAAAATATTCTCATCAAATTCATTCAACATCAAATCCAGTAAAAAAAAACCATAGTACTTCCATGGACAATCTATCACCTCCGTGGATATTCGCAATCCACGTGGATGACGTCTATGGAGGTGACATTTTAAACGTAAAAGCCGTTTTATTATAACCTCAATTACTGATTATAAAATACGATGACATACTTAGATAACGGTTACAATGGCTCAACATTTTAAATTACCCGACAGTAATTAATTTAATAAACACTGCCCCATATGTAATCCACAAACGTGACCAAAATAGCGTGCCAATTTTTGAAATATCTTACTTTAGAGGTCCGTGCTCCAAAATTATTATCCAGAAAATGTCAAACTGTCAAAAACTTTCAAGATGGCGTTGTGTTGATTGTCTACAGTCGTTCAGAAACTGTGTTCACAGTTTTAATGAATAATAGCTGCGTTCAAAAAGTTTCCCCATGGAGGTGATCATTCATCCATGCACAAATGTTATACACTACGTAAAATTCTATATTTTATATAAATTGTAATTATTTAATGTTTTCTATAAAGTTTATTTCATAGGGTATCGTGGAAGAATATAAATTAGCTTATTTTTATGAGAAAAATATATTTTATTCAGGTCTGTATCATCGTAAGTCGTCTTTGCACACGACATGGAGGTGACTTTTTCGTCACATTTTTGAGGATTATTTAAAAATATATTTATATATTATTATTTTTATTAAAAATCCCATCAGTATTAACTTTTTTGATTAATTCTACAATAAGAAACATGCAAGTAATTCAATACTTATTTTTTAACACCAATGCACATCTTTTTTTTCGCAAAAATGAGAATGAGCCTTATGTATAACTCTTTATACTCATTAATATCTTAATATTTCATGAAGATATAATATATGCTATCTTTTTTTGATTGAATATGTTTAGTTTTCAATAACTTTTTTCATTATAAACTCGTTTTATTATTATTTTGCCAGTTACTAATGATATTTGGAACGTTTTTATGAATTGATATTTTATAACGTGACAAAGCTATTGCAATATATCAAAAACGTTCCAAAGCTAAGTTTTTGCTAATATTAAAAAAATATCAGTGTTGGAAGTCTTAAATAAGGTTAACTAAAAATTTTAACATGTTATGTATAGTCTAACAATACTTGAAGTTTAAACTAAAATGATTTCATGAAGTAATACAGGATTTAACTTAAACCTCGATTTTCTCAAAATGTTATGTTTGTGGATTGGAACGTTTTTCTGGAACTACGTCCAATTAAATTACATTAGTAAACAGTAAAACTTAAACAACAAAAACAGTAATAAATGACGTATTTATAGCTAATATGTTTTTAAAAGAAGGTACCTGTTCAGTATTCATAAAATTTATTAAATTTAATACCGCCTAGTCTAATTAATAATATTTTACGCATAGACTTAAATATATAGACACGCTGTTGTTAACAAATTTCGTGTCACGCTTTCGTGCCACAGAGTACTCAATCACAGAGTCAATATGCGCCCAGTGTTGCCAACACCCTACTCCGAAAGAGATCATGGATACATTACTATAACTGGACATATACCATGGATATATTACTCTGTCTGGATTACTTTGTAGAGGTACCTGAGGATTAATTACGTCATAACGGAATGACCATTGTGTTCATCCATTCATTGTGCATCTGTAATCCCAGGATATATCATTCAGCTGTGTTATTTTTTTTTATAAGTGTTATGCACTTAAAATAAAAGAAATGTACCGTAATAAATTACATTGTTTAATTTCATTATCACCTTCAACATCCGTTTTCATGACGTAAGGACAATTTTGAAGAAATTATAATAAAATGTGTTAATACAATAATATATTTTTTTACCACCAGAAAGATTATTAGAAAACATTTGGAAAATAGGACATAACACCCCACAATTATGAAGGATAATCTCAATCCGGTCTGCGATTGGTCAAATAGTCATTCCGTTGTGACGTCATCTGTCTTCAAGTACCTCGAAGTTATGTATCCAGTTAAAAGTTATATATTTATTTATTTAAAATTTAAAAATTTAAAAATTTATTTATTTAAAAGTTATATATATATATAGTTATATATTTTTTTAACATCGTAAGTAAACATTAATAATTTAAATATGTATTTGTATGCATTGTTAGAAAATTATGTACGAGTATAATAGGTTCATGATATAATTATTATAGGTTCATAGATTTATCAATAGATGGCGCACATTATAATTACCTATGTCCCGATATTTCTACATTTATAATTTTGTATGTTATTATGTAAATTTATATTATAACTAGCTGCCCGGACAGACTTCGTTCTATCAAAAAAAAAATTGCAATAAAATAATATTGCGACTATACATTGAGATGTAAGCTATCCTATCTTTCAAGTTGGATCAAACTGCACACGGTGTGCAAAGGGCAATGAACCTAGTTGGCAATGTTGGCATACCTACAAGTCCGCAATTTTGAAAAAACCTCGATTCGGCAGCCAGTGATGTAAAATATGTAAATCGATAGAATAAATGATTATGATCAAAAAGTATTCAGTGATGAAATGTTGTAAGTGGTATACTTTCTGAGATATTTGAGTTCAAACCCGTAGAAAAATGAAGTAAAAAACTTTGTTTCGGCGGATATTGATAAAACATGTGTCAATCGATAGACTAAGTGATTACGATCAAAAAGTATTCAGTGATAAAATGTCGTAAGTGATATACTTTCTGAGATATTTGAGTTCAAACCCGTAGAAAAATAAAACATTGGTAATTGTCTTTTTTATTTATTAGTGGATCAACACTATAACTATATACATATAAAATATCACAATATCATTAACAAAACTAAATAAATACATATTTATTCATATTTACATATATACATATTATATTATATATTAAGTACATAAATATTTATAACTACGTATATAACATGTGGTTGAAGACCACGGGCGAGGACATTCTAATTGCTTCAGGTAGTGCTGCCGGACGTGATTCTTGAAGGAACTTTTGGTAGTCTTTTGATGTCTACAAGCAAGTAGTTCCAGAACAGTATTGCAAAGGAATTCCCGAAATAAGCAGTGCTATGGGTTTCCTTTAAATAAACAGGAGAAGACACATTATTCAAAATAGCATAAAATGTTGAGAGAATTCTGAAGTTTCACCTGTGTCGAATTGGTAGCCATTTAAGTTAGGAATCAAACTGGGAAATGTGGTCATACTTACGTAAGCTGAAGATAGGTATATCGAAGTTTTTTTACTTTATTTTCCTACGGTTTTGAAATCAAATATCTCAGAAAGTATATAACTTACGACATTGTATCACTTAATACTTTTTGATCGTAATCACTTAGTCTATCGATTGACACATATTTTATCAATATCCGCCGAAACAAAGTTTTTTACTTTATTTTTCTACGGGTTTGAACTCAAATATCTCAGAAAGTATACCACTTACGACATTTCATCACTGTATACTTTTTGATCGTAATCATTTACTCTATCGATTGACACATGTTTCATCACTGGCCGCCGAATCGAGGTTTTTTCAAAATGGCGGACTTGTAGGTATGCCAGGTTCCATACAAAACTGTTGGAAGCCCTTTGATTAAAATCGGTTAAGTAGTTAAGGAGTCTATCGCGGACAAACAACGTGACACGTAATTTATATATATAAAGATAAGAAGATTTTATTTTAATTTATAGTTTTACTTATTACTTTTCTTTCAATTTCGTTTTGTAGACCGCCATCTAAAACTAATTAAAGTTTTAGTACCTACATTCAATGAATCGTACTATTTTTTTTCTGGAGCCATCTTAGGAAATACGACTTTTATTTACCCACCGTACGATCTCTCACTCCGCGACGTCTGGCAACCCTGTTCCGTAGTGATTAAGTACTCTGTGTTCATTCTGTCAAGTTTGGTTCAAGATGTCGGTATTAAATATTTGACACTAAATAATTTTTAAGACTGTAAATAAAAATATAGTTACTTACCAATTATGATTATATAAAGTGAAATAAAGTTCAAACGTAAATAATGAGAACGTTTTAACTGTGCTTAATAAACAATAATACGTTATTAAGTGTTTTTGAACAGTCGAGTTTTTCTAACGTGACATTTACTTGTGTAGCTTGCTCGCAGCCGACTAAACTTGAGTTGGCCCCAGTTGGGGTCAACACAGGTGAACAAAATGTAAGTACTGAACAGCGTGTCTATATTATTTAGGTCCATGATTTTACGTGACATTTTTGTGCCAATTCCAGGTACTTCGTTTGATAAGTCTTATCTCTACTACTTGTATAATTATAAGCTAAGGATATCAAATGTTCTTTAATTAGAATTAGCATTCCATCCACCCAGTGTTAAATAACGTAGGCCCAAACAAAATAACTTCCGGTATATTTTTAGTCCTGTCTGTAACTTGGGTTTCAAATTTAGGGTCCTTATGCTGGGATCTAAGCTGAGATAGAGAGATCTAATCTGAGTACATTACTCAGGGTGGCAATCCCATCAGAATCGCTAAAGGTCCCTTAGTCTTAGTATGATAATATTGAGACTTCTAAAACAGTTAAGTCGCTTAATGCAATAAGAAAATAAGTAATTTTTATATGTCTATAAAACGCCGAGTTCGTCTTACTGTGCGGCTCCATATCGTAACGCCTCTGCTGCGGATTCTGTGTGTAGTCCTTAATACTAATTCCAAGAATACAAACGGTGTCAGTGTGTAGACTTTTTTTATGGAAATAGCCGGCAAACGAGCCGACGATCCACCTGATGGTACGTGGCTATCGTAGCCCATGAACATCAGCAACACCAAAAGCATCTTTGATGCGTTGCCGGCCAAGAAAGAAAGAAGAAAAAGAAAGAAAGAACTGGCTCTCAAGCCCCCAGCCGGAACACGACGAGTCGTTTGGCGGCTGACTCATGCTCAAGGGTGGTAGCTATCCAGGCGAACCCCATGGAGAAATAATAATAGTAAAAATGGTATTAATTAACAAGATCTTAAAATAGGACTTATCCTCTGCTAAGTGGAACGCATATTAGCCTGAACCCAACCCAAACACTAAAATACAATGTATTTCATTCGCCGTAAAAATTTAAATAGCTGTATGTTCCTAAATTTAAAGCTTACGGCAAGCGCAGTGTTTGAAACTGTGTGTCGTTTCAGAGTCCTGTAATTTTTTTTGCTGCTGATAGGTACCCCCTGCATGAAAAACTGTTATTAGAAATCTGTGACAGTGGTTTATAGGAAAATCAATCGTATCAGCCGCTGTGCCCCACACATGGTACAATGTAATTGGTACGCGCGGCAGATATACACGACCGACACACCCCTGCTACAACTACTAATCAATGAACCACAAAGCAGGCGTTGGTCATGGTCCACCTGTTTAGTCCACCTGGGTGGACCACGGACACTTTTTTTTGTCGGTGGTCCACCTTAATGATGAGTAATATGCAAATCAAAAAATATATGGGCCGTGGTCCACCTAAAAGAAAGAACAAATGAAAAAATTGTGTGTTAGCTCCGACGCACGACTGGAGTTTAACGCCATGGTGATGATGATGATGATGTTTTAAATCATCAGAATAGGTTCCCAAGATTATTATTATCATTAGATTGCGTTGTTACTGATCAGCCATCCTACGCCATCTAAATCCTGTGTTACGAATTACAAACATAACGCATAAAGCATAACGTAACGGAAAAAGTTTTATTTTACTCCTCATTAAAAAAGTGTCCGTGGTTCACCTAGGTGCACTAAGGTGGACCACGGGCAAAAAAAAAGTGTCCGTGGTTCACCTAGGTGCACTAAGGTGGACCACGGGCAAAAAAAGTGTCCGTGGTTCACCTAGGTGTACTAAGGTGGACCACGGACAAAAAAAAGTGTCCGTGGTCCACCCAGGTGGACTAAGCAGGTGGACCACGGACACCGCCTGCGACAAAGTCTACAAAAATCCGAACTACAGTGCCACCAACTTATCTTTGAATTGACGGAGGGCGCTGTCGGACGCATTGGACCAATCATTGGACGCAATTCGAGACGTAGTAAATGTCAATGAATGAACACAAAGAACTTATGAATGGGGCGGCATTAGTTCCAATTGTCGCCATTTCACAGATAACTTGGTGGCACTGTATCAATAATACTTGATGCCCATAACCATCGCAGAGGGCGTGTCGACGCCGTCCAGATCGACGCCATGTCTTAACATGTCCTGGTAGAGCAACTCCGCCAGCACTGTGTAGCCGCACTTGGCTGCCAACACCTGCGAGCTCCTCGCCGTGAACACGGTACACGCTGCGCGGATGCCGTACGCTTTGCAGATGTTTTGTCTGTTGGAAGAAACATGAACCCGTGAACGGCAGATCTAGACAGCATAAGCCATAAGGGCAGTTTCCACCAAAGCGATTATAAATAGCCAATCAGAGACGAATAGTTATCTCCACTGTGCTTTGCCTTTAGTGGTAATAACAACTTAATAAGTAAGTATATATAATAGCTAGATATTTGAGCAACATAGGTAATCTAAATTTACTCTGATGATGAAATATAAAAAAATACTGATTATACGGCTACGATTTTGGAGAAAAATACCTACCTACTTGCCGAATACCCAATTTAGAACTCATCATTGAAAATGCGTGTAGGGGCCCCCACTAAAAAAGCTCGTCAGCGGCTTACGACCGCTACAGTTGGCACTCCTTTTATATTTGACAGCTGATGTTGAGGGGGCCCCACAACAAATATTGATATGGGGCCTCCTTAGGGCTAGCTACGCCACTGTCTACTACATATCTTACCTGGCTTCAATCAGCCGGGCACCGATATTCTGTCCTCTGTGTTCTTTCACCACGGTCAATCCACTAGACGTCAAATAGGCAGTAACTCCGTACCGTTCAAACACGTTCACCAGATTCTCTGCTTCAGTTAGCGTTTTGAGGAGTTTCTTCCAGGGCTCTCCTTTCACCTAATAAAATGGTTAATAATTCTTCTGCAAAAATTACCAACTTCGAAATTAGGGATAACTCAAAAACTATTCGTCAGATCTCGCTCTTTAAATAGGATCACATGACATAAGCACTAGCTTTCGAATATAAAAAGAATCATCAAAATCGGTACCATCCAGTATAAAGCTGAGGTAGTACACGTAAAAAAATACAGTCGAATTGATAACCTCCTCTTTTTTTGAACTCGTTTAAAAATTTTAATGCCTTCGACACCTACAGTTGTCATAAAATATAGGCTGGTTTTATGTAAATAACAGAAGAGTCACCCTACAGTCAGTGGATGCAGTTGCCCGTTAAATTGTCACTAGCAACACCAAGGCAAAAGCAATTTAATGCATTTCCCAACCAAGAAGGTTGAAACAAAGTAATGAAGGTGCGCGCGTGGCGGCTTAAAACTTTACAAATAATCTAACTTAATACAATCAAGTAAGGCTACTCAGCTCTCTGACCGTAGTCACCAGCTACGCTAAAAGCACTAGCGATGCATTGTCAGCCAAGAAAGGCAAGAAACGATGAAATCAAGTACTGACTACCTTCTCTATATCCTCATCTTCATCTTCTGTAGTCTTTACCAGGAGAATATTAAAACCAACCAGATCTTTGGCCTCCCCATCCACCTCAGTGTAGCAAGCTATGCAGATCCCTTGATCTGCGTAGCCTTCCCAGTTAGACCTTATCGTTGCTATTGACACTGGGTCGGAATTTATATCTGTAAAAGTCAAGTCATCTTAGTGATTTCGAATATCATTAATCAAAAGTAACCAGAAGCGCTCCTAGCTTGCCGGTTTGTGTCGTTCCTGAGTGATCGACAAAATTAAGCAACATCGAACGTGGTCGGTAGTTAATAAATTTCTTGAGCGTTTCCGTGCTTTGGAGGGCATCTAAAGCCGTCAGTCTGGGTTGTTATCGTAAGATAACAGTCGTTATGCAATGTCGGAGGACTTCCGACACTTGAGTTGACCACTATCCCCTCCACCAGTCCGCACTGGAGCAGCGTGGTGGAGTATGTAAGTATCCAGGCCTCCTCAAGAGGAGAGACCCGTGCTCAGTACTGGGCCATTAATGCGTTGAAGCAAACTAAAGCTTTAGAAGTTTACGTTGCTGATATAGTATGTAGATAGCATGTAGGTATATCGGTGGGAATGATCACAGGAGCAACGTACCTATACTAACTAACGTAGGACAACAAAGATACCTAAAATCTGGCAGAGTGGCTCATCCCGAATAAATGTCTCCTGCATCATATCCAGGCATTGCTTTCTATCCCTCGCCTCCATATCTCGTATTTGATACCTGTAATAACAATAATGGTCGCATGCAACACAATTGGTCTGAGGACTGCGGCGGCTTACGAACTTCTGAAAATTTCCTTGGCCACTTAACCATTGATCCTTTCAGGAATCCACAATGGAAATTATTTTTTATGTAAGTATATAGCCAACAAAAAAGCTAGTGATTCACCAGGTGGTGCGAGGCCACTGTCAGTACCGTTATTGTCACCCAGGGACATTGGCAACACGAAAGACATCAGCCACACATTGCCGACCAAGAAAGAAGAGAAAAAAGATTTTTCGCTTTGTGTGTTCTGTCTCCTGCCCCCCCCCCCCCCCCCCCTAGCTGGAATACTAATCATTTGTCGGGTGGTTCAAGCAAGAGTACCTAACCTACACGACAACAACAAATAAGTACTAAAGTAAAGTAAGAGCAAGTTTATGACTAACTAACCCGGCAAAATCTCAGTTAGAAAGGAAAAGAATACCTACGCATGTGTGTAAGAAATAGAGGCTCACATTTTGAAAATGAACTCTAGTTTTGATTACTTGGTGTAATTAACCTAGCTACGTAAATTATTATGTACATCCCAAATGATTATTGTTATTTTTCATTTAAAAATAATTTTGTTTTTTTCGCAGTTATTTTAGGTATTTTGTTCAATCAGTTTCTATAATCTGCTAACTTTTTATATCTCGTTAGATAACTAATAACTTGTATATGTTTTTAAAATGTTCTGCTGATAAAGTTCTTTTGGTTTTTTTTTACAGAAAACACCTATTAAAGTTGAAGAAACCTGGTTGAAGTATAAAAATTTAAAAGATTTGTAGCTCTGATTTAAAAATTGCTGAAAAAATTCACTATCTAATGGTCTATTATTATGTATTAAAGTGTTAGCAACCTGATAAAAATAAAAAATAAACATAATATTTTATGCATTAGTGATTCTTTTTCAATTTTCAAAGTTGAATTTCGCATATTCTTGAAAAAAACATAAAATATTGAATTACTCGAAAATGGTTGACATTTGGATAGGTTTTGGTTGCAAATGAACTCCCCTACATCCCCTTAACGTATTGCCAACAATTTCCAAACACCCTGTATAAACATCAGTAGGATTTTTCAGAATTTTTCACTTGTCCTACTCAAACTGGGGGGGGGACACTTGACTAACCAAAATTAGCACTTTAATTTAAAGCCAAATATTTTGCAAAAAAATCTAATAATGCTCGCAGGATACCCATAATATTTTTGAAAGAATTTTTCAACGATACCCCACACTATTAGGGTACGCAACGAAAAAAACATCATTCTCATGTTACTTGTAGGAGAGGTAGGTACCTACTCTGAAAAAAATATTTTTCAATATTTTATTCTACGGTTTTGGAGTTTTAATAAATCTATGACAAATAACATCTTCCTAGCACTAAGGGTCTAGGCACTATGCCTTGGACAGACGGACGGACGGACGCACGGATGGACGGACAGACGTAACGAAACTAAAAGGGTTCCGATTTTACTTCGGAACCCTAAAAATAGATATTTCATTATCATCATAACATCATAATCAAATATAGCTTATTAAGTCACTCAGAAATAAGTATTTTAGCTTTATATTGGTTAAAGAACTTTTGAAATTGGTCCAGTACTTTTTTAGCTTATCTATTACAAACAAAAAAATCAAAACTTTCGTCTTTTATTAGTTCATACTTTAGATTTAGTTAACTTTAGATGTATGTTATATGTATAAGTTTACATGTTGCTGGGTCGATCTCCCCGCGGTCTTCCTTCGAATCTGCTCCACACCTGTCCCACGGGGACGCACGGCGGTCGGCTCCATCTCAAAGCCATTTTATATCACATTTGGAACACGTCTGTAAAGAATTTAAATAATAAGCTTCCTTCTGAGGTATGAAATTCACGGAGCGCTATGACATGGGGTTGTTAAAAAAAACCGGACAAGTGCGTGTCAGGCCACGCGCAACGTTAGCAATTTACAGCCAAATATTTCGAACACGGACCCCTAATTCCAAAAATGGTCTTATAAGACCCATGATATTTTTGGAAGACCTTTTCAACGATACCCCACACGCTATAGTGTACGCGAGAATAAAAAATTCATCCTCACGTTACCTGTAGGGAAGGTACCTATCCAGAAAAAAAATGTTTGTCAATATTTTATTCTCCGATTCTGGAGTTTTAATAAATATGTATATCCGTGCCAAATTACAGCTTTCTGGCACTAAGGGACTCGGCGCTTTGCTTCGGACAGACGTAGACGGACGGACTGACATATTATGACGAAACTGAATATGGTTTCCGATTTTACTTCGGAACCCTAAAAAACGAAACCTGCTAAATGTTAAAATGCCATCAAAAACAAAACTTGTAAAAAAAACCAAGTGTCGCAACTCAGTTCTTCTACCGTAAAAAGTTGTGAGATCCATGTAATACCAAGTCGGTTAATTTATTCAGTTCCTACTTAAGGGTCCTTCTGTCTTAAGTTATTACGTAATTAGCTAACCTAACAAGTAACAACATCTTATAGTGACCATAACAATATTAAAAATCTTTTATGTTTTAAATAAATAGATCGACTTGACCATCGCATGAAAACACAGTGTATCTCACAAGTAATACCTACATATTATATTAAATTTGATTGTTTAGTGCGATTGCCAAGTCAATCTATTTATTTAAAACATAAAAGATTTTTAATATTGATAATATGGTCACTTTTGATGGCATCTCATTTCTTTTTGTAGATAGTTCTACTTTTTTTAACCGACTTCAAAAAAAGGAGGAGGTTCTCAATTCGACTGTATTTTTTTTTATGTTTGTTACCTCAGAACTTTGGACTGGGCGAACCGATTTTGATGATTGTTTTTTTAATCGAAAGCTGGTGGCTGTCATGTGGTCCCACATAAATTTTATTGAGATCTGACAATGGCATCCATGAGAAAACCACATAAGTCGTAAATTTGTGTTAAGATGTGCGCGACAAATTGACGAATAACTCAGTATCACGGCATCCGATTTCGATGATTCTTTTTTTAATCGAAAGCAGGTGCTTGTCATGTGGTCCCACATAAATTTGAACGAGATCTGAACAGTAGTTTTTGAGACTTTGAAGTCAGTTATTTTTTGTTAGTAAAATTTAGATTATTCCTTTTACAAGTTACCTTTGAACATAATTATATCTAGGTACCTATCTACACCTATTATTCCATTATATTATATACAGGTACACTGATTCATTCACAGCAAATGTTACTTTGTTATACAGGTACAGTAATACATTAACTGCAAATGTAACTTTGTAATCCTATATATTTATATGGGATTACAAAGTTATTTATGCAGTTGATGTATCCAGAAAACTGGACCGAAATTGCAAAATATTTTAGTTTTTCCTTGATCTATACACTAAACACTAATTGTGTTCCAAATTTGAAGCTTCTATGTCTGTTAGAAGTGCCTTAGAGTTTTGATGATCGGTCAGTCAGTCAGTGAGTGACGAAATTAAGAAACTTTGACTAGTTATAATAATTCTTAAAGTAATGGTTCAAATTGAATGAAATTTTAAATATACCGTGTTTATACAATGCCTGATTGGTTACTAAAAATTCAGGCTTCTAGCTTTATCCACAACGAAGTTATAGGGGGTCGAAAATGGCCTGAATTGCTTCGAGAAAAGGATGGTACGGCCGCCGTGATAAGAGACGGATTTCCAAGAAACTATTTGGACACAATTTTCCGCACCATTTGTATACAATTAGGTAGGTACTAGGTACAAAGGTACATACCAGATTCGATGTGGTTCTATGGAGCTTTTATTAACACTAGGTACCTACTCACAAATCCTTCTTTAAATCTGTACTATCTCTTTTAAAGTTACTTGTTAAATGTTACTTATTGCAGAATGCTGCAAGCATTATAATCTTTATCATTTATGTAAGTGGCTTTATTTCATTGTTACACGACCACTCCAGCGCACTTCAGTTAAGTATCTAAATAATAACAAATGCAGTTACATGCACTGGTCATAATTAAAGCTTCTTAATTGGCGACGACGGTACTGAAAAATAACCCTTCTCTGGAAAATATAGGTATAAATTATGAAATATTGTATCTGCTAGTAGTATTACCTATACAATATGTGCATGACTTTCTGAACTCTACTCTGCCGACACAAGGAAAAAGGGCACATCTAACATTTTGTAAATACTAAATTGCGAGAAAATCGAGTTTAAAAATCCCAATAAAATTAGTAATATCAAGGCACAAAAGTCATAAAAGGCACAAATGCACATATGACTTCAATGTAATATTTTATGTAACAAAATATAAAATATTAGGTACAATGAAAATGCACTTTTATTCTCCTGTGCCTTTTCAGTGTAGTAAAAAGTGATCATAATAGTACATGTAATATGATACATGAAGGTATAACTGCTAGTTGTGCCTTTTCTTTTACATTGCATGTTAAGGTTTAGTATTGATAAACATTAAATAAAAGAGCACATTTGTCACAGTTAAGTTGTGCTCTATAAGCCAAAGGTAGCCTGTTTAGCGTGATCCTAAAAATCTACGAAAAATTAGGTAGATAGGCATTTTTTCCTGATTCCGAATATGTATATGTATAACTCAATTTCGCAAAAAAAAATTCGTTGTGCCCTTTTTCCTTACGACGGCAGTATTGTTCCTGTACATTTTTCAAATGCGCTATAAACAAGATAATCTTATAAAATTATTGATACCTAGTTATAATAATGGATAGGTATCTAATGTGCAAAAGACGTTAGGTACAACCACATATTATATTATTATGGGGTGATCCGGGTGATCTGTATCCTGTATCTGTAGGTAGATACAACCTAACACTAAATCCAATAGTGTGAAGTTTAATAGTGTTCAATAGTTCATCCTTTGCTTAGGTATAAGATGTTATGTATACCAAATTGTAAACGGAGAACTGACCCAAAAATACAAATAGAAATAATATAGAATAGAAGAAATATAGATAGATAAATAGAATACGAAAATCAATAGTCAGTTATCGTCTCCTGGAAACAATTCTAAAACATTCATACAAACAATCATAATTATCTTGATTGAATCCCATTGAATTCCACTTGATATGCTCGAAGGACCATTTGTTGCATTATCGTTAATTGTCTAACAAGCGGGTTGTTATCGTTGGAAAGTAACTGTTTCAATCTTTTGTGCAAATTATTTCAATAAGATTATTTCGTACGACAAACAAATGGTATAATAGGCTTATATTCCGTATTCTGACTATGTTCCCAAACCTAAACACTGACACAACAACAAATTCAAACATAACAGAGATCAATGAAGATTGTTGTTAGCCATTAATTAAATACAATTAGTACTACTACTCATTATAAGTACTTACTATGTCTTCTGACTTCTGTGCTATCACTACTAACGAGCTGACAAGCCACATGATAAGCGGTCACCGTCGCCCATGGTCCATGGATGTGCGCTAACGGCCGGGCGGCCACAAAAGACGTGAGAAACCCCTATTTATTACAACCACGAATACCTATGTACCTACTGAATCGGAGTTTTAGTAAGTTGAGTTGACCCTTTAACTACTGCAGCAAATTGATTGCCAACTTGCTCTATCTGTGGTTACGAGTTATACATATTATCCCGCCCAGCCCAGCTGATGAAAGATCGAGACTAATAGTTTTTCCAAACCAATCATGGGTCAAAAATTCTTAAACAAATACATTTTTGTGTAGACCGTCCTGTGTGTGTCTGTGCATACGCATCAGTACAGAACTTAGAAACGGTCATTTGATATCCATAGCAAGCCTATTTGTTCCAGGCGCACAGTCCACGGCGATAGTAGGTACTTAGTACTCACTCCTACTACGTACCTGCCTACTTGGAGTTTGACTGACAAGTAACTCACATAAGAACGTTACCGACACCACATCTGATTGCTCTGATTCACTGGTGTACCACTGTATTTTGTTTGAAAAACAAGCGCAAGGAAAAATAAACAAAATAAGTTTCCCAGAAGAACTCGCGTTGCCAGGTGGTGCTGATTTAATGCCCATAGTGACGTTGGAGACTTCTCGCTCTCATTTGTCGATATTTGTATTGAATCAATCATCTGTATTGTTAGAGGGTGTGTGAGTACGGATAGAAGAAGAGGATAAGACGAAAAGAAAAAAGACGGTATCCTAAAGAAGGAAAAAGTAGAAGAGGTAAAAACAGAAAAGGTGGGATGCGAAAGATAGATAGATAGATAGGCAGGAGTGATGTGGATAAAAGTTACTCAAGAGAGATAAGAATGAAAAAGGTTGGAGGAGGCCTTTGCCTTTGCTGACTGGCAAACAGATCTTCAGAAAATAGGCAGGCGGAGGAGTTATGTCCTTCTAGTTCTGTTGATGTGATTAAAGGCTAAATTAATATTATTGAGACTCTATTTATACGGAACCCGATGCCCATCAATTGTTAAGAACGTCCTCGGTCAATGCAAGGTTCCATATAAATAATTAATCAATGCAGATCAGATCATTAATCAAATACAGTTCATAGTTCGCGGATTCTTCTTCTAGCTGTTACAATTACATTAATACATCAGGACAAGTGGATTTAGTATCACATTAATGTTATGGCTAACAGTCGTTTTCAAAATTTGTCTATCTCTATTCTCTAGATAAATTAATAGGTACCTAAACCAATACCCAACAACTAACATCATGGTTTTGAAAGTTGCAAGACAATTCACTTGAGGATGATGAATATTTGTATTCAGTTCTTTGGAACATTGGTAGCAGCAGCTAACTGCAGTAGAAGACTGAGCACAGATCCAGGGGATTTAATATTACTGATTCTTGAGAAGCTGAAAGATAGAGCTGCGGAATTTAGGCCTCTATAATATGTCGCCTTGGTAAAATTCTGGGCGGATAAATCTAAAAGATATTGCCCATTAGTGTTCAATAGTTCGCACATGATCAGTAGGTTCTCTAAGGCTTATTTCAACTCTGCTATCGACAATTTGCGAAATTATGTGATTCGCTAAAGCAGTTTCCGAGTATACGGACATTTCAGGTTATTTAAACACACCGAAGAATAAGACAAATGATTCCAAAAATACTGTCACATGAAAAGAGCAAGATGACATGAGAAATGGGGGTAAATGGTAAATTCCAAACAATTGTCAGGAATTCTGAAATGGTTCATGTGACGTTTATTCACCCGAAACGAGAAACATTTCATCGACAGTCCAAAACTGAAGTCAGCCAGTCACTGCCCCAGTAATTTTATATTTCTCCAATCCAGATTTGCTTTCTCGGGATCATAAAGCCCATTTTATTCATACGTTTGGTGAGCGCTGTCCGCGTCGGTCGCCATTTCCCAACGCGCGATTTTAAAAATAGCGCGCGTTCTCTCCTTTCGGCTGCCGGCATAATATTTCAGTGTTTTTAATTGTTTTTTTCAACGTTCGAGAATAATTTATCTGTGCCCAGTGTGCCAAAAATGATTTTGAACGGGTAAGTAAGTATTGTTTGATTTTATTTCTAGTGTCGTGTGAAATTCTGACCTTTATGACGGTGTAGGTAGAGGCTGAATAATTATTATTTTAATTATGATATGTTTCATATTATGAATATATTCAAAACTCAACCCTTTTGGCACCGAACATTTTCATGTTAAAATTTTAGTTCACTACTTTTTTATTGCCATTATCATTTTACGTAAATACAAGATCTAAAATAGAAACTACTCTGCGATGCAAAAATACATTGCCCTCTGCCTCGACTCACTGGTTAACGAAATAAAAATAATCTGGAACTGTTATGCCAGTGGGTATATCGACATTTATGAAACTGGAAACGGCATTTGAATACTCTATTACTATATATTCGATTTTATATGCCAAGGTATTTTGTACTTCGTTTACTTTAAAGCTCGGTACTTACAATTGGTCCGTTTGTGTTTAAAATATGCACACAAGATAGTTTTTTCATGCTTAGACAAATCCAAATATAATATTATTTAGTTAAATTAATTTATGGTCTGTTCAATTCATTTTAAAAAGCTGTGACTTACCGATACAAAGGGAACAGCACAGGAAGGGCGCCGGTCTACAAATAATACTGACTCTTTTTTAACAAGCCTACACCGGATTTCTTTATGGAAAGGTACATATAATAGCATATGTATACGGTACTACTATCGGAAGACATATCAAAAAAAAATATTTTTCCATTTTTAGATTACAGTAGAAGTACAAAACAGTGCCCTGAGGTATGCCATAGCATGTTTATAAACATAAGTTAAAGTTATTTGGTTGATTTTAGATTCGATTTCTGATGAATATGATAATGTGATTGAGGGATTCAAAACTGTATTAAAAGTAATTATTTAATCACCAGATAATTAACAGTTAGTTTTACGGGCTATTGATCTACATACTTTATTAAAAACAGGAATGAATTCAATTAATTAAGATTTCACACCAAACTTCGTGCTTCCTGCTTCTGACTTGGGGAATTGTTTAATATTCAATTCATATAATCATATTTCTCGTTTTAAAATTATTTACCCCTTTGAAGATTCTTGAAGGAAGTTTGAAGAAATGCTGCATATTGTTTTTATAAGTTATTGTTAGGATTAGTTGCTGTAATATTCAAGCACTTTGCTTTTCATGTCATTTATATCATAGGTATCTACATTGTCTACCTTTGGTAGATGTAATACTTTACATAAATTTACAGTACATTTGAAGACTTTGGCAACATATGCAAGTACATAAAGAACCTCTAGGTATATATGTAAAGAACACACTACTTCTCGTCCAACCAAAAGTTAATCAACCAATTGTAACAGAAATAGAGTATTTGTTTCAAGGTTTAGGTCACATTGAAGTCCAAGGAATTGAAACGATTGCAATTAGGACAAGAATCCAAATGTAATAAGGTTTCCATTCCGTATTTTGTGTGAAATACGTATATGTTGTTATACATATACGGTCTTTACTTTTTTTAAAAACGAGTACTACTAAATTCTGCTTGGATTACTTCGATTACCTTAAAACTTGAGGCATCACTGATGTGTTTGAATGATGCATTGAAGGGGAAAATAATAATATGAAACCATATGATATACCTTATGATTTTTATATCTAACGAGTAATCGCCCTCGCTTTGCTTCGGTTTTCTTATTTTTTTATATACCTTGGGTTAGATTATTGGAGTTTTATTAAGTATCCCTAATTTTTTTGAAAATATAATATAGCCTATGTTACTCGGGGATAGTGTAGCTTCCTAACAGTGAAAGAATTTTTCAAATCGGTTCAGTAGTTACGGAGCCTATTCAATGCAAACAAAAAATCAAATCTTTCCTCTTTATATATTAGTATAGATAATCTTAGATAGTCTTACAATTTTATTTATCGTACATCAATATGTTTATCTTTCGTAGGGACATCAAAAGTTTAGAATATTTAAATAGAAAAATACTAAACAAACAATTTAGAATATTTAAATAGAAAAATACTAAACAAACAATGCCAAAGCCAAAACCAAAGAAAGTCGTTTTTGAAATCCAAACCGTGAGCCAACTTTAAGAAATAATAAATCTTCAACAGTTCATACAATTTATGGCCTTCACTGAAATAAAGGGGTAAATAAAGTGTTTTCTGTTTCAAGTGTATCCTCGGTTTCTTCATTTATACATAACCTTTTTCGTCAGCCAATTTTCTGTTTACGAGATCTCTCAAAGTACACGGGCTTTACTTTGAGTACCTTACCTGAGTTTAATACTTTGAGTTTTTACTTTGAGTACTAGAGTTTAGTACTTTGAGTGCTTTACTTTGATACCTATTAAAATTAATTTCTACTTCAATCGACCAAGTTTTTTTAATGGTTTTGTGTTATCAGCCCACAAAACATACTTTCTAAGTTTTGTAATCGGATTGTCTTTCAGCGTTGCTTCGCTTACATGTAATGGGTTCAAATCGATGTTGTCAATTGAATCTTCCGTCCACTTGAAATAACAATTTTGAAGACAATGGGTCTTCTACTTCTGACTCCATTTCACGCTTCGCGGTTTCTTAGTCTCCGACAGTAGGTGTGTCTGTCCTGTCGAGTCTATTCTTACTTCTCACTTACGATACGATCTGGAGCTGTTTATGCCAAGACCTACCATGTGTCCGCCATTAATTACAATCTAGTGACCGACTGTTTTGTATGATGTATTGGTTGTAATCAGCTGAATGAGGAATGTGATAGCACAACAAATAAGCTCTTTGTTCGAGTTTGTCTTAAATGTGAATCGGTATTTGGCTGTCGGTACAAGTATATTCTCTTTCTCATCGTTGCTTTCTTACCTGCTTTAATTTTATCTTTTACTCGTTGCTACATAGGTAATGCGTATTCTTTATATACATCCTAACACTTATCCTTCCGATTGTATTGTATTTTCCCGCGTACAAATTTAATAATGCTACAATGTTTGTAGCCAATCCTGAAATTAGAAATTCTGTCTCTGAAGTCCTAGTGTCCTAGCGGCCTCAGACAAGTTAACAAATGCTGTCTTACAATAACAAACAACATTGTTTACCGTAGTCATTACATAACTATATCGACTATCCGTAGGCATCGCAGCTACTGCTTCTTATGACAACTATTCATGATATTCTGACAGTTGCGGTCACCAGTCAGATTCCAATGGCTCATTAACGATTGATAATTTGATAACCTGGGCACCCTGGCCACCAAAAGCATGACTTTGAATTTGATGATACCGCAAATAGCAAGCTTTATTTTTTTAAATCTTTTATTTTCTGATATCGAAAATCCTTTAATATCCACTAAATAATGATGTTGGGGGGGGGGTTGTTGATTTTATTTTTCATGGATTTTCTTTAATAAAGTGCTGCCGGTTATAGTGCAAAAATTCGCTTTCTCAAAAGTAATATGCAACTACAAAATAAATAAAATAATGTTATCGATAATATTTTCTATTACAGACCGATTTTGTACATGTGTTGTTTTTTTAATTTATCGACAGTAAGAGATAAAATTCACGACTCACGGTACAATGTATAATCCACGCGGTTACACCTACGACTAGTACGCACGTACGCTACAAGCAATTCGCCGCGGGACGGGATACGTAAATAAAGAAAGATGGCGAACTGTTTTGCAATATTTGAGGAAAGTCAGCGATGAGCGATTTGCTGAGTAGTTACTATCTGCGTAGTGCGTGGTTAGTTTTAAATAAAGCATTTTGTTTATTTTTGTTAGTTTGTTTTTGGTGGTAGGCGTAGGGCGTGTTCCTGTGTTATTAAACAAAAGAATTTCGATGATAAAATCTTAAGCTTACAATTTTGAAAACCCCTTAAATTGCAGATCGGCTTTTAGAAGATCTATTAAATTAATTAGATAGTTATAGCATACTTCACCGTGGTTATATTTAGTTAGATTTTTGTGTTACGTATCCAATGACGTATCTGTATGTCGTCAAATTATTATAATTTATAGTCTTAGTTGCTAATATTTAATTTAATAATTATGTTCTGGCGGCACGTCAATGCATTCATGTACTGTCGAGCATCTTGGCGAATGTTTCGAGATGCCAAAATCAGTTTGTTAACTTACTTAACTTCATGTTTACCTACGTGTTTTTTTGTGTATTATGGTGACATCACGGACCTAAAAAAAGACGGACGTAATCCCAACAACAAACTCTATTCGTACAAGTACACACACCCACACATTGATACTTCACTGCTTCAATCGCGAATCAAAAATTACGCACACATGGTATGCGGGCGGCCATTGCTATGCTTCACTCTCGATTAGACGAGGTTACGTCCGTCTTTTTTTCAGGTCCGTGGGTGACATTATATCGCAGTTTATATCGCAGACAGGGATAAACAATGGTTTATCCCTGTCTGCGATATAAACAAGTAGATTTCCATTTGTAGCCAGACCACAGAAGACATAATAGTACATTAGTACCTAATTATAATAGTAGACCAATAACGTTTATTTTTAAACTTACTTGAACTTAGATAAATGATTTTGACACAGCTTGCTATTTAATTTTAGATAGTTAAAATTATAATAAAATTATAACAGGGTGGGGATTTTCGGAGATAATGTTGCCAGAGCTATGTGTTGAAATAGGAAAATTAAAAGGAATATTCATGAGACGTGGTTGAAGGTTAAGTATATTTATTTCTAGATCTATTTTCTTTCTTCTGTCTTTTTTCTTGCTTCTACCTCTACCGTGCCTTTTACCGTGTAAAAAATTGGAATCAGGGAAAACTCATTACTTCAGCATTTATTGGCAGAATGAGAGCAGTAAATATCTGGCCGTTGCCCCAGTGACGGACCGATGACTAAATGACGGCGCTATGGTTTGACGTTACGCTGTGACAACAATATTCCTCTAGTGAGAAACAATCCCAAATTAAGTAAATTAATTAAATTTAAATTCCATTAAGGCTTTGACCATCTTCATAACTGTTACATCTGCTCTGTACTGCACCAACAATGATATTTAAACATTGTTATATCATTGTGTACCACTAAAACATATACTGCCGGCAAAAATGGAATCGGGAAACTCATTTTCTTACAGATTGTTTTTTTATTAACTAGCCGACAAAAGATCACATGAGTCACCCATAATTTTAAAATGAAATAATACTACCATACACTTCCGCTCAAACTTGGTGGTTCAGATTTCAGAGCCCAACGACCTCAAACAGTAAGGACTGATATCATTGTCTCACCCAATATAGAGTGCTTATCGCGTAAGAGATCCCTTCGCTGCCATACTAATAGTGAGTAATTATTATTAGTACGGCATCAAAACGTGTGAAACTCTTCATCAATGTGCACCATGAACAGGACTCAAATTTCGATGGCATTGCTACCAAAATTCAATTCTTTTTGGAAAGCGAATTTTCATTTAAAATAATGATTGTTGTTTATTGGTTCTTAGAAGTCCAATTTACCTTCCAAAAAGATGGTAACAATATACTATGCCAATAATGATAAACGCTACGGTGTTGCCAGCAATCTGTTATCAATTACGCAATTTGGCAAAGTTGTGTTTCCAATTGAATGCGAAGGCGACAGTCAATTCACTTGTTAACTGACGAATTTGTAGTCGTACAAGTGATTGAGAAATAAATGTTATTTACTACATAATTTTATTTAAACTGTCGTGCAATTTTTTAAATTACCTTCCTGAACATTACTGTATGTAACTGGTAGCTTTTCAGTATACATGTATTGTAAATATTATAGTTTACTATCAAACAAACTATTGTGCAAAAACAATTGTATTAAACCGACTAAAACAAAATGAGAAACGATGACTTGTGTATACAGTAGATATAAATTAAATGTCGGAGCAACATCTTTGTGACAAAAACATTGAAATGCGTCCAAAAGTCGCTTCCTTGGCGAGGTAGAATATGGGTTTCTGGTCATTTTCTTTGTTATAACAAACCTGTGGCTTACCTAATAAATTATGAGTTATGATCGTGTTTATATACCCATAAATATTAATCCATGGATCAGAAACGAACACTATTAACACTTAAGGCGCTTCCCCGAGCAAAACGCTGCGTTAGCCATATTATTTACAGTTTTAGAGGCTATCTACGCGTCATTTAAAATAAATACTAAATATTTAAATAAGCAATAAATTTCTACAAAATGTTATCTTCGCATTGCTTGAACCAATTTTTTTTATAGAATCAAACAAAGCTTCGACTCAGCATCCAATAACTAATTTTGTTTTAATTTCAAATTGGCGAACTTGCAGCAAACACAAGCGATTTAATTTTAAACCCTTATTAATCAGGATTACCTATATATTTTGGACTACACAGCTAATCAGCTAAGCTTTTAGTTTTTATGTAAGCTACTGCACAGCACGATGCTGGTACTTTATATTTCTTTATTTTGAACAGTGAGTCTCGTTTGTGGCAGTTCAATCAACTTTTATCTCATGTTCTGAATCATATATCACATGTGTGAGTTCTGTAACCTACTTCGAATTATAACTTGAGGTTAGCTAAAAATGGCTTTGAGCTAAAATGCCCACTTGACTTGACACCTGGTCAGGTGGAATAACCCATGTGATATTTGCAAACCATTGTTAATTAAGAAATCACTTCTAAATTTAATTTATAACTACATATATTCCTTCCCTCATTTATGAATAATACATAAGTTTTCAGGTAGGTGGTACACCATTTGTATCTAAATGAAAGCTGGCGCTGAAACCGTCATATTTTTACGTTTACCTGTGAAGTCAACGACCTAGTCCCAGTTTTTCTGAGTTATTTTCATCCCGAACTCTTAGTGTTCATCGTAAAGACATTGTTATTCCTATATCAAAGGAAATTTGATCTACATTTTATCGTTCTACATTAGTTAGGCACTGATATATGCATCACAAATCAAAATGTGATTGACAACAAAAACATCAGTATTATTGGTCCTCTTTAACGAAGATTATAGTGAACATTGTGTTAGACGTAAGTAATAACCTTCTTTCTTCTTTCCTCTGGCGTTACTGATGTCCATGGGTGAGAGTAACCACTTGCGATCAGATAGCTCGTCAGCTCCTTTATTGGCTAATTACATAAAAAATAACATATTGCTTTATCGAAATATCCTAAGGTAAAAAATTCTTCGATACGTCAATCTTACTTTGACAAAAGATACGAAGCCTTGTCGGAAATAATCCAGAAATTTATTGTTGGTAAAATTATGTTTATGCAATTATTGTTTCTTATTATATTATACTAGCTGACCGGCCAAACGTTGTTCTGCCAAAAAATTTTTAGGGGTAGGGGGATGAAAAAGCGGCCAAGTGCGAGTCGGACTCGCTCATGAAGGGTTCCGTAGCAGCAAGTAACATAATATAAAAGTTCTTGTAGTTCGTTGTAACTTTGATCAATGTTTTTTGCGGTTTACGATTTATGACGTATTAAAAAAAAACTACTTACTAAATATCATTCAAACCAATTTTCGTTGGAAGTTTTCATGGTAATGTACATCATATATTTTTTTTAGTTTTATCATTCTCTTATTTTAGAAGTTACAGGGGGGGGGACACACATTTTATCACTTTGGAAGTGTCTCTCGCGCAAACCATTCAGTTTAGAAAAAAATGATATTAGAAACCTCAATATCATTTTTGAAGACCTATCCATAGATACCCCACACGTATGGGTTTGATGAAAAAAACATTTTTGAGTTTCAGTTCTAAGTATGGGGAACCCCCAAAATTTAGTGTTTTTTTTCTATTTTTGTGTGAAAATCTTAATGCGGTTCACAGAATACATCTACTCACCAAGTTTCAACAGTATAGCTCTTATAGTTTCGGAAAAAAGTGGCTGTGACATACGGACGGACAGACAGACAGACAGACAGACAGACAGACAGACAGACATGACGAATCTATAAGGGTTCCGTTTTTTGCCATTCGGCTACGGAACCCTAAAAATAGATGTTGTCCGATTCTCCACCCTAGCCGATATGCACGCTAAGATTCACGAAAATCGGTCGAGCTGTTTCGGAGGTGTTCAACTTCTAACACCGTGACACGAGAATTTTAGATATTATATTTCTATAAATACTACGTCAAACTTCAAAATAAGTTAAACAAAAGGTTAGTACATTTAGATTTTTTTTAATTTCTATGCACCCAAAACGCTCAGATATAGAAGTAGGATGCATAAGTGAGTCATAACTTCTATTTAAATAAAGAGTGCAGTATTTTATGATGTGTCTGTCGTCAAAAAGAAAGAGGTTACTGAAAGATATTGTCATTAGAATAACATATTACCTTCAAGAATAGCTAAAGTATTTATTACGTGTGTTAATGCATGATGATTGACAAATGCAATTTAAAGACCAGGTATCTTACTTAATCTAATAGGTTTATGTGGTACTGATTTTCCCCATGATCAAGTCAAGGAGAATACCCTATGATGATTACCCAGATCTATGTAAATCTTGGAGTATTCCACTCACCTGCCAGAGCCGTAATTCCACTGCCTAATAATCGTAATAGAAGAAGATTCGGATATTTAGCATCACACGTCCAATTAATAGATTGGCCTAAATATACTTGAACGAAATCATATTTGATCCATAAAACTGTAAACAAATTTAAACTCAATGGCCACTGTTAACTTGCTAAAACTGAAGAATCACATCACTTTCTGCATACAAGTGCATTCGGTTAGTTGCGTTTTCACGACTAGGTAACAGGTTTGTTGACTTTGTGCAAATTGTACTATTCATGGCCCTGCATTGACGTCACAGAGACCTCATTGCAGTAGAGAGAGACAAGTACAACCGGTGATAACACTACTAGAGGTAAAGACTGAAATTATTGTCAAAGATGCTTATATGTTGTTTCTTTAATAAGGTATTAACTGCACGCTCATACAATGTCTACTCCTCCGCGTGTGAAAAATACATCTTTATTGGGCATTCTATTTAGGATGTGATTTATTTACTTACGTGCCAGATATATGTACGTAATAAGTACGTAATAAGTACTAATAAGTAACATAATTTTTAAAATACCTTTTGAAAGTTTTGTAATTCGAATGTGAAACGAAAAAAGGTGTCCTGAAGCGAAGAGAGAGAGCTGATAACTTATCTTTTTAGTGTTCCGAAGTAAAATCAAAACCCTTATAGTTTTGTCATGTCCGTCCGTTTGTCCGTCAGCCGTCTGTACGTCTGCCCGAAGCAAAGCGCCGAGACCCTTAGTTCTAGAAAGCTGTAATTTGGCATGGATATACATATTTATTAAAACTCCAGAATCGTAGAATAAAATATTGAAAAACTTTTTTTTCAGGGTTCCCCTATCTAGTAAAACAATTCTCAAAAATAGGTTATATGATGAATTTACAAGGAAAACTATCACGGATATGTAAGCATAAGTAGTAATAGTTGATAAACTTACTACTTCGAAACCTTACATTGCGCGTGGCCTGACACGGACGGTATGCTTGTTCTACAGACACATTATCTACCTAATAACTAATCTATCTGCAGTTCTGTGGATTGTTAATTATATAATAAATAATACAGTTATTAATGATTATGATCCAAAATACCTTTCTTCACCTTAAAGAAAATCGAAACCATGCATTATCATAATCTATGACTCCATTACGCACTTACGCAGACGTAAGATAGATACCTGCCAAATATTATTAGACTAGGCATGACTAACCTTCACAGAGTATAAACAATGGATGGGCCGCATTTAATCGACTTTCCCGAAATATCAGCACTGAAGGAATAGCTAGCAACACTAATCTTGCCATTGCGCCACTTAGAAAAATTTAAATTGGCGGGAAAGCAAAATCGATCAGATACACAATCATATCTAAGTCAAACTTATAACATCCCATAATTTGCGGCAGTTGAATGATAGCAATATATCGCTCATTAAATGCTGCTATGTGAAGCTTTTCCTGCATTATATTTTCAGTGCAATAACTCACGTTTTCTAGATCGTCAGATAAACAGTCCACTTCTGTGTCTCCTTCAAAGTAATTAGGGTGTGAACGAGCCGAAATACTTTCTGGGTCAAAGCCAAACTTACCTGCGCTAGATTGTCTGGTTTAACTGGTTTTAAATGTACACTGATCGCTAACTGACAGTTTATTGTTTACTTCTTTTAAAAATCATAAACGCACTTCAAATGACTACCGGCTCTATTATCTTTTCTGTGGTGCTATTTGCCTTCAGTTAATGGAGTATAGCTTCAATTCCTAGATAGACTTCTACCAACTGAACTGAGGGAGGAAATGCGCAATAAGTGTAGAAAGAATACCTATATAATCAGAGCGCTGGCTCTTCGTTCTGAAGCTCATTGATCCAAATCACTGCCTTAATTATAACACTATTATAAACGCTTTTTAGTTTGTAGGATGATTTTTAAGAACCCGTTGCTCAGTGACGCTGCAAGCTTTCGAGTAGGCTCTCTCTGGGTTCCTGAACGTGCAGAGAAATGTTTGTTCTCGGAACTCTATCATCGTTGTTTTCACTATCCGTTTGTTTCATTTGTAGAATGTCCATGCCACGTTCAACACAGATAATAAATTAAAAGTCCCACCATATTCAATGTGTCAAGTTTTTGAATGACCTACCCTATTAAAAAACAAAACTACCAATTAATATCCGGTACCTAGCTGTAGTTTTGATGTGAAACACAAGAATTTTCTTGCTAAATATGGATGGCCCGCGACACAGACAAGTAACGTACGTTTCATTCACGCTTCAATTATAACCATCTGTTGAAAGCGACATGACAGTCATAAATAAGTATTTCAACAACATTTGACGCATATTTTTTAATAAGAGTTTTATGTTAATCTAGTAGTAGAGAGCCCAAGAGGGGCTTCGGGATTTCCTCGAACCCGTCAAATTATGGTAAGAAGGGATACCTAGCTAGCAACCTATTTAGTATCTCTAACATATAAAAGCTCTAAAATTAGGATCTAGCGTCTAGAGTAGCCGATCGCTATATTTAGTAAAAAAATACCAAAAAAATTACCGACTTTAAAGAAACAGCTATATCAAAATCGCCTACCTATAATATTTGAGGATCCCTCAGTTCATCATGGATCCCACCATCAGAACGGAATTTTGATAGATATGAAACACTGGAAGTTAAAAGTCAGTACGGTGTATCAGTCAGTATTCAAAACGGAGAATGAGCACTCGAATTTGAGGAACAAAAATTTTTTTCACCGGCGGAAATACTCAAGAACATCCTTTGAGCAACCGAAATGATACGGAATAAAATCCCCCGAATATCGTTAACGACGCAATCGAACCACTAATTAGGATCCACTCCAATGAAGTCAAAACTGTCCTTAAAAAATTTTAGTTCCGCTTCCAGATTGTAGCCCAACTATCCAAGAATGTCGTATAGGAGTCACCTACATCTCACAACTTCATCACAACATTTAAAACTTAAATAAAACAAGCTTTGCGAGGAGATACTTATTTAGACGGAACACTTTTGACCGATGAAAAAACTTCTGCAATGTCAACGTTCGATTTTACGGAGACTCCCGTAAGGCGCGAAGTATGATTAAGTTTTTATCATGGCTTCACTCTTTAACAAATTTGTAAAACGATGAATAATTTACAGCCTTTTTCCCATACCGTTAATCTTCCAAAGATACCCACTGGGTTATACGGCATTTTTGCCGCCTATAGGTATACCCTCAATAATCGTCATGTGGCGAAATACTCAAAGGCACCGGAATCTCCAACGAACCCGCTGGTGTGGGTAATTTACTGTTTTGTAACATTTTCAGCCAGAGTCATCTATCATTCAGGATAGTACCCAGATACTAAAGTATTTTATAGAAATGAGTTAATGAAAGCTGGAATGCATAGAAAAAAAATATTTGAATTCACGTTGTAATATTTTGTCTCAATAATAACAAACGTTGCTTGTAAACCGTAAAACTGAGGGCGCAATAATAACAAACGTCATGATTTTCACGTTTGAGATATTTTTGAAATCCTATATTTGTTCGGCACCGCGTACGCCAGAAATATACTTAGTTGTTAGAAATTTGGCAGTCTGGATGTCTGTTTCACGTATTTTCATATTGGCAACACGCAAAACGTGCGATTAGTTCTGTTGTTTTTAAGTACCTACTTACAAAATAATAATAATATTTTCGCAGTGGCCACGATACGTTTCAACTTAGGGCTAAATCTCACGGTGCGTATGACATGCTTGTTATCCATCCATCAGCCCGCTGTCTTTTTCATGTCGTCAGTCCTGGTCGGGGGGCGTTCTATGCTCCTTTTTCCGAGACGTGCGCGCCATTCGAGGACCTTTCTTCCCCAACGGTTATCGGTCTTTCGTACTATGTGGCCAGCCCATTGCCAATTCAGCCGGCAAATTCTTTGAGCTATGTGGGTTACCCTTGTTCGTCTACGGATCTCCTCATTTCTGATGCGATCACGTAGAGAAATACCGAACATAGTCCTCTCCATAGTCCGCTGCGCTACTCTGAGCTTGTGGATTAGGCCAATAGTAAATCCTCACGTCTCGGATCCATATGCCATCACACACTGCTCGAACACCTTCGATTTCAGGCTCTGTTTTGGACGACAAGATATGACGCAGTTTCCTGAACGCAGCCCATCCGAGTTGGATTCTACGAGTGACTTCTTTCTCGAAGTTGGACTTACCCATCTGGTCACTTGTCTTGGTAATTGTATTCGTCTCAGGGGCGTAGCTACAGCCGTATCAGCCGTATCAGCCGTATCAATTATTATACGGGGCCCCCAGCGTAAAGGGGGTCTCCGAGTATTGTACCAAATTCTTCCAGGTAACCCGCCAGGATGACTATATCATCGGCATATCGCAGGTGTTTGATGTATTCGTCATAAAATTATTCCATTAAATCCAGTTAATAAATAAAAAATGATTAATTTGACATTCAATATTGCCGCGTCTCATAAAAACATGAGTATGAGACAAGGAAAACCGGGCAATTGCGTGTCAGGCCACGCGCAATGTAGGGTTCCGTAGTAGCAAGTTTATTGACTATTAGTCATTAACTACTCATGCTAACATAGCCGTGATAATTTTCCTTGTAAATTCATCATATAACCTATTTTTGAGAACTTTTTCACTTGTCCGATTCCAACGGCTTAGCGGAAAGGGGGAAGGGGGACTTGTCTCTAACCAAAATTAGCTCTTTAAAAAGTAGGTGAAAATAAACGGCCATTATGAATATATGCTACTGCATGCCGTGTCTTTTCACATGTCCAACACCTACCATTTATCTTTTCAACGATATCCCAGATTAGGCGGGGGGGGGGGGGGGGTCAACGAGAAAAAAAAAATCATCCCAGTTTACCTGTAGAGGACGTACCCTGAAAAAAGGCTTTTAAAATAAAACATAGAATCATGTCTTCATTGTTTCCGTAGCAATTGCATATTTGTGGTTGGTACGATCATTCCTCCGACGACGCCTGTAAACTATTCTCGGATTAAATGCGAAAAGAATTTGCAGAATTACAAGGTGAATGACGCGGAATAAACGCTGGATGCAGTATGAATTCAATTTATTAATGTATCTACCATATTTTATTCTTTTCTGCCCTTAATCTCCTGACCCCCTATCGCTGATTGAGGAGTGTCTCAAGAATATTTGGAACGAAGTTCCTTATCGCGCGTTGCGAAAGGGGGCTAGGCGGAAAATTTGGTAACGAAAAGTTGTAACGACACTTTTTGCCGTTGTTAGTCGTTACAACTCGTGCAGCGTCGTTGCATGTCGTGCGGCGTGCGCATGTTTCTCTGTCTGTCTCTCTCTCTCTCTCTTATAGAAAGCAAGCCAGATATTTTCGTTTCTTGCAGTAAGTACTAGGATAGCAAAAACATACAGCAACATCCGATGAGAAATTTAATACCCCAGATTTGTTTTGGCACACTTGCTGCATGTTTTTGCTATCATAGTACTTACTGCAAGGAACTTCGTTCCATCCGGGTGTCCCTTGACACCTCTCAAGTTTTTTATTTTGGTTCTCAACTTACTCCTTTTTATAACAAAAAAGAAAACCAAAACCACTACACGTCTGTGACTAAAACATTTTTTAAGTTCAAATGTAATTTTACGGAGTAAAATCTATAAGTTCAGAATATTTTAATGTAAGTACATCTGTTATTCATATAATGCTGGAACTCTGGAAATAAGGTATGAGTTTCGTGATGCGAAGCGAGAGTGAATTATTTATTACTTACTAGGTACTACTTATGTCCAAGGCTGATGACCTATTAGGTATCTACTCGTATATTATTATAGTGTTGGTAGAGCGAACTGTACGTTTTCTTAAGGAATTCCTAGTAGAGCCAGATATTCTACCATGTCTAAACTAGACCGATACAATAATCATACAATTATCAAAATCTACGTGAAACATAAAAAATAAGGAAGAACAAACGATGACCTAGTTCACTGAATTTTGGAATGTTTACCAGGAACTACGGAAATAGACTCGATGCATGGGTAGACTGCCTGTGTTATCCACTCAGACTCAGGTACCTATTAAATTAGAGTAGGTTTGTAGAACTATGAACTGTAACGCCAGAATGACAAACGACTTGGCGCAAATTAGGTACCTACAAGATGATTTACTATTTGAGATGAGACGAGTTTGCGGTCTATGATACACATACACACTCGTTAAGGTAATAGACGAGAATCGAACATACGAGCCACCTTATTGTACCCATGGCTGTCATATCTAACACCAAGGCCTTCACCGATGCTTTGCCGATCAACAAAGAGATCTATCCCGTGTTACGTTTGATTTCAAACAATAAATTATTTGACGAGGCAGAACAAAACTGGACAGACCTCATGCTTTGCTTTGTGATTCGTTCATCATTTGGATGAGAAGCAAGGATTCACTGGCCTCAAGAAGGAATGGAACCCTTACAACTCAGTGATTTGGGTGCTTATAACTTTTTAGGGTTCCGAGGTGAAATTGAAACCCTTATAGTTTCGTCATGTCTGTCCGTCCGTCCATCCGTCCGTCTGTTCGTCTGTCCGTCCGTTAATCCGAAGCAAAGCACCGAGACCTCTAGTGCTAGAAAGCTGTAATTTGGCATGGATATAATGCATATTTATTAAAACTCCAGAATCGTAGCATAAAATATTGAAAAAAATTTTTTCAGGGTACTTCCCCTACAGGTAACGTGATAATGTTTTTTTTATCCTCCCCTTCCGGCTAAACGGTTGGAGTTGGACTAATAAAAAAAATTCTCAAAAAAAGTTTATATGACGAATTTACAAGGAAAACTATCATGACTGTGTTAGCATAAAAGCAGGGGCGTAGCTACCGCCGTATCAGCCGTATTAATTATACAGGGCCCCGGGGCTGAGGGGGCCCCCAATGCGTCTTAGAAAAATTCGTAAAATAGTCCGGAAATCAGAATCCGAACAAAAACAGTTTCACTGTAAAAAAACGCACAAGTACACTTCAAATTAGTTACAAAAATGATAATTAAATTTTTACAAAAAAATATGAAATCAAAAAACCCAAGTACATAACCGTTTTAGATTCAAAAAAAAATTTGCTGGAAAAAGTAAAAAAAAAATGGTGTACTTGGTGTGCATAATTACGATTTTCGATCTGACTTGACATTGGAAGCCTAGGCCGTCAGAACAAGGCAAGCCCAGCTGTGTCGTACAACCCAGGATCTCGGGATCTTTGGCCCGACATCACAGAACACTCCATACGTTTAATATTTACCATTTACCAACAAATAATATCAGTGTTAACAGCTGCAGAGTGATGATAGTAAAGCAATGATAGTAAGCTGGGCTTTTCGGCTTGTATGGCTGTACCACACGCCACTGAATTTCGAAGATATTTTTTAAAACTTTTTAACCTCCGACGAAAAAAGAAGGATGTTATAAGTTTGACGTGTCTGTGTATCAGTGTATCTGTGTGTCTGTGTATCTGTATGTCTGTCTGTGGCATCGTACCTCCCAAACGGATAAACCGATTTTGATCTCGTCTTTTTTGTCTGAAAGGTGACTTAATCGAGTGTTCTTATCTATGTTTAGTGTAAATAAAACTGTCGGGGATTTTTTAAATTTTAATTTAAGATTATTTTGAAATAAGCGCGCACCAAAAAGTATTATGCACACCAAGTACACCATTTTTTTTTTACTTTTTCCAGCAAATTTTTTTTTGAATCTAAAACGGTTATGTACTTGGGTTTTTTGATTTCATATTTTTTTGTAAAAATTTAATTATCATTTTTGTAACTAATTTGAAGTGTACTTGTGCGTTTTTTTACAGTGAAACTGTTTTTGTTCGGATTTCATATCTTTTTGTAATAATATACACATTATTTTTTCAAATATTGCACGCCTTATACCGCGAAGCGGTTGAAGTTGTGATTTACTCTCGATACGTCAAGATCAAGAAATTTTTTGCTCTAAACTACCTCTAACACAGCCAATTTGCACTTACACGACATTATGAGTAGATGTATTTTAAAAGAATACTTCAATCAATGTATTTCATATTTTGTTTTTTATTTTCAGAATTAAGTAGGTACATTAAATAGGTATGTACATCATATCAATTGCCTAATACTCGTAGTTTATGACTATAGTGATTTTTTATGAAAAAAATTCACTATGTTACACATTTAGAATGTATCTAATGGTGGTTATGGAATCTACTATTAACACAATTTCAATTAATATTGATCTAAATTATTAATTATGCAGTGTCAAATAATATTAATCTTGTAAGTAATTAATATAAGTACTTACTTATGATATAATGTCAAGCAATGTTAATGTCAAACAATTTCAAATTATACAATATTAATAATAACAATATTCGTAGGTATGTGCAGTGCAAGCGTAGTTATACAATATTTTTTTTGTGAACCCTGCTTATATTTATATCCCCGAGAAACCTCTGGCTACACAGTGCATTTACCAAATACATTACATAATTAATTATAAACAATATTATTGTTTACATAGGCAATTACATACAGTACATTTTGACCAATACTATTTAAGTAATAATAATAAAACGTTATATACAATTATCACACATGGATTACTGCGTGAGCGGAAAACAATAAATAATTCTGTCGCACTCTATTCGCCAGTGTATGATCCTGCAGACTCGTGCGTTGTTCTCGTCACTGCGTTGTTGGTTGCCAGTGAATTATATGTTGTTTGATCGCTCATATTGCTTATAATGAATGTGGCGATGGCGACCGCGACAGACGCGGCGGCGGGGTGGAACACATTTTCGGAACGGCAAGCGAAGAAGCCATTGCGGCGTTGAAGACACACGACTCGAAAATAATCGACGGATGCATGAAGATCGAAGATAGTCGGCGTGTGAAGACGATGCGGCGCTGATGATATTATGCAACTGTTTTTTTATTATTAGTAAGACGTCAATTTAGATAAGTATAATATCATCGATACCGCCTTGATGTTTGAATAAATTTTATGCAGCTTGCAGTATCACAATAGCCGGGGGTTGTTACAAAGTAGGTAGGTACTAAACGCTTCCTGTGGTACCGTAACGAGACTACTGTATAGTAATGTTTGGATTTCACACTATGTAGTCGACAATCCCCTAGGCCCTAGGCGTATGGAGAGGGGCAAGAAATAATTGTTTTCTTTAGACCTTTGTGTTTTGGTAGTGGGAGGCAATGATATTATTATGTTTCAAGGCAGAATCAAGGAGATAACTATGATCATTCTTCTGAAAAGCAACCTTGTCACTGACCAAAGTATGTGGAACTTTTAAAAGGTAAACACGTGGTGATTTTTTTTTACTTATTTTTTTTTAAATAAATGCCTATTGCTCTTAGTTTTAATATGCGTCATTAATTATGTATTCCGTATACGCAAATTTAAATTAAATTTTATAACTGAATATTTTTTCAACTATTAAACTTCCCAATATCAATTTCCATTTTTGAATAGTTAAGATTAAAAATGCAATTTGAATACATTGACGACCCATGTGGCGCAATGGTTACCATGCCGGATCGACGCACCAAGGGTCCTGAGTTCGATTCCCAGCGAGGTGAAAATTTGAATGATGAGTTTGAATTTCTGTTCTCGGTCTGGGTGTGAATGTCCTTGTCTAGTGTGTTGTCCATGGCACCCACGACACAGGGAATCCTAGTGTGGGGCTATAAGTGTGAAGCGTTATTAATTTATTTATTGAAGTATTAATAACTAGCGTATAGAACAGACACCGCGAACATCGGGTTCGGAGGTGTGCGTTGCAGCCGGCCGGCTTCATTCCATTCTGTACTGTCACTCGGCTGCGCTCATGGCGGCCCCATGTCAAAATTGTGACAAAATAACATTTCAAAAATGCTGTAGTACGTTATATGAAGCTGTAAAAATCAGTCAACTACGAAAAAAAAAAAACATTTGTGTTACATATCATTGGCAAGGAAACAAAACATCAACCAATTTATTTCATTATTGTGCAATGTTTCCGCCATTTTTCATTGAAAAAATCATAAGCCTCGTTTACGCACTTGCCAAGCTGCAAGCGTGTTAATGTACTTTAGACTTGCTTAAGCTTGCCGACGCGACGCTTGTAACCAATGTAGGGTGTTGGATTTTTGACACGAATCAATGGTAATTACGTTTGAAAATCGTTCAAACGCTTTTACACGTTAAATAAAGTTGGAGTAAGAGCTTGTAAAGATTTGGAGTCGGTGACTGCTTGTCTTGGTTCGGCAAGTGTCATAAACAAAGTTACTCTATGCAAGTGTACAAACGAGCCTTCTAGTATGAAAAGAGTACGGAGGGCAAGCCGGCGCGGCGGCGCGGCGGTGGTACATACATTTTATTTGAGATGTTATTTCTATGTCATTATACTTCAATGTTTGAATACCCTAAATCGAATAATTGTCTAATTTTTTTAAAATATTTTCTTAAATGTTTTTTTTTAATATTTTTATTGAAATATTAAAAAAAAACTTTATTGAATTCCATTTTCCGCTGAAGTTTCATTTTTACTATGTGTCCCAGCCTCAGATGAAGGAAATAACCTTCATCTGAGGTCCCAGCACTCCCAGCACACATTTCGTTTTTTTAATAATATAATTTTTACCACCAGAAAAATTACCTATAGAGTCTACAGTCAAACATAAAACATTAATGGCCGGTTTCTGAAGTCTCCAGTTAAATGATCAACAGCTATTGAATCAATAAAGTTAAACTTATGTTAGGTACATGTTCGATAACTTACTGTCATTGGGTTTCTGAAAATCTGAACACGCGAGCGGCCTTTCATTATCAGCTATGAATTCGATAACGAGTACCTAAAACTGCCACTAGATGGCTCTCTTCAAAAGATCAACTCAGATCAAGTTTCAAACAGATATTATCCAGCGATCTATAAATTATGTTCTACTATTATAGATTGAGCGTTCTGAACATTAGTACGGTCCGTTGACAATACCTGACGAGGCAACAACAAATGATTAAAACTTCGTAGTTCGTAACAAAACAAGCTTAATAAAAGGTATTACTTGATTTAATCCAATATTTTATCCAAAATAGTCGGCAGCCATATTGTTATGTGTAAACAAACCTGACGCTAGTCTGTCTCGTTTGCACGACAACAATCCGTCTATGTCTGCGAAAGAGAGAATCGCTACGAATAAAATCGTACGACTCGTATAATCGTCATGAATCATAGATTAAAAATGTACAGATGTTCCATAGCGGAACTATTGTAGGTATTACAGACGGATTAAATCTTATTGCGTTTTTATGTCGTTAGGTACATTTGATTACAATTAAAACGTTAATCCGTATGCTTCTGTGTTCGCACCCTCATCGTTTCGATAACTGCACATAACATACATCATACATAACATCACACATAACATAACATCAAAACGTATACGATAGTGCATACGCAGCGATCCCGTACGGAACGTGGCCCGTACGTTGCCGATGATGTTTTTTTCGTCCCGTACGGGAAAAAGCCCGTTACTTATGCATTGGGCTTTTAACTCGTGAGGGCAAAAAGATAATAAGCAACATAATCTGTAATGAGGCAGTTGCATGTCTGTATCCCTAATCTATGACCATAGCCTACCCCCACTCTGCCGCGTTCGTTTCGTGCTCTGGCCGTTTTGCTTCTACTGATGAGCAGTGTTCTCGAACGACAAAGTCCAAAATCGGTAGACTTGCCCACAAATATCGGTAGATTTGTACCCAAAATCGGTAGATGTCAAAAAAATATACAATATTTAATCAAATTCGTTTTATTATCAGAAAATAAACTAACAGCCTAATTTTTGTACATCAAATACCCCTAATTAACAAACAGAAAAAGATTAAAAGCTATTTAAATCATCGGTAAAATTACACAACACTTTTACAGGCTAGATAAACACATACAGCACACTATACAGAAAAAATATCAAATTCTGTACTAAAGAGCGATTTGAGTAACCGTTAGTGACTCAGAGTTGGGGCGTAAATGTATAAGTTTAAGTACGATGGTACGACCTTAGTAAAGACTAAAGAGCGATTAAAGTAACCGTTAGCGATTCTGAGTTGGGACGTTAAACTTACTACCATTTTCTGCTTAAAAAACAAACTGAAACAACATTAAATATCCAAATAGCCAACTCACTTTTCATTGTTTGTCACAACTTACACATTGTTTGCACTTGTGATAAACAATATATATGTACAATATAATCGGCCACAGTGACGGGGACAAAAAATAATATTTTTGTCTGTCTCTCACGTAGATTTTGTAACTGGCAATCTGGCTCTGTCAAATGTATGGGATAATCTATGGGTTTTAAATCTATGGTTGAGGGATTCCTCATTCCTCTTATCGTAAAACATAAATGAAAAGCGTTGCTAACTTAGAAATTATGTAAAATTGGTAGAAAAATCGGGAGAATTTCCACGTATCCTCTAAAATCGTAGAAAAATCATTGCATTTCGGTATTTCGGTAGATCAGAGCCCATATCGGTAGAAATATCGAAAAATCGGTAGGTTCGAGAACACTGCTGATGAGTAGGGTTCGAAGTATCGGCCTCTGGTATCGATACCCAAAAAGTATCGGCCCTGAAGTATCGATACTACTCAGTATCGAGTACTCATGAGTACTCAGGAGGATTACATTAGAGCTAAAAAAAAAGGTCATCAGCAGTGAATTTTATATATTATTGTTGAGAAACAACGGTCCGATGACCTTTTTTTTTTAGTCCGACCGCTGAACCGATACTAAATATATTGGCAGTAGCCCAACTAGCCCACAGTAATGTACAAAAAGTTGCATTGACAATACTGAAAAATACTCAGTATTATAAAAGTACTCGATACCGAGGTTTCATATAAGTACTTGCGAGTGAGTACCAGGTAAGAGTATCGAGTAGACATGGGTCGGTACGCGTTTTCGTAATACCATAACTATGTATTGGTATTGCCGCCGATAAAGGGTTTTAAAACTATTTATTTTAATAACTATTTATTGAAACGTTTACTCGGTTTATCTGGTATCATCGGTATTCTCGGTAAAGTCGGTATTAAAGATAAAGGGTTTCAAAACTGTTTATTTTAATAACTATTTATTGAAACGTTTACTCGGTTTATCTGGTATTATCGGTATTCTCGGTAAAGTCGGTATTAAGGATAAAGGGTTTTAAAACTGTTTATTTTAATAACCATTTATTGAAATGTGTACTCGGTATATCAGGTTTATGGTATCATTGGTATACGCTTATTCTCAGTAATGTCGGTATACGAAATAACTGATTAAATGAAATATTTGTGGTATTATACCAGTAAAGGTTTATTGAAATATTGAAACTGGTTATAGTTTATACCACACTTACCGCGCAATACCTCGTATTCACGAATAAATGGTTTCTCTCAATAAACAGTTTTTATAGCACCTCATACCGTATTTGTGGTATTATGCAAATAAAGGGTTATTGAAACTATTTATAGTTTTTACCGCCCATGTCTAGTATCGAGTATCGCGAACAAAGTATCGATACCTACTTAGTGTCGAAAGTATCGTTCGAACCCTACTGATGAGCGTTTCTAATAGAACATATAATTCATTGATATTAACAGTTTATTTTATCGTTTTGACTAATTTTATTTGTTTTTTCGATAGTAAATATGTAGTAACATCTTGTTTAATTGAAACTTAATGTAAGGGTATGGTATATTCTAATAACGTCTGTTCATCAGTCAAATGTCAACAATACAGTTTAAAAACGTCAAAGTCAAACTTCTGATACCCCATTTACACGCGCGCGCGAGCCACGAGACAATCCGCGAGACGCGCGCATACGCGCGCGTGTGAACAGGGCGCTCGCGGACCAGACCGCGGCGCGTCTCGCGCTCGCAGGGCTCGCGTCGGGAGCGGTTTTGTATGCGCGCGCCAAAGGGGCTCGCGCGAGCGCTCGCGTGGTGTTCACACGCGCGTAGGGGGCGTGGCTTACGGACGCGCCACGAGACGGTCCATGACACGCGCGTGTAAATGAGCGGTGAAACTTCACGTCAAACCCAATGTCAAACCCACAAACAAATTCACTTATCGTTTAGGCAATACAAGTTTTATTAACAAAAAATATTATTTTTGAAGGTACAGAGAATTACGTTGCTGAATTATGTTTAAGTTATTAATTGTGATAATTTTAATATTAATAATCGGCCGCTGTGTTTTTATCCAAACGATATCGCAATTTAAATTCTTAATTTCAAATATTTTATTTCATTCGATTTCTCAATATGTCCTAAATTCCTTGTTACTGATATAAAATAAATAAGCAGTGGCGTAGCTAGCCCTTCCGGGGCCCCGTATCAAAAATTTTCCGGGGGCCCCCCCTCTCGACTCGAGGGTAAAGATCTTTCTCAAAAGAAATAAAAAAGCTAGCTTGAATTAAAACAAATATAATATACTAACATCGATTAATAAACCACATACAATCAATACTCTAAAAGGGCATCGAACCTAATTGGCACACCTACAAGTCCGCCATTTTGAAAAAAACTCGATTCGGCGGCCAGTGATGAAACATGTGTCAATCGATAGACTAAATGATTATGATCAAAAAGTATTCAGTGATGAAATGTCGTAAGTGATATACTTTCTGAGATAAGTGAGTTCAAAACTGTAGAAAAATAAAGCAAAAAACTTCGTTTCGGCGGACATTGATAAATCATATGTCATTCGATAGGCTAAATAATTACGATTAAAAGGTATTCAGTGATGAAATGTTGTAAGTGATATAGTTTCTGAGATAAGTGAGTTCAAAACTGTAGAAAAATAAAGCAAAAAACTTCGTTTCGGCGGACATTGATAAATCATATGTCATTCGATAGGCTAAATAATTACGATTAAAAGGTATTCAGTGATGAAATGTTGTAAGTGATATAGTTTCTGAGATAAGTGAGTTCAAAACTGTAGAAAAATAAAGCAAAAAACTTCGTTTCGGCGGACATTGATAAATCATATGTCATTCGATAGGCTAAATAATTACGATTAAAAGGTATTCAGTGATGAAATGTTGTAAGTGATATAATTTTTGAGATAAGTGAGTTCAAAACTGTAGAAATATAAAGCAAAAAAAGTTCGTTACGGCGGACATTGATGAAACATATGTCAATCGATAGGCTAAATGATTACGATTAAAAAGTATTCAGTGATGAAATGTTGTAAGTGATATACTTCCTGAGATATTTGAGTTCAAAACCGTACAAAAATAATGCATTAAAAATTATCATTTACTTATTTTGAATTTATTGGGTCAGTAATGAAAAATAATTATATTTTGTCATATGTGTATGTGCTGCATAGGTACTTGATTTATTAATAACGGGTAGATTTGAATTAAAAAAAAAAGCAAAGCAAAAGCAAACTACTAGGTTGTTTTATAAATAATTTATTTGCCATCAGCGGCTACAGCTTTCGCAATTACTCTAAACCAAAAGTTAAAATTCACTATTGGCTTAGTTTTCTATATCATGTCTGACAATCACTGAATCTAAAAATTATGCTGGTGATAAAGGCAATGTTTCCTGATGTCAAGCCCATGCCAAGAACCATATAACACACATTATATGGGAATAACATGACAAGGTTCTTTTTCCCACTTTTTTTTATATCTATCGATTTTATCTCTACCCTTAAGTTGTTTGTTTGACGAATTTGTTTAATTTTTATAATATATAACGTAACTGAGGTAAGGAAAAAAGTGACCGGTACACTTCAATTGCTGTATCGCCATAAAAACTTAACCATAAATACGCCATAAACACTCTGGTCATCCCTCACCTTGATTATGCTGATGTGTGTTGTACAGATTTGTCAGAGGAACTTCTGAATAAATTGGAGCGCCTTCTTAATAACTGTATTAGATATATCTTCGGCTTACGTAAGTATGACCACATTTCCCAGTTCCATTCCTAACTTAAATGGCTATCCATTTGATACAGGCGAAACTTCAGAATTCTCTCAACATTTTATGCCATTTTGAATAATGTGTCTTCTGTTTATTTAAAGGAAACCTATAGCACTGCTTATTTCGGGAATTCCTTCACAATACAGTTCATACTGTTCTGGAACTCCTTGCTTGTAGACATCAAAAAATCATAGACTACCAAAAGCTCCTTCAAGAAGTCAGGCAGCACTTCCTGAAGCAATTAGAATGTTGTCGCCCGTGGTCTTCAACCAGATGTTATATATGTATTTATAAATATTTATTTACTTAATATATAAGATGTTTATATGTAAATCTGAATAAAACTGTATTTATTTAATTTTGTTTATGTATATTGTTATTTTATATGTATATAGTAATTATTCTAAATATTCATAATATTTCTTATCTGGCATAACACTGATACAGTTACAGATACACTAGAAATAAAAAGATAATTAATTACAAATGTTTTATTTTTGTACGGTTTTGAACTCAAATATCCCAGAAACCATATCACTTACGACATTTTATCACTGAATACTTTTTGATCGTAATCACTTAGACTATCGACTGACACATGTTTTATCAATATTGGCCGAAACGATGTTTTTTGCTTTATTTTCCTACGGTTTTGAACTCAAATATCTCAGAAAGTATACCACTTACGACATTTTATCACTGAATACTTTTTGATCACAATCATTTATTCTATCGATTGACACATGTTTCATCACTGGCCGCCGAATCGAGGTTTTTTCAAAATGGCGGACTTGTAGGTATGCCAGGCTCCATACAAAAATGTTGGAAGCCCTTTTAATCTGGGGGCAGCTCTGTTTCGTTTCGGGAGATCCGAACGCGAGCGCAGACTCAGTAGCCGATGTGATACGACAGGGCATCATGGTCATTGTCAACGACATGGTCATCCGCGTGCACGCTTATAGATCTTTCCACCTCAGGGCTTAATACAAAGTTTAACGCTGCTTCCTGGTCAGCAAAGAAGCAAATGATTAAAAGGAAGGCAATTTAAAGTTTATCGGCAGAACTGGCTAGCGAGTGGACGATCGATTACCCCTCTGGTAGTCGAGAATTCTGGTCGCTAGCTCAAGCTGCTGAGGGTAACTTCTGTCGGTCGTCTGCAAGGATGTACGTCCTCCACAAATATAACCTATACTATACCTCAGGGCTGGGCAGGGCAAGTTAATAATAATCCCAATGAACAAAAGTTACTTGTATTCATACAACACCAACACAAAACAGTATATCAACAGTATTATTTACGTTAGTAATTATTAATTAGATTAATACATTTAAAGAAATATAGAATGAAACAAAATACGATATTCCTCCAAGCTCCTCCGTGGGAACCCGGCTGACAGATCCCCTCTGAAAAATCAACCTAATTGTATAATTAAGTCTATGCCTAATTGTCAATATTTAAAAATTTAGAATAAAAATGAATCTGCCAGCCAAGGAGTATCGAACGAGGTATTAGTACACCTCGTTACACGTCTCTTCCACTACTGCGTAAATCGGACGACTCCGTGGTCCATACGGCAAAGGGGAATACCTACCGAAATTCTTGGCATCCTTTTTTCCGCCAACTCAACTCTTGATGATAGAAGGATCGCCTCCGCCTAAAAACCTGTGAGAGCTTGATACCAAGAAGTTGAGAGGACCAGACGGTATTCACGCAGTGGTGTTAAAGATGTGTGCTCCCGAGTTGATTCCAGTCCCAGATCTAGGGGGGGAGGGGCAAACCGGGGTACCCGCCCCGGGTGGCAATTCAAGGGGCGCAAAAATCATAATATACTATGATTAAAAATAAAAATAAAACTTGCTGCACAAAGCGCCTAGCACACGGAAGCCTGGTTGGGAGAATAAATGAATTTATTAAAAAAAAGTTCTTATTTTCCCATTCACGAAAAATGCCAACTATTATTTGTTTGTGAGTTTTTTTTTGTCTTATCTCTATCACTATCAAGTTTCTGCCCCGGTTCGAAAAAATTGTAGATCCGGGGCTGGTTGATTCCCCGTCTTAATGTGCTTATTCTTATTCTATCTTATGCCACATGATACGTCTTCGTGAAAGGTTACCCTTTTTCATTCCATCCACATAATGGGCGATCTCAGTGACCTGGCTAACTACAGGCCTATAGCGATAAGCCTATAGCCTCCCTGCTTGCAACGGTAATGGAGCGCGAGATTAACATGCAGCTCCTGGGATATCTGGAAGATCATCAGCTGATCTGTGATCGACAATACGGTTTTTGCGACGGTCGTTCAGCCGGTGATCATCAAATTTATCTTACGCACCTGTAGGCATCGTCAGGCTATTGATCGCAACGGGGAAGCACTGGCAGTCAGCCTAGATTTCGCTAAAGCCTGTGACCAGGACTGGCACAGGGAGGTCTCACGAAGTTAACATCTTACGGTCGCTGTGAGAGGTTATGCAGTTGGGTAGTCGCAGCTTTCTATCTAAGCGATATATCAAGGATGTAGTAGATGGTTGTTACTCAGATATGAAACCTATAAAATGCTGGTGTTCCCCAAGAGTCTGTGGTATCTCCTACGCTGTTCATTCTGCATATCAATGACATGGCATGAGTGACAACTGTTGCTATGCAGATGATAGCACAGGGGATGCCTACTACACAGCCCCCCTTAATTTCTCTCAGTTGCAAAACTTGCAAGTGGCGGATAGCAGACTTAAAATTGTGTCTGAAGTCGAGAACTCTCTGAAGCAAGTCTCGGAATAGAGTTGACTTAATTTAGACGAGTTCAACCCCACGAAGACACAAGTTGGCGCGTTTACCACTAAGAAAACCCCATTTTTCATAGCGCCTCAATTCCAGGATACCGCGCTCATCACTAAAAGTGTTGTAAGAGTATGATTCTGGGAGTTGACATCTCGAGTGATGTGTAGTATCAGCGTCATTTGGAAGCCAAGGCTAAGTTGGCTTCCAAAAACCTTAATGTTCTAAACCGGGCTAAGGCCGAATTGAAGTTTTATCCACACCGATGAGACTCGTGGAGAACTTCTACGGTCCGATTATCCCTATCATTTTTCCATATCATTCCTCCTGAGGTATTCCCGGAGCGCTGTGTCATGGGGTTGCCGCCGGCATGTTCGCGCAGCACTCAGTTCCGGAGAGCATCATGAGTCGTGTAGAACGGAATTTTTTAGTACATTAAATATTTTGTTTAAATTTTGATTAGGGCATTTAAATAACTGATTAGAAGTTTTTCTTATTATTATCAGTACTGCCTGTTTGTCTTCAATTCGTCGAGTTTCGAGATTTAGAATCATGGCCTCTTAAAGATAAATTGCATGATGCTAAAGTAATTAATGCATTAATACGATGAAAGATGGTCCAGAAAGTAATTTTATTGTTGGTTTCACTTTTCAATGAAGTATCGATGCTTTCCGGAACATTTTTCGAATCATAATAATTAATTTCCGGATCATTTCACGAATTTTTTCTAAGGTGCATTGGGGGCCCCCTCAGCCCCGGGGCCCCGTATAATTGATACGGCTGATACGGCGGTAGCTACGCCCCTGTAAATAAGTATACTTCAGTATTTCCAAGTCAGATTTCGAACAATAACAATTTTTTTCTTGCTATTCATTCAAAAACAGGTAAAAACCTCAGTCTTTGTTTGCTCGTGACCAATGTACACGAACAACTTGTCACATCTGCCGCCACCTTATAGTGGAATGGAATACATTTATGAGACGCCTGTAGTGCCATTATAAACGAATCGGCTAATCAAGTCATAATACAGTTAAAATCTATCCTAGCACGTCATGGAGTCTGTCTCATTTTAATTTCAGATAATGGTCCCTTTAAAAGCAGAGAATTTGATTTATTTACTAAAGAATGGGACGTAGAACACATAACCTCAAGTCCATATTTAAGTACATCAAATAGTTTAATAGTAGTAGGCCTAAAAATATGTTAATTAAGTGTAAGTCTGATATGTATTTAGCATTATTGTCTTATAGAAATACACCAAAGCAAAGTTAGTATTCCCCTGTTGAACTAAGTAGGTATGTCTAGAAAGCTGCATACTGTTGTTTCTATAGTAAAAGAAAGCTTAAAGCCTAGACTTTGTGATATGAACAAATTAAAGGAAATAAATGAAAGGCAGAAGTCATATTCGAAATTTTATTACAATATAAACATACAAATATACTTACATCATTACACGTTGGTGAAAAAGTTTTGTTCAAACACAAACCTTGGATTCCAGGAACTATTTACTAGGATGGTTCTGAACCCACGAGCTACCTATTTATCTTGCAACTAGGATAGTTCAGCAGCTATACAATACATCAGTCGCTTTCAACAACACATCCCACAGCCAGAACCTGAAAACATAAAAAAACAATTAACACATAATAATAAATAAATAAATAATAAATAAATAAATAACGCTTCACACTCATAGCCCCACACTAGGATTCCCTGTGTCGTGGGTGCCATGGACAACACACAGAGACAAGGACATTTACACCCAGACCGAAAACAGAAATTCAAACTCATCATTCAAATTTCCGCCTCGCTGGGAATCGAACCCAGGACCCTTGGTGCTGCAAATAATAACAATAATAAATCAATACTCACATGAAATGTTAATGTTTAATTGTTGAAATGCCATCTTAAACTATAATAATATTATGTCGTTACAACTTAATACTTCATGCAATAACTGTTGTTTAAGCATAAGTTTAATTTTCCAACCTTATTAGTGTTTTTTCGATATTCTTGTTATTCTGCTATTCCGAGCCGAGTCAAATCTAACAAATCAAATGTCATCAAAATCTGTTCAGCCGTTCTTGAATTTTATGTAACTAACACGACTTTGTTTTATATATGTATATAGATATAGAAGAATAGATTTATTTTAGCAAGTTCTTTTTGTTATAACCTAGTAACATATGAAACTATTAGTCAGTACTTAATATTTTTGGAAAATGATCATTATTCTTAATGAAGCTTTGCATGACTTGCATGTTAACAAAGTTCGAAGAGGAAGACTGGGAAGCAATGCCCTCCTGCGAGCTTTTAATCATAGACATTTCAGTTAAAAAAACAAGCATAGCTGCAACAAAAATAAACTTTAATTATTTTACTCTTATAAAATAACTATCTTTTTTTAATAATTCATCCTAAAATCCTCGTCTTTTTTCTGCACTATATTTCTATGTCTGCTATGCTTTTTGCATAATTCTTAGAACCCTGTGAAACAAAATGAGTTTTAATTTGATTGATATCATTCAGTGAATAATCAAATTTTGTAAATAAGCAGTCTGTATGTAGATCCATACCTTGTCTTGTTTTAGATTTTCTTTTTTTTTCAGGTACTAGTCTCTGAAACAAGTATAAATGTCATGGCTTCTAAGGAAAGTGTAATAAATAAATAATTTAAAAAATTTAAACTTGGTTATTTATTCCTACTCTACTACTCTCTACTACTCTACGTTGCTTGCTTCTCTTATTAAACATAGTTAATAACTAAACTAATTTTTTTGCATAAAGTATATATATATTATATTTATTGTACCTGGTGGTAAGTGTTCAGTAGTACCAAAACCATCACCAATACATTGTCATTGCCAGCCAAGAAAGGTGTAAATTGTTACTTTAAATAATTATAATGGTATATCTTGTTTTTACTTACCAAATGTTTATATCTGGCTGATTAAAACAAGCAGAATTATCTGCTTAATCCTCCTTTACCTAAAATTATACAATTTTTTAATCTACAATTATGAAAACATAGAGCAGTAGATAGTTTTATTATCAGTAAAAAGCATCACTGTTGAATATGGTACTGTATGTACGGACTCAAAGAGTAATGACTATAATCTTATTTATATACATAATTACTGTTGATGAATAGTATTGACAAGTTTAAATAAAATAGAGAATCAAATTAAAAACCTGACTTATTTCATCAGAGTCAAATTCATTACTTTCTGCCTCAAATAAAGAGAGAGCCCAGAACAGATGTCATCAAGGGTTTTAATTTTGTAGCTGGGGTCGAACCTCCAGTTGCCATCGTATGCACGCTCGAAACCACTTTTATAATTCGCCACTGATTGAATTTGCACTAGTGTGTTTTCTTTCTGACTGTTAGACTGTTGAAACTGAAAACATAAGGTATTTTAATGAACCTATGATAGCCTTGTGTCTATCCCGAGAGACAGGCCGATAAAAAATTGGATACCATTTTTCTTGAGAACTTCTGAGCTTATTTGGAGCGAGTTCATACCAACTAGTTATCAAAAAATAGCTATGTCAGTGGAAACTGGAAACTGCCGAAATGTTGGCCATTAATTGATAGATTGTAGAAACGTTATTAATTTTGGGCGTAAGACTTCAACAAAGCGTAGTGGAGTATGCTTTATGTATACTTAACAAAATTATGAAGAGGTTATCAGGTAGGACTGACAATAATAATTAACACTAATACATAACTAATATTGTAATTTTTGAAAAAAGTGGTACGTACCTATTTAGTAGATTTGCTTGCGCTGTTTGTTTTTAACTGTTGGTTTTCATATTTGTACTTTTATAATCATCACTGTTAAAATCACAAACATTTTAATTTTTAACTCCTATTTAAATGCTACCAACATTACCGCGTCGAACAAGTGGACATGAAGTCACAGAGTACTTAATCACTACGTGAAGTCATGATTATATAATTACCTGGAATCCTGGATTACTGACTTCGAAGAGGTAGGTAAGGTACCTACCTGGTCTAAAGACGTGACGTTACAATTCAGTGAAAATCTAATCTATATATATATAAATATTTTTTTACTTACAATAAGTTAATGCTTGACCATAATCCCAATTGCTATTCGTTTGTCTCGCTAAAACTCGAGAATGGCTGGACCAATTTGGCTAATTTTGATCTTGAAATATTGGTGGAACTTCAGGAAAGGTTTAAACTCCCTCTCCCTCTACCTCTCTCTCTCATATTCTGTCAAATGACTGAATATTTCTAAAAAGACATCAAAGGTTTTACAGCTAGGAAAATTTTGTATTAGAAAATTAAATTGTCGTTTTTAGTATTTTCCGTTATTTATTATTTATGTTTCTCACCGTTTAAACTTTCCCTGAAGTTCCACAAATATTTCAAGATCATAATTAGCCAAATCAGTCCAGCCAATCTCGAGTTTAAGTGAGACAAACGAACAGCAATTGATTTTTATATGCATATAAATACTTATGTCATAGTGCTAGTAACAAAATTCCTCCGAAAGGGCTTGACCGATTCTTATGAAATTTTGTGTGTTTATCTGAGAATAGGACGTAAACTATTTTTCATACTCCGAAGTGATAAGGATGGTTCACCCCATTTTTTTTTTATTTTTTGGACAAAAAATTTTATTTGAATTTTCTTAGGATTTGGCATTATAAAATACACACAATTTTAAATTTTCACCCTTCTACCGCCAACCCCTATTTTTATATCGATTTAGTACTTTAATTATTTTCTACTTTCGACGATTGATAATTAAATTAATCATTTACCAAATCTATAAAAACAAAAGTACCGTGACAAGTTTATTTGGACAATCATTCCCTTTAGGGTGAAAGTAAGGGATGTAATTTAAAGTTCTAAATGTAAACAATTACATAATTTTTAACCCAAGGATTGTTATTAAGGTGTCCCTATATCTATATATAATTTATGAGGCAGTACAACGTTTGCCCGGTCAGCTAGTATTTTTAATAATTTCTTCAAAATTATCTTTGTCATAAAAACTGATGTTTTTATATTATGATTAAAATGAAAATTATTTATTAAGGTACATTTATTTTTTTACGTACACTGCACTTATAAAAATATTTGAACACCATCGAATAATATAATTATCCTGGGACTATACATGAACACAATAGAAAAATGGTCAATTGTGTCGTCATCCATCTTCAGGTATCTTCGAAGATTGTGATCCAGTTAGACTATTATATCCTTGAAGCAAGCACTCAATGTATAGTCTGTATACGCTATCTACTTACTAAGCATGTGTCTGTGGTCACAGCCATTAATATCGAAAAATATAATGCGCCAATGCCATGTACGAAGAAAAAAAAAAGAAAATTCAATACCAACCTTCTAGTAAAAATTCATCCGAAATTAGCGATTTAGGCTGTTCAGATTCCAAAAAGGGACCGGGCCAAATTTTTTATTCTTGTAAAGTATTAAATAATTGAAAGATCGAAATAATTTTTAGTGTTATATGTACACAATCAATAATCATTTTGATGTGTGAAAGTACAAAGTGTCGACGTTTCGCTAATAATTAAAAATATGGAGTTAAAAATTTCGTGACGGCTTGTTTCGTGACGTCACACTAGGTTTCGAGAAAAGAGACTATAGCGTCAAGTGACATTATTTTGAGAGTGTATTGTGTAGTGTACTTGTTGAGACGCTATTGCGTCTCCTGATGAACAGCGTAGGACATATCCTTGGGGAACACCAGTATTTTATAGGTTTCATATGAGCAACAACCATCTACTACGACCTTGATATGTCGCTCAGATAGAAAGCTCCGACCGTAAGATGGTAACTTTGTGAGACCCCCCTGTGCCAGACCCGGTCACAGGCCTTAGCGAAATCTAGGTTGACTGCCAGTGCTTCCCCGTTGCGATCAAGAGCCTGACGGTGCCTACAGGTGCGTAAGATAAATTAGACGATCACCAGCTGAATGACCGTGGCGAAAACCGTATTGTCGATCACAGATCAGCTGATGATCTCAGATATCCCAGGAGCTGCATGTTAATCACGCGCTCCATTACCGTTGCAAGCAGGGAAGTTATAGGCCTGTAGTTAGCCGGGTCACTGAGATTGCCCATTTTGGGGATGGGATAAACGAGGGCAACCTTCCACCAAGACGTATCCATGTGGCTTATGCCAGATATTCTCTACCTAACTCTAACTAGCCCCGGATCTACGATTTTTTCGAACCAGGGCCGAAACTTGATAGTGGCATCCCTCTCTCCAGCGTTTGAGATAATAAAAACTCACAAATAAATAATAGTTGGCATTTTTTTGTGAATGGGACACTAAGAACCCTTTTGTAACAAAATTTGTTCTACCAACCAGGCTTCCGTATGCAAGTTTTTTATTTGTAATCCTACTATAATATGATTTTGGCGTTCCTTGAAACTGCGGGTGCCCCGGTTTGCCCCCCTCCCCTAGATCCGGGGCTGGAGGCAACTTGGGAGCACACGTCTTTAACACCAATGTCTGTTCCTCTCAGCTTCTTGATATCAAGTGGCTATAAAGAGCTCTCTGACAGACTTTTGGGAAAAAGTATATCATTCAACGAGCTCTCACACTGCAGGATGTTAGGCGGTGTGATCCCTCTATCATCAAGAGTTGAGTTGGCGGCAGGAAGCATGCCAAGAAGTTTGGCTTTCCCCTTTGTCGTATGGACCACGGAGTCGCCCGATTTACGTAGTTGTGAAGAGATGACCGACAGAAGTTACCCTCGGCAGCTTGAGATAGCGACCAGAATTCTCGACTACCAGAGGGGTAATCGACCATTCGCTCGCCAATTTTGCCGATTAACTTTGCCTTACTTTTAGCCATTTGCTTCTTTGCTGACCGGTAGACAGCGTTGAGCTTTGTATTAAGCCCTGGGGTGGATAGATCTAGGTACATAAGCGTGCACGCGGATGACCAGGCCTGTTAAGCGGCGTGCTTTTGGTTAGATGCCGAGATACAGGGACTGCTATACCAGAGCTGGTTTTTTCTCCCGAAACAAAACAGAGTTGCCTCCAGGGTAAAATTTTCGATTATTGATTGTATATGGTTTATTAATCGAAATATGTAAGTAGATATATTATACTTGTTTTCATTTACGCGCGCTTTTTTATTTCTTTTGAGAACGATCTTTATCCTCGAGTCGAGAGGGCCCCCCGACAAAATTTTGATATAGGGCCCCGCAAGGGCTAGCTACGCCACTGCATAAAAGCAGTTAATGAATAATGAGTAATAGTCGATAAACTTACTACTTCGAAACCCTATAATACGTGTGGCCTGACACGCACTTGCCCGATTTTGACGTGATAACGTCTATTAAAACGATGAACGCCGGGCGCATGCACAAAAAAATGTAGCGTTCCGCGAGCGAGAGAGCGGCAAAAGCGAGAGAGAGGCACGATCGGCTACGATCGGCGTATAGTAGCCGATGCCGTAGGCGATCGTAGTTAAGTGGAGCGGAGCGGAGCTTTGTCATAACGTTGTCACGTTAAACTACCGTCCGTAAACCGACTTTACAGACAACATTTTTTTTACATTGCCAGAGCTGTGGATATTGTAGAAATGCCTAATTCGTCACGTTTAAAGAGAAGTAGGTAGGTAAAACTAGACTCAACAGAGTGGATATCTTATTTATTGAAAGTTCAGCTCCAGATATTTTTGTTGCAAATTGATTGAGTAGTAGCTATCTACTGAAAGCAAAATTAATAGTTAATACCTATTTACTGATGTCTCAAAATTTTCTTTATTGCCGGAAAAAACATTCACATCTTACTGTAAATGAGTTTGAATACCTACATTCCAAATGCTCATATAACCAAAGTGTTTATTGATATTCAAATTATAAAAAAAATATTCGAGATTTTTAAATATTCAACACTTACCTACATTATCATCTTGAGAATGTTGATTTTGCACGCGTGGGTGTAGATGGAAACGAAAATAAATAAACTTATGTAAACAAAATTGTATTACCTAATACCTACCTTATTATAAGTATGTACGGTATCTAGGTACTATTATTTCTTCTGTGCTGACAAAATAAAATATGTCATTGAACAGTTAAAATTAGTGCCATTATTTAAGAATGTGAACCAAGAATTATTTTATGTTTGTCTTAGCCGTAGCATCGGCTTATTGGCGTAGCATCGGCCTCTGTTTTATTACTTTTATTTATCCGTCGAAAGAGTTCCTCAGAAACTTATAAAAAAAAGTTTATTCTACTTGTAGGTATTTGGAATTGATAGCAGAAATGTTGCAAATATTTTGTCTGGGGATAAAATAACCGTCACTTCTCATAATTCCGTAGACTTAATGTTTTCTGAACAAAATATAAAACGCTTTCTTTCTTTTCTTCTCTCTTTCTTGGCGGGTAACGACACCAAAGGCATTGATGTTATTGATTTTAAGACGTACGTGCACTTTACCTGGGTGTGAAGCATCAACTCTTTATAGTAGTTACAAAAAACTCCTCAGATATCATCAAAGATACATTTATCTTTATTTATTTATTTATTTATCTGTATATCACTACATTGAAATGAAGAAGTGAAAATGAAAATGACTGAAATCGAACGACTCATTTGATTGCAACTGACTCTTTTTATACAAATATGGAAGTTAATGCTTGGCCACAATCCCACCTAGTGGTAAGTGGAGATGTGGTCCAAGGTGGTGAGCACATTAACTTAGTAAAAGCCTATTCACTCTTTTCTTGAAGACATCCACGTCATAGGCAAGCGGGAACGCCAGCGCTGGCAAGTTATTCCAGTCCTTCGCGGTGCGTATAGCGAATGACGAGGCAAACCGCGTCGTCCGTACCGGCGGGATGTTCACGACAAAAGGATGGATACCCACCGTACGTCGTATCATTCGATGGAGAAACGGATATGGGCGAATTATCTCAAACAATTCCTGTGCACACTCTCCGAAATGTGCCCTGTAGAAAACCGAGAGGCTGGCTACTCTGCGCCTGTTATTTATTTATTTATTTTATATTTTTATTTATTTATCTGTATATCACTACATTGAAATGAAGAAGTGAAAATGAAAATGACTGAAATCGAACGACTCATTTGATTGCAACTGACTCTTTTTATACAAATATGGAAGTTAATGCTTGGCCACAATCCCACCTAGTGGTAAGTGGAGATGTGGTCCAAGGTGGTGAGCACATTAACTTAGTAAAAGCCTATTCACTCTTTTCTTGAAGACATCCACGTCATAGGCAAGCGGGAACGCCAGCGCTGGCAAGTTATTCCAGTCCTTCGCGGTGCGTATAGCGAATGACGAGGCAAACCGCGTCGTCCGTACCGGCGGGATGTTCACGACAAAAGGATGGATACCCACCGTACGTCGTATCATTCGATGGAGAAACGGATATGGGCGAATTATCTCAAACAATTCCTGTGCACACTCTCCGAAATGTGCCCTGTAGAAAACCGAGAGGCTGGCTACTCTGCGCCTGTGCTCGAGGCTTTGCAGATTGGTCTCAACTCTCAACCAAATCTGGGTCACCAATGAGCCTCCAAGGCAGAAAGGTGACATTTGGTACGCCTGCCCAAATGTGCCAACAGGACTCTACACACGGCCGAACCTGAGCTTTGTACAAGGTTAAGAGTTGCCTGGGTGTGAAGTACCGCCGTACCTTTGCAAGCTCCAACTGCTTTATGTTGATCCAGACGATCGTAAGTGATTATGATCAACAAAGTTCGTTTAGCGCAGACGGAAGTTGGATAATGACCGGTAGTAACACAATTTTATGAGCACTTAGTAAATGTCACATACAAACATTATCACGCAGACTTGGTTACAAGATAGCTATCATAAAACCATACCGAAAACATTTGGACACAGTAAAATCTTCCGTTAATCAGTATGGCTACAAACCGCGTTGCCTTTTATTAGTATGTATGTGGAGCATGATGCAGATGATCTGTAAACACTAAAATGATTGGTGATCATTTCTCCCAAAGGCCTTAAACAGTTAATTCAAGGTAGAGTTCACAGAGATCATTGGCCCATAACCTGCCTCTATTAATAAAGAGTTATTGGACGATCTAGATTTAACGCAAATAGACTCACAATAACAGTTGGCGTGTCGTTGCTCAAGATACTGTACATTTTACCTTTTATCTGTGAGTGATGTATTCAGTCAGATCAAAGGAAACTGGACTGTGTCTTGAATTAGGCTCGATTAATCACAATGTAAGATTTTACTAAAACCTTTGTTGTAGGTAGATGTACCTACTGGATATGTAAATCAAGAAAAATATATTTTTTCTTTTATTTATTGTATACAGGAGGCACACGATATAGTTAGATACATAACTACATACCTACACACATAGAAAATACATCTAAAATTCTAGTAACACAGACCTGAAAAAAAGACGGACGTAACCTCGTCTAATCGAGAGTGAAGCATAGCAATGGCTGCCCGCTTACCATGTGTGCGTAATTTTTGATTCGCGATTGACGCAGTATGGTGTCAATGTATGGGTGTGTGTACTTGTACGAATAGAGAGTTGGTATTACTATTATGGGTGCTTCACTGAATTTGTTGTTGGGATTACGTCTGTCTTTTATTTAGGTCCGTGCCTAGTAAGCAGAGCGAAGTGGGTACCGTCCAGCTAGTTTCGTATAAATAAATACATATAACCCAATTCGTACTAGGTAATTATAATATCTATTAAACTCTCAAAAATATTTACTCGCTAGTAATATCCTTATTTTCACACAAATCACATTCCCTTTAGTTTGATGCCAGCAGCGATGTTTACGAGTTGTTGTAAAACTGTTCTCAGAACGGACAGTTTTATGTAAATTTTTAAATACCCCAATTCTATTTTGAGCGGGAATATTTACGATAGATCAGATTTTAGCGCGCAATTTTGACAGGTGAGGCCACAGAACTCTTATTCCTAGCGGAGGGTAAGGCTGTGTTGCTAGTTCAAAATTGACCGCGTTTTAGGGTGAATAGTTAAAACGACTCTTCCAGTAATATCTAACTGTTATAATAATAAAATTATGTACTAATAATAGTCCTGACCCTGTCAGCTGAGTGAAGGGTTCCGGCTACGTTTCTAGACGAGGCCGACATAATATTTGACAAATAATGTTTGTGAAGCAGAAGACTCTGAAGAGAGTTTAATACATAACTATATTTATTGAGATGGCATGCATACCTGTCGGTGTTATTGCACTTGTAATAATTATGGAAAATTTCATTATATCCCTAATCCCTAACTATATTATGAATGATTTTTACTGTAAACACCAAAGAAGCAATTATTTCAGATATTCTCTCTTCACTTAATATTTCTTCTTCTACCGTAGCTTATTTTGACTCTTATCTTCGGGATCGCTTGCAATGTGCACATGTATAAATTACATGTATAAGTTACATTTATTCGGATAGGTGTATACTCAGTATACTGAATTCGGGTGTACCCCAAGGTAGCGCTCGTTCTCCTCTTTTATTTTCAGTTTTTATTGACTCAGTCACTTCAGTTATCTCATCTAATTTCCATCTCTACACAGACGATCGGCAGATATATCCCCATTTTGATGCTTGTGATGTTAATACGGCTATTGTCGAGATCAACAAGGACTTGAACAATATTTAGTTTATGGTGTAGGTAATTTGATTTACAACTCAATCCTAAGAAATCACAAGCCATTATAGGTAGCAAATATTTGTGCAATGTCATTGATCGTAATTCTTTGGTACCTATCCTCATTGACGGATACCTTATTGCGTTATCTGATCAGGTGAAAAATCTCGTCATCATATTAATTTGACACCAACTTACAATAAATTGGAGTGCCCATGTCAGTGACGTTAGACGAATGGTTCACTTCACCTTTCACTCGCTCAAATGCCTCCAAAATATCTTACCCTTAGAAACTAAAATTATTCTTACCCAGTGATTTGACTTGCTGCCGCCTGCTTTTTGGATAAAACGGAGGAGCTTCATTAACAGACTTGAACGCTTACAAAATTTATGTAGGTATTTATTCGCTTTATTTTTGGTTTCATAAAATATGACCATGTTTCTGAATTTCGCAAGCATCTCCCTATCCATTTTCGTAGGAACACTCGAATAGTATCTCTTTAATTCAATGTATAATAATTACTGTAAGTATGTATTAATATTATAATATATATTACTAGCTGACCGGGCAAACGTTGTTCTGCCAAAAATTTTTTAGGGGTAGGGGGATGAAAAATAGATGTTGTCGGATTCTCCACCCTAGCCGATATGCACGCAAAGATTCACGAAATCGGTCATGCCGTATTGGGAGGAGTTCAACTTCAAAAAAGCGTGACACGAGAATTTTATATATCAGATATATATTTATTTTATAAATGTTTATATGTATATTTGTATATATACTTTCATGTGTGCACTAAGTTTGCCTCTCAAATATATGTAAATTTTCTTTTTTCGAAATAAGTAGTACCCCTGTGCGAATGTCTCTAAGTTTAATTTTTTCTGTATATTATTAACTTATTATTACTATATATATAAATAATAATTATTATTATTCAAATGTATATCTGTATGCATTGTAGCTCCCAAACGGAAGAACCGATTTTGATCTAGTTTTTTTGTATGAAAGGTGACATAATCAAGAGTGTTCTTAGCTACGTTTAGTGTAAATCAAACTGACAATTTAAGAAATAATTTAAGATTATTTTAAATAGCTACAACCGCGACAGACAATACCTTACATGAAATATGGCTTATTAAGCGGAATTTTCCTGTGTAGTAACCGTAATAAACAATACTGACCAGCGTCACTATATTGTGCCAGCTTCGTCTCAAGCAGCTGATGTAGCCTGATGTCATTTCCGTTAACCCACAAAAGCTCAAGCATTTATTTCACAAGTAGCTAAGTACAACGACCTTCCTTGAGTCAGAATATATTTACATAAAAAAATCAACACAATTTCATCGTTTCCGTACCAGTTTCGGTAATTGAATCATGTCGTAAAATTAGTATTTTAGTATTTTTGGTTTTTGACGCAAAAGCTGGGAATGATTATACCATAGTAGGTACTTTATTATTGAAATTCATGACCATTATTTATTTAATTGGGAGTTCAATTTGTACTCGGCCGGTTTAGTCAGACATTACATTTGAATTCAAAAACCTCATAGTATTTTTGAGAACTTATGCGATGCAAAAATACTTATCGGTCAATTCAGTGAAAAATAATAGTCATGTAATTCCATAACGGATGGATCGTGCCGATCGTGCGGATTGGTGGACTTCACACACCTTTGAGAACTTTATGGAGAACTCTCCGGCGTGCAGGTTTCCTCACGATGTTTTCTTTCACTGAAGCAAGTGATAATTAGCTTAACGTATGCACATAATATTTGAAAATTAGAGGTTCGTGCTAAGATTTGAACTCGGGCCCCTGCGTTCGGGAAACCAACGTTCTAACCAGTAGCGTAGCGTGGGGGGGGGCCGGGGGGGCCCTGGCCCCGGGCGGCACATGTAGAGAGGGCGGCAAGCCACTCGATTTTGAAATAAATAAAAAATATGTATTAAAATTATTTATTTTATATTTTTGTAATGTAAATTATTGTGTTATGAAAAAAAAAAACAAGAAAAGTGCATTTTTAATTAATAAAAAAATATTTTAAATAATATGGGGGCGGCAAAGTTCATTGAGGGTGGGCGGCAAATTTTCGGTCGGCCCCGGGCGGCGGGAGCCCACGCTACGGCACTGGTTCTAACCGCTAGGCTATCACTGCTCCAAACTACTTGTATATAGAATATACATGGTGTTATATTGTAATTGTAAGTAAATCCCTGAGGGTTGGTAATAAAAAAAAACATTGCCATCGCTCGTATTAAAACAAGCTCTAATTATTATGTTACAGACGTAAACGACCTTAGAAGTCTCTTACTACTGCATAAGAGATGGCGCTGAAAAATCTTTGTTCCTGATGAAATATTAAATGGTCTTTTTTTTATTTGTTTCAGGTACAAACATTCAAATAAAAGCATTGACCGACGAATTCAAGTGCACTAACTGGTTTTGAGCTAGTATCAAATATTTACAACAAAATAAACGAATCTGTATAGAATAATAAAATAATATTTCCTAATAACTCCGTTACATTTTACATTAAACGATATGATTAATTGTTTTTAAGTATGAGGCTAACTTTATAACATAATAAACAGTTTATAAGAGTAATATTTGAAACTACAGATTTAATTGTTAAAAATAGTGCAGTGAAAAAAGATATAAAAATTTACCGATTGTGGCTGAAGAAAAGAGAGATAAGATGTCGTTGGTAGCGCCGAGGAGAGTCCAGCTGGACTGGGCCCATTCTATACCATGGTAAGTAATATTAATATAGAAAACTTTTACCGCTCATTTACACGCGCGTGTCGCGGACCGTCTCGTGGCGCGTCCGTAAGCCACGCCCCCTACGCGCGTGTGAACACCGCGCGAGCGCCTTTGGCGCGCGCCTACAAAACCGCTCCCGACGCCGCGACGCGAGCCCGCGAGCCACGAGACGCTCCGCGGTCTGGTCCGCGAGCTCCCTGTTCACACGCGCGCGTATGCGCGCGTCTCGCGGATTGTCTCGTGGCTCGCGCGCGCGTCTAAATGGGGTATTACCGCTCATTTACACGCGCGCGCGAGCCACGAGACAATCCGCGAGACGCGCGCATACGCGCGCGTGTGAACAGGGAGCTCGCGGACCAGACCGCGGAGCGTCTCGTGGCTCGCGGGCTCGCGTCGCGGCGTCGGGAGCGGTTTTGTAGGCGCGCGCCAAAGGCGCTCGCGCGGTGTTCACACGCGCGTAGGGGGCGTGGCTTACGGACGCGCCACGAGACGGTCCGCGACACGCGCGTGTAAATGAGCGGTTAAATTACCCAAAGAAGGTAGGAATTAGCCGTATTAGTTACACGACAGAGGTGCTGCCACCTATGGAGTGAATGGTACCTATGGACTAATTAAAAAATGAATTCGTAACAAATACAGATGGAGCTATTTTATTAGTATCATTCAATTTTAGGGAATAACAAAATTTGTTTTGATAATACATATACGGATTATTTAAAAATGATTAAAGGAATAAAATATCCAGTCTGATAATATAAAAACAAAAAACACCACGGAGGTCGATGACCTAGCTTTCACGAGCCAACTTCACGCAAGTTCGTTTAAAAAAACTTGTCCGTCAGCTGAGCGAACGTAACACACTTCACAGCCGTAAAAACTAGCTGTCATGGCTCCTCGATCGATTTCGTTCCCGTGTTGAAAATCACGCGAAAATACGAAAAATATGTCGCGCAATGCGTTGAGAGACGCAAGCCACACCGTGATGCTATTAATTTCTACGTAACAACTATATCCAACAAGACAGTTCGTCCGTACAGTGTATTTTCAGTGAATTTTCAGCGTATCTAAATTTATTCACTGTCAGTGCGAGCATCTACCTCAATTTTCTGGGTGAGTCTCATGTTTTTGTCGCGTGTTTTACGTATTAACTCTTTCCTCATCTCGAGCACGTAATTGAACTATAATGTTTTGCGTTTTTAAATAAAGATTTATTAAGAAAATTCGTATGTGAATTCTTAAAAATCGATTATAAGTGGGTGGGATAGCGAAGTTATTTCCATCTCTTTCTAATATAACCCGGCCATGTTATGAAGTGACGTAACAACGCGAAGACTGCACCGTGTCGTAGTGCAGTCTAGTTAGTCGGGTTACTATCCCCGTCCCTTTTCTTTATAATTAAAAAATAAATTTGTGGATTTTTTATTGAAATTTCAAAGATTTCTAAAATAAAACCCTAAAGCTCTGAAAATAATATTAATGAAGGAGAATTAGTACATCGGACGTAACATCGTATGCCGGTTAGATATAAATACATTCAAAATAAAATCAATAAAGTGTATGTCATTCGCCCTGTCGGAGGCGATGTTTTTCTTTTAGGATAAAAGTTGTCTCATCGGAGCCTGTTCTGCCAAGTGTTGGTTTAAAAGAGTCCCAAAAATGTAGCCATTTCTTCGTAAAATATATTTGGTAAAGAAACTCAAATTATAAATTTATCTCTCACTTCAATTGATTAATTTATATAGGTACATATACAAAGAGAATTAACATCCTAATTCTTAACTGACTGAAGTCATTATTACATTGCAGTACCAACTACAGGGTTGTTTGTCTGGTATCTAAATGTATCCTTTATGTTTATTTTATGTCATATCTATACTAAACTATACATATTTGCAACAAAGATAAGTTAATTTAGTGACAACACAAAGTGGTATCAGTTTTTTACATGTTGAAGGTTCAATATGGACTGTATAATAATTTGAGTGTGGGCTTACAGAAAGGTTTACTAAAGCTAAGAGATGGCTGTTATTAGTTGAACATAAAACAACATTAAATGACGACCCTGTAGCCTAGTTGGTACGACCCTGCCTACGAAGCGATGAGTCCCGAGTTCGATTCTCAGCTGGGGCAGATATTTATGTGACAGATAAATATTTGTACTCAGGTCATGGGTGTTATTGTAATGTGTTATACCTATGTGTAGTCCATGCCACCAGCGACACAGTAAATGACCTACTGGGGTGTATGAGTGTGTAATGATATAACCATTTATTAAATTGTATTGACAGTATAACAATTATACATTATACACAAACAAGGGAGAACAAAAAATTATGTTACATCAACATCAAACATAATTATTAGTTTTTTTTTCGCATGTTGTATTTCATACTGAAAAATTAGTTTTTACCTATAGCCTACTGTGGTATGAGTGCATTAAAATTAATGGCTGATCTCAATGTTTAATGATTGTGTTATTGTAAACTCAGTAAAAGGGTTAATTTATCACCAATAGAGTTTAGTTGTAATAGTTATGATCATGTAATTGAAAAATATTAAGCTAATAGTATCAGGCGTTACTTTGCGGAAATCCATTGTTATTAAGTTAGTATTAGTTATTGTTGCAAAGTAGACTAATACTAACTTAATAAAATATTAAGCGCCAATTTTTGTTGAGTCAAGTATCATCCGCCTCCTGCCAGCTAATGGTTGGAGTTGGACATGTGAAAAAAGCTAGGAAGATTTTGTATTGGAACATTAAATTGTCGTTTTTAGTATTTTCCGTTACTTGTCATTTGTTTCTCACCTTTTAAACCTTCCCTGAAGTTCTATGAATATTTTAAGATTAAAATTACCCAAATCAGTCCAGCCATTCTCGAGTTTTAGCGAGACAAACGAACAGCAATTGTTTTATATATACAATACTAGCTTCCCGGACAGACTTCGTTCTGTGAAAAGTTTTTTTTTTATCAAAACCTTCCGTCTATCCTTTCTTTCAAGTTGGATCAAACTGCACACGGTGTGCAAATTTGATTAAAATCGGTTAAGTAGTTTAGGGAGTCCATCGCGGACAAACAACGTGACACGTAATATATATACTTATACTAGCTGCCCGGAGAGACTTTGTTCTGTCAAAAGTTTTTTTTATTAATACCTTTCGTGTGCTTTAAGGAAGATGTAAGCTACCCTATCTTTGAAGTTGGATCAAACTGCACATGGTGTGCAAATTTGATTAAAATCGGTTAAGTAGTTTAGGAGTACATCGTGGACAAACAACGTGACACGTAATTTATATATATTAAGATTAAGATATATAGATAAAATATGTATATAAAGTGTGTATGTATGTACTTACCTATTGATCTCCAAGTGTTAAATATGTATAAATTGGAACATGCAATATTATGATCATCAATCTTACTAAATGATCTGTAAAGTTGAACAGATGATAGAAATAATGTCAGCTAGATTCAAACAGGATCAGTTTATTTTTGTAATTACTAAAATGTTTCTCTGTTTTTTTTTGTTGTTAAAGCAGATTTTTATTAAAAAGCAACAAATTAAAAACAACATTAACATTTCGTAAATAAACTTATGTAGATCGGAATTGAATCTCAACTTTCATCTATATATATATATAAAATTGAAAAGCGACACACCGCTGATTAAACAAAAAATCTCAGAAACTGCCGTACCGATTAACATGAAATTTGGCAGGGAGATAGTTTATGCTAAGGAGACGTCCACTAAGAACGGATTTTTGGAAATTCATCCCCTAAGGGTTAAAAATACGGGTTAGAAGTCACTTTCATACAAACCAACTTTGTCAGTTTTAGATTTATAAATTTGAAATTTTTTATGTGAGTTTATAGTAATAAACAAAAGTTAACTTTAACACATTTTTTTGGAAAATCATCCCTTAAAGGGTTAATTTAATGGATGGTACTTAGTAGGCAACTTCGTCATTTTTGAAGTTAAAAACATGAAAATTTACATATTAGCTCCAGACTAGAAACAAAATTTGTAAGTATTATGTTTTTTTGGAAAATCATCCCCTAAAGGGTTGATTAAGACGGCGCAAATTAGTATGGCAACTTCGTCAGTTTTTAAATAAGAAGGGTGAAAATTTGTATATAAGCTTATAGTTAGACACAAAAAATAACTGTATCACTGTTTTCTCGAAATTCATCCCCTACAAATAGGGGTTGGAGGTCATTTTCATACAAACGAACTTCGTCAGTTTTAGAGTTGTAAATATGAAATTTTTTATGTAAGTTTATAGTAATAAACAAAAATTAAGTAACACATTTTTTTGGAAAATCATCCCTTAAAGGGTTAATTTAATGGATGGTACTTAGTAGGCAACTTAGTCATTTTTGAAGTTAAAAACATGAAAATTTACACATTAGCTCCAGTTTAGAAACAAAATTTGTAAGTATTATGTTTTTTAGAAAATCATCCCCTAAAGGGTTAATTAAGACGGCGCAATTTAGTATGGCAACTTCGTCAGTTTTGAAGTAAGAAGGGTGAAAATTTGTATATAAGCTTATAGTTAGACACAAAAAATAACTGCATCACTGTTTTCTCGAAATTCATCCCCTAAAAAAAGAAGTTGGAGGTCATTTACATACAAATCAACTTCGTCAGTTTTAGAGTTATAAATATGAACATTTTTAATGTTAGTTTATTGTTATTAACAAAAGTTAAAATTTAGCTGAAAATCATCCCTTAAAGGGCAAATTTACGGGATGGAACTTACTACGCAACTTCGTCATTTTTGAAGTTAAAAACATAAAAAATTATTATATTAGCTCAAGATTAGAAAGAATCAGTAATGTGTTTTTTTGGAAAATCTTCCCCTGAAGGGTTAATTAATTAGGGAGTGCAAGTTAGTATGGCAACTTCGTCAGTTTTGAAGTAAAAAACTTGAAATTTTATATATTAGTTCAAGATTAGAAAGAAAATTTAAAACTTGTGTTTTTTTTTTTGGAAAATCAACCCCTAAAGGGTTGAATAAGCTTATGCAAGTTAGTACGGCAACTTCGTCAGTTTTGAAGTAAGAAGGGTGAAAATTTGTATGTAAGCTTATAGTTAGACACAAAAAATAACTGTATACCCACCGTTTTCTCGAAATTTATCCCCATAAGGGGTAATACTAAGGGATTCTAAATATTTAAGAAACTACGTTAATTGTAACAGGTTTTTTGGAATTTCATCCCCTAACAGGTAACTAAAGAGGTTGCAAGTTTTTCCAGAACTTTGTCAATTTCAAACTCAGAAATATGAAAATTAATATGTAAGCTTATAGTGAGAAACAAAAAATTTGTGTAGAGCACTTTACGGACGGGAGCGGGAGACAGGAAGCGATAGAGGGACCGGAAATGGGAGAGGGAGAGGGACAGGGAGCGGGAGATGGAGAGGGAGAGGGAGAGGCACAGAAAGCGGGAGAGGGCCCGGGAGCGGGAGAGAGAGAGGGACAGGGCGCGGGAGAGGGAGAGGGAGAGGGACAGGAAGCGGGATAGGGCCCGGGAGCGGGACAGGGAGAGGGAGAGGGAGAGGGACGGGGAGCGGGAGAGGGAGAGAAAAGGACAGGGATTTCGATTTTCGACGGAAATTAGTTAAGTTGTTCCTTATACTTTGGATCACGTTTTAAAAAACTTTTAGTCGCGATAAAATTAAAAGTTTTCCCAGGAAACAAGATGAAATTTAGTATGGAATATTTTTAAAATACCAACGTCTTGCTTTAAATTTGAAACAAACGTTCTTCATTTAATTGATGGAATACATGTTTTCGAGTTTTTCAAAATTTTTCATGAAAAAGAAAAAAACTAATTAATGTTAATGTTGTTTATTTTTCAAAATCCGTTCCCGGAGGAATGATTTGTGATTGTATCGTAGGTTTCAGTATATAAATTCCTAAATATAAATACTTCAATATAAATTATTCTGTTTTTAAATTTTCTTCTGCAAGGGGTACAAATATGATAAGCATAAATTCCGCATGCGAAGCTGCGGGCAACAGCTAGTTTAATAATATTTTTTTGTATATTTTGTTCAGAATGGTGTTACGTAATGATACTCCGATATATAACACAATAAATCATTACTAATTAGTTTGAGGATTTTCTTATCGTGCTACTAGTGACTGACTTATGACCTCTTGTCATCGAAACTGGGTTAAACTGCATACTGCTAGTAGAATTTAACTGTATGTAGGTACTCTGCTTATTTTAAGAGGTTCACTAGTTATAGATTAGCATAACTTTGAATTTTCAAAGCTATTGGCAGGTTTAGGCCAAGCTATTGCGAAAGATATTGAGAAATCAGCCAAGAAACGTTTTTTGGTCTTCTTTGGCTGACAACGCATCAGTAATCCGTATGGAGTTCGTGATGTCCATGGACGACGGGACCGCCTTCCATCTAGTGGATCGACTGCTTGTGTTTAGCTCATTACATAAAGAAAAGGAATCCTGAATAATCGATGTAAGAGCTTACGCTACCTGTCCGTCGGAGAGAGTTATCAGACCATACGGTTTCATTTGAACGATTGATAGCCAAAGTAGACCAGCTGGGCGACAGGCTTACCTCAAAATAGCTGACCCCCAATAATGTAACTATCTGTATCGATTTAAGTTATACAAATATCTTCGCTGGTAAAATGCTTAATGCACCACCACTTTTATGATCCACCAGCCGCCACTGCTTAGAAATAAATAGGATCTCATTTGATTCAAGTTTACCTCTGTGTTATGTGAATGTGACCATGTTTGCTGTTCAAAAGGTCCCGGCTTCGACTCTTATTGGGTCACTGATGACATAGACAAACGTCCGTTGGCGGGTTTCGTTTCGTTTGCAGCGATTCATTTATTTATGTCTATTCCGCCTACTACATTCGAAAAATCGTGGTCTTAGGTGGTAGTTTTCCTTCATTCGCCTTTGACAGCACTATCAAGATACTTGACGATTTTTCGGCCAAAAAAAAAATACCTTTGTTTCCTTTAAGGTATACCTAATACAACGATGACTAATAATAAATATAACTTAAAGGTGAAGTTTGGATTACGCGTCACAAACAAATACGTTTACGACTAAGATTATCTTCCTAGTGTTACCAAATAATGTCACCACATATCACCAGTTGGCTCCTCTGCACCGTATCGGCTGTTTACATGAAAAACCTCTGAACAACCGTAGGAAATAATGAATAAGAAGTCATGCCCCATTTGTACAGTCGACACTAGTCTAGGCAATGTTTTAAAGCCTACATCTTGCGTAACGACTAGTAGAGTACACCGATCGATGTCTTGAGAATGAATGCGGTCCCGTTTCTTTGTTTCGATGAATGAAACGGAATGTATGAAAAGGCAACATCCTTTAGGCGACTAGGCAACTAGGGCTTAATTTTATACTGTGTTTCTGCCCAGTAATACCAGGTGTCTTCAAGAGGTGAGTGAATAGGCGTTTGCTCAGACCTGCTCTGCTAAGTTAGTGCTCTCATAATTTTGAACTTTATGGCTACTTACCAGGTGGGATTGTTGTTTAGCATCAACTATTTTTTTGTAAAAATTGAGGCAATCACACTTTTAGAGCGATAGATGATAGATCTTAGATGATATCATAAGTGTATCTACGCTTGCAAATGATTTGAGACACGTTTCAGAACTAACAATAACAGATGAATTCTGGCAGACATTTATGTGATACTTAAAAACTGTTTGCGTGTCACTTTTAGACGTCTGATTGCGATTTAAATGCTTGTAACCTTCATATTAAAGATAGCCCAAAATAAGTATGGATATGCTTGCAACATAAATAGGTGATTACATTTAAATACTTCTGATTCTGTTGGAAGGATCTCTTAAATCAGAATGGCTACAGGATAAGATACCAATGCTACGCCTTATCTAGTTACCGATCATGAGATCGATTAGCAGCTAATTCGTCGAACGCCGATTTTTTTATAGCCTAAACGGCCTAAAGGGCTGACGAAAAAGCAGACGGGCCACCTGATGAAGTGGTCACCGTCACCTGTGACATGAGCTGTTGCTCAGAACCAGAGGTTTCGCTAATGCAACGTTGGCCCTGAAAGAGAACTCCTTTTACACCTTTTGCCGATGCTAAAAGTAGCTTGTTTGCGAAGGACTTAATCCTGAACGATTTGCCATGGCCATCCCGCGCTTCGCTGGTCGCTGGGGAATTTCTAATAAACTTCATTATCGACTGGTACGAACCTTAACGAGCTTGGAATTAGCTAACACACATTCACGTACTAGATTATTGACTTGAGATGGACTTGTGGTGTATTTAGGGATAAGCCGATAACGATTTAGAGGGTTAAAAACTTCGCACTAGGGAAATTGAAAAATTTAGGTAGGTAATAGATTAACAACATTTGCAAGGATTTGTGAAGCTTAAACCTACATAGCTCTCGTTGTCTTATGTTTTAACTTTTAAGTCCATTTAAAATTTAAAGAATTACATTAAATTAAAAAAAATAGTAACATGAATATGTGTAACATTGTAAATTTTAACATATAATAATAAAATTATAACATATTAATAAATTTACGTATTCATAATTTATTATTATAATTGAAATCTGTTTGATTGCATGAATAAATTTACTGACTATCATAATTAGCACGTTTATAGGCGGGATTTAGTGGGATGTAATTTCAATTATTGTATGAAACTTAATTATTTGTGGTTTTGTACCGTAAATGTGGTTTTAATTCAAAAATAATATTCCATCATTCGATCTAGGCCTTGACTGAGAGAAATCAACAAAAAAGCAATTTACAAAACCTTGATCAAACGTACGACAAGAACAATAAACAGATATTAAGAAATCAAACATTTCATGGTCTGTTACGAAACTCTAAAGGTGCTCCCTCACTTGGAACATTCGCTTGTAATGTAATGTTTCAGATTAATTTTGAGCATTACATTACAGTATTGCCTCCCTGACTGACGAGCATTCGCGTGTAATAGTAGATTAGATTTTGAGAATTTAGTTGATGATTTGACGCTTCAGGCGAAGAAACTAAGGTGTCAGCGGTGGATGGAAGTGTTGACGGCATGGGTGTACTTTGAGGAACCGATGATGGTTCAGCACAGGTTGATCGATCACGCGAGCGTGACAATTGAGAATCTGGAGTGCAATATCCTTGTTGCTGGTACTCATATTCGCCGCGGTCGGCACTGAACAAGATATTGTAAATTTCAAGTGATGCGCATTGATGTTACAAGTTGTATAATTATATCGGTGCTTTTCTCTCACCAACGTAATTCTCGAATCTGTAACATTACAATTTGCGCACTGTAATGCTCGGTTCTCCTGCCTCACTGATGTAATGCTCGACTCTGTAACGTTACATTACAGGCGAATGCTCCAAGTTAAGGAGCACCTTAACGTTTAGCGAAAGCCGATTATAAGGTTATAACACTAGCCTACTCACTTAAGAGGACAGTAAAAAAATTACATAGGAACATAAAAAATAAGGTAGCTGTAAAATTACTACATGATATTATTTTTGGGTCGAATTGTTTAAAATTTATAAAATAATATATACTGATGAAATAACAAGAAATGATAATATTTTATCTTATTCACGAATGTAATAATTTATTTTGAAATACATATATACCTACCACATTATAATAAATAATATTTCTGGTTATAAATAATACTAATACTTTCGAAAAGCGCAAAATGTCAAAACCTTAAAAACATTAGATAGATCACTTCCTAGCTATGTATCTATATAAAATGACTTTCTTCTCTTTTCATCTAATTTTTCCCTCCACTTTTATTTTCGTTTTTTCCGCTATCTATCACCCACTCCGTCTGCCTATCGCTTCTGTGGTAAAAATGATGGTTCTGGCCTATCTCTGCTGTGGTATGAATAATGTTGTTTTTTGAGGTCTATTTAGAAAGTTTTTTTTTTAATCTTTTCTAGTCTCTGATGTCTTTATGCACGCCGCTATACGCTCTATGTATTACAATTGAATGAAAACCGATTTTCATGTTTGTCCCCCGTCAGACCCCTGCATCATACATTTATGTATACGATAGAGAAATAACTAAGGAGCTTTTAATAAAAGCTCTAGGCTTACATGGCAGTATTTAAACAGTAGCAGGGTTTAAAAGTAAATATTGACAACCCTATGTAAATATGTATTGTTCGCTGAACCAAACAGCCTCTTAATGAGATCCGAGGCGGGAAGATTTGACCTTCACACAATCTTGGCCCACGCACTGACTCGTGGTTTCCATGTCTCATCTCTTGTATTGTGATAACCTGGTTTCAACCCATTAATTTACAATACGGAGCGAGGCACTGGTCTCTCGGCATATTTATTTGAAGAGTTAAAGCGTACTCTTTCATTATGTATTTATGTCGCTTTAATGCATATTGCTCGAGGGTTAACACAAGGGTTGCGGACGATAAAACAAGCAAGATAGTGGGTCGGCTTCAATTTAATGACATTATAATGGATTATGGAATTTGAATTCTTCAAATTATTATCTTATATATAAAATTCTCGTGTCACGGTGTTAGAAGTTGAACTCCTCCGAAACGGCTAGACCGATTTTCGTGAATCTCTGTGTGCATATCGGTTAGGGTTGAGAATCGGACATCTATTTTTCATCCCCCTACCCCTAAAAAATTTTTGGCACAACGTTTGCCCGGTCAGCTAGTTATATATATGTCGGAAATCAGTAATTTCAAATCATAAAATGGAACGTCAAGCTGGAAATAGCTTGGGTGTATTCGGAAGTGCAAATTGTCTACTGTCATTTGAGTACACGCGGTGGCGGGGGTCACAGAGGACAGCTATTGACTTGCCAACCGGCAGCGGGCACTCTTTAGACAGCCTCCGAGCTGAGCGGACGATAAAGTAGAACGTCGTTATTATGGCCGAGTTTAATTTGCATTAGCATTGCACAACGTTTACTTTATGGAGAGCACAACTGGGTACAGTGTGTACTGATGGACTGCGATCGAGCAGGTATTGCGTGTGTTGACCAGTCAGTAGCGCGTTATGCCGGAGCCAGCGAGAAGTGCACGTGGACTGTTTTCTATGCACAGTCATACCCTTTGCGAAGAGTAGCACCCATGCGGCTGTGATGGTTCGCTTCTGATGAGATAGGTCATAGTGCCAGCGATTGGCGGATTTATCACACGGGTTTTAATAAGCGCGAGAGGCGCGGGCAAGTTGTGGAGCCGGGATGGCTGTGAGTGTGCAATGCGACGTGTGAATTATGGTTGGTTACCCGGAATGCCGCACCGCGATGTAAATCCGACTTCACCGCGTTCCATTAGCGATTGGTTATGTTATTCGAGCGACATAGTAATCTGTTCAGAGCCATGTGTATCAGTAGTAATTGCCTACTAAATTAGTAGCAAGTGTAAAACATGTGTTTCAATGGGTTTCTAAGTAAAATGATGAAAACGCCCACAGTTTATTATTTTCTGGACCACCTATCTGCGACATCAGATCGTGGGATAATGAATCCGAATTTCAGGTTTTTCAGATGGCTATCTTGATATGATATTACAAACAGTGGACGGTGAACATGTCAAATAAGGATTCGTTTGAGGTTATAAACGTAAGGAAAGTAAGACAGCGATTCGGTATGGCATTTTTATTTCATTTTTATTATTATTGGTAAGCTCCTGCAGCCAGCATGTTATCTCGTAGCGAACAGAGCTAGTGCTCTTCATTTATCACGAACAGATGCTTAATGAACATCCTCGTTGACTGACGCGTTGGCAACAGCTTTCCTTATTATCTGCCTGAACTCCTGGCCAACACTGCTCTCAGTGTCCAGGCAACGCCTGGTTGTCATATCCGTGGCGTCTTTGTGGCGCGTTACATAGCACCAGGATCATGCGTTTCTTTTGCTGAGTATGGTGCCGAGTTACCGAGTAACCGGGTGTATTAAAAGAAAAGTTATTTTCTAAATGGCGCACACTTTAAAAAAAATAGTTACCTTAGGTGAAAGAGGTAACGAGCTATTGCGATAGTGCAATCCCCCACATGGATGGCATCTTTGTTCTCATTTGTTTAATTTAATTACCGTTACTGAATTACATTTTATTTTAATTTCTATTCGATGACTGCAAGCGACAAAATAATAAAAGGTATCACTAAGCAGAATCAGAACATCCGATAGTATTTTTGTGTAATATCTTGACTTCTAGTGTAAATGGTGCCGTCATCTTGAACTGTAAAAACACTTGACAGAATGTTCAAAGTTAAGGTCTCGTGAATTTGATTTTTAATAAAAATATTGTGCTTCTTGTAGCATCTAGGTTTTCCTGAAAATAGGACTGATCGGAAAGAATTTAAAGTGGAGGTGAAAGTGTTTAAAGTGGAGGTGTGCGTAAACAATAAATCGTTTCGCTTATTTGTGCTTGATTCAACGAAGTGTTATAAAGTCTTTGCACAGTATCTTTCATCGTAGTTATTATTAATTTGCGCCAACAGAGTTGTTCAAAATCAGTGCAAGTATATTGTTTTGTGAAACTAGAAGCATTCTGTAAATGAGATAAAGAATTTTCTGTTTTCTAACATCTTGTTATTATTTAATTTATCGTCTACCCTCAGTTCATAAAAATAACATTTAGAAATTTCGTGTCTTGTCGTTGTTTTTTTTTGTGTGTTTCAAATAAACTAAGTGACAGTGACTGTTGTATGGACATGCAAGCTTGGAAATAACCAAGAGGCTATCATTGCGATTGCGGCGTAATGATACCGGGCATCAATGCAGGTAGCGTTTGTTGATAGTGATACTGTTGGGAGCGTATCCGGCTTCTTGCACTATGGCTTGCAATTACCATCAGAGACGATGACATGATTATAACAGGTGATCTGTATTGTTTCTTTTTTTTGTGGCTTAACTAAACAATAATTATTCCTTGTCGAGTTTGTGATAATTATGCGATTTCGCATTTGATATTTGATAGTTACCTGGGTTTGGATACTTGACGATTTCTGGTAACAAAGGATCTGGTAACAAAGATCACTGGTCTTTGCTCACCCAACATTGAGTAACTGGCACCAAATGAGTGAAGAATAGACGTTTTGTTACTTACAAGAAACATCTAAAGATAATTATTACTTTACTGAAGAGTTGTGCTGTTTTTGAATTATCTTTAAAACAGACAGGATGACATAGTGAGAAAATTTAATAGGTGCAGTTTTTTTTTTTGATTTTAAAATATTGCTTAAGATACCTAACCTCGTCAAAGTAGAAACGTACCATGGCTAGTTGCCAGTTCCGTCAGATGCACCATGATCTTTGTGTGTGATAATTATATTAGGTAAAAGTTAAAGTGCTTAAATATTACTAAAATTAACACATCTTTTCTTAGTGACAGTATCAAATTATACTATGCACTTTATGATAGATAAGGAATTAAATAAAGAAACCCTTTTCTCAATCTTCACTGCTACTGAAACCTGTAATTGCTCACAGATTAAACAGTCAACTGATTGACGTGATATAAAATGTACCCATCGCAAAGTAACTCAATTAAGGTGACTTACAAAATTCATTAACAGCTATGCTGCAGTAAGCTGGTTCTTTGGCAAGGGAATATTATTGTGGTCGTATCACATATTATCATAGGGAACGTCATAATAGCTGTCACTACCTTCTCAGCTAGTTCAGAAAGACTGTTTGAAACAGGTGATCTGCATTTCACAGTAATAACGTTTTACTTCAGCAGGTAGGTACTCTTTTGCCGCAGTGTTACGCTTAAACGGGCTACCTACGTAATTTTCTTAAAAAAATAATAATTTCGAGTAAACACTCGTAAGGGTGGTGAATGTACACGTATATTGGTCGCGTAATGTCTAGTTTTTATTTTATTTTATTATGTAGTCAATTTCAGTGTACAAACCAAATTGGAAAATAATAATTTGTTGGTTGTATCCTGGAGATGCCTTTCACTTTCTTCGACAATTGATTTGTTGGTTTACCATATAGTGAGAGGTCACAGTAATAGTAATCAATCGGTATTGAGTTCTAAAATTCATAGAGTAACTATTTGAATGAATCTTATTGAAATTAATTGTTGCTGTGTTGAATTTTGTCCAATGTAAGCATTCAATGGTAATGCAAAGAGCAAGCTACCTATTTTTTTTTTTTTTTGTTGCGGAAATTATTTATTGTCCTGGGGAACGCGGTACGCAGTCAACTTTGATAGAAGTCTGATTTTGGAGGAAACCAGAGACGTTTTCTGGGGGAATTACACCATAAATTTTTTATTTTTAGCTTACTTAGTCGTTCTTTGACCACGACTATGAAGTAACTACGTTAAGTGTAAATTTTGGTTGAATATTCGTTCAATGTTGAAATAATTTTTGGTGAAATTCAAATACCTTAGTCAATTTAGTCATACAAGGTAAAAATAACTTGACGGAGTGACATTGTTTTCGGTTGGTTTTTAATGATGCGTGGAACGAATTGTTTGAAAATCACACATTATATTGACATCACAAATTATTGAGTCAGACATTTTTGGTAGAATATTTCAATTTTACGAATTAACTCATTTATTATGAGCTATTTTAGTACTTGTGAAGTACTCGAAATATTTACGCAATAACCTCGATGCATGGGCTTAGCTACCACTAGCTACCACCTAGTTGGCTTAAGACGATAACTGTACAGCCCTAGTGTGATTCGATGCTGACGATTCTTTTTTTTTTTTTTTTTTTTACGAGCGCAGGTTCAGTGGATGCGTCGACCAATAGATGCTAAAAGACCATTACGTTCTACTCTAATCAGGGGCCAGGGTCAACGCTGACCCTCAACAATTTAGATATGGCTATAGAAATTTAATGCCTCAATGATCAAGTAGCTTTCCAATAGATCAGGAAAGGCCGAGCTAAAGAGATACTTTTGTTTGTTTTCTTGTTACAGATTAACCATGATAGTGAATTTACTCTATGATGTATACAGCGTTCCGATTCAAGAGCTCACAAGCTTGTTCGATGGTTTATACACCATCGCGAGTATGGGATCACAAAGCACCCACGAGGACGTGGGGCCTGTCATGATGGCCGTGTCGGAAATCAGTAATTTCAAATCATAAAATGGAACGTCAAGCTGGAAATAGCTTGGGTGTATTCGGAAGTTGAAGATGGCAGCACCGTGCAAATTGTCTACTGTCATTTGAGTACACGCGGTGGCGGGGGTCACAGAGGACAGCTATTGACTTGCCAACCGGCAGCGGGCACTCTTTAGACAGCCTCCGAGCTGAGCGGACGATAAAGTAGAACGTCGTTATTATGGCCGAGTTTAATTTGCATTAGCATTGCACAACGTTTACTTTATGGAGAGCACAACTGGGTACAGTGTGTACTGATGGACTGCGATCGAGCAGGTATTGCGTGTGTTGACCAGTCAGTAGCGCGTTATGCCGGAGCCAGCGAGAAGTGCACGTGGACTGTTTTCTATGCACAGTCATACCCTTTGCGAAGAGTAGCACCCATGCGGCTGTGATGGTTCGCTTCTGATGAGATAGGTCATAGTGCCAGCGATTGGCGGATTTATCACACGGGTTTTAATAAGCGCGAGAGGCGCGGGCAAGTTGTGGAGCCGGGATGGCTGTGAGTGTGCAATGCGACGTGTGAATTATGGTTGGTTACCCGGAATGCCGCACCGCGATGTAAATCCGACTTCACCGCGTTCCATTAGCGATTGGTTATGTTATTCGAGCGACATAGTAATCTGTTCAGAGCCATGTGTATCAGTAGTAATTGCCTACTAAATTAGTAGCAAGTGTAAAACATGTGTTTCAATGGGTTTCTAAGTAAAATGATGAAAACGCCCACAGTTTATTATTTTCTGGACCACCTATCTGCGACATATATTTATTACGTACATTACACAAGTCTATCCATATATTAAATTGTTCGTATAAAAAAATAAACTTGACAAGTGCGAGTTAAACTCGCTTGGAGAGGGTTCCGTACGTTGATTATGTATTAATCGTTATTTTTCTAATTTATTTGTTTTTGCCGATTTTTTTAAGACCATAGTTCTTATAGGTTTTCCTGTAATATTTAAGTAAAGAAGGCGGGGGGAGGGGGGGATGGTACATTTTTGACTTTAATTTTTGTTCTTTCTTGAATAATTTTATCTGTTGTAGAATTATAATAAAAATATATTTGAGATCCTTACAACAAGCCCTTTCATTTGACATAACACACGATACCGTTTGCAAAACATTTTTTGTTTAATTTTGATTTCTTTAAAATTTAGTTTTTTTAAAATTCAGTTATTTAACCAATTTCAACTCATTTGGTCAAGTAGTTTAAATTGGCTGTGAACTGAGGTCGCCCAAACACGAGTGATCGTATAAGGTTTCCGTTTTTTTTCATACGGAACCCTAAAAATTAATTTATGTTAGAAAAACAAGCTCATTATAACATCAAAGAAACTAAATGTTCTAGATTTTATCCACTCCATGAAAGCAACCCCTAACATACCATGCTAGAGTATCTCTAGGCCCCTTATTTGTCGGGATGGGGGACAGACATGCAATTATTGATTTTTTACGATTCCGCATCAGAAGGGTCGACTCTGTAAAAGTATAGTTTGTAACGAATAGTCGAACCTTGCTTTGCTTTGTAAAACATTTTTGCATATACAGGGTGTCTTTAAAGTAGTACGAAAAACTGAAAGGGAAGAATTAGGGACCACTCTGTAACATTCCCCTTCAAAATGGGAATAATAACCTCTGCGCAGCACCAGTTAAAAATGTAATGTGTAATGTGTCAGGAAACCTGCATGAGTGAGAGTTTTCCACAATGTACCTACCTATATGAAGGCGCCGCCGTGAATCTCCATTCTATGCTATTCAATTATTATTTATGTGAACGTGAGGAGAACTAAAAATATACCATGGAACGAAGTAAAAGGAACATATTTAAGACTAGCTGACCCGGCGAACTTCGTATCGCCTAACAAACTATTTTTTTTTCTAAAATAAAAGTAGCCTAAGTTACTCCTTGTCACATCAGCTATCTGCCAGTGAAAGTCCTGTCAAAATCGGTCCAGCCATTTCAGAGATTAGCCGGAACAAACAGACAGACAGACAAAAATTGTAAAAAATGTTGTTTTGGTATATGTACCGTGTATAAATCAAAAATCCACTTAGTAAAAAGCGGTTATTTTAATATTACAAACAGACAGAATGTATAGAATATAGAACGTATAGATAACCTGTACCGTAGAAGACAATCTTCGTCGATATAATACATATGTATATTTCCATAATCCCATCCCACTAATATTATAAATGTGAAAGTTTGTGAAGATGAATAAATAAATATTACATTATAATTTTTAAAGAAAAAAAATCAACAAACACTTTTGAAACATTTGAAATATTTTAGAATTAAAGTGGAATAAATTAATTAAAGTAATAATGAAAAAGGTGTTCAATTAGGTACAAAAGGATGTTATTAAATACACATTCGCATTCCCTGAAAGAGCCAAAGTTTCACCATAAAAACCTTTTCCCGGTACATGTATTTGAATCGTTGCCAACTCAATATTGGCCACTAAAATTAAGTATAGGCGTAGTAAGTTGAAGCTTGCTATAGAAAACTTGAAACGGATAAATAAATGAGCTTTAAGGCTAACTCGAGGTGAGCTCAATAGAAAGTAATTGGCAACATACATCTTATATAGTTCTTACAAAAAAAAAACCGACTTCAAAATAAAAAAATTAGAACATCATTATTGTAGTCGAAGTCAATTAAATACGCATTATTAGGGGTCTACTGCTCAGATTTCGCTAAATGGGACCACATGACAAGCACCAGCTTTCGAATATAAAAAAATCAAAATCGGTACACCCAGTAAAAAGTTATAAGGTAATTAATACACGTTAAAAAAATACAGTCGAATTGCGAACCTCCTCTTTTTGAAGTCTGTTAAAAAAGATTACTTACCGTAACGCTTCCCGCCCACGTCAGTCTTTTTGTAGGACCGATAATCGGGCCGATTTTTCTTCCATATTATTTCTGACCGACTTTTTGACCGACTATTGCTATCAGTACGTTCTATTTTTCTCCTACAAAAAAGCGGTCACCGATTATCGGACGTGGGCGGGAAGCGTAACGCTTCAGCCCACGTCAGTCTTTTTGTAGGACTGATAATCGGGCCGATTTTTTCTTCCATATTATTTCTGACCGACTTTTTGACCGACTATTGCTATCAGTACGTACTATTTTGCTCCTACAAAAAAAGCGGTTACCGATTATCGGACGTGGGCGGGAAGCGTAAAAGGTATTAAGGGCATCACAGTACCATATTTGGTGCGATAGTAGTGATGTGATACGGTTTAGTTTAAAAAATCTGGAATACCTACATTTTATTACCCTATTTTCATAGTCGGTTTAACAAAAGGAACGTTAAGAAAAACTCATGGCCTATATTTACAGAGGCCACCAGCTTTCATGATATTATAATTTTCTCTCATTTTTCTACAAAAGTTCACTTTGCATTTAAGGAACCGGTAGAAGAAAATATGGCTTGGGAAATTGGCGAATATCTGTACAATAAAAAATAGAATGTTGCATGATTTGAAACCGGATTATCCCATCACATTATTTTCACGAAATTTCCCAATATAAGGATTTTGTAGTTGTGGTTTTGGGAAAAATATATATATATATACATATACTAGCTGCCCGGACAGACTTCGTTCTGTCAATTTTTTTTTTATTAAAACCTTCCGTCTATCCTATCTTTCAAGTTGGATCAAACTGCACACGGTATGCAAATTTGATTAAAATCGGTTAAGTAGTTTAGGAGTCCATCGCGGACAAACAACGTGACACGTAATTTATATACATTAAGATATTAAGATATATATGTTGTACCCTATTGTCATTGCAAGTCTAAGGAATAATATACATGCCGATGATTATAATCTTTCTCTGTCTTTCCAGGGAACAAGAGCCAACGTGCGAGCGAGAGGCGTTCGACCAGATTGCACCGCATCCTTCCAATCGATCAGGTGGGTTAATTTATAGCTTATAAAGGTACCCACTGACGATACGTCCATCAATCCAAATGGAGTGGTCGTCTTCCAAAATCGTTCCGTGAATGGTAAAATAATATTCCATTTGGATGGACGTCGTCCAGCTCTGGATTTCCAAACGGATTGAAATCCACGCGTCCAATCTAAATGAACGTCGTCTGCGGCCGACTGTCAATGTCAAAAACGTGCGCCACGCCATTTGGAAGCAGTCCGAATCGTCAGTGAATGGGCAAATCGGCGTCCATTTTCTTGTGTTTATTGTCTCAGTTTATGTTTTGGTGTCGATGGTGGTACTTGGTACATGTGCTGGATCTGTCATTTGTATCTAACAAACAAACTTCTCCGTACCTACCTATTGAATTATATTATTATAATGCCTACGTCTACGCCTCTCATGAGGACTTATGGCTTGCCTCATATTATTATCTTGTTTTTTTATTAATGGTGTCACAAGTTCCAGTAATTTGTAATACGTCTGTTTGTCCATTCTCAAGTAGTTTCTCCAATCAGTGGGCTCTAAAATAATTTTAATAAATAATAAATAAATAACTCTTCACACTCATAACCCCACACTAGGATTCCCTGTGTCGTGGGTGCCATGGACAACACATAGAGACAAGGGCATTCACACCCAGACCGAGAACAGAAATTCAAACTCATCATTAAAATTTCCGCTCTACCGGGAATCGAACCCAGGACCCTTGGTGCGGCGATCCGGCATGGTAACCATTGCCCCACATGGGTCGTCAAATTCAAATTCTTCAAATTCCGACAATAAGTTGATAATGTGTAAATGTATGTATTTCTTTGTTTCAACCAACCCCTTCATCCACTTCTTAAGTTTTTTTTTGTCGTTTTATTGAAATACACACTGCTATTGCCACGACTGCAAAGATCGAAGTGATGCCATGCGTCCAAACGGAAGTATAGTCAATGGTACCTTATCAGGATACATTTTCATTTGGATTGCATCCATTTGGAAGTCTACCAAAGGGACTTATCGTCAGTGGGTACCTTAAGGTGTCCGAAGACAGGGGTCGCCCGATGATATATTTAACCAATGACGTAGGTAATGCCACCAGATACGTGAACAGTGTGGTAAAAAAACTTTCAACCTTCATTCGTCGATTAATGTGGCCGGCAACACAACGGTTAAGGTGAAGTTACACGAGCAATTTTTTAAGCAAATTTTGAAGGCGGTTCGACTTTTTATTTAAAAGTTTTTATTTTTAAATTTTTTCAAAATTCAGACCCTGGGATGGTTTTGATATTTAGATATTACCAAAAACAAATATTTTTTAACTCGGTTCAATTATTCCAATCCGATGAGGAGTTACATATTTTGTCTCCAAGTCAGGTTATCAGACCCTAAGATGGATCAACGAGGAATTGGTTGAGCTATACAAATATAGCGCACTGCAAGCTACTGCCGCAAGAAGAACTTAGTCCATCGCCAGTTGTTGCTACACTTAATTACATATATTTAGTTTCTCCACATCACCCAATTCATACTGGAGCCACAATGGAGCAACAGGGGACAAGATTGGGCAATATAGAAATTGCTTGATGTGGCCGTGACGTCAAAATTGCCTAGTATTGCCGGAATCAGCAATTTTAATTGCTCGTGTAACTGCACCTTTTTACTGATGTCCATTGGCGACGATGACCACTTACAATTAAGTGTCTAATCTGCTGATTTGTCAGTTATTTACATACAAAAAATAATAATGGGGAACAATTTCTTAATGACTCTACCTGTTGAACGAAGGGTATCGGGTACGATTTCCGGCCTGACTGGCCAGATAAATATAAGAAAGGTCTTCAGTTCTTGTTTGTTTACTATTATCTATGTTCGTGGATAGTCTAGATATTATGAGAATGTGATCGTTTTGCAAATTTCAACATCACCATATCCTGTCCATATGGGAGTTGGTTTCGATCCACTTCCAGTATCCTGTAGAGATGTTCCACTAGTACACACCAATGATTAGAAAGAGAACATTCTTTGTAGTACCCTAATAAGTAAATTTTAGTTATAAATAGAGATTTATGTGATTTCAGAGTCGTCGTCTTCCTCAGCGGACACTGCTTCACAGGGCTCCGGTTCCGGACCACCGCCCGCGCCACGCGAGCGCCGAAATGAACCACAGGTAATAAAATAATAAACAATAAACGCTACAGTCTACACAATCATAGCCTCACATTAGGCTTCCTTATATCGTGGATGCCATTGACTACACACAGACTAAACACCCAGATCGAGATCAAAAACTCAAACTCTTCACTTAAACGGTTCGGCATGGTAACTATTAGGCCACGCGGGTCGTCATACTAATCTATGCATCTATAATATAGATGATGTATAAATAGTATCTATACATCTATACATCTATACAAGTAAATAAAATTGGAGTGTCTTTTTGTAATATTAAAATAACCGTTTTTAACTAAGTACATTTGGATGTATACACGGTACATATACCAAAACAACATTTTTTAAAATTTTTGTTTGTCTGTCTATCTGTCTGTTTGTTCCGGCTAATATCTGAAATGGCTGGACCGATTTTGACGGGACTTTTACTGGCAGATAGCTGATGAAATAAGGAGTAACTTAGGCTACTTTCATTTTAGAAAACATAGTTTGTTAGGCGATATGAAGTTCGCTGGGTCAGCTAGTATTATATAGGTCTATCAGTCCTATCACACTGACGCATAAGCTAAAAGTCGCCCAGCTATGGAAAGTGCTATGTTTGGTATTTCTCTACGCGATCGAATCAGAAATGTTGAACGATGAGACGTGCGAGGTTGACCGACGTACATAGCTAAGAATTAGCCGGCTGAAGTGGCATTTCCAGCCCGCATAGTTGTAAGGACCAATTACCGTTGGGGTCTAGGGCAGACGCCACACAAGACAGCGGGTATCTCTGCTGGATTCTAAAAGCTCACGACCAGTCAGAATGACACACAACTGTTAGTTAGGGGAGACCTATTCCCAGCATGGAGCTCAAAAGACGGCTTAGGGCTTTTATCGGTTTGCGATTTCGTTTTATTAAACTAGACCGCGGGCGAAGAATTATAGAGGAAACTTAAGTTGAGTTTCCTTTATTGTAGACTTATAAAATATCAAAATGAACTCACGGACGTTAAAAAAGAACGTCCGTCTTTCTTTAAGGTCCGTGAATGGACCATATAATATGTTTTAATAATAGAAGATATTATCTAAAGTCTATTTTTAGACGAGTCTTATTTGTTAAACAATCTTGACGCTGGCACTGCTGTTTATAGAAATATTAATTTAAATTACAATATTTGAAAAATATATTAATTGTAAACAGAAATTAGTTTTGGCATTAAATGATTATTTTGTCTTTAAATTAGTTTTATTTTGTGTCAGCCTTATTTTTATAAGGCACTCTAAGATTGTTTACAAACTAGAAGTCGCCTAAAAAAATTTAGTGTAGATATGTTGTCGTTATATTTAGATATTTACTACATTTACACATGCATATACTTACATGGATTGGTTGTTTAGATCGATCGTTCGCTAAACCTTTTACGGTTGTGCTAGCTTGGCAATCTCATTAATACTCACATGTCAAACTTGTAATAGCTCCTTATCAATAGTCACACTTTACTTCACCTGTGCAAACGTGTTTTTGTATTGCTTAATATAGATTTTTATTAGTTTTATATTGCTGAAATAGTTTCAATTAATAGTTTGAAAATTAATCTATTACTGGTGAAATGATGAGATCAATGGAATATAACGTGCTGCAAGTAGTCGAATATTTAAATGTAAGTAAGGATTACCCGGAAGATTAGAAGGGCTCGTAATCCATCGCCTTTGTCTCGTAATTGATAGGGAGTTTAGCTTAGTCGAGGATGTTTTAATTTAGGTGGATCACAACGATATAAAGTGTAGTCTTACTAGGCTATATTAAGTTTTTCAACAGCAGTTCAATGAAGACACTTAAGTAATTAGAACGATATTTTTTTAACTAGATATAAAAAAATATCCACAGGTACACAGATAGTCATGGTACAAATAATAATTAAACATTTGTATTACAATTAGTCAATTAAGTAGCATATTTATATTTTATTAATATTTATTTATGTATGAAGTTTTTAAACCAAGCAAAGTAATGTAAGTATGTAAGTAAAGGCCGGACAGACAATAATAATGAATAAAAGAAAAAGAAAGTAATATTTATTCCGTCATAAGAATAGCAAAAACGTAAAAATTCTATGGTAAGATTATAATGATAAAGTTTGATTAAGTTCGGAGTTGCAGCTACCAAATGACGGAAACACTCGCACTCAGAAAATGGCGCAGTAGCTGGTAGGTACCTATTAACTTACTGCGTCCTCTGATATTTCAGTGTTCCCGTTCTCATCGTCTATACATCTATACAAATAAATAAAATTAGAGTGTCTGTTTGTAATATTAAAATAACAGCTTTTTACTAAGTGGATTTGGATGTACACGCGGTACATATATACCAAAACAACATTAAAAAAAAAATTGTCTGTCTGTTTGTTCCGGCTAATCTCTGAAATGGCTGGACCGATTTTGATGGGACTTTCACTGGCAGATAGCTGATGTAACGAGGAGTAACTTAGGCTACTTTTATTTTAGAAAAGAATAGTAAGCGATACGAAGTTTGCCGGGTCAGCTAGTATTATATATATTACTAGCTGACCGGGCAAACGTTGTTCTGCCAAAAAAATTTTAGGGGTTGGGGGATGAAATATAGATGTCCGATTCTCAACCCTAACCGATATGCACGCAAAGATTCACGAAAATCGGTCGAGCCGTTTCGGAGCAGTTCAACTTCTAACACCGTGACACGAGAACTTTATATAATATATTAGATATATGGTATAGCATATGATAATGCAGGTCCCGGCTTACTTTTTGTCCGGAATTCAATCGGTCATGCGTTTGGTGTTACTGATGTCTATGGGTGACGGTGACCATCACTTTGGAAGTGGCAACAGGGGCGTAGCTACTGCCGCCGCGCCGTATCAGCCGTATCAATTATACGGGGCCCCCAGTGTATAGGGGCCCCCACGAACACTCTCAAAAAAAAGCTCGCTAGCGGCCTACGACCGCTACAGTTGGCACTCCTTTTATATTTGACAGCTGACGTTAAGGGGGGCCCCACAACAAATATTGATATGGGGCCTCCTTAGGGCTAGCTACGCCACTGAGTGGCAACCAACCTTCTGGTGGCTCGCCTGCTCGTTAATGGGCTATTTGCATCATATTTTTTTTTTCACTCTCATTAGTGTAAAGGCCAATGCATACGTAACGGGTTTTTTCCCGTAGGTACGGGACGGGGTGTAAAGTTTTGGAAACATCGTTTCATAGAAAATGTATGTATACCTACGATAGTGCATACGCAGCGGAATCTCGTTCAGGACGTGGCACGTAGGTACGGGAAAATCCCGGTACGTATGCATTGGCCTTAATACTTTTTGATCTCGTCCGAATGGCTTTATGAATGTAATTTGTGGTTGTGTTTGTATTTCCAGAGAGAAGAGCGACGCGTGGAGGCCGCTAGCGCTCCGAGAGTCCAGACAAATCCTCTGTTGAGGTAAGAAGCTGTTCGTTCTCCAATACCTTCATTCCTTCTCCAATACCGTCGTTCCTTCTTTACCTCTAGTACAATACGGCCGACGTATCTTGGCGCGTCTGAACATAGGCTTTGCGAACGTTAGCGCATGTAAGACAGAGATAGCGACACGAACATGCTAACGTGTGACTGAGACATAATACGCCGCGTACCAAGCATCGCCGAATTATGTTACTGCGCAGCCTTCTGCGCGAAGTTCAGACGCGCCAAGATACGTCGGCCGTACTGTACGGCCGTAGTTCTTCCCGCAATCCGTGCATTGCAATTAGTAAGTAGTTGTTAATTTAGGTTTATTTTACCATTTTAAGGGGAAACCCTAAGGGGCTATTCATTAATTACGTAAGGATCTCGAAATCTTACGTGCTCTTCATGAGAGTAGGAGGGGTCAATATTGTCCTTACATAATTAATAAATAGCCTCTAACTGATATGCGGACGATATGCCAATTAATCTATCGAAATGTATGTTTAATATTTAAGTTATATTTTCAAACAGTATTATTCAAAATATATTTAAGTTTTTTAGGACTAAAATTTAACGTAATTGAAACCAAACCTAAATGTTAAGTATTCTCTTTACAGCTGTGAGTAGAAAATCTTTTTAACTTTTAAGTAACTTTGAATTTAGATTACTATTTAAAACTTTAATAAAATATAAATTTTACGTTATCATTTACATCTATTACTAATATTATAAAGAGGCAAGATTTGATTGTTTGTTTGCATTTAATAGGCTCCGAAGCTACTGAACCGATTTGGAAAATTCTTTCACTGTTGGGAAACTACACTATCCGCGGGTGATTTTCAAAAAAATTAGGGATCCTTAATAAAACTCAAGCGATTACTCGTATGTTATAAAGAGATAAATTTATTTGAAAAATTATACATAAGTACATACATAATATACGGAAGTAATCTCGCTTTGCTTTGTTCAATATGTCTGTTAAACAGTCAATATATAAAAATTACAGTATTATAAAAAAGTGGCATGCGGTACGTTCGTACATTATTACGGCTTCTTTCTTCGTATCGTTGTTTGTTTTTGTAGCGACGTAGTTTACGTTTCATATTTCGTAGTGATGAAGCTAGTTAAGTAGTTAACTACTTGCTTACTAGCTTGTACGATAAATAATATGTTAATGTTTAGTTATTGAGTTACCTGCTGTGTATTTTACGTTTTAATTATAATAAAATTTATTAAGGTCTGTAGACAGCCTTTGTATTACTTAACTTTATTATAACTTATATTATTATAACTTATCCAACCCTTATTGATGGTAGGTCCCGCACAGTCCCCAACTTCGGCGGCGCGCGGTCCCGCGAGGCCTCTCGGTGCGACACCTCGCGGCGCGCGCACCACATCACCATGGCCAGCGAGGACCTGCTGCAGCCGGGACACGTCGTCAAGGAGAGATGGAAGGTGAGCTGCTGGTTATGGGGTGCAAGGCTTTTTGGCAAAGGCGCGGGTCCGGTCGGTGTGTTGTCCATATAAATCAAACTGAATAGACCTTCGCCCGTCCTCACCGGTTCCATAATTATTTTGCTCATTAGTTCCCCCTTCACCTTTAGAGCAAAAGTCAGTGTGTGTCATTCATTACCCTCAGGTGGTGAAGAAGATAGGCGGCGGCGGGTTCGGCGAGATCTACGAGGGCCTCGACCTGGTAACGCAGGAGCAGGTGGCCCTCAAGGTGGAGTCGGCGCGCCAGCCCAAACAGGTGCTCAAGATGGAAGTCGCGGTGCTGAAGAAATTGCAAGGTTTGTGGTTTGTGCTGGAAGGATAACTTTTCTACTCGCAAGGGTTCATGTTTTACTAGTGGCTCTGGTTCTGCGGTCGAAATTGGACCCTAATTCATATAGTTTAAGAGATACTTCACATTGGCATTATTTTACATATATTTGATTTTCTAATTAAAATATTTAGCTTTCTACCCTTCAGATTCTGAAGTTCATGTATTATTTTTAAAACGGGATAATGAGGTTTCCCTTGACATATTAAAATAAAGATTGTGGAGTTTAGATAGTGTACAGTACCAGTTAGTCCTGTACGTCAGGTAGTGAGTTGGTACGTGTGAGTGAGTGAGTACGATTCCGTACAGATAGATACACTTCATATATCACCTTTCATATATCAAATTATACATTATATTCCAATACTATGTTGGCAGGAGATGTGCAGGTGATAGTTAACCACACTGACTAGGTAACCTTAATAATAACCTTACTCATATAATTATGTCACTCAACGAGAAGATCCATAGTTGTAATAATAATAATGACGATGATTCCTACAGGCAAGGAGCACGTGTGCCGGTTCATAGGCTGCGGGCGCAACGCTCGCTTCAACTACGTGGTGATGCAACTGCAGGGCAAGAACCTCGCGGAGTTGCGGCGCGCGCAGCCCCGCGGCGCGTTCTCGCTTAGCACCACATTAAGGTAGGATTCGGCTATCCCACCGCTGCCACCATTTTGTTGAAACTGCAGAACTTCATATCGAAACTCGTAACTTTTGAACAGCTTATCAGTTATTTAATAATGTATAAATTTTGTGTAATGTATGGTTTATTTTCATTGGATAATTTATTCATGTAAGCATGATGGATTTTGTTTCATCTATCAATATTTACTTAACAATACAAAAAGGTTCGATCAAAGTGTTCTTTGAATATGTACGGGACAAGCCGTACACAATTATATAACAATATGTATATCGTATCAAAAGTGCAGCGCTTGCACATCAGCGCGCTTACGTGTTTTTGTATCAACTTTTAACAAATAAATCAGTGTATGAGCAGCACTCGCCGCGGGATGTTTTATTTATCATCTAACAACCCGTACATAAAGTTTTTTGGTCCTTCGAGCATAAACCAGGACCTTCGCGCGCGTTCTGAATAACTGGTGGTGCGGTCAGCCAGAGCAGGTGTCCGTGTCCGTATCAGGATATCACTTGTGAGCTCGCGCGATAGGATTTCCTTTGCTACGTCGCATCATCAGCGACTAGCTATCATCATCGCCACAAGCAGTGGGAGATACAGCATCGTCGCATCATCAGCGACGAACAATCATCATCATCAGTAGCAGCAGCGGTACGGTGAGCCGCAGGAGCACCGTCACAGAAGCAGTGGCAGTAAGCGGTCAGCATCGCCGCTATTATCAACGACAGGATCATATCAAGTAAGACTGTTCCTTATTTTTTGAAAAATGGAAGCACTACTCACTCGACAAAATGAGTTGTTAGAAAGCATTAAGAAGATAAGGATCAATTTCACTAAAGACCCAGCAACGCGTAAAAATCATGAATATATTAAAAAACGTTTAGAGTCTTTAGATGCTCTCTGGGGAGAGTTCGAACTTAATCATTCAAAAATTGATACTCAGCCAGAGCAGGCATTCGATTATTATACAAAAGATATATTTAAACAAGCTACCGAGTTATATCAAACGACGCGTCTATTACTTTCTTCTTACGGCAAAGAGGATAAAGCAACGCAACCGAGTGGCAAGGTTGATGAGCTATTAGTTTTACAGAGAACTCATTTTAGGGGATTGATTAGACAAATAGGTAGCATTGATGTATCTCAAATATCAGATAAGTGGGAGTTGGAGGATGAGCTGCGCAGCATCCAAAGTAAGTGGAATGTCATTGAGAATTTGCATGTAGAGATTGATAACATTCTACAAGGTACTGATTTATCATATGAAGAGGAATATTCAGCATACGAGAAGTCCTACAAGGCAACGAAAAGGTCTTTGAATCAAAAAATATCATCTTTGGTGCATGTTCAGCAGTCAACTCCGCAGCTGGAGATACCGACCTTCACAGGTAAGTACAGCCAGTGGCCGACCTTCTATGACCTCTTCTCGGAAGCCATCCACGAGAATAACTGCATCACTAAAGCTCAGAAAATGCAGCACCTCAAAGGTAAGGTCAAAGGTGAAGCTGAACGCCTGATCCAGCATCTCCACATTTCTGCAGATAATTATGACGCTGCATGGGAAATTTTAATACATCGTTATAATAACCCTCAAGCACTCTTTAGTAATCAAATAGAGATATTTTTAAATCAGCCCAATGTAAGCAAGCAGTCGTCATTTGAACTGAAACGTTTGTATGACACAACAACCGAGTGTATTTATAGCATAGGTAACTTAGGTATCAACACTAGCTCATGGGATCCATTGTTAGTTCATCTTTTATGTAAAAAATTAGATCCCGAAACATACAGCGATTACAAGGAAGCTCGTCAAGCACCTAGGGAGTTGCCAACCCTAAGTGAATTTTTATCATTTATTGAGAGCAAGTTTGTCGCACTAGAACCTATTGTTCATCAATCTTCTTCTTCTTTGTCGTATCACTCTTGTCAGAGCGGTCGTGGTCGTCACTTAGTATCATCACTGTGGGCAGATGTTATGCGCCTCACGAGCAATCGCCACTTGTCTCGGTTGGTAGTGAGTCTTGTACACTCATGTAAATGACCGCCAACTGCCGACTTAACCTGGTCGGTCCATCGCATGGGTGACCTTCCGCGAGGCCTGGTGCCTTCTACTTTGCCTTGGACAACAAGTCGTTCTATGGAGTTATTCCCTCGCCGCGAGACGTGTCCAAAGAATGTTAGTATGCGTTTGTGAACAAGAGCTGAAAGGCGCTCTTTAATCCCGAGTTCTTGAAGAATGGAGACATTGGTGCGAAATTCGGTCCACGAAATTCCGAGCATTCGTCTCCAGCACCACATCTCCAGAGCATCTATCTTCTTTTTTTCGACCTGACGCAAGGTCCACGTCTCCGCAGCGTATAAAAATATGGGAAAAACTAGCGTTTGTACGAGCCGGATCTTTGTGGCTTTGGTGATGTTTCTGTTTTTCCATATTCTCTTCAGTCTATCCATTGCATTTCTTGTGATCGCCATACGTCGTTTGACTTCATCTACGCAACCGCCATTATTCGATATCAAAGCTCCAAGGTAAATGTAGGATTGGACTACCTCGCAGTTCGCAATCTGAGTGACATCTGGCGAGTTGTTTTTGCCACGGTCTATAATCATTATCTTGGTCTTACTGCGGTTAAGCTTTAATCCGAACTCTTGACTTGTGCGCTCCATTTTGAGAAGTAATTCTTCCATATGACGAGCACTAGATGCAAACAAGGTCGTGTCGTCTGCATAACGCAAATTCGTTATCCTACTTCCGCCAATTGTAATACCATCATCCCAGTCTTCAAGTGTAACGCGCATTATTAGTTCTGTATAAGCATTAAACAAGAGCGGTGACATTATGCATCCTTGGCGAACTCCTGCGCTAGGATGAAAGTTTTCTGATGAAACATCCTCTGTACGCACGGACGCAGTCCCATCTTCATAAAGACGTCTGAGAAGATGGACTAAGTGTTTGGGGGTACCCATGTCCAGCAAAACCCTCCACAGTTTGGGCCATTTCACAGAGTCAAACGCCTTTGAAAAATCAACAAAGCAAATGTATGTAGGCTTGTTGAACTCTCGTGCCTTCTCTATGATCTGACGAACTATGAGGATCTGTTCACGTGTACCCTTTCCCTTCACAAAACCGGCTTGTTCTGGTGCAATTTCTCTGGACAGAAAGTTCTTCAGTCGTTCATTAAGAATATGTAACAATATTTTGCTCGCGTGAGATATAAGAGCTATAAGGCGGTAGTTGTCACACTTCTTAGTTGAACCCTTCTTGTGCAAAGGAATGAAAACAGTGTGAGTCCATTCTGTCGGCCATTTCCCTGTGTACCATATTTTGTTACAAATATTATGAAAAATATTGACACCTATGTCACCCAAGGCCCGTATGGTTTCAATTGGGATTGCATCTTTTCCTACGGCTTTCCCATTTTTTAGATGCATTATGGCGGCTTTTACTTCAGATCGAAGAATGTCTGGCTCTTGGTTTTCTCCTTCGGGTTCTGTATCAGGGAAGTTGTTAGACTGATTGTCCTGAAACAGGGACTGGCAGTATCTCTTCCAAACGTCAGATATGTGGTCTAGGTCAGTAACGACTCTACCATCAGTGTCTTCGATAGCCCAAGTTTTGGAAGAGAGTGTTTTTGTGATGGTACGAATTTTATGGTAGAGATCCCTGGACTCATGTCTGTTTGCATGAGCATCGATTTCCTCACACATTTTACCAAGGTACGCATTATAGTCCCTCCTGCACCCTGTTTGAATTTGTGCTGATAGTTTGTTCAAGTCATTAATGCCTGCCCCCGTTGCCTTTAGTGCACGTCTCCGTTCGACTAGTTTGTAGGTGTCATCTGACATCCAGTGTTTTCGCTTATGTGTTACAGCCGATGATGCAGAGGCTGAAGCGGATTCTTTTATTAGTGTTTTGGTTCGGTCCCACAACACTTCAGGCGTCTCTTCGATGAAGTCTGCGTTGGCCCATTCGATCCAATTTCGTTTTGCAACAGTGTAAAATTTTGATATATCCTGAACTTCAATTCTCTTCTGTTTTCGAAGACTTCGTGCCGCTTTTAACTTAAGTTTGAAATTCGAAATCAGAAGTTGGTGGTCGGATCCGCAATCTGCACCAGGTAGTGTATGTGCATTTCTAATAGATGTTTTCCATCGTGATCGAATTAGGATATAATCTATTTGATTGCGGTATTTACCGTCTGGCGACGTCCAGGTATACAGCCTGCGAGGATGGTGCTGAAACATGCTATTGGCTATCACTAGGTCATTTTCATTAGCAAACTGTATGAGACGTTCCCCTCTTTCGTTGCGAGCTCCAAGTCCAAATTTACCCACGCAATGGCTAAGCTGGTGAGAATTTTCTCCAATTTTGGCATTGAAGTCGCCCAGTATCATTAGTGTTTCTCTATTAGGGACTTTTGCAATGGCAGTCTCAAGTTCTGAATAGAACTTATCCATAACCTCTTCACTTGCAGTGCTAGTAGGGGCATATATCTGCAGGATGTTCAGATTCACAGGTGATGCTTTTATTCTGACTCTTACTATTCGGTCATTTATTGCCTCATAGCCAATCACACAGTTTCTCTTGTGGGCAGGTACTAATAGAGCTACTCCATTTTGGCTGTTGGTGTCATTTCCAGAAAAGTATATGGCGTGGGAATCAGTGAGGAAATATCCGCTACCTTTCCAGTGGGTTTCACTTATTCCACAGATGTCAAGACCGCACCTGATGATCTCGTTTTCTAAGATGGTAAGCTTGCCGGGGCCAAGTAAACCGCGCACGTTCCATGTCCCTATCGTTTGCATTTGCCGCAGTTTAACAGATGTTCCAGTAGCTGAATTTCCATCGGGGGCCTGGTTCCTCGCTGCCCCGTGGCCGGTAGCATATTTCACACCGCTTGCCCCGGACGCAGAACGGCGCCGGTTCCTACGCGGTTCGCATGGCGATCGTATTCTCTTTGTTTCCACTTTCATGACGACTTTCATGGGAGGGTTAGTTGCAGTGGTTTCCCGTTGCCTTCTGCACCAGTCTTTTTGGAGATTATTTGGATCCCTAGGCTGCTGAAGCCTCTTCTGGCCGGTTGCCCAGCCAGGTTTTAGTGGTTATACCGCCACGGTTCGGTCGCCAAGTCCTCGTCTGTTATCTAGCAGGGGGCACCGCGTGCAGGTGAGGTTGACGTTTGGGGCCGACTAGATGGTATTGTCGTTCTCCCCCTTACCCCCTCATCAATCACGCAAATCATTTTCACAGCAGCCTACATATCAAAAATTTAGGCAACCTCTTAATAATACATTTTCTAATAATAAGCCTCATAACGGAAATTTCCAGAAACAACATTTTCAAGCAAGAGCTACTTATACCGTAAAATGCCCGGCTTGCAATTTGCGTCACGACTTATTTCTTTGTAAGAAATTCAGAAATATGACACCCGCTCAGCGACTGTCGGTGGTTACTAAGGGACATTATTGTATTAATTGTCTGTATAAGCATTATGACGCCGACTGCATTTCTACGAAACGTTGCAAAGAGTGTCAATCGGATCATAATACATTACTTCACGACGCCTTTATACATTCTTCACCTTCATTACCTCATAATACTAAACCTAACATAAACTCAACATTACCTAAACAGCAATCTAAGTCTGAAAATACGCATAACATTAACCATGTAGCATCCGACAATGAGGAGATTTTGTTGACTACCGTTAACTTAAATGTTTTATCACAAGACGGGAATTATATCACGCTTAGAGCTCTACTCGATCAAGGGTCTCAGATCTCTCTTATCTCTGAGAACGCTACTCAACTTTTAGGGTTGTCACGACGTCAGTATCATGCATCAATATCAGGCATAGATCCTGTCTCGAAGCAGAGTAGAGGCATTGTATCATTGGAATGTCAATCGATCTATGGTGATTATCAATTGCAAACCCAAGCATTAGTAGTGGCCTCAGTTATCAATAATTTACCTAATTCATCATTTAAGCAAAAATCATGGCCTCATTTACAGCACCTCAAGCTGGCCGACCCAGCTTATAATGTATCAAGGCCAATCGATCTTCTTTTAGATGCTAGTGTTTACTCGGAAATTATCATGAGTGGATTAGTCAAAGGTCCATCTCAAGCGCCTATTGCTCAACAGACCAAATTAGGGTGGATTTTATCAGGCAATGTAAGAAAATTCAATTGTTTTGCTGTTTTGAATAACCTAGACGAAATTTCTAAATTTTGGGAAATTGAGGACATATCTGAATCATCTACCACCCTAACTAGAGACGAGCAGTACTGTGAACAATTTTATAAACAAACTACTCGTAGGTTAGAATCAGGCAAATACGAAGTAGGGCTGCCAATGAAACCCGGTTTTGAGCAGGAAATAGGGTTCTCAAAAGCAAAGGCAGTTGCGCAATTTATTAAGTTAGAAAAACAGATGTCCAAGGATCAATTATTTTCAGATCAGTATAGAAAATTTATTAACGAATATCAAACGTTAGGCCACATGTATCAAGTGGATAATGTAAATAAAAATGCAATCATATTACCTCAACACGGTGTTTGGAAAATGGACTCTAGTACTACAAAATTAAGGGTCGTTTTCAATGCTTCATCTAAAACTTCGTCTGGAAAGAGCCTTAATGATTTAATGTATCGCGGTCCAAATTTACAAAAAGATTTATTAACACTTATTTTAAATTGGCGTAAATTCAAATTTGTTATAACAGCCGATATCGAAAAAATGTTTCGCATGATAATGGTACGAAGTAGTGATCAGCACCTTCAATCAATAATTTGGAGGGATTCACCAGATGGAGCATTTCATACATTTTACTTATCAACTATTACTCAAGGAACCAACGCCGCTCCGTTTTTGGCAATGAGGACGCTCAAACAGCTTGCCGAAGACGAGGAAAATAAATATCCTTTAGCTTCAGCAGTCGCGAAATCATCATTTTTCATGGACGATTTACTCACTGGTGCAAATTCAATTTCAAATACAAAAGAAATTTTGCAACAGCTTATATCAATGTTTTTAGGAGCTGGCATGAATTTGAGACGTTGGTCTAGTAACGAACCGGAAATCCTTAATGAATTACCTTCTGATCAGTTAAATAGTCCCTACGAATTTAAATGTTCCGAAACGCGAAAAACTCTCGGTCTCAAATGGAATCCGTCGTCTGATACTTTTATTTTTTCGAATCAGATTAGTGCGGTCAATAAACGTTTATCAAAACGGGAGTTATTATCATTGATTTCGAAACTCTTTGACCCCTTAGGGTGGCTATCACCGCTTACCGTACGAGCGAAATTATTATTCCAAAGAGCTTGGTCATCGGGAGTAGCATGGGATGATGAATTATCAGATAATATTCAAAAGGACTGGTGTAATTTACAAAGTGATTTACAGAATATTAATAAAATTACTATCCCACGGTACATAGGTAGTACAGAAATAAAACACCAGTTTCCGAAATAAAGCGACGCTTCCGATAAAGCGTACGCTTGCGCAATATACTTAGTTACCAAGCAAGATAAGGGCAATTGCACATCAAAACTTCTTGTAGCAAAAACTAAGTTAGCACCATTATCAAAGAAAGTATCATTGCCGCGATTAGAGTTGTGTGGCGCACTGTTATTATCACAATTAGTAGCGAAGGTTCAGGAATCTATAGGATCAAGTAACATGACTATTTACGCCTGGACTGACTCCATGGTAGTTTTAGGTTGGTTAAAGGGAGATTGTTCGAGATGGAAGACCTTCGTTGCGAATAGGGTGCAAAAAATAATCGGTGTCATCCCGCCGTCATGCTGGCATCATGTACGGTCGGAAGAAAATGCAGCAGATTGTGCTACTAGAGGTCTGACAGCAAATCAGCTGACAGATTTTTCGTTGTGGTGGGAAGGACCATTGTGGTTAAAGCATTTTGATAAAAATTCTCTGAAGCAAATCAATTATCAGCCCCCCGCAATAGAAGTAAAATCTAGTGCATTCACAGCCTTAGATCAAAACAATCATACATTTATAACGGACTTACTTTTACAGCTTAGTTCTTTAACACAAGTAGTTAGAATTGTAGGCTGGGTATTACGTTTCATAAAGCAAACGCGCGATAAGCAAAAAACATCGCATTCATTATCATTAACTTCGTTAGAGCTAAAGTCAGCTTACAATTTAATCATTAGGGATGTACAAACACGTGACTTTTATGACGATATCAAAACCATCAAGCGCAAAGGGCATGTACACCCACGCAGTAGGATTTTTAGCTTGAATCCATATATTGATGAGCAGGGTATATTGCGAGTTGGTGGACGATTAGCAAACGCTCATTTGAGCTCTTCAGCAAAGCACCCCATCATACTCTCTAACAAAGGACGCCTAACAGATTTGATAATTGATCAAGCCCATTTAAATACGTTACACGGTGGACCCAGATTGACACTCGCTCATATCCGTGATCAGTGTTGGATAATAGGTGGGATCAATGCTGTAAAGCAGAAAGTGAGGATGTGTGTTAAATGTCGTAGATTTAATCATGAAAATCGACAGCCGATCATGGCTGACCTGCCATCAGCACGAGTTACACCGTCGAGACCATTTACGCACACTGGTGTCGACTTTACGGGTCACGTCGATTTAAAGGCTAATAAAGGGCGTGGCATTTAGACCCTTAAGGGATATATATCAGTTTTTATCTGTTTATCAACAAAAGCGATTCATTTAGAATTAGTGACCGATTTGGGCTCTGCGGCTTTTATAGCTGCGTTCCGTCGCTTTTGTTCTCGCCGTGGTACACCTAGCCACGTGTATAGCGATAACGGAACGAATTTCGTAGGTGCAAACCGAATTCTGAAGAAAGAATATCAAGAGATCATAAGTTCCATCAATAATTCAGACTTTCTTCGAAATGTCGGTGACCTAGACATTCAATGGCATTTCAATGCGCCAGCTTGGCCCAGTGCAGGGGGACTCTGGGAGGCGGCTGTGCGTAGTTTAAAATATCACTTAAAAGGGGTCTTAGGTGATCAAAAATTGACATACGAAGAATTTACAACTTTGTTATGTCAAATAGAGGCTTGCTTAAATTCAAGGCCTCTATGTCAACTGACTGAGGACCCAAACGATGATTATTTATCACCAGGGCATTTCTTGATTGGAGGACCCCTTTTATCAAGACCACATACGGAGCAACACTCTCTTACATATCACTCCAGGTGGCAATTGGTCCAGTCCATGATGAAAGACTTCTGGAAGAAATGGTCTTCCGAATATCTTCAGCAGTTGCAAGCCAGAACCAAGTGGCGAAGGCCTTGTCCGAATCTCAATAATAATAATAATAATAATAATAATAATAACTCTTTATTGCTTTAAACATAGTTTTACAATAGTAAGTGGCCAGAGCCTCCTTTTAAGCACAGGAGTGCCTGTATTAGGAGCCTCTGCTCTTCCGATGGCTATAATTTTCTTAGCTTAAACAAAATTATTTTATCTACAAAATTAAAACAATATCCTAAGTATACCTTTTTTTTTTGCTATGTTGTGTGTGTACTGCGTGTGTGTGTGTGTGGGTGTGTGTGTGTGTGTGTGTGTGTGTGTGTGTGTGTGTGTGTGCGCGCGCGCTCGTGTGTGTGTGTGCGCTCGTGTGTGTGTGTGTGTGTGTGTGTGTGCTATGCATGTAACATTGTCTCTGTCTCTTCATAACTAAGTGATTTCAAGTATTTTATTGTAGCATTTTTACACTCATAGTATGTCATTTTGTAAATATCAATTTTTTTATTAATTTTGTTATAAAGTTGGGCTGCCCGTCTGTTATACTGGATGCTAGCAAAAGTGGTGTTTGTGTGAGGAACTTGCACTACAAAATTTTTCTTTCTCTTTTTTAAAATATCATGGTTTTGGGGTACATTTTTATGTTTTTTTAAAATAGTTTGCAGAATATATATTTTTCTAACTGATAATAAATTAGTCAGGGAGTAAAGCCTCTCTGTAGAGTATCTCCTCTTTTTAAAATACATTGTTTTTATTAATCCACGTTGAGCACGCTCCAATTGGATAAGTTTACTTTTTACCGCACCTCCCCATATAGTTATACAATACATCAAGACCGATTGCACCAAAGCGACGTATATTTGATTGAATAGTTTATTTTCACCGTCGTGATAGGGTGTGTTTTTTGGAATTACGTGTCTCAATGTACTAAATATCCAATTTAATTTTGCAATTCTATTAGAGACATGCTCAATATGGGGATGCCATGATAATCTGTGATCGACCATAACGCCCAAATATTTTGTTTGTGTAACTCTATTTAAAAGCGGACAGTTACAATTAATTATGTTGTCACAAGTGTGTACTTTTATATTGAAGTCTTGAGGGGGTTGAGAGTGATTTGATATACTAAAGCAAATATAGTTTGTTTTGGATGTGTTAAGAGTTAATACATTATTATTTAGCCATTTAACTACTTGGGTCATTCCTAATTCAGCACTTTCCCTAACCCCTTGCCATGTTCTTCCTGTAAAGATAATAGCTGTATCATCAGCGTATGATATTACTTGTGCGTTTTTAATTTTTAAATTACATAGATCATTTATGTAGACCAGGAAGAGGGAGGGTCCAAGCACACTTCCCTGGGGCACGCCATATGTTACGTCTGCATTTTCACTAGTGTACTGATCCAGCTTTACTCGTTGTTTCCTGTTAGAGAGGTAGTCTTTAAAGAGATTTAGGGCGGCGCCACGAATTCCAATCTTTTCCAGTTTATATACAAGGGTTGGGACAGAAACAGTATCAAAGGCTTTCATAAGATCTAAAAATATGGTAAGGCATTTGTGTCCTGTATCCATTTTATCAATTACTAGGGAACTTAAAGAAAAAACTGCATCCTCACAAGACTTACCATGCCTAAAACCAAATTGATTAGGGGATAATATGTTAAATTTTTGTAAATATTTTAAGAGTCTAGAGTTTAGTAATTTTTCAAGTATTTTAGATATTGCAGGTAATATAGATATGGGCCTGTAATTACTGACTTCATCTCTGTCCCCTCCCTTGTATATAGGAGTTATAGTAGACATTTTTAATTGATCTGGAAATATGCCTTTCTCAAAACACATATTAGCGAGATAGGTTACGACAGGAATTACTTCATTCTTAACGTGTTTTAGGAATCTTGTAGGAATATTGTCCCAGCCGGGAGAACTGTCAGATTTTAGATTCATTAGTATACTCTCTACTTCATTAACATCAGTATCCAGGAGTACAAAAGAATTGGGCTGTGTCGACAATATATCATGACATACTCGTAAGTTACATCCGCTCGTTTCAATTAGTTGGGCTAAATTTTTACCTATATTTACAAAATAGTTATTGACATAATTACTTGATTCAACTGGGGACTGCTTGATATTTAATAATTCTGTACTATGTTCTTGCTTCTTGTTACAATATGTTATGTTTTTAATATTCTTCCATAGTAATTTGTTATTAGAAACTGAGTTGGCCAGTATTTCCCTCTCATACTGTCTTTTTAATTTTTTTATAAGATTATTACAATAATTCCTATAGCGTGTATAACTTATTTTTAAGATTTCGTTATCCGGATCGTTTCGAGATTTCTTTTGCAGGTTATTACGATTTTTTATGCAACGTAAAATGCCAGGTGTAATCCAAGGCTTAATTATGCGTTGACTACAGGGAATTACTTTTATACTTGTAGATATTTTCAAGGAGTCAATTAATATTTGTATAAGTTTGTTAGCAAGTAAATTTGGATCTTCGTATAATAGAAGTTCTTTCAGATTTTGTTCTTGCAGGTATTTTTGTGCTAGATCATAATCAACAGTAGATTTAAATTTGCTCGACTTTATATTGTTTTTTACTTTTGATAATGACAAAAATGTAGTGTAATGGTCTGTGATAGAAGTGGACAAAACAGCGATAAATGCAGAAACTTTCTTTTTATTTATTTTAAGCATAAAATGATCCAAGCAGTTTTTCTCTCTTGTTGGCAAATTATGTCCAGGAAGTATACCGTGTGATGACAACATGTTTAAATAATTTATACGGTTTTTATATTCATGGGGTAGCTCTGTCGTTTTAGATTTTATATTAATATTTATATCCCCTGTTATTAGAATACTTTTATGCGTGGCTAACGTATTTAAGTGAAAGTCGAGTGAATTGAGAAAATTATCAGTGTTAGTATTAGACGGGGAACGATAAATACATAATATTGTATGATTTAGTACATCTAGCTGGAGACATGATGCTTGAGCTAATTTAACTTCCATAACTTTAGGTTTTAGCGTATCTTTGACATAAATTACTATCCCATCATTTTGATTCAAATGACATGTAGTAGTATAGTAGTTATAGTTGGGTAACTGTGGAATAGCTTTATTAGAATTTAGTCTGCACTCCGTTAAAACTATAATATCAGTGTTGAATTTAAATGTAGACAGTGTAATTAATAAATCGTCAAAATTATGATATATGCTTCTGATATTTTGAGAAATAACAGTCAGATCATTCTTCTGTACATGTATATGTTTATATAGATCAGATGCACTACATTCAATGGAACGTGCTATACTAATATTGTCTATCTCTTGAATTGTTTGTAAGGACTTATTATCCATTTTGTGTAATTCCAGATATAGACGTCATTACATTTATGCCACGAAGCTTACAATTAATACAGATTATATTTAGATTTAATTTAATATTTAGGTTTATTTTACCGCACCCCAGTTTTTTTGTGATTTTAGTAGGTATGTAATTGTTAAGGTAGGTATATGTGTGAAGAGAATAGGTAGTGTATTCAAATGAGTTACAATGTGTTTGTGATTGGAGTGTGTACAAATAAGAAGTTATATATGCAATATTATTAACAGATATGTTCATATGTTCATACAGAGCTACATTAATGTTACTTAAAAATCTTAGAATATAAAGTGCTAGCAATAACATCAAAATATCTATTACTAATTTTACCCGAGACAAACCAACATATAGTCATTTTTCTGATAACTGTAGTCTTTGAATCTGCTCCTCGCTTCGAATTGTAATAATAGGCGAAATCTCATCCTTCCTTATGTATACTTTGCCATATGCCGTCCAGCAAAACTTGTAAGATCTCGTTTTGGCAAGGTCACGCGCAAGAAAGTGAAGCCTGGACCCCTTTACCGTCAAGTGTTCCGATAAGAAGACAGGGGTTTCGGTTTGTTTCTTGAATCCGAGATGTTTGCTACATAATTTACTTTTATGTTTTATGTTAAAGGCCTTGCATTTTTTGAGTATTTCGGACTTTAAGAGGGCAGAGCTGGTTTCCACCACGATCGGGGTGTTTTGCTCTTCAGGTTTTCTTCCACGCACCCTATATATATCCTTGATATCTAATTTACTTATTTTACAGTCTATGGTTTGAGAGAGACACATCACCATCTCGATTAATTCTTCCTTGGTTTCATTGCTCATCTTTGGTACGTTCTTAATTTGAAAGTTACATTTACGACAATCCATTTGGATGTCCTCTATTTTATTCTCCAAGACTGTTATGTACTTTTTATCTTCCCTGATTTGATTTTCCAGGTGATTAATTTTCTTTTTAAACTCTTCATTTTGTGCAGTTAAATACGCTATTGAATTTTCTATTGTGACGTTGGATTGTTGAATTATTTTTAAAGTAGACGTAACTTGTTGAAGTTCCTTTTCTTGTTTACTTGAGAACAATGTCATCATTTCCTTAATTTCATTCTTGAATTCACATATCTGTGCAACAAGTGAGTCACATGACGTATTCTCTGTAGGCTTTTTATTACGTTGTGATACAAAGTTCGGCGGCGACTCCGCATCGGTAAATGATTCCGGTGAAGCCATGCGTACTAGGGTAGCAGAAGCGAGTGGTGTTGTTTGTACTGCCCACTCTATTAGTGTGACGTCAGGGCTAGAACAAAATGTCCTCCCGTCTTCGCTCGCTAATTGAACGTCCTTGGCTTTGACGTCACAGTAGGCGTGGTAAGAGCGGGGTCATTCACCCAACCAACTCACCACGGAGGCGCGGCTTCTTACGTCGCTCAAGATGTCGTCGCCGCGCGCGCGCAGGATTGGTAATAGGGAGCGTAACGTATGTAGCAGCGGCTCATCAAAATGTCCTCCCGTCTTCGCTCGCTGATTGAACGTCCTTGGCTTTGACGTCAAAGTAGGCGTGATTAGAGCGAAGTCATTCACCCAACTACTTACTATGGAGGCGTGGCTTCATGCGTCGCTCAAGATGTCGTCGCCGCGCGCGCGCAGTATTGGTAATATTAAAGTCTTACTTGAGTGGGAGCGTGACGTATGTGGCAGCAGCTAAGCGAGGTACCAGGAGTCACACACCTCTTTGAGATTATGCTTTCCTATTTTATTACACGATTTAAATTTCTCAAAAACTAATTAAAATTTAATAAATTAACGCAATGCGGATTTGGGCACGTTAACACTTTGCAGTGGTCCGGGGGGAAGAGGAATGTAAATGATGTTGTCCTTATCAAAGCAGAAAATCAACCTCCGGGTCAGTGGGCTCTAGGTAGAATTCAAGAGTTACATCCCGGTAAAGACGGTCAGGTTAGGGTTGTTACGTTGAAAACTAGCAAAAATATCATTCAACGTCCCGTTACTAAACTCGTATTATTGCCAGTTTGTACGCAGCATTATGATTTAAAACAGCCGACGCAACCCGATACTTTTAATGAACAATTATTATCAACACCTGTTCGTCCGCGTCGCGCAAATCAAAACAATAGTACACGGCCACGTAGATTCGGAACACTTAAAAGCTTTTTCTTATCACTTTTGTTATTGTTCACATTTATAACAGGTAGCTTACAACAACTATCAAAACCGTATAACATTACACAAATAGAACCGAATCAAGGATTTTATTTTGACAAAATATCAGATTTACAATTAATTAGGGATGACTGGAAACTAGTAGTATTTTACAACATGAGTGCTTATTGGCGAGGTATTTCAGACATACACAACTACATAAATAAATTACATGAAACTAGTGAGGGTGCAGGCGTGCAGTATGGAAACGTAATATTGCAATTAAATCATGAAATAAAAGAAATTGAACATTATAATATTGTTCTTCAGCATCAAAATTCAAACAGGCACAGACGTGGATTAATTAATGGTGTAGGATATGTCGCGAACACCTTGTTTGGAGTTCTCGACGAGCGGTTTGCTGAACAATATAATCGAGATATCAAACGAATTGCAGATAATGAAAATCATCTTCAGGATCTTCTTAAAAATCAAACATCAATTCTAGAAGTAGAGTATAACATATTAAGGCGTAATGAAGGTATCATGAATAAACAATTCGCTTATCTAAATCATCATCTTCAAAACGTGTCTGCAGAACTCAAACAGGTACGTATAGATAATAAAAATGGTCAGTACATCATGTCATCGGCGTTAGCAGCTAATATAATTGTATCAAGTCTGCGACGCATTCAGCAAGCGTTGATCGACTCAGTCACTGATATCAGTCAAGGTAAGGTTAACATGCACATTCTTTCACCTGAACAGCTGGAACGACAAGTCAATATCATCTCCAGCCATCTACAAGGTGATACGGTGGTGCCTGTAGAAATGACCTCTCTTTCTGATCTATACAAAATAATGAAAGCTTCAGCAAGAGTTCATAATGACTACCTAATTGTCGAAATCAAAATTCCTCTTCTTAGCGCTGAAAAATACGAGCTTGACAGTATAATTAGTATCCCACACAGAAAAGATATTAATGTTAACAACATAATATCTACTACATTTCCGTATATTGCATATAACATTCAGAAGGATACTGCATTGCTCTTATCAGACAGCGACATAAAGACTTGTATTCATGTATCTAGTAACCGTAAGCTAATATGCTCATTCAGCAAGCCCATTTACAATTTGAAAATTAGGCAATCAATTTGTGATCTAAAGTTAGTTAGCAGGGAGCCCGTTTGTTATCACGAGGTAGTACATTGTAGAGATCAATGGCACAAGTTGCACAATCTTAACTCGTGGTTTTACTCATGCTGCGAGGTATGTAGGATAAGAATATTTTATTCATCAGGTACTAAAATGATTTCACTACAACAAAATGGTATCATACACCTTCAGGAAGGTTGTACATTAAAATCTGATTCCTTCACTATTTACGCTCATAATAATTTTATACAACACTTTGATGTAAAACCAAACATCGAAGCCCCAGAGGTATCTATACTCAACACGTTTGTGAACACGTCGACGTCAGAAGATTTTAAGGACTCGGAAGATCGGAACATCATGTGGAATCAGCTGAGAGACCAGATAACGAGTCTGAAGGAACAGTCTTCTACACAGTTAAGCATACACGACGTGCACCATTATTCTATCACATATATATTGGTGGTAATATTCACTTTAATTGGCGGCCTCTTGGGATACAAGTACATCAAAGGGAGATGTTATCATCAGCTGCGCGGTGAACGTCGAGCTTCGGGCCTCGAGGGGGGCACGCAGCCCTGTGGCGGCGAGGCCAGCCGCGAGGAAACGGCAGTGAGTGCAGTGTGTAGTGAAAGTGTAATTGAAATGGTGGACCTTTCAAAATCAAAATCAGTGCTAAGTGTTGATAAAGAGACCTCTACGACACCTAGTGTTACCCCACGTCCCCAGCGTACTTTCTTTAATTAAGTCGTAATTCATAAATAACAAGAATTTATATAATTTTGTTTAATCAATATCAGTTTTGTTTATTACCTATATCAATTAGTATTCTAGTTAAAATTTATACAATTTTAACGCATCAATTTTGTTTATTGTATCATTTTGTTTAGCGTTTAAATATTCCTGTTTAGTTTTTGTTTTTATCTTTTTGTTTTTGTTTTCGAGTCGGGAGAATGTACGGGACAAGCCGTACACAATTATATAACAATATGTATATCGTATCAAAAGTGCAGCGCTTGCACATCAGCGCGCTTACGTGTTTTTGTATCAACTTTTAACAAATAAATCAGTGTATGAGCAGCACTCGCCGCGGGATGTTTTATTTATCATCTAACAACCCGTACAGAATAATTGACGACTTGCATTAAATTCTCATTTAATTACTACAGTTAATGTCTGAGATTATTAATTTATATAAAAGTACGAATTATTTAATTACAGATTGGGTCTTCAAATTTTAAAGGCGATTGATTCAATACACTCTGTTGGCTTTCTACATCGCGATATTAAACCTGTAAGTTTTTAAAAAAATATTAATTGCCTATTTTTCATTCTGTCTATCACTTTAGTGATAACTGCAGTTTTCTACTACAGTAAAATTAATAAATTGATCTCCAAAAATGTGCCAATTTGAAGGATTTATTCCTTATTAACGATGTGTTAATGTTTCGCAGAGTAACTTCAGTATAGGTCGTCACCCATCGAACTGTCGCCGGGTGTACATGTTGGACTTCGGGCTCGCGAGACAGTATACTACCAGCAATGGCCAGGTGCGGCCACCGCGGGCGGCTGCCGGCTTCAGAGGTGCGCTTCACTTATATTCTTATAATAATAGATCGTTAAGTCCGTTCCCATTATCGGAATTCAGTTCTGATGATAGAACCGATGAGTGATTGAGAAAACTCATGGTTAGCGATCATTTTAGTGGTCCTTTTAGAAAATTATTCTTAAAAGTTTTTTTGGTCAATTCTAATAATTCTAGTTTGTAAGTTTCAAACAGTATTCTACCAGGTAGTTCGGTATCGGTGTTAATGATAGTAACTCATCTGTTTCTTGCCTTGCTATTTTTTTCCAATTTTGCATAGGATTTGAAATTAAATGTAAGGTTAACAATATAAATTTGTAATTGTAATGATAATATTGACTATTTTATTGTTATATTTTTGTAATTAGATTGAAAGGTTTAATCCAAATTGAAGAGAAAATGTGTTTTTAGCATTGACATTGACATTAATTGTCGACAGGTACCGTTCGGTACGCATCGATCAACGCGCACAAGAATAAGGAAATGGGCCGCCATGACGACCTGTGGTCGCTCTTCTACATGCTCGTCGAGTTTGTCAACGGACAGCTGCCCTGGCGAAAGATAAAGGATAAGGAACAGGTAACGTAATATAAATACAGATAACTAAATACACAGGTACATAATAATTCTACGAAAAGATACTATAGAATTTTGTTGGACTCGGTTTGAATTAGTAAACAATATCAGGTGCGATTATATCTCAATCGAGTAATATTTCGGGATGCTTATCTTATATGTGATGTATCCTTCCATTCCAAGTAATTGACCAACAGTCTTTCCAATTGACTTTGCTTTGTTATAGAGTTGAGTAGAACACGATTGAGTTTGAGGAGATCTGTTTGGTATTGTTTGTTTGTGGTCCAGCCAGTAAATACTTCAAATGACTCCATGTAACGCTTTAAAAAGTACATAATTACTAGATGTGAAAAAGTGTAGTACATATGAATAAATTATTTATTTATTTAAACTCTGTTGACTGTACACACACCAAATAAAATAATTGCAAAGAAAGGTACACTAATAATAAGCACAATACAATACGACCTTATCGCTTACAAGCGATTTATTCCAGACCTCGATGACCCTGTAGCCTAGTTGGTAGCGACCCTGCCTACGAAGCGAGGGGTCCCGGGTTCGATTCCCGGCCGGTGCAGATATTTATGTGACAGATAAATATTTGTACTCGGGTCATGGGTGTGATTGTGATGTGTTATATGTGTCGTCCATGTCACCCGCGACACAGGTAATAACCTACTGCGAGGGTATGAGTTAGCGTTTATTTGCTTTTAATTAATTGTACTCCTTAAACAAGCCATAACAAGTATGACTGTGTTCTTCTAGGTGGGCTTGATGAAGGAGAAGTACGACCACCGGTTGCTCCTCAAGCACCTGCCCTCTGAACTGCGTCAGTTCCTCGAGCACGTGCAGCAGCTGGAGTACGCAGACACTCCGGACTACAGCATGCTGGCCTCGTTGCTGGAGCGCTGCTGCAAGCGCCGCGGGATCAGGGACACGGACCCTTACGACTGGGAGAAGGAGGTGCATGCAGTATGTTTTATTGTAGGATTTCTGCTTGTCTTGTCCCATCGTTGTGATCGGTCAAGGACTGGAGCCATCTACATCTTATTTGGTACATCTACAATTCTACATCGATTTCATCGTTATTCGGCCACTAGCTACTGCTCCCATATGTTGTAATCCCATCGCTGTTCTTCAATATTCTTTATGTTATATAATATGTAACGAGGATAGTAAACGAGCTTGCAGCGCTACCCCTGCCGCTCATGAACATCTGTGACAAACCTCGAATGGGATTCTAATTTAATTAATATAATCATTCGAATCCCACCGCTGCCACTGAATGTTCTAATCCTACCGCTGTTTTCAATGTTTTAATCCCACTGCTACTCCGTATTTCTTTTTAATTTGTAACGCTCTATAATTTTATAACGCTCTTAGTAATGAGGGTGGAACCGTTACAAGCAACAAGCTGCATGAGATTAGCAATAAGATGTAGCGTCATGATTTTTTTATTGACATATAATAAAAAATATTTTTATTTTTTTAAACCCAAAATATTAAAGGCTTGGATGTCGCACAAAAACGCGTATTTTAAGACTTGTAATGTTAGTTAAACGGTGATAATGTGTTGCTGCAGTCGGCGCCGACAGCTCGCGCGAGGGTCGCGCTGCAGCCGGCGCCCGAGCTCGCGGCGTCGCCGGACGCTCAGCCGGAGAGGGTACGTTTATATTGAAGTTGACAAATACGAAAATTACGTCACATATCCTTGTAATTGAATATAACGGGACTGCCTCTATTCTATATGTTAATTCACACAATCACAATCGTACAACACACAGGACAAATTATAGTTACACCTAATTTAGACGACACACCACACACGTAGCAGGTTGATTTTTAAAACCATTGTACAAATTAGCATATCTCTTTCATCCGTATAACTTAACGTATAATTTAGAATCCTATTTTTTTAAATATTATATTATACAAATTAAATTTTTCAAGAGTGCGTGGATGGCCAAATTTGAAACGATGAGGAATAGCGAAGTCTCGGGGTCAATTTTGATGAAAATTAAAAGATTTTTGAAAAATTAATATTCCTGGCCAGAAGTCGAACCCGTTGATTTTGAAAGAAAAAAACACCCTGTATAATATAATGAATACCTTGTCATCGTCCCTCAGGCCCGCCGCCGGCTGGAGACGGAAGCGACGACGGCGGTGGCGACGGACACGCAGCCCAACGCGCAGAAGGAGCGCGCGGCCGAGAAGCGCGCCACGCCCGCCTCGCCGCGCCACGCGCCGCACGCCGCGCACGTCAACGGATACGTACGTACACACAGCGAAACAGGTACAGTGCTACCAAGTTATCTGTGAAATGGCGAAAATTGAAACTAATGCCGCGCCATTCATAAGTTCTTTGTGCTCATTAATTTCACATTTACTACGTCTCAAATTGCGTCCAATGATTGGTCCAATGCGTCCGATAGCGCCTTCCTCCAATTCACAGATAAGTTGGAGACACTGTATACAGGGCTTGATACAAAATATTTAATTTTACAAAATGTAGGTGTAATTATCAATGTCAAATGTTGCCTATAAGGTATCACGTAAGGTATGATTTTTTTATATTTTTGTATCATGCCCTGCATGCCTGACTCTTTTTGCTGATTGTAAATAATATACCACGAATATATTAATAGCGCAGCCATATTCCGGCAAATTCAGAATTGTTCCGGAAGTAACGTCTGTTCTGTGTTGTAATAATATAAATATTAACGCATTAAAATTTACTCTAATCTCAGATCATCTTTTAGTTTTCGAAGTTATTTTATTAAATTATTATTTTGTCAACAGTCAATTACGACCACGGATAAGGCAGTAATAGGCGAACGAGAAGAAGTGCGAACCACTCCTGCCCCTTCGCCAGACAGACATGCTAAGGTAAGCTAATTATTTAAATATTCTTATATTAGCAAAATATTCCACTTGATTATGGGGGTCTGATAAATCACTAGGCTTACAGTGGAACTCTTCAACTGATATTACAAACCTCTTCGAGTTTAACCTGGTTCGCTTGATTTCGACGAGTTTGATCTTAATATACTTGGTGACGTGGTTTCCGTTTTCTTTTATTACTGACGAGTAACCACCCTCGCTTTGCTTCGGTTTTCTTATTTTTTTACACCTTGGGTTACATTATTGGAGTTTTATTAAGCACCCCTAACTATTTTTTTTTTAATATAATATAGCCTATGTTACTCAGGGATAGTGTAGCTTCCCAACAGTGAAAGAATTTTTCAAATCGGTTCAGTAGTTTCGGAGCCTGTTCAATGCAAACAAAAAATCAAATCTTTCCTCTTTATTATAGATAAAAAGGGTTATTATTGGTTCTTATACTTGGCGACGAGGTTTTAGTCTTCTTTTATTACTGATAAAAGAGGGTTATTCACGACCCTGTAGCCTAGTCGGTAGCGACCCTGCGAAGCGAGGGGTCCCGGGTTTGATTCCCGGCCGGGGCAGATATTTATGTGACATAAATATTTGTACTCGGGTCATGGGTGTGATTGTGATGTGTTATATGTGTCGTCCATGCCACCAGCGACACAGGTAATAACCTACTGCGGGGGTATGAGTGTGTTAGCGTTTATCTATTTATTTATTTATTTTTGGTTCTTTTCTCTTAGTTTTTGCAAGTAAAGTCTAACTTGTAATGCAGTTAAAGTAGAGTATGGTTCGGCCGCTGTATCTTGGCGCGTCTGAACTTCGCGCAGAAGGCTGCGCAGTAACATAATTCGCCAATACTTGATACGCGGTGTATTGTGTCTCAGTCACACGTTAGCATGTTCGTGTTGCCATCTCTGTCTTACATGCGCTAAAGTTCGCAAAGCCTATGTTCAGACGCGCCAAGATACAGCGGCCGTACTGTACCTAGAGTTAATTTGTATATCTGTTATTATAATCGCTTTACGTTGCCACCAGGAAACAAGTAACCTCTCCTCCGCGGTGACGTCCACCAACCGCGTGGAGCGGCAGAGCGTGCCGCCCTGTAAGAGGGCGCCGATGCCGGGCGGTTAGTATTTATATGTGACACTTTTTTATATTGTTGTGGTAGCTACTGAAGACGGGAAAACAAAGAAAATGGAAATAACGTTTTCTTGCAACGTAGTTCCTTTAAAAAGGAAACAAAGTTACATGAACCTGGTTTACAAGCTTAAGACACAACTAAAGCCAGTGCGATGCCATAGTGCTCAAATTAAGACTTTTTTTTTAAATATATAGTATATGAATAATATAGCCTATTTTATATACAATTACTATTGTTATTAATTGATCGGTATATATGTTTGTGGCCAGCCGGGCCCACGCTGGCGCGGCTACGCGTGGTCACAGCGCCCCCTACCTGCGTGCAGGAGCTGGCACAAGCTTCGCCATCTACAACTGGTAAGTCCCGTATGTCCTACTAATATTATAAATATAAGAAAGTTTGTAAGGATCTTTGGTACTTTTATCACGTAAAAAATACTGAACGGATTTTGATGAAATTTAGTACAGAGGCAGACCATGATCTGGAATAGGATATAGGGTTTATTTCCGAAAACATGGGCAACGCTGCAGGACAACACTTATTCAATTTCGTCTAAACCTCCCTTATTATACGAATGAATCTTCATTTGATCAGTTTTTAATAATGTTGATTAGAACTATATACAAGAGTTTTACAAATCACACAGATGTCAGTTTGATGTTTTGTAATAATTTATTTTTCTTCTACTTTTTATTTCATAGTAAGAACGTGTTTTTATAATTTATTATTGTTACAGGTGAAGCCGTCAGTCCTAGAATAGTAGCAGATGTCGACAGTGTACACTCGGACACACATTACAAAAGAGGTAAGTGTGATTTGTTACTACTTTTTAATGAATAAAATAAACTCACACAACAACATACATATCTAACACATAAAACTATATCCTGGCTGAGAATCGTACCTGGGACTCCAGGCAGTATCACTATTATAGACTTCGGGGTCGTCTTATATAGCCACAATGCATGTAACCTTTCGATTTCTCAATCAACAGCTATGAATTAATTAATTTTACCCCTTTATTACCCTCATTCAGTTTATTTTGTATTGTAAATGTAAATAACTTTTAACTATCAATAATTTATGCTCATCCTGTGCTGTACCAAATATCAAAATTTATACCATTTGTATATCTACTATATCAATTATGTAATGAATAATAAAATAATAATCCCATAATATTATTGTAAACTATCGTATCTTTACTCAACTGGCTTCAATAACCAAAATATTTTTTTAACTAATTAGGCATATAAATTACAATTTCAGTTTATTCGAAACAAATAAATGCAATGTTTTTAAAATCGGCTCATCATTATTAATGTAGTGTATAAATACGCGGTACTATTGGCAGTAGTTTTTTTATTTATGAATGGATGACTCATTATTATATATTTTGTCCCAAGTCACTAAGTAAGACTTGTTTCTTTACTATTTTTGCTTCATTTCATCTCTGTGATTATAAATATAGTGCTTTGAATTTGTTTCCAAGTCATATACCGAGGTAACATTGTATAAATAGATTGTTTCTTTAATAGACGCATTTGCAGATAAAAATACAATCCTGTAATAATTTTCATTATTAGCATATCTTTCGCGATTAAATATTTAACATTACTTAACATGGGTTGTGTCGGTATGTCCCACAGCTGGACACGGGTCGCTCCCTCAAAGTAGGGGCAGCCTGGACCATACTCCCCCACGAAGCTCCAGTGCGGGTTTGTGGAACTTTATTATATTACAGAACATCATATTTAAGTGGGGAAACGCTTGTTGTAGTTTATAAACTCTTAAGTTAGTTTTCGTTACTGCGTGCGTTTTAAACGTTTTGACGTTTGAATTGAACTATAATTATATTTGAGGCTAAAGAGAGGCTAAAAGCTAATGTTTAAGTCGCAGAATATCACCTTATCCTTTTTAACATGAAATGTAGATGTATTCCACACAGTCTGTATGGTCTTTGCTACAATGAGCTCAGATATTTCCTCATAAATTCACATCTTAGTTATATTTTAGTAGGAATAAAGTTAATAAAATTAAACATGTTTTGTATTGCTCCTGCATGTATTTAATATGTATTTTTAAGTTTTAAACGTTTAGAAGGCTAATCAGACCAGTTTCTTCCTAGTAAATATAAATATATAAATCGATTTTTTCTAGCCGAGTTACATCGATTAGGTTTATCTAGAAACCATTCTATTTTTTATTAGCACCAGCCCGTTAGGTATAAGCCTTTGGCGCCTCAGCGTGTAATACAGACTGTCCCGCTGTAGCACATACGAGCAGCACTCTTTGTTTCTCCTTTGCTCTTTTGGCTGCTTCATGTGTCTTATCTATCCCTTGCTGTAGTTTACGTATTTATTTCTACACCATCATACTTTTCTTGCTATATAAAGGTGACTACTGTTACAGCTACTTAAATCTTTTCATCAGCAGTAAGGGATTGGTAGATTATCGAAACGGCTGTAAATTTTGTTCCATTTATTTACAGCTGGTACACATTTAAGGCTTTATGGCAAGTGTACTTTTGCTTGGGCCGCAAATTGCTTGTCATCGTACGCGCTCGTGACAAATGCGTGCGTAAATGTAAATAACTGGGCGCCATACTAATACCTTCACTCTGTGATTTACTATAGTGCGTTTCTCGTGACAGTTCCCCTCGCTATCATATGGTATTAGTAGCCTAACCATGATTTGTGTGTATCTGAATACATTATACGTTTAAAACCCTACATGTTGCGTGAGTAAGCCGGTATATACTAAGGGTTACTTTAATCGCTCCTTACTTTAGAATCACCATACAAATTCTGGACTAAGTAACGATTTAAGAAACCATTAATGACTATAAGTTGGGACGTTAGTATAATATTATGAAAACAAAGGAAACTCTTACGTGAAACGTGCAATACATACAACTACATGTTCAGTGTTATGTTTATGGGAGTTACTCGTATAATCTGTAGGAGCGAGGCGCGCGGCGCGCGCGCGGGCCGACCAGAGCTTCACGCAGTTTGCGGTCATGGATGATGAGAATGTTTCTGCATTGCAACAAGTATGTATAGATTTCTTATGTATAACAAAGCAAAGCAACAACCCATAATTGTCCCACTGCTGGGCTCGGGGTCTCCTCTCACAATGTGAGGGGTACAGGCCATAGTCTACCACGCTGGCCAAGTGCGGATTGGTACACTTCACACACCTTTGAGAACTTTATGGAGAACTCTCCGGTGTGCAGGTTTCCTCACGATGTTTTCCTTCACCAAAGCAATGATAATTAACTTGTAATCTTATGTATTACCCGACAATAATTAATATAAACTGACAAACGAGCAGACAAGCCACCTGATGGTGAGTGGAAATCGTCCATGGACTTCAGACACACCTTAGGAATCAGCGATTATGCTGAAGAAGAAAAAAAAGAAAAGAAAGAAAAAACGAACGGGCTTTCAACCCCAAGCCGGAATAAAATCAAGCAAGTGGGTCGTAACTAATTAGGTAGGCAATTTATACAATATATTTAACTTATAACCACAAACAGTGATTCATGTAAAATTAGTAAATCGACTATGCTGTCATAATTATAACCCTTTGAGTAACTATTACTATGACTAGATGAGTTTTCGTACAAAACGGCTCAAGCCACAATGCAACCTGCAGCGTTTTTCATTCATGGCTAGAAAAAGTTTGTTACTATTTTCGTACGCTATTTGTGTCGTTATTTCGATAATTAAATAGACGTCAATTTAGTTCCGTTAATCCCGCATTATTATAGCATATTGTAATTACTTTCTGTTCCCAGGTGACTAAGGGCGGAGCTCTCACGCTGGTCTCCCTGTGGAAGTCCCAGTTCGATGATTCAGAGGAGACCACGGATAATGAATGGAAACAGGAGCAGTTACAGGTGAGACCTTATTCTTATTAATTCTTTACACCATTACAGAGTTTATTTAACATAGCGTTACAAATTTTAGCCCGGTTACTACGCAATTTGATCACAATAGCCTGCTTTAGTCAACATCGTATGAACAGTTGCACAAATCGAGAAAGTAAAAAATCTATCATTATTAAAAAAGAGGTCCTTTCACTACCATAGTATGTATAAATATGATAGCAAAGATAAATCTTACGTGACACGCAACTGTATGTAATACGAGTATATAAAATTCTCGTGTCACGGTGTTAGAAGTTGAACTCCTCCGAAACGGCTCGACTGATTTTCGTGAATCTTAGCGTGCATATCGGCTAGGGTGGAGAATCGGACAACATCTATTTTTCATCCCTCTAAATTTTAAGGGTAGTCCACCCCATGTCCACCCCAAAAATTTTTTTTTTATCTTTTGACAGAACGAAGTCTGACCGGGCAGCTAGTATTCTTATATATTTGTATGTGTCCAGTCCCCAGAGCACCGCTGCGCCCGAGCCGCGAGCGCAGTCTCCTCGTGCTCCAACGCCCCCCGCACCCAGCTGCCGGTCACCAACACGCAGGTCACGCAACCCTCGCAGACCCAGCAACCGGCCCAGAGCCAGCCCAGCCAGCCCAGCCCGCCCAGCCAGAGCCAAGCCAAGCCCCCGCCGGTGTGTTGTTGTTGACAAGCCGATCCCACCGCTGCTACTAATTTTATTCTTCTTAATATAAATTTTAAATCTAGCCAAGCCCGCGTCGGTTGTTCATGACTGACGAATGACTTGATCCCACAGCTGCCACTATTCTTATTCCTCATAACAATCCAATCTTGCCGCGAACACAAAACACTCACACACACATGCACACACAAACAAAACGCACAGACACTAAAACACGAGACTTCTTGGTGACTATATTGAGATCCCACTTCTGCTGCACTACTGCGTACCATACTGCGCCAGCTCCCCCGCTCTCAGCTGTTCGTGACGAACAGTGGACTCATCAGCGAGCTCAAATCCAGTCCAACCAGCCCAATCTGCCCAATCAACAGAGCCAGTCTCCCGAAATCTGTGCCGGTAGGTTGATAATTATCGAAAAATAAAATTATCCCACCGCTGCCACCAAAAACATATTAAACACATCACACACACAGACACACATGCACCTTAAAACCAAGTTGACCTTATCAAAGATATATTATGAAAGTTATTTAAATGTAGAAACAGTATCGGTGTCTTCTAAATCCATGTTTCTCCCGCAGGCTGAGAAAGCGGAGAAGTCTGAGAAGAAAAGCGAAGAAGACAAGGTAGAGAAGCGATCTATACCCAAGGCCGACAGATGTTGTCTACACAGTGCCGGTATCGATGCGTACCCGGCGCTGCGACCCACTCTACCCCGCAGCTGGACTCTGCCTGCTATAGGTAATTGATCATTTGCGTTTTGATAAACAGAGAACATTACCTTATAGCCTCAGAAGACTATTACCTTGAATGATAATATTAAGATGAAAGCTTTTCTATTGTGATTTTTACACAGAATACTAAAAAGTACTCAATTTTAGCCGTTTCTGTTTATTTACTTTGCTTTTAATTGTAATCTTTTCAACAAAAATTTACAGGTGGAACTAATTTAAAAAAAGAAAATTATCCCACCGCTGCTAACAAAAAACTACTAAACACACATGGATTTGGTTGGTTTTAAAGTCATGCTTTAAAACCAACCAAATCCAAAAAGATTGACTTTTTGTACCGACCAAATGTTTTAACTCAGATTGCTTATATTAATTTAGAAAACGTTCCCAAACCGTAAATTAATTATAATATTGAAACTATTCCTATTTTGATTCCTTAGTATGTATGTATTTCTTATGTTAGTATCAATTAGTAATAAAACTTTTTCTTTCTTTCTTTCTATCTCCACCTAGGTTCTCACGTGCGCGCGCTCCGCCCCCCGTTACTCCAACAGGCGTCATTCGACGGCGTGTCGGGTGCGGTGCTGCGGTATCGCGTGGACGTGATGCGGGGCGTGGCCGCGCGGAGCGAAGGGGACTCGCCGCCCGACTCGCAGCGCCTCGTGCGGGCGAGGAGCGCGCCGGTGAGCATACGCTACGCACTTATACGATACAGAGTGGATTTTAGCATACGCACTCCGCACGTATTACGATAAGACATACAGGCCGAATTTTTCAGGTGGGCTCGGATGGCTAAATTCGAAATTATGAGGAATAGCGAAAAGTGCTTTAAGCAATCTCGGGCCCAATTTTTATGAAAACTAAAACTGTATCATTTGATTTTTGAAAAATCAATATTCCTAGCCAGGAATCCAACCCGTGGATTTTGAAAAAAAAGCATCCTGTATTATAACACCACTCAATACAAGGTTCTTCGTCGCTTACAAGGTTCAAATTCTGGAAAATAATGTTACACGGCAAACTTAAGGAAAGAGCTCATTTTTAACAAAATATGTTTTCTGCCTATTAAACTTTAACTGATTAATTGTTCAAAATGATGGCCATTATTATCAATACTTATCTGGATTCGACGTCTAAGGCGCTCCACTCACTGCACCGCGCCCCGTCGCGTAGCGCGGGATGGCAGATTTTACCATTGTATGCAAGTATCTCAATTTATATAGAAATCACGCCTAGCACAACACACTGCCGACGCGGAAATGCGCGGGAAGGCGCCCCGCGTAAAATCTGCCATCCCGCGCTTCGCGACGGGGCGCGGTGCAGTGGGTGGAGCGCCTTAAGGATTGGACTGCATTCAGCATTACTACTACTATTACTATTTTCCAGTTAGTGTCACCTTCCCAATCATGTTTTAGAGCATATCGCGGTCGTCGGTCTCCCCGCCGCCCGCGCCGCCGCCGCCCGCCGAGACCACGGTCTCCAGTCGGCTGGAGATCCGCGTGCGGCCCCCCGATAGCGCTTCGCCCCTACATGAGGGTAACTTGATTTCTAACGGTAACACATTTTCTAGTATACATCTGATAAGTAATTTGCACATTATTAAGGTTGCACCTCAACAGTATAAAGACGGAATGCTTCTTTTTGTCCAGATCCTTTTTCTAAGGAATGTGTGGGTCGAGGTGTTAAATTGAAATTAATATCCATTACTCGGGTCTGCAATACCTTTACATGCGACCGAAACACGTAATAATCTAAACACGTAATAATTTTACCAAGAAAAAAATAACTGACTTCAAAATAGCTCAAAAAGTACTCGTCAGATCCAGTTCAAATTTAAGTGGGAGCACATGACAAGCACCAGCTTTTGATTAAAAAAAGAATCATCAAAATCGGTTCACCCAGTCCAAAGTTCTGAGGTAACAAACATAAAAAAACAGTGGAATTGAGAACCTTCTCCTTTTTTTGAAGTCGGTTATAAAAACATTTGAAGATCGATTTTAGGAGCGAGTGAAACCACTTATATAACAACAATGAGACAGCACATACGGATCATGACATTGAATGTGATGTTTCCAGTGAAAATCCATTCAGTGGTGAGCGGCGGCGAGCCGATCAGACTGAACCACGAGGAGGCCTCCATATACTACGACGCTACTGAACACCAAAGAGATAAACGGTAAGTGTTATTGTACCACTTAACTGAGACTATTATATGACGACCCTGTAGCCTAGTTGGTAGCGACCCTACCTGCGAAGCGAGGGGTCCCGGGTTCGATTCCCGGCCGGGGCAGATATTTATATGACAGATGAATATTTGTACTCGGGTCATGGGTGTTATTGTGATGTGTTATATGTGTCGTCCATGCCACCCGCGACACAGGTAAAAACATACTGCGGGGGTATGAGTGTGTAAGCGTAAGCGGTCATATATTGGTAGAACATATTTTCATGAAGTTCTGCCGAAGTAAGTTATGTAATAATAGGTAACAATAAAAATATATAAAGTAAGAACCGAGGCATTAGACAAACATAGTGACATAATGGGCTAAGAAATTCTGTCTAAACTTGTCTCATTTAAGTTTTAGTCCTCTCGCTCTCTTCTCATTTACACACGCGATGAGTATTATTTTGTCTGTCTAGACTTCTTAATTACACATATTGTATGTATTACGTACATATAGCTAATTAGCTATACGATTAACCGTCCTCGCTTTGCTTCGGTTTTCTTATTTTTTTACACCCTGGATTACATTATTGGAGTTTTACCAAGGATCCCTAATTTTTTTGAAAATATAATGTCCTGTGTCACCCGGGGATAGTGTACCTTTCCAACAGTGAAAGAATTTTTCAAATCGGTTCAGTAGTTTCGGAGCCTATTCAATGCAAACAAACTGTCAAGTCTTTCCTCTTTATAATATTAGTATAGCTATATAAAGTCGATTATATTGCAGATCTTCAACTCGCAGTGGCGAGAAGAGTCAGAGCCCCGCAGTAGAGAGGACTAGACTGGACGCCATACCTGACAGGTAGCCATAGTACCCATACTCTTAACCTTTCTTTCTTTATCTTCTCTACTTCTTGGCTGGCAACAGCAGTGATATCTTTGTTGTTGCTGATATCCATGGGTGATCATAGACACTTTCCACCAGGTGGAACATCAGATCATTTGCTCGCCATAAAAAAGTCTGAGGGAATTTAAAAAGAGCCGATGGTTTTAATTGCACAAAACATGGATAACCCCCATCTCGGTTATATCGGGTTTCAAACAAAATCAGGGGTTAAAAATATATATGTTGCACATCTGTTTGTACCATGTCATGTTGTTATTTCAGGAGCAGTTCGGTGGTCAGAAGGGAGCCCAGTGCCGGTGGCGATGGATCTCAGAGTCTCAGAGATGTAAGTGGAGTTAATAAAATGGTGAAAGTAATAAAGAAACAGTAAAGCGACATTCATGCATAGTGGTTTAAGCGACATGACATTTCTGCAGTTATGAATCTCAACTATACATTAAAAAAAATGGTGAAAACAAAAATAACGTTTCTTTAATTTTCTAGGCTGAACTGAATATATTACGTACGAGTAACTGCCCTCGCTTCGCTTCGGGTTTATTATTTTTTTACACCTTGGGTTACATTATTGGAGTTTTATTAAGGATCCCTAATTTTTTGAAAATATAATATAGCCTATGTTACTCGGGGATAGTGTAGCTTCCCAACAGTGCAAGAATTTTTGAAATCGGTTCCGTAATTTCGGAGCCTATTCAATGCAAACAAAAAATCAAATCTTTCCTCTTTATATATTAGTATAGATTATATTTTTCTATTGCTTATTTTCGGAGACTGATGACGACGACGACGAGATTGAACGATGTAGTTGATTTCACATGTCTATTACAAATAAAAGCTTCATAATTTTAAGAGACGAAAAACATCTTCATTATTACATCTATGTATATTAATTCAAATAAAAATGTTGTCAATATATTTAAAAAAAAGTCTCTTTTGTAAATTCTGTTTTTTTGTAATTCTTTGGCACCGGAAATCTGTCATTAAATACTAATTGTATTCTACGTTTTACAGCGGTCCTCGGGCAGCGGGTCTCGCATCCCGGTGGCGACGAGCGGCGGCGGCAGCGGCGGCAGCGGAGGCAGCGGGGGGGGCGCGGCGGGCGCCGACCACCGGCTCGCCAAGTGCGCGTCGTGGAGCGGGGACGGGCCGCTGGGCCCGCCGCCCGACCCGCAGGACTTGACGCCCGGTCAGTGCTGGTTGGATTTTATGGAAATAGCCGCCAAACATTTCATGAGTTTCATTAATTACTAGCTGACCCGGCGAACTTCGTATCACCTAAAAAAAACATTTTTTTTTCTAAAATAAAAGTAGCCTAAGTTAATCCTTGTTACATCAGCTATCTGCCAGTGAAAGTCCCGTCAAAATCGGACCAGCCATTTCAGAGATTAGCTGGAACAAACAGACAGACAGACAGACAGATAAAAATTGTGAAAAATGTTGTTTTGGTATATGTACCGTGTATACATCCAAATGCACTTAGTAAAAAGCGATTATTTTAATATTACAAACAGACGCTCCAATTTTAATTATTTGTATATCGTCGCTGCGCGTGCGAATCCGCGTAAGAGCAACTTGTAAAGACCGCGTATTTGCTTTTTGTTGATTTTACAGGAGGAAGATAAACCTTAATATCTCAGCGATTTTAATTCTTATTACCGACTGCACTTAACGGCTAGTTAAAATAAAGAAAGTTGTAAAGAACTAGCTACCTGTTAAGATCAGTCGGTAATAAGAATTAATATCGCTGAGATATTAAGTTTTATCTTCCTCCTGTAAAATCAACAAAAAGCAAATACGCGGTCTTTACAAGTTGCTCTTACGCGGATTCGCACGCGCAGCGACGATATACTATTTATTTGTATAGATTAGCGAATATAACACTAAACTGTAGACAACTCAGAGGTCCGGATTCTGTTGCTTCTTGGGATCATTACTCTGTGCCACCCTAATGCATAATTCCTAAATGTTAGTTTATAAATATCTAACGCCCCAACTCAAAGTCACTAACGGTTACTTAAATCGCTCCTTAGCACAGAATTTGTATGGTGATTCTTTACTAAGGAGCGATTTAAGTAACCGTTAGTGACTCTGAGTTGGAACGAAAATGTATAATGTCGTGCCTCTGTGTATAACGCCCGTGTGTTGTGTCGCGCAGCTCTTCGTCGTCGTCGTCAGAACGCGGCGGACAAGTACGCGGTGGACCCGGCGCGCGAGCTCAACCTGCGGTTCGCGCGGCCGCGCCATCGCCAGCCGCACACGCCGCAGCCGCACTCCAGGTACACACACAGACACACACAGATACAATCTAGCAGCCGCACATCAAATACACACTGATACACACCGATACACTGATATACACACTAATAAACTGATATACACACTAATACACTGATATACACACTGTGTGTCGCTGTGAGTTTCAGCGTTTGACTTTCCAAAGTAGTCTCTCTCATAGGTGTAGCCAATAATTCAAATACACTATTGGTTTGGACTTTGACTATTATATAAATAAATAAATAAATAAATAACGCCACACACTCATAGCCCCACACTAGGATTCCCTGTGTCGTGGGTGCCATGGACAACACACTAGACAAGGACATTCATACCCAGACCGAGAACAGAAATTCAAATTCATCATTCAAATTTCTGCCTCGCTGGGAATCGAACCTGAGTTTTGATTAACGAAATCTATGTGCATTTGAGCTTTGAAGTTTGATTTAAACACATGCCTATGTACTCCATATGTATCATTTTGCTAGGTTGCCTGTAAGAAATTGCTATTTAACGGTAAGGCCACCTGTTGTTTTATACTTCTTATATCTGTTCTCTTCGTATGATTGTATAAACTTGAAGAGTTATTTATCTATCTATGTACACCATCTGTATCTATGTCCGTACTCCCCGCCCCCCAGAAGCACGACTCGCGGCGTGGGCGCGCTCCTGCTGTCCTCCCCGCCGGCGTCGGGCTCCGCGGCGTCGGGCTCCTCGTCGTCGGGCTCCCCGCCGCCCGCGCCGCCGCCCGCCGCCGCGCCGCACCACAACGCGGCCAGAGCGCGCCGCTTCCGACCGCTGTCTATTGCGCCCTAGGTTGGTAAACTGTACTTACAAGGAGTCGCGGTAGATGTTGCCATAAATCACTTTACTAATAGAAAAACTAAGTACACGCTTTTATATTTCATTTTTATCCTGATGATCTGTATGTACGTCCAAATAACCCCACGAGAACGTATAACCGAAATAAAATGTACACTATCTTTTAAGTCTGCACATGGTCCGTCTGTGTGACAAGTTTCATCGTAAGCCGCACGACCGTTAGCGCGTGATGATTACCTACATATCCAAACTCAACAATCCATCTTCACAAAGTTTCACATTTATAATATTAATAGGAAGTAAGTTAAATACATTACAACTACCTCTGTACAATATATTTAAAGGTCGATGCATATGTAACGTGGACGGGACGTGGACGGGGCATAAATATACGTGCGTGCCCCGTTCCCGTCCCGTGCGTGCCTCCGTGGCGTATGCGCTATCGTTTACATATTCTATAAAACTATGTTTCCAAAACTTCACCTCAAAGAATTTTTAACATTCGCGTGCAGACATTAATAGATGTCATATAATCTTTAACATAAACGTCCTTATTTACAGGAACGGAGAGCCTCTTGTGACGTCACGGAAAACCCATTCTGACGTCACACACCCGTAAAGGTATTTGCGTAACGTATTCACGTTATACGACAACAAGTGAAACGGATAGTACTGCCAGCGCGGATATAACGTGTTATATAATATATAAAAATATTGTATAATATCAGTGAATGTTAACCGTTACTTAAACCGTTGATTGTACTAGACAACGCGAAGGCATGTATACAACATGCGTTATACGCATTACAATATTCGTTTTAGTGGAATCTGTTCTTTAATAACTCGGTGATTTCATTCAATGATTATTATTAAAATGGCTACAAATCGAGAACTTCCCCCTGTAAAGTTTGGAGTTCCCAAAAGTGAGACTTGGAAATCGAATCCAATTTGATGTAACAAATTAAGTTTGGTGACGTGAAAAGTAAAATAATGAGCTATTATAATCTTTGAAAGCAATAGCACAATAAAATTAAAAAGATCACTGTCATTCACTTTGATTATAACTTCGTTGCCATGACAATGCAGTTGACGAATAAACGCTTCACACATATTACATAAAATGGCGTCAACTGTTGAGAGGTTAATTTCGACAAGTTAGGAAGGCTTTGTGTAGTTCAATTAAGAGTATTGTATCAAAGGGTGTATGATGTCTAACACGGTAATATCGATCGAACCTACCTGAAAAAACGTGGCCAATCAGGATATAAAATACAATGCTTTTAAACTCATAAAACATGTTGCGTTTAGAACTGCATTAAGTATGTTTCTTAAACTGCACTTATACGTCATTGAAATTCATAAAACTGAATTGTGTCCCATGTTGAACGGACGCCCCGGTTTTGAAATTATAAAAAATAAAAAAGACTAGATATTTTTCGTGTAACTCATTTTGAATATTTTATTTTATCGATGTAACTATGCATATTTGTCGAATCTCATAATTATAGGATAATAATTCGCACATAACTTCGATTTATACTAAGCATAAAATCAATGCTTGTTAATCAAAGAGCACAGGTTCGATTTCCAGCAGAGTTTGGGAATAGTTCTACGTTTATAAGCTAAATTTTTCGGCGTAACGTATTTTTATGATAACTATTTTATATAATTTCAGACTATAACACACCCTTTGATACTACGAAAATGTTATATAAAAAACATTCATTCAAATATCATTCATTTTCAAAAATCGACTCTTAAGTGTGATGACGTTATCACCCTATTACATTTGAACTATAGAACGAAGTTTCATTCATTCGAATTTACAATATGACCGTCTTACGCATTGTCCTACGTGGGCGAATCAACGCGAACGCGAAGCGACGCGGTGCGAAGCGAAAATAACAAACAGTCGAGATGTATTGAAGTGTCCTACGTGACCAAAAGCACGTAGAGGCGGGCGTAGAGGTGCGGCGCGGTTTGAAGCGAACGCGATCAGTTGGTTTGATATTTTCGCGCGAACTTCAGCGGCGCGGCGTATGTCAGTGGCGGTGAAGTGACAATTCGCGTGCACGTAGGACAGAGACGCCGCTTCGCTCCGCGTCGCACTGAATCCGCATCGGTTCGCTTCGCGATCACGTTCGCGTTGAATCGCCCACGTAGGACACGATGTTAGGCACAGACAACGTTTCCCTCGCCGTCATTCCTGTGATGGTTGTACGTCAGTTGAAATAGTTTTATAATGTCTAGCTGGTTTGAAAAACCTAACGTAACATTAACATTATGAATCATTTCTACTACAATTAATTTTGTTCACAACCAAACAAAAAAATGTTTACTGAATTTCACTTATACTTATCTGTTTTTAATTGCTGAGGCCATCCAAATCATAAAATTGTCTAATATAAAAAAATAAGCATATTAGACACTTCATATTAGGGTTTATGTTAAATTTCATACTATAAATGTACAAAATATAATATGTAAATGTGGAGTCATGCAAAGGTCTGTTTATATATAAATACTTAGCTAAACATTATTTAAAATGAAAGTAAGGATATTAGAAAATGTGAAATAGTGGGCTGTTAAAGGCAATGACAAATAAAACATAATAATATATTAAAATAATAAAAAATATATTTTATACATACCTACATATTCTAAAACTTGCTAACACATCAAATTGTCTTTTGATTATATGTGTATTTACATTATATATCTATTTCTTCCCTTCAAATGGGAGGTTTCAGTTATTGTCATATCCTAGAGTCTAGACTATTGTTCGATAAAACATTATTTTAAAAATGATCTTATTTCTCATTGCCTTTTCCGTATGGACTGGACTGTAAGACGTTTCCGTGAAAAAAAAATCATGGCACTTAGTGATAACCCGCGATATTAAAAAAACGAGGAAAAAGTATAAAAAAAGTTACGAAAGAATATTGCACAAATGCATTGCTTTAATCGGCGCTATGAAATAAAAAAAAATGTTTCATATTTTGTAAAAAAAAGTTAAATTACTGGAATGTGAGAATTGTGAAATTATAATAAGTAGATAAATTAAAGTCACTATGGCGTTACGTCAAATCATAAAAGGGTGCGTTTATAAATAAGCCGTATTTAGAATCGGCAGGTTCCGATTGTTAAGAAAATCGGCTTAAATATAACTTGGCATACCTTACTGCAACGGTATCATATATTTGATGTATTTCTCTTTTTGACTTACGTTAAGCAGCGTTAAAATAAGACCATAAAAATCTTTTATTTTTTCACTTATAAATGATTCGACATCGGCTAAAATATCGTAGGCTATTTTAAACCTTATTACATTGGAATAAGGATGCTAATAGCAATTTATGAATGTTAAGAATATTATGACGGGTAAATTTTTACTAGAAGTGTTTAAATTTCATGTTCATAATGAAATTTTAGTTTCTTTATCCACTCTTAAATATTTACATTACAAACTGCATTTAATTTTGCATCACATTGCCGAATCACTTCTAGTAAATTGTCTATGGTGAGATATGAGCGAAATATTTTGTACCTTATACCGACCGATGAAGGTCCAAAATTGAATGAAACTTTATAGATCTCTTTAGATAGGCGTTGCCTTGGACGCTTTAAAGTGATCTTGAATTTCGACGCTTCGAGTATTTTGTATTCATATTAAGTGATAGGCAAGAGTAATATACGAGTATTTAGTTACATTTTTCTTCCATACCATCCGTAAAGCTATGTTTAATAGTATTAACGGTGAAAACTAGTTGACTAAAAGGTGGTTAAAACACTTATAAAAAAATAAATCGAAACTTTTGTTAGTCAGTTTTGCAATGTATTTGAATACCAATATTGTCACATCTTAAACCAACGGCTTCACACTTAGTTTCTCAATTAAAATCTAAAGAAAAACAGAAGTTACGGTAAAAGCATTTTCACGATGTAACATACATTTTGCCGCTATGAATTTAGACACAAGTCAAGGGTTTTAGAAGTTTGAGCAGCTAGTTGCTATAGCCAGGGCGGCAAAGGAGTCATTGAAATAAAAAACCGTACATCATTTTGTATCAAATATGTTTTCACTCACTAGTATTTCGGACAGGGCTACTATTAATGATAAAATAAAAACGTTCGTCAAAAACAGATATTATTTATTGTATATAATTTATTCAAAGACTTAAACGCTCACTAAATGTTCTATTAATTAATTTATTATTTTAAGTTAAATGCTCTCAGAGTTTATTTATTTCGATTGAAACATTAATGGAAGTTGTGGGACTGACGTCACTTTTAGTTTCCTTTTTATCTGTGGGCGCTGCGGTGACAGCTTAGTGAAAAATTAGTCTGATCGTATTCGCGTGATAGTTTTTGTATAGTTCTAGTCTTACTTACACGTTGAACAATGTACTTTTTAATGACTATATTATTCTAACTAATTTGTACATTTTTCATTAGTGCGTAAAACAAGACAATTTACGGCCGTTGTTTATAATCTATCCATTATCAAATCAAGCCGGTTATTACATTACCTGTTAACTAATCCAGAGATAAGATTATGGATAGTTGAAAACGGCCTTCAAATAGTGTCATTTTTTTCGTTTTCATTGCAAACAAAGTTTGTTATGTGATAAACGAATAATAAAATTGTCAGTATAAAGTCGAGCAAGTTTTTCTATTTTAATTTTTAATTGAATCCATCACAAGTTTAACTTCAATAATTCACATTATGTAATTCAACATTTCTTCATATTATTATATAATTCCGTGGAATTGAAATTGCTCTTTACCAAATCGCGCGTTCTTCGTGATAGATCTTTCTGTTAAACTGAATGTAACAAATATAAAAATATATAATTATCTCACAACGGGACGATTCATGACGTCTTATGATAACGTTGAAACAAAGCTTAGCATTGCTAATAAAAGTTTTATTTTCTATACAAATCACTTCATAAATTATAACACGAAATTAAACCGGACGTGCCGTGTGATAAACAGATTTCGATTCCATGGAATATTTTAAAACTTCTGTCTTAATCTTGATATGTTAATTTAAAAATTAGGCTATAAAATGATCATTTACTACGTTTCATTAAATAAGCTGTCTACGCTATTTTACTTAAATAACTTTCATAGCAGTAGCGCAAATATTGTATGCATGTGGCATTTGCTGTGGAAGGATTTTATTGATGATTGATGTTTGGTGTAAAGTTTAACCTGTGGGTGCGCTGAAAAACTTTTGGTGCCTTGTGTGTGGCGACGTGGCGACGATGTACAAAAAATATATATTATGTGTATATTTCCGTATGGCGTGTTAGAGCGGGCGGCACATGGATGTTAAAATTGACGGTTTTTAAATGGAGTTGATTAAAAAACGCAAGGTCGTGACGTTTTTGCGTTAATTACGAACGAGTGATCTGTAAATAATTATAATTAATTATATTTATGCTGTGAAAGTACGTTTTTGTATATTTCTTTTTAAATATCGGTGACTAATTTTATTAGTATTATAAGTTGGTTTACAATGATTTCATGCGATTGAAATGCTATAATAATATTGTTGACGTATCTTCGGATAAAATCGGAGAGGGAGTTTCAAACTGAGATGTCAAATTCTTTCTTAAGCTTCTGAAATGATGTATGTACCGAGAATTTATTGTATATTAGTCTTTAAAGATAAATGAAATTCAACATACGTATAATGTTATAGCATATCAATAGTGTGGTAATATTAATTGTTAAACCTTAACGCCTTTAACTAGAGCAATCTTTGGTATCTTACATGTGGACAATTGTGAATTTTAAATTTTGAAATGGTAACTGATTAGAAAATTATAAGCTATTTTGTCTATTGTTCAAGTTAGGTAAAAGTTATTACCGTAGTTAATCGATTTTGTCACAAGGTTTAAGATGTACGTAAGGTTGGAGAGATTGTAAATTCGCAATGTAATTTTAAATGTAAAAGTGGCATTTTACAGTTGTACGCTGCAAGATTTATTTCATTTTAAAGTTGAATTATGCGTTAGTGTTGCACGATACATCCGGTTAATTTCCCGTGTCTTTGTAATGTTAATGTACTTATTTATCGCGTGGTAACAAAAAGTATTTGCATTGATATTTTCACTGATAAATACATAAGAAAAATACATATGTTAAAATTATAAATTATGTTATTATAAAATATAATTTGAGTTATTTTATACAGTGTCATAAAATTTTATACTAATACTTGTTTTATAACTTAACGAATTTAAAAACAGTGTATTTTTAGTAACATAATTATTTTGAAGATATTTAGAAGATACTCTTAAGCATATATATTTTATTTCTTTCTTCATGCTCTCTAGATGAGTCTGTTACTTGTAGAAGCCAAGTACTTTAATATTATCAAGGCACCCATCAACAAAATGTATGATATACTTATGATATACGTTAGGTAGATGCCATTAAAATCTAGTCTGCTGCTTAGTATATAGAAAATTTGTATGTAATAATTAAAATAATATCGATAAAGTACTTAGGGATTAAGATTTACGATAATTAACAATTTATGAGAGAATTGGAGCGGCATCGCGTCGCCCGCTGCGATACGACGGGAGGTGGCAGTGTATTGCTTGGAACTACCGTGTATGGTTCTAATGTAACCTTAAGGCTTCATTTAGTTTCGGCGCCTGCACGGACTTCCACAACTCATTCTAGTCTACGAACAGCTTCCGTCTCATAGTTTTATTGACGACAAGGAGGGAAAAGTTGAGACATTTATTTTTGTCAGAAAATTTGAAAAGTAATATTATGTATAAAGTTGTTGTTATGATTATTGTAGGCCCCTTTTTTAATGTATTAGAATTATTTGTAATGTATTTTGGAGCCGCTTGCGGGCGGTGGGCGTATGGTGCGGCAAAACGCTGTTTTTTTAAAGTATGCACGCTCGGTTACGTTTTATTTTGCCATATTTTTTATATTTACCGAAATATGCACAATGAAATTTAAATAAAAGGTATTTGTCCTTACATTGTGGTTTAATTTATCTTTCTATCTGGAATTAATCCCCATTACATTGGCACTACTTTTAACAAATAAACTATATATAACTTGCCTGCGTCGGCGTTCCCGCCTGCTATGACGTGGGTGTGCGTGTAGATTGCGGACTCTTTTTTTAAAGTTAGTCATATTTTTTCAAAATCAAGGAGAAATTTAGGAAAACATTGTGAAAACATCTTGAAAATAAAAAATAATGTGAAACGTATGGTATGAAAGTTGTGGTCGATTAACTGGAACACTCACCCCTGTATTCAAGAACAACACTGAGGTCTCACAGTGTTTGCGAGTGCATAGTGGCATTAAAAACATTTCGTAAACAATACTTGATTGAAGTCCTTCGCTGTGCGTTTGTCAAAATCGATAAAGTATTGATAATTATTCGCCGTATTGGGGCGGCTTAGAAATGCCTTACTTCGCATAGTATTGCTTCTTTACTATAACAATTGAGTTGTTTCCTAAAATTTTTTTTTGTTTTAAATGGAAAGTTCATATATAAGTTTTATAACAAAGTTATTTTAGTTTTTTTTTATTCGCTATAATTTAAAAGTTACATCAAATCAAAAATACGTTTTTGAATCCAGTACCGAAAACACGCCGACAATTCCCGAATAGACCCGAGCGCGCGTGTGACGTCACTTTGTTAATTGCTATTCATTGCAGCATACAGCTGATACTGTGATTTGACTTTTAACTGATAAAATCTTGATCTTATCGTCAATATATTTATAAATATATCAAAAATGCTAAACCTTAAAAGTTATCGTGCTTGTTTTGTACAATTACGTGTGAATACTACAAAAAAAAACACCCCAAAGATAGTGGTAAATGTGTACCTGTGACCTTTTCGGTTTTCCCGAGGAGTAAGAGGTAAAATTTTAGTTTTCGTTCATAGATTCGTTTTTAGGGTTCCGAAGTAAAATCGGAATCCTTATAGTTTCGTCATGTCCGTCCGTCTGTCCGTCTGTCCGAAGCAAAGCGCCCAGACCCTTAGTGCTAGAAAGCTGTAATTTGGCATGGACCATTTTTGGAATTAGGGGTCCGTTTGCAAAATGTTTGGCTTTAAAGTGCTAATTTTGGTTACAGTCAAGTGTCCCTCCCAACTGTTGACTAAACGGTTGGAGTTAGACAAGTGAAAAAAATCTCAAAAATAGGGTATATGATGAATTTACAAGGAAAACTATCACGGCTATGTATAACATAAGTATGAGTCATAGTCGATAAACTTACTATTTACTTCGGAACCTTACATTGCCCGTGGCCTGACACGCTCATGTCCGTTTTTTATGAAACAACTCATGGTTTTATTTTATTAGGTTAGGAATTTTGCAACGTTGATCCTGCTCAAATTCAATGAGGATCTGATGATGGGTCCTGGGGCTACAAAGTGGAACACGTGGTAGAACAATGGTAGAGTAAAACGGAACCGTGTTTGAAGATATTAGTTATTATTATCGTTAACATTGTAAAACCAGTAGGTACATAAATAAATAAATAAACGCTTCACACTCATAGCCCCATACTAGGATACCCAGTGTCGTGGGTGCCATAGACAACACAAGGACACACACTCAGACCAAGAATAGAAATACAAACTAATCATTCAAACCATCTCGCAGCATCCACCTCGCATCGAATCGAACTCAGGACCCTTGACTTAGCGATCTGGAGTGGTAACGATTCGCCACACGAGTCGTGATCATTGACCAACTTGGCGTATTTCGGAGACAAAAAAAATTATATATTGTACCAGTGCGTCAGACCCATACCACCGCAGTAGGTTTTCCTGTGTCGCGGGTGGCATGGTCAACACAAATAACACGTCACTATAACACCCAAGACCCGAGTACAAATAATTATTTGTCACATTTTATTAGATATGGCCGGGAATTGAACCTGGGACCCTCACTTCGCAGGCTGGATCGAATCGCTATCAACTAGGCTATAGGGTCATCATATGTATGTACCTACTACTAGCATAGAATTTCTCTAGTATTGCATTGTGCATTTTTTTATTAATCACATTCTTCACTTCTCTCAGGATCCATATTATTATGTGAAATTTAGGTAGACGAAGTCGCGGGTAGAAGCTAGTTGTATGATAAATGAAATATAATTTTATCATACAACCCTGATTTATACCCTTAACACCCTGCCCTGATTTCTCCCAGACACGATTTACCAGTAAATAGTGTAACCTTAGGTATCTAAATTTATTTAGTGTGTACAATCAATAGAGAGTTTTATTATAATATTTAATGAAGAATAAATCATTTAACATTTAAATTTACAATAAAATTACGTGTTATGAATATCTTTTTGCACTAAATTCCCGATATTTTTACTCAATTCACGTAGAAGCTTCTAACACTGTGTAATTGCTTTAACAAAATGACGTCACTAACATGGCGACCAAATCTGGAGCTTTTGTAGTCACGTGATTCTTTTTGAACTTTTATCAATTTTGAATTCATTATTATTAATATTTAAAATAGTTTTTAAGCGTTTTTAACAATGCCAATTAATATAATTTGTGTTAAAGATTTAAAATACATTTAAAAAAAAATATTTTTTTTTAAATGAACAACTCAATTATTGTTCTTGAATACGGGGGTCAATCCGCTCGTTCATTCTACTAACTTATGAAATTACTGTAATCTCGTATCTCAAAATATACTAGATTTTTTTTTTTGAGAAATTGTGAATAGCTTTCACAAATTCTGCACAATTTTTCCACATAAAAATGTTATAATAAGTTAAAAGTTAATAAGTTAGCGGATTGTTCCAGTTAATCGACCACAACTTTCATACCATACGTTTCACATTTTTTTTATCTTCAAGATGTTTTATTTATTTATTTATTTGTTTTCACAATTTTTTCATAAATTTCTCCTTGATTTTGAAAAAATACGTTTGAGTAACTTTAAAAAAAGAGTCCGCAATATATATATTCGCAGTTGCATTTCCAATTTGTGCGTTGCGCGTGCGGTATCGGTTTGTTGGCATAATTGTGTTGTTGCATATAATATGTCAATAACTACTGATGAAACAAGAAACCCTTGCGTCAGTAAAAAAGATTGAATCGACATAATTACAGCCAAAATTGGACATTTTGGGAATTTTTATGATGTAGGATATTTTATACTGGGTCACAATGAAACAAAACATTGAAAACAAACATTTTAATTACTTTTTCAACAAAACTAGTTTCTACATACAGCAAATATTTTAAAAATATTATTTTTATTTGTAAATGTATTTATATAATTTTAATAAAATTAACCATGGAGTAATTTTATTTTCCTGCTTTTTAATTAAAGTTAAAATAAATTAAGATATTGGCCACAAATCAGTTTCTACGTATAAAAAAAAACAAACAATTATAAGTTTTGTATTAAAAATAGTTATTTGCAATAATCTGGTATAGGAATATTAACCATGCAAAATTCTAGAAATAGATATTGCGCGTTGAACCTTGTGTCGTAGTACAACCAATTTCACCGATGCTTTTATGATATGTAAGTGACAAAGTAATGTGACCAGTTGCATCTATCACATACGAACTTTAAATAGGCCTTTAAATTCAAACATTGGCTACAACCTAGGGAGTGAAACTGAATTTTAACTGAGCTGTATGCTCCGTAACTTGCAAAAATTATCAAGACACGGTCCAACTGTCTATCAGAATCTGAGAGTAAATAATTATATAACTTAAGTTACATAAGTTACCCACTTTGCCAGCCAAGTGGCCTAGCTTCATACTTCACACTTTGAGAACATCATAAATACCTCTCAGGTATCGTGGTTTTCTCATAATGTTTAAATCTACCGAAGCAAGTTTGACATCTGATACAATTAATGATTTTGATTTGATTGATGATACTGATTTTAAAAGGTTATTTATTTAAAAAAATCTACGATTACGAGTTAGATGGTACATTTACGAAAACAAAAACAGCATCTCTTTACATTTATATCAACACATGTACACTTATAATTTACAGGCAGTTGTAATGTTACAGTATTTATATTTATACAGACACTTAACAATTTTTATACTGATGCCATATTCAGTTTACATCTGCGTTTATTACCTGTAAAAAAAATGGCGACAGTCATAATAAAGTAATACTAAAATGATTGGTTTTGCTTGTTTGGAAATAGCAAAGACATCAAGGTACAGAACAGATTAAGTAAGTAGGTACATGTGATGTGAACATCAGCCAGCAGTCTTTGTGAATGTATACAAAATGTGCTTCTCGAATCCGTTTTATAGGTCGGACGCAAACCTTTTTACTTAATAAACATTATTTATCTACCTTTAGAAATGCAGTGTAAGCTACAAGTGTGTATTTGTGAAATAAAATAAAATTTTATTTTGTTATAATCAAATTCTAAAACGTAATAATTATACGCATTACATGTTGTGCGTGTATGCGTGTAAGTACCAAGATCAAAGAGAAGAAGAAGTACGTACAAGCCGGCTCGAAGGACCATAATGTTGGGTCCTTCAATAAAACGAAATGGACTGTAGAAATAATTGTAATGGCGAGAAGATTGGTACAGTATGTGTGCTCCGAATAACTAGGTACGCGCGTAATGTCGTCGGTGGCTAGAGACAAAGTCGTAGTGTAGCACCGCGCGCCCGCCACCCGGTCGGTGGCCAGCACAGGCGGTTCGGGTTCCATCATAATGTATTATGTATGTATGTAACTCTCACCCACCCCTACAAGAAGTGCGCCCCCACCCCCAGCTGCAAGCCAGGCGCGGTGGTGTCGCCGCGCAACGCACGCAGCGGCACGCAGTAGTTGAGCTCGACGCGCGCCACGCGCCCGAGCCGCAGCGCCACGCCGCAGCCGCATGACGCACGCACCGCTGATAGCGAGTCTAGGGCGGCTAGACCTGTCTCTTCTGGGGGAGTAGAGTCAATTTTTGATGAGGTTTACGTTAGGTTAGTCGTGATAGTGAAATTAAGGTTGTATGATTCAATAATAATTAAAGTGAATAGTCAATTGTTTTTATTGACTACAGACAATGTACAGTAGACGCGCGAGTTGAATGTAGTCGGGGGCTGAGGTGAGGGGCGGGAGCGTGCCCCCGCCACCCGCTACTTCTTGCCTCGAACGCTCGGAGTGTAGTCACTAGTGTCAAAGTAGTGTTGGCGATTAATTTAAATTAATCGATTTATGGCCGGTTTCTGAAGTCTCCAGTTAAATGATCAACAGCTATTGAATCAATAAAGTTAAACTTAAGTTATGTATTCGATAACTGTCACTGTGTGTGGGTTTCTGAACACGCGAGCGGCCTTTCAATAACTATGAATTCAATAACGAGTACCTAAAACTGCCACTAGATGGCTCTCTTCAAAATAACAAGTTTCAAAGGGATATATTATCATTTTCATATTCATTTTTATTATATCTAGCCCGTTATATTGACGATTCGCTTCAGCTACAGCCAGGCCAGCCAAGCCGACGCAGCCAGATGGTGAAGGGAATACATCAATTGTATTATAGTGTAGCCTTTGCCATAACAATACTTTTTGGATAGAAGTACCTAAAGAATAAATTGTGAGATTGACGGTCGGGTTGTCATGGATACATTGTTATTGATGAATGTCAATGGCAAAAAGTAAAAATTGTTGCATTTATTTCATTAATTTTATAAGTATTTAATTTAACACGTTGCTTTGGCGATTCCTCTGGTATTGCTCATGTCCACAGGCGACCGTAACCACTTAATATCAGTGGGCCGTATGCTTTTTCATCTCCCAAATGTTAAAATGAAACGTGAAATAAAGTTATGAAACCTATAAACGGCCATCTCGGGTTAGATAAGTTGATCTTAGTTTAAGCTGAGTTTATGTATTATCGCAGTGCTCAGAAACGCTTTTTCGGAAGTTATCGATCCGTTAGCGTTATTGAATAGATAAACTCCCGTCAGAAGGACCTCAGAAACCGGCCATTAGTAGTTACGAGGACATGTACTTGGTACATACCACTAATTAATTAACAATTAGGTCACAACACTAGCCGCATTTTTCTAAGCTCTGCATTCAACTCGCGCGGCTACTGTACTAAAATTATTGTTAGTAAGAAATAAAGTTCATGTCTGTTTATAATAATTATTATAAGAAAAAATACAACTTTTTCTCATAACGTTTTACCGTAACGCCTACATAAGAACAGTACAACGTGAAGTTGAAGTTTTAAGTAAGTAAATCACCTATAATTTAATATGAAAAAAATGTGATCCACAGAAAAACTTTTTATACCTAATTTGGACATAAATTGCCAGGGGTGCATAAAATGTAATGCATGTAATGTATACGAGTACATACCAGGATGAGCTAAGCAACCAGCGTTGAAGAAGAAATGTGACCGGAACAACTCCCCGAGCCCCCCCTTGCCCGGCTGGAAGGGTAGCGGCGCGTACACGTGGAGCGCCGTGGCCCAGTATACCTGATAATTTATTATATTAAGTAATAATTAATATTAAGTATTAATGGTATTCACGTGGGAAAATAAATACAGGGTACATTTTTTTTATGGCAATAGCCGGCAAACGAGCTGACGATCCACCTGATGGTAAGTGGCTATCGTCGTCCATGGACATCAACAACACCAAAGGCATCACTGATGCGTTGCCGGCAAAGAAAGAGAGAAGAAAAAGAAAGAAAGAACTGGTTCTCAAGCCAAAGAAAATTGGATGAATTGTATCGAATATTATGGAACGGTCAGAAGTGCCTGCTGTTCAATAACGCTAATAGGAAACTAATGATACCATGGAATGGATCAGATATTATTAAATACACTCAAGCGAGATGAATGCGAAAGCATTACTGACGAATACAGTTAATGTGTACCTATAGAATTACCGTTACCTACCATAGTAATACCACGAAACACGTGCATTATAAATGATTTCTCACCCTATAGCCCGTTTAGATCCAAGATCATGGCGTACACAAAAACATCGACAAAATAATATCAACAAGTGTCGCCATCTGTTATCGAGTAGTGTACCGTCCCGCTGACGGCGTGGTCATCACTACATCAACTGGATCCCAACCGAGAACTTTGCACATATTATCTGCGCTCTATCATCGTCGAGGTTACACACCAACACGCTATGAGTGACTACAAGTCTTAAGGTCAACGTCAATCGCCTATGATTGATCAAAATTGTTTATCCAACGACCCGTGATCCACCTTCAATTACATCTTCGAAGCTTGCTCTGCATATTAACTTCTTGGTCACAGCCATCAGCTCGGGGCAACATTCCCAACCCGTAAGTGTCGCCGTCTATTATCGAGCAACAGCGTGGTAATCACTATACTCAGCTTCCAACCCACAAGTGTCGCCATCTATTATCGAGTAGCGTACCGTCCCACCAACGGCGTGTCCGTCGCTATGCGGCCCCACGCCGCGCTGCCGGAAGCCGCGCACGGTGGACGGGCCGCCCAGGAAGAAGTGCTCCGGGATCTCCGAGCCGAACATGTCGTGGAGCACGCCCACCGCGCCCGACAGCTGCGCCACCTGGCGGGAGACGAACGGAACTATAAGCGATGTTGTAAGATTTTTTTAGTAGACATTAGCGCCGCCTGGTGGACAACGAGCGAAACAATCGATAGAAATTTTTTAACTTTTTTCTTCTCAATGATAAAGCATCATTTTAAAATGGAAGAATCAAAAATAACGAAAAATCATAAGATTATTGTGATTAAATGTGATTAGAGTTTTTTTTTTATTTCATGATGTCAAAAACCACTCAGCTATTGAGCTCGTTATCAACATAAACAGTGGTTAATTTATTTTTATTATAATTAGTCAGTGGTTTGCCACGTTATAGATTTTGTACGCCACAGTGCGCTTCACGTAATGCCCCATGTATACGCGCGCGCTAGCCACGAGACAATCCGCGAGACGCGCGAATACGCGCGCGTGTGAACAGGGCGCTCGCGGACCAGACCGCGGCGCGTCTCGTGGGTCGCGAGCTCGCGTCGGGAGCGGTTTTCTAGGCGCGCGCCAAAGGGGCTCGCGCGAGCGCTCGCGCGGTGTTCACACGCGCGTAGGGGGCGTGGCTTACGGACGCGCCACGAGACGGTCCGCGAGACGCGCATGTAAATGAGCGGTAAGAGTTTCCCTCACTACTAAACTTAATGAAAACTTAACTAAAACACTAACGCCCCAACTCAGAGTCACTAACGGTTACTTTAATCGCTCCTTACTAAAGAATCTCCATACAAATTCTGTACTAAGGAGCGATTTAAGTAACCGTTAGTGATTCTGAGTTGGGGCGTCATCACAAACTACTTATACATTATAACAATATTACTTGTTTAACGTTAACCCACTTTTATCATTTATCTTGTGTATTATCTAAGTAACAAGCTGGTATTTTATAACATAACTTTTTGTACCTACGCCCGATATAATAATGTTTTTTTATGTTATGATTTCTCAGTAAGTGAAATATGTAAATTCTTTATCTATACTAACATTATAAAGAGGAAAGATTTGATTGTTTGTTGGCATTGAACAGGCTCCGGAACTACTAAACCGATTTGAAAAATTCTTTCATTATTGGGAAGCTACACTATCCCCGGGTGACATAGGCTATATAATATTTTCAAAATAATTAGGGATCCTTAATAAAACTCCAATAATGTAACCTAAGATGTAAAAAAATATTAGAAAACCGAAGCAAAGCGCGGGCAGTTCCTCGTGAGAAATAAAGTTCACTGTATCACTACTACTAACCACACTAGGAGCAACCTCCTTATTAGCCTGCGCCTGCAGCTCCGTGCGGATGTTGGCGACTCCGCCCCCCAGCCCCGCCAGCTCGCTCGTGAACTGCACCCACGTCCCACGCGTGGGGAAGATGGGCTCATCGCGGTGATCCACAGTCACTATGTGGCGGATCACTGACTTCATCTGTGGGCCTGAGGTTCCGATGTTTGTTAATGAGTCGAGTCAAAAGAGCTAGAAACGTAATTGACGAGATATCGTGGGATCAATCGTAAGGCACGTTTTAAGTTAACAAGATTGTATAATAAAAAGAAAAAATCCAGCTGGTTTCCGACGAGAAAAGGCAATTTGCACAGTTCTGCTGTCTTGCAGCAATTGATATCAAATAGCAGTAAACTTAAACTTTACTAAGTATAATGCTACTGCATAGCTTGATTGGTTTCCGACGAGAAAAGGCAATTTGCACAGTTCTGCTGTCTTGCAGCAATTGATATCAAATAGCAGTAAACTTAAACTTTACTAAGTATAATGCTACTGCATAGCTTGATTGGTTTCCGACGAGAAAAGGCAATTAGCACAGTTCTGCTGTCTTGCAGCAATTAATATCAAATAGCAGTAAACTTTACTAAGTTTAATGCTACTGCATAGCTTGATAACGACAGAGTTTTACACTCCTCTTTTAAAACAAGAGATGGCGTTTAGAACGTAGAACTTCGAACGACAAGCTCTGGAGAACTCAAATTTTGCTGTTAACTCAACCAAACCCACGAGAATAATGAAAGATAGATGTTATGGACATCAGTGGCCAGCACTCACCACTGCTCTCCCGCACCCGGAAGCTGGTCGTCTTGCTCAGTACGGACGTGTCCCGCACCAGACCCTCCCATTGGAGATTGTGTTTTGTCTGGAATTACATTATCTTACTTAATAAACACTTTACAGGATTATTCATGGAAGGGAGTGACTCGGTCGTATATAGAGAGAGTGATTCGATTATTTATCGACAAATTTTTATAAATTAAAATTATTAAAATAATAACGCTTCACACTCATATCCCCACACTAGGATTCCCTATGTCGTGGGTGCCATGGACAACACACTAGACAAGGACATTCACACCCAAACCGAGAACAGAAATTCAAACTCATCATTCAAATATCTGCCTCGCTAAAAATCGAACCCAGGACCCTTGGTGCGGCGATCCGGCGTGGTAACCATTGCGCCACACGGGTCGTCTAGATTAATTCGATGATGTATTGAATTGTTGAAAAGCAATTTTATGTTTCCATCAAAAAAGTATTGACTGCATGTGTTTCTGCTAAGAACCTGAAAGCAGCTCTCCTACGAGGTATTGTGAAACAAAATATACTTACAGAAGGCGAAGTCCTAAAAGCGAGGTCGAGCAGCACCCCCCGGTCCAGCAGCCGGTAGCCCGACCAGGGGTACTCGTGGTTCTGTTGGTACGCCGTCACTGACACCCTGAGGACAAGTGGTTCATAACTAGGGATTGCAATCCGGTGTCATTTTCAATCCGGCCGGATTTTACCGGATTTTCACCAATCCGGCCGGATCCGGCCGGATCCGACCGGATTGATCACGTGATCAGAATTTTTCCTTCTCGTTCCAATATAGACTGTTTTTGAGGTAATATTTTTTTGGATTATAAAGGAACGAAATTGCGAGCCGTAATAAAGCCGTAGCACCTATAGTCAAAATTATCTAAGATGCCCATAATGATAGCTGCTATTTATTAATATGAACTAACCTTGTATGGGTGTCTTTGAGCGAAATGGAATATTCATTTACTTGACATGAATAGTTGAATACTTACGGAAAAAGGATTTTGCCAAAATTTGTTTAAAATCCCTACTCATTTTCATTGGCGTTGATTATAAATCGTATTATACGTTAAAATCTAGTAAAAATCCGTTCACATCATAATTTATGCAAAATTTAATAAAAATATATGACGTCGAAACAATCTTATATGAAGAAGCCTAAATCTAATCTGACGTAGGGTGATGTGACGGCTTGAAACCGTTTATAAAACCAATCATAATCGATACATTACTATAATCGAAATTTAAAAATGAAAATTGATTAATTTAATAACATTGTTAAAAATGATTTGCTTGCATTTGAATTTAAAATTAGGTACCTACCCAATAATACCACGACGAATTGGATGCTAACAAAGGACATTTTCCATTATGTATGGGCACTTCGCCATCCATGGACAATAACTGCAGCTAATATGTTATATGTAATTATGTATATAAGGTAGCGGTAAACATTTTTTTTTCAACAAAATAATACTTATGTATACATGAATGTGTCTTACGAAATAAGCAAGAATTTATTCACTGTAGTTTTTTCCTGACGCTCATAATATAATATTAAGTCTAAATATTATTATGAAACTGAGCGGGACTTTCATTCTATCATGATCTATCTTTCTTTCTTTTTCTTCTCTCTTTCTTGGCCAGCAACACGCACCAGTGATGCTTTTGGTGTTGTTGATGTTCATGGGCGAATGGATAAAATAATATTTTATTGAAGTCGTAAATAGGTACATAATGAGAATACGCGGTACGAGATAGCTCAATCCAGGTAGTAGGTAGGTAACTAGGTACCTAAAAATTACGGTTTTAGTTTAAAATTTAATTATCGAATCGATTAGAAGGTCCTATAATTTTGAATCGATTTGTTGTAAAAATTGGTTTTTTTCGTGAACCGATTTTTTTGTACATCTCTAATGTCACTGTGATGGCAAACGACAAATTGGACTTCTTAGTTCGCGGTGACTATAATGATAATCATCTTAATATTATTAAGAGAAAAATTTTGATATTTTATTTATTTTTTATAATTTTATTTTATTTTATTTTTTATTTTTATTTATTTGGGATAGTAACAGCCACTACAATACATTGATTACTTACAATTAAACCACATATTAGGCCAATAATAACTATCCACTAATTACAAATAAACGATTAAAATTACAAATAAACGATAATGGATATATTCAAAAACTATTGGAGTAATTTCAAAAAAAATTACACCAGTAAAAAGATACATTATTCCTCAGTGAGATAGGCTATATTTTACTGTGATTAATATGTTTTTTCTTACTTCATCAGAAGTAAAAATGTTTGACGCCCAGCGAAGTGGGTACGGTTCAGCTAGATTATCATATAGGTTGGCGCAAATGCTGCCACCCGATGTTCTTTTTCTGTATTTTTTTTAATAAATGAAAAACTTTAGCTATTGGATTGTGTTTATTTCATGTCTAAATATTTGTTTTCATTAAGTAGAAAAATGATATCAGCCAAGTGGCTGCCGCTAGAATCTGGGCCTGTATGGTCCCGATTTATGGCATTTTCCATCACTCCTGCCAGAACTTTTGGCGAAAGGTTTCCGCATTTATGACGGATATTCTCTTTGAAGGCTTCAAGAATCTGAGGCTTGTTAGGCAAGAAACCCCACCAAGAACGCAAAATAAGTCTAAAGCGGTTAAAATGGGCGATCTTGCCGGCTAGTGCAAATGACGAAAAAAGAGAGATTATTATGATTACTCCGCGTTTTAAAGGAGTATAGTAATTCATGTCTTATTGAAGTGTATTTTTCTATATGTTTTCTACACAAATGTCACAGCAAAACTGATATTTACCGCCATTTGAAAAAATATAGCATCTTTCGATAGGGTAATGATGACTCTTGCGCCACCCTATATTATACCTGCATCTGGATGTAAACAGTCCGAAAACTGTATTTTAGTTGGAGTAAAACAGATTGTCAATACAACTTATCTTCTAAAAAATACGTATATATCAATTGCTGTATCTGTTTCTCTTTATTTTCTTTAATAAGGGAGCCAATAACAAGTGTACATGTTATACTACTACACTTCTTTATAACAATATGTTTAAGGGCGTTTTTCTGTTGTAGTGTTATCGCGCATCAATTGAAATATATCTACAGCATTTAGGGCAAATATTACAAATTATATACAAGAAGTAATATTAACGAGAACATAATTTCACACTTTTATAACTTACAATTATTTATCCATTCAGTAATTTGTGTTGTACATAACATCCTTATTGAACGTTAGGAATACCGGAATGCCATGCTAGATTAATAACAACATCTATACCAGGCATTTACAGCATCTACACTAGCAACAGGAAGGTTATTTTGTCAAAAATTTGCGTGACCGGATCCGGTCGCCGGATCCGGTAAATTCGACCGGATCCGGTATGCGTGAAAAACGCCGGATCCGGCCGGATTACCGGATCCGGTTTTCCGGATTGCAATCCCTATTCATAACTAAATAAACGCCGCACATTCATAGCCCCACACTAGAGTTCCCTATGTCGTGGGTGCCATAGACAACACACAAAGACACAACACATCTAGACCAAGAAAATAAATCTAATTCATTATCAAATTTCTGCTTAGCTGGGAGTCAGTTCTTTCTTTTTTGTTCTCTTTCTTGGCTGGCAGCGCATCAGTGATACCTTTGGTGTTGCTGATGTCCATGAGCGATAGCCACTTACCATCAGGTGTTATGTATGTATTAGATATTATTAGTTTTTATGTATGTAAATAGACGGTACTTACACAGGAACAAGCGGCTTGTGCGGATAGGGCTTGGTGGCGCACACGTTGAAGTTAGACGAGCTGCGGTGGCCCACGCTGTACTCCGCCTGCAAACGCTCCCCGCGGCCCAGCACGTTCGGCATCTTCACACCTGCACACACACACACACCGAATTACATAGCACAAAACACATAGAGAACGGGACGGGTACGGGTCTATTTAGTTTGATTTATATGAACGACCACACATGGAACGCGTGCGTAGGGTCATCTTCTATGTGTTTTACGCTTAAAGCAGTTAAATACAACTTAGTAGTTATGATTATGACCCTAACATCCTACTACCCTACTAATATTGTAAACTACCTTTTGCACGCGGTTTCGCCCGAAGTAGAATGGTTTCGAAACGAAATTTTTAATTAATTAATTTAGAGTTACATGCCCGTGGCTACGCGAGCGTGGATATAGATTTTTTTATAAATCCTGCGGGAACCATGAACTTTTCCGGGATAAAAACTAAGCCTATGTGTTAATCTAGGCCCTAGATTCTAGGGTATAAGCTATCTCCATTCCAAATTTCAGCCAAATCGGTTAAGTAGTTGTGGCGTGATTGAGGAAGAAACATCCAAACATACAAACACATTTATAATATTAATAGGATGTGAAAGTTTGTTTAGGTGTTTGTTACTCTTCCTCAAAAAACTACTGAACAGATTTTCATGAAATTTTATCACACAGGTAGACTATGATCTGGAATAAGATATGGGATACTTATTATTCCCGAAGACGCGGGTAAAGCCACGGGCGTTAGAAACTATAAATGTGCAAAGTATCATCTAAATCTCGTAGTTAACAGTAGTGGTACATGTGATACATGCACAGACAGACCTACTCACAATAAATAAACTATACAAATAAATAAAATTGGAGAGTCTGTTTGTAATATTAAAATAACCGCTTTTTACTAAGTGCATTTGGATGTATACATGGTACATATACCAAAACAACATTTTTTACAATTTTTGACTGTCTGTCTGTCTGTTTGTTCCGGCTCTGAAATGGCTGGACCAATTTTGACGGGACTTTCACTGGCAGATAGCTGATGTAACAAGGAGTAACTTAGGCTACTTTTGTTTTAGAAAAAATGGTTTGTTAGGCGATACGAAGTTCGCCGGGTCAGCTAGAATTAAATAAATAGTATACTTCTCCCTCAGCTGCTCAGTACTCACCAAGCACCAGATTCCCCTCATTCTCACTGACAGTGGTATTAATTCCACCCACTATTCGAGACAGTTCCTTCACCTGGAATGTTACCTATAACACACAAACAGGCTTGTGTCCGTAAAAGTGTATGCCTCATGCATGTACTATGTACCCCAGGGTTCATCTATCAGACCTGTTTTTAATAAATAATAATGGTCCTGCAATGGATTATTAATATGAGTTTCTCTCTTACCTCAAGCCCTTCCGGTGTCGAGCCAGGCCCATTTGACACATCGATATATACGCCAATGTCCCGGAAACAGCCCATTGAATCTAGTGCACGGCGTACCTGAAAAATATGATACTTTTTAAACTTATATCAACGAGGACACTAAAACATTTGAATGCAAATGGGTACTCACAATATAAAAAACAAAAATCGTGAGTACCCATTTTTATATAAAATTACAAGATTTTTTTGTTGCTATTTTTTTATTAAGCTTGTTTGCAATGGTCCCTGGGAATTCAACTCTCGCTCACACTACAATGATTTATTATATTTTCCTTGCAATTTAAACATTTATAATTAAGGGCAATAAAATTAAGTTCCTTCAATAAAAACGAGCATATTCACCTTATGGGCCCTAACAATGACGTCTTCGAAATCGGTGGCGTGGAAGAGATCGTCCACGGTGTTTCGTATGATATCGTCTTTAGTTCGACTCAGTCCGTCTACATGAACTCTGTCCACCCGAGCCTAAAAATTAAAAGAAAAATTTAATATTCCAAACTTTGTATTAATAAACATTATTTATAGTATACAAAAGTTCTGGAATGCTTTCGTAGCTTAGGCCTGTTTAGATTGTAAGAGTAATGTACAAAATTACTGATTGGAAACAATTCAAAGCTACAGATTTCCCAACTTAATTACTGGAAGAATTTAGTAAGGTAACTATTATTGTGATTTTCTTATGTAAATAATACAAAAACAAATCTTCTGTGGCACTGGTATTTTGTGTAGGTGCTAGGCTACATTAGAGGCCTTCAAGCAGAGGAATCTCACCCTAACTCCATTCAGCTTGATGCTGGGTTTGGGTATTGTCTCCTCAATTTCCAGAGGCTCTTCGATTTCAAACAGCCCACCTCCCATTGAGCCCATATCGCCACTGCCTTGCTCTGCCTGTGGACAACAGACAATAGACATATATAGCCATATGATGATGTCCAACATCCTGTATCATTTGCATTGTGTAAAGTTGCCTCTTCATTTTGAAGAAAATGCTTTATAAATTATCCTTTACAAGATAATAAAGATGATACTTACTTCATTTTATTATAGTTTATGTCTGTCCTATTTAAAAGTTACCACAGGTAGTATATAGTTATATGTATTGTAGGATGTTAATTTGTGACCTGTAGTTCATATGAATTTTAGACTGGTTTAAAGATTTATGGCAGTTATAGAAATATTTACAAATTACCTAAGTGATTAGTTTTCACACATATGAATCATATTGTGTAAAGGCTAGAGAGCCTGTACTATTTTTCTTTCATCTCTCTTTCCTGTTCCTTTTAATATTTTAATTCATAGGTGAAGCACTAAGCAGTGAATAAGTGAAGAACTACTTGTTTATCTATGTATTTTTATGTTTATCTATATATTATCCAGCTATACTCCGTGCGATTTGCAGCCGAAACAAATGTAAACAATTTTTAATTTTTTTAACAACTGACATGAATTTGTGCACCAAATGCGATTTATTTAGACAAACTACTCAATAAGGTATTTGTGAATTCTTAAATAAATAAATATTGATCGATAACAATTATAAATTCCGAGTAAATGTGGAAACATACAAAATTAAATAACATTGTCATCATTCAAACACTTTGCAATGAGAATCTTATTTTCAAGAAGCGATTTGAAACTTTTAACATAATGTACTATCTTGTCTTATTGAATAGTTTGTCTAAATAAAAAGCATTTGGTGTACAAATTCAACTTAGTTGGTGAAAACACTAAAAAACGATTTTAATTGTTTGTTTACATTTGTTTCGGCTGCAAATCGCACGGACTATAAATACTTATAGAATATCACTGTAATTGACTTACAATAAATCATTATTCTCCACTTTAAAAGAAATGTTTTATTCATTGAAAAATTCTTGTATATTTTAAATTTTCCAGTGATTTAGGTGTTGTGAAACTGACCCGTTTAAATACTAGGTGATTATTATATCATAAACTTTGCAAAGATTATTTATTACTTAATTTTATAATCAAGCAATTTTAGCCCCAACTAAGAACTCATGTAAATGAATGTAGTTATTATTACTAATTACAAAACTTCACTTTCTTACACCCTTAAGACATTATTCATATTTTTTAGATAACCTCTGATTTATTAACTGAATATCAATCAATGTTTTTATCAAAACAAATTTCTACGTAATATTACTTACCTTTGCGTGTACAGTACCCATTTTGAATAAGTATTTATATTTTTAATCAGAATTAAGGGAATTATTTATATAAAATTTTGAATTTATTATTTTGAATTACATAAATAACACCGATCTGACAGCAGCCATTTGATTAGAGTTTGACAACTTTAGATTTTTGACATCCATTCCAACCAGTGTGGCAACATTATTGAATGTAAATCATAGAGTATAGAGGTAGGGAGAGCCTATGAGTTTATGAAAAGTGTCCGTAAAAACTAGGCATGGCACATTTCACGCATTACTGATTATATAGTCCATTTTTTTCGTCGAGTCTAAAGTAGTAAACAAATATGGCCGACTTCTAATGTCAATTGGCCATAGACAATATTCACGATTGAATAAGGTTTGGAACTATCGAGCTAAAATCGATTATCTGTTAACGAACACGATTAATTGAACTGAATTATATTATCATAGCATTATACTTTAAAAATGGATTTTAAATTAAACCTTTCATATTATTTCATAAATAAATGATACAAGATATTGAAAAAAAAATATTCTGAGAATTTAGTCGATTCACCTTCGCTATCTGATTCTGGCACCTATATAATGAAACTTGGAGTCGGTTCATCTGATACAGCGACTAAAATTCAGTGTCTGTTAAAGAAAATCACTATGCGAATTGATAAGGGGCCGTCCATTAATCACGTGACCTTTTTTTAGCATTTTTTGACCCCCCCCTCCCCCTTGGTGATATGTAGTGAGGTTTAAGACTACCCCCCCCCCCCTCCCCCAACATCACGTGTATTTTTAGTACCTGCAAAGAATCTTAAATTTTTTAGAATATTATCTTTAAATACAGGTATAAACTATGTACTAGGTACTAACTATAATCTTATTTTATTCTGAAATTAAGGACCATGATAAAAATGTCTAGACTAGGTTGCAAGTTGTTTTTGATTGCCATAAAAATAATGATAAACGAAGGGTGTAATCATGCGAAAATCATGTATTGTATTATTACAAGAACATAATATTGTACTAGTACATGAACATATTTATTGTGTATTGTCCTCGGACTACAGATTACCAAGACATTCTTCAATACTAATACATAACTGGATAAGCATCTTGCAGTACTTTTATAATACTGAGTACTTCTATTTCTCAAGAAAGTGTTATGAAATTGAATGCCGATGACCTTTTTTTTTAGCTCGTAATGTGATCCTCGTGAGTACTCGATACTGAGTAGTATCGATACTTTAGGGCCGATACTTTTTGGGCATCGATACCTTAGCCTCGATACCGCACGAGTACTCGGTATCGATACCAGAGGCCGATACTTCGAACCCTAGCGAAGTGGCGACTGCATGTCGAGCCGGGCAGTCGGTGGCGGCGCGTGAGGTCTTCGTTCGTTGCCTGGCAACGGCAAGTTAAAGTCACACTACACGCTGCTTTTCTATTTAAAAATCGCGCGTTTGACAAAAAAATAAATACACGTGATATCTTACTACACCCCCCCTCCCCCTTTGTGCTATTTTCGTGATTTTTGTCAGACCCCTCCCCCCCCTTTCAAGCCTCACGTGATTAATGGACGGCCCCTAAGTACCTACTAAATATTTCTGTTTAAAATTATTTGCCATGATACGAAAGAAATATTATAAATAAATAAAATTGAATAATAGAAAGAGACAAAAATAACATTACACAGTTTTAAAAATATGTCTTTAATTTTTCAAGCGCAAAGTTAAAATATTATTTTAACTCGATCAAGAAATCATTCAAACGATTTAGATAATCGATTTGTCTTGCAATCCTTATGAATCAACGACAATCTTAAGTTCCTAGCTGTCAAATTGTCATCGTTATATTGGTTTCTGTGCAAAGAAATTTTGACAATGTTACGTGTTTTATAGAGTTTATGTGATTAAACGGTGAATTTAAAGAAGTTTCAGTGTGATATCAATAGTTATTTGTGTAATAAACATATCTTAAAGGTATACAACACTTAAAAGTTTGTGCGTGTCGTGAAACTAGTAAGATTTCCGTATGACTGTTTTTTGTTTACCAGTTTGGACTTCGCCAAAAAAATGGACTATAGATAATTCACTTGTGACACCCGTTACATGCATCGAAACCGTCTGTTACATAAAACGCGAGCGTGATTTTACGCGAGCCATCGGCCAAGCTACGGCCTACGATATAATTCACAGAATTCTATCGTGCGAACGAGAGAAAGCCACATTTGTAATTTGAGCGACACAGTGCCACTAGCTAAAAAAGAGATTTTGTTTATGTGAAATTGCATCTTATTTTCAACGTCATTAAACTTTAGTTAGTCGTGATTTATCATGGGTGATATAACAGTGACAAAAATAAATAACTTCACGGACATGATAGTGAAATAAAAGTTGCGATATTTCCCATCACTAGTAAAAACGCATCCAATAACGGGTGGTGCAGCGGTGCGCTAGGCACTGGGAATAACTTAGCAAGCTTCACTCCGTCTGCAACAGCTATGTTCATATCGTAGTCATTCCGACGCCGGCGCTATTGTCGTAGAAGAGTGGTAGGTATTGGAACCTCTATAGTGAAATAAACAACCGACCAATTTTCACTTGGTTTTGGCGCACTTTGCTAAATAATTATATGGTCGGAGCATACTCATATGATTAATAAAAAAATATTTGTTGTTTGGATTTAATGACCATGAAAATTTTAAAATATTTGAACTTAGCAAACTTCACTCCGTTTACAACATCTATGTTCATATCGTAATTTCTCAGATACTAGAGCCATTCTGGAATGGCCAATAATGGAACCTCTATTTTCACTAAACAGTGGACTTTCAGTTTATAAAAAAGTACTCTGTGAGCTGGAGTGTATCTCTGTGAGTTGTATGAGATGGCTCTCCTTACCTCTATTCTCCATTACGTAAACAAAACAAAACAAATGTCAAAATGATTATTGTCAAATGCCATAGAGTAAGTCAATTGCTGCCAACTGTCAAGACATCACATGTATTTGATGTACTATTTTAAAAGCATTTTTCACATTTTTAATTTTTAAATATGACTAAAAAGGGTATAATAAATATTTGTAAGGAATTAGGATGTTGTGATGCCTGTTGTCTCCGATTTATTGGGTCGAAGAACCCCAAATATTATGAGGATTCGAACAACGTCGTTGAGAAAGTTTGTATACAAACTAAAGATATTATTAATAAATTAATTTTGAGTCGGATATTTACCGGCTAGAGTATTTTCCCGAAAGTTAACCGTTTTTAGATTGTCTACTAATAATATTATTAACATGAGTCAACACACTATTTTAATAGATGCCTAGAGATGTAGGAGTAGGAGTAAAAACAACTTACTTAAACCCACAATGAAACAAAAACTTTTTTCAGTTCAAAGGCCTGGGAGATGCAGATACTTTGAATGAAGATACATCCGTGGATGGAGCAAAAGAGAAAGAGATCAATTCAAGTAAAAATCGAAAGGACCTAGCAGAAGATGGTCCTATTATAGAAAATGGTCATAATCCCAATAACACTGAAAGTGTTTCAAATGACAACACACAAAATTCTAACAATGAAAACAAAAACACAAATAAAATAGACAATATTCTAAACACAAATAGCTCTTCAAAATTGTCTCCAAATGAGACCCTTAGTCCAATAGCAGCACAGAAAAATGGTGTCAATGAAATGGATTCACCACCAAATAAGAGAAGCAGGATGAATGTATGTTCAAGTTGTTTGGGAGTGCTACAGGAAGACTTGTGGGCGGAGACTTTTGAAATGGTTAAAGAGATATTGGAGAAAAAAGGGTTTGTTATTATGATTATGAATTATTTTTTAGCATGGGGTTTCGGGGGCGATAAACCGATCTAGCTAAAAATTTTTTTAGAAAATGTTTTATCCGTGTTTTCTGGCAATGAAAAACTTCTACAATACTCTTCCTGACATCTATTGGTGAATAGCAACACTAAAACTACTTCAGTAGATGTCGTGGTTAAGCAACATCTACTTAAGTATAATTTCCAAAAAACATGATTTACGCAAAAAAATACCGAGCAATCCTTGGTCATCCGGGTACTTGAAAGTTATAGGTGAAATTGGTAATCCTTTTCCTATAATATTGGTACTCAATAATATTTATATTGTACTTTGAAATTTCAACCCAGTTGCATGGCTCTTGGTCTCGGCTGAACTGTGGTGGCATGGAGAAACTTTTGACATTTAACACTAATAAATAAATGTGTCAACTTTCCGTTTGTTTGTTCGTTTTTGCGTTTTTTTAACCATTCAATAACTCTTTTCAGATATGAATGCGTTACTTTCGCCTGCGCCCTTTCATCTCCCATTGCAACTATTCTAAGGGAAAAAGCTATAATGCTGAGGATATGTGAAAAGTTTCCACGTTTTGATGAAAGTGAGTATAAAAATATATTCATGTTATTGTTTTTGCTAGAGGTAACAAATAGGTAATTGTTCAATGATGGCTGCTTCAAATATAATCAGACTTGCTTATCTTTGGTAAGAAAACCCACTGAACTATATCAAATCCAATCAAATTAATTTTTTCATATAAGTGTGACTGATACACAAGCATGTTAATTATAAAATAATTATTTAATACATAAAAATGTGTTTCTGTTCTTTGTGTTTCTCATATTGTCTTAATTATCTTTTGTTAAATTAAAAACCCAAGAGTTTTATTTTCACTGAGCTTAGCTATAGACCATCTCAATCAGGTCAGATTACAAACAAAAAAAAATGCATCATAATAATTGATCCATTTCTGTAGAGAACACACACATCAAATGTTAAAAATACTGCTACAGTAGTAAGATAGTGATTATTAAATTACGAAAGTAATAGCTATCAAAAACTTGGTGGTGATATTTTGCAGAAAATATCACTGGTATAAAGGAAGCATGGAAGTGGTCCTTTGCCACCAAAATGGCAGGTCACATCAACAAAACATTGGACTCCGGTGCTGTATCACCTCTGCTTATCACACTCAACTATGATTATCCGGATGATTTACAGGTAGCTATAAAATTAAACATTGTTGATTTCTTATTATTTTATTTTACACGCTAAAGTTGAATGAACCGAATGTGCTTAATGCTTTTTTTTTGCCTTTCATATGAAATCTGTTTGAGGAACATCGGTTGGATGGTTTCAAAGTCTATAATGGACGTATGTAGGTAGAATAAATTTTTGTGCTTTATATATTTTACATTACTGCTTTCACACCTCCTTGTTATTATAAATCCAACATGTAACTAGAAGAGAAACGAGGTGACGATCCTACTGATTCTAGTGACCTTCGCCAAGGCATCTACGATACGTTGCGAACCAAGAAAGAAGAAAGAGAAAGAAAGAAACAACTGGCTCTCATCAAGCCCATATAATTTCATATTTATTTCTGATAAAAATTTTAACAGTTGCATATCAGCAAACTATATGTCACTATAATGACGACCCTTAAGCCTAGTTAGTAGCGACCCTGCCTGCAAAACGAGGGGTCCCGGGTTCGATTCCCGGCCGGGGCAGATACATATTTATGTGACAGATAAATATTTGTACTCAGGTCATGGGTGTGAGTGTGATGTGTTATATGTGTCGTCCAGGCCACCCGCGACACTGGTAATAATAACCTACTGCGGGTGTTAGCGGCAGTGTGTTAGCGTTTATTATAAGTCGCTAACTGCTACCAACTGTTCATCTAATGCGCAACGATTACATTCCCAGGAGCTGGAGATTTGTAAGTCAGTGTCACCGAAGCTGTTCGAGTCCCGCAGCCAGCAGAGACGTCGCTTCACTACGGAGTTCACGAGGCGGTCTGTAGAACAGGTCAGTTGTAGTGTACCAGTATTGACAAGCAGTAATCTATACTAATATTATAAAGAGGAAAGATTTGATTGTTTGTTTGCATTGAATAGGCTCCGAAACTACTGAACCGATTTGAAAAATTCTTTCACTGTTGGGAAGCTACACTATATATTATTTAAAAAAATTAGGGATCCTTAGTAAAACTCCAATAAAGTAACCCCAAGGTGTAAAAAAATAAAACCGAAGCAAAGCGAGGGCGGTTACTCGTTACATATACCTAATTACAAAAGAATTGTAATATTATAATAGTTACATATTAACGTCAAGGACAGCGACATCTAACGATAATAGCACAGAAACGCTAAATTTTTTGCCACTAACGTTCATCCATCCAACTACAACCGCTCCCTCTGTTGCTTACACTTAGAATCAATACAAGCTGCCGGGCTATGACCACATTCATCATTTGATCAGTATTCTAAACCGCCCAAATACGGACGAATCCTTCGTATTTTTAAACGAAACGGTATTATTTAGCTTGCCCTGTTCATGTCAAATCTTGCAAGTCTAAATAGACCTACTTCCACTTATCTTTAAGGAGTTGAAATTTTTGATAAGCATGACCTGACGCTACACAGGTTTGGCACCAGCACAGGGAACTCCTTTAATAGCACAGTCCCAATTTTTTAGGGTTCCGAAGTAAAATCGGAACCCTTATAGTTTCGTCATGTCCGTCCGTCTATCTGAGGCAAAGTGCCGAGACCCTTAGTGCTAGAAAACTGTAATTTGGCATGGATATATGTATGTACATATTTATTGAAACTCCAGAATCGTAAAATAAAATATTGAATAAAAATAATTAAAATAAAATAAAATATGAAATTATTTCGTTTTTCAAACTATTAACTTGTTTCTAATCTGTATAAGATATATGTAACCTGAAAACTTTCCACTTTCCAGTTAATACCTGTATTCCTCTTCAGGCCTTAGAGAACGTGACATTGGAGTCGCTGTCGGCGGCGGGCGGAGGCCTACCGCTGGCCACGGCGCCCGCTAAGTGTGTCAGCGTCGTTTGTAACCACAACCCTATATACTTAGGGGGGAGGTAAGGCATTTTGTTGATAGTTCATTAACATAAAAAATTGGTTGGGTATATGAATATGCCCAATAATGTCCATTCTCAACGATTTTCTAATATATACTTTTTTTAATTTGATATGTAGGTATTATTTGTATGCAGTTTTAATATTAATTTATACATTTAATAATATAGTTATCGGAAAATAATAGGCCCGTTTTTAACTGACTTCAAAAAAGGAGAAGGTATTCAATTGGACTCTATTTTTTTTATGTTTGTAACCTCAGAACTTTCGATTGGGTGAACCGATTTTGATGATTCTTTTTTTAATCGAAAGCTGGTGCTTGTCATGTGGTCCACTTAAATTTGAGCGAGATCTGACGAGTAGTTTTTGAGTTATTTTGAAGTCTGTTATTTTTTGTCAAGAATTATCTCGTTTGTCATCATAGTGACACAAATAAACCATAAACCAAAGAAACCAATTTTTACAATAAAATTCATAATTGCAAAGCTTTCTAATCTTTTCGATAAATTCAGTCCTAAAATAATGTTATTGCTTTTTACATAATGTTGTCCGATTTTTTGGTTGTGAAAAGTATAAAATAGAATAATAATAATATTTTTAATATGGTCTTCGGAATTTTTCCAGGTACATAAAACTGAGCCGCAACCTCCCTCAGTCGCCGTGGGTGCTCGAGGGCAGGAGAGTGCTGCCTTCCTCGGTGCAGGAGATCATCTTCAAACCTATTGCTGATATTTACAAGTAATATTTTTTACATTATAGATGCTTTTCATCAATCTTTCAAAATAAAACAGATTTCTTACAAAGCTAACTTTATTTAAAAGATTCATTCTTCTCGCCAACCAATTGTTTGTGTTAATTATTATAAGATTTGTTTATGTTATGTAATAAACATTTTGATATTAGGTTCAGTTCTGAGGAAGCCGAGCAAAGACTAAAGTTTGTATCAGCCGGAAGAGAGGACGTTGACGTACGCTGCCTTGGAGAGGGCAGACCTTTTGCTATTGAGGTGAGTTGATTAATACGATATGGACCTTCTGTTTTATGTGACTCTGGTACCTAGTCATAATAAGTTTTATGAACGATATTGTATCTATGAAACGTGGATATATATTTATTGTATAATTATTATTCATTTTATCTCTTTAAGTAGTAAATAATATCAAACATATCCTAACATTGAGTATAAATGAATCTGAAATGAAGTAATAGACTTTCAAGTTAGGACATTATCTGCTAACTCATACGGTTTGGATTCAACAATTGATGAATTATTTTCTATTTTTATATATTTAGGTTTTTTATAGAGACAGTCTTATTCATAAATGTTTAATAACCCTATTTTAGCTGTTGTACTGTTATAAAATGCTTTACCTTTATCTATATTTATATTAAAGCTGAAAACATACTATCGGACGCGGCTGACAGCTGCGGCTGATAAGTGTGCACAGTCTTTTCAGACGTGGCTTGCGGACGCGTTCAACGCCTATTCCACAAAGAACTGTAGACGAAGAAGCATGTCGAGTAGCGCAAGTGAGGACGATTTTCTCGAATTATTGTCTACTCAGTATATGTTGTCCACCCAGAAAGAAAGTATAAAGAAGCGTTTGGGTCCATGACATAAATAAAGAAATGATATTTCAGCTATTTCCTCCCAGACTTCTTGTTTTTTTAAGTATGTTTGTTATCCTTTAATTTATAATTATACAGTAATTCCCTGTTGCGAACACACTTGATAATTCGTTCGTACTTTTTTACTTAGATACGTACACGACGTGCAAGCTCTCGCGTAGTCCGCGTCCTTCTGACGCATGGACGTGTCCCACACCCTGTGCATACTATGAAATACCGTCCGCGGACGTTTTCGGCTAACAAAAACATCCAGCGCGCCAGATATCTCTCGGACGTCCGAACGCCTCAAGGTCCGTCAGCCGCGTCCGATAGTATGTTTTCAGCTATAGTGTGTTACGTGCGGCAAAGTTAAAAAAAAAGTTTATGAGATTATTATTTATTTTTATGTCCAGATAACAGATCCTAGAAGGCAGTTGACAGCCGAAGAACTGGCTAAGGCTTGCGAGGAGATCTCCAGGAGTGAAGATGTTATTGTCAAGACCATGGTGCCAATTAACAGGTAAGGAAATACTTCACTTCGACAGTAGACAAACCTGATGACGTAACCAAGACAGAGAACTCTATAGACGAATCGTATTGCATTCTCTTTCACTCACACACAAAAAACCAACATGTGAAGGGATTGCTTACTTAGTTCATTCCGAACTGGACTCCCTTTATATCGCTCCGATTACTTATCGCTTAGCTCTTTCCAAACTGGAATGACCCTCGGTGGCAGTGTTGCCAGATGGGGCTATCAAGCGCCAATGGGGCTATTTCCGTTACCGAGCGATTATCATATTTTACCCGTTGGCTACGTGTAGCCGCGGGGCTATATATCAGCGCACGGACTAAAACAAGAAAAAAAGGTCATTGGGCTTGGATTTGTCAACAAAGTGATATGAAATTGACTGCCGATGACCTTTTTTTTTAGCTCCTATACTTCGAATCCTAGATGGGGCTATCTCGGAGCTATACGCGCACTCCGGCAAGGCTATTCAAGAAAAAAATATCTGGCAACACTGCTCGGCGGCCACCGCGCGTCTTTATATACGCGGCCGAATTCAATTAGCGGGCTTACTAGAACGTTCCAAACCAATCCAGACAATATCGAAAGACGATCCTTAATAAAGACAATACAAGTTCATACAACAACAAAGGGTCTTGAAGGTCATTCAACCGGAACGATAATAGCGAACAAAGGAATATACTTACAACGCGCGACCTCGAACGTCGTTGGGTTCCTTTCGGTTCAACACGGTTCCGTAACAATATTGTGTGGATTAGCCTTCGGATGTATCTGTACTTATCAAAATAATATAATATTTTCTTGTTTTATTGTAGAGATGATCTTATCCAGTTGAAGAAAGGAGAGGAAACTAAGAGCAAAACTTACGAGGCCCTATGTATAAAGCTGACTCATTCTAAGTTTGATGATGTAAGGACATATTCTTAAAAGTATTGCACTGTACCCCTATTACACGTCACTAGCTACTCACTTTATTGCATGCCAGGACATAATAACGCTTACACACTCATACCCTCGCAATAGCCTGATAAATTACCTGTGTCGCGGGTGGCATGGACACATATACGAGTAACACATAACAATGACGCCCATGACCCAAATACAAATATTTATCTGTCACATAAATATTTGCGCCGGTCGGGAATCGAACCCGGGATCGCCTTCGCAGGCAGGGTCGCTACCAACTAAGCTACAGGGTCGTCATCTAACTTAACCTGGCTTTTGATACGCTCTTAGCCTCCTCAATTATGAGGAGACGACGACGAGAAAGACGGAGTGACCTAAAGACCGCAGTTTGACGGTATAGCATGGCAAGGGATTTTTTAGTGACGAATAGAAATATACTTCAATTGTAAGCTGATAAGACTGAAATTTCAATGACACTTATGACGGTACAAAATCAAAGTTTATGATATCGGCATCCTTGGATATGCTGAGGCATGCCGGATGCATGAATAAAGCAAAACATGTAAGACAATGCATTTCCCTAGGTGCCTCAAGATTCTCCCATCACAGTGACCGAAGACGACATCACACGTATCAACGAGTACCGCAACACGGACGAAGGTGACCCCTGGAGGATCAGGATCATCCAGAAGACCCCAATCAGAGTACTGCACCGACGACCCCTGCTCACTAGGACTAGGGGGATCATTGCACTTACAGCTTATAATGTGCCGGGTGAGTGTTACGCCACAACTCAGAGTCACTAACGGTTACTTAAATCGCTCCTTAGTACAGAATTTGTATGGTGATTCTTTACTAAGGAGCGATTTAAGTAACCGTTAGTGACTGAGTTGGGGCGATCGAGGGAAATGATAATCTGTATTCATTACTTTAGCTCTAGGTAAGGTATATTTTCTGTAATAAATGTTTGTTTAAGTGTAACTTCTATAGGCAGGGTAACAAAAAATGCAACTTTTTCATGTAACTTTTTTCCATCACGGCTGCATGAAGATACAACAACAAGCTAATAAGTTTTAAAGCACGGAATTAATTATGAAGTCCTTTACCCATTTTCCTAGGTGAGTAATGAAATCGACGCGACCCACGTCTCATTATAAACACAATACTGAAACGTTTGTAATACGTCTGTATAGTCCCGTCCTCACGTCGCATATGTCGCTAACGCGCTGTCCTGCGTGGGCGAATCAACGCGAACGTGAAGCGAAAATAACAAACAAAAGCACGTAGAGGGCGTTGCGGTGCGGCGCGGTTTGAAGCGAACGCGATCAGTAGCTCGAGCACGAATATTTGCGAGAAAGTATGCGTATGGTTAACGTAAGCAATTTGTATGGCATTTTTTCAAAAGCGCCCCTATCGTACGTAAATGGTACTAAAATGCCATACAAATTTGACAAATTGCTTACGTTAACCATACGAATACTTTCTCGCAAATATTCGTGCTCGAGCTACAGTTGGTTTGATATTTTCGCGCGAACTTCAGCGGCGCGGCGTATGTCAGTGGCGGTGAAGTGACAATTCGCGTGCACGTAGGACAGGTACGCCGCTTCGCTCCGCGTCGCATTGGACCGCTTCGCGATCGCATTCGCGTTGATTCACCCACGCAGGACACGGTGTAACGTAGCACAAAGGGTGAGGGATTGATTCCATATAATAGTGATGTATAAAAGCCAATTTTTAATAAAAGTATTGTTACGAACCACGGAACCCCGTACGGAAAAATGGAACCCTAAATTGTCGAAGACGTCTTTAATCGTTTTATTGCACTATTGTATTCCGGGCGAATGACCTTCGTTCCTTTGTGTCTTGACCTTGATGCTAACTTTTATGACTGTGTTTTGTTTAATTATCTGGATTAGCGCGGAACTTTCTCGAAAACCCGCGAACTGAGTTCGGCCACCTATAAAAGGACGCGAATTGGACGTCGTGACTCATTCCAGTTCGGGATTCCGGTTGGGAATCGGGAACGATAACAGCGATACGAGCGATAAGGGAGTCAGGTTTGGGACTCCAGACGGGTCAATACGTGATCAGGGCGATAGTAAGAGGGTGTTTCGCGTTCGTGAGCGAGTGAGTGACTCTTACGCGGTTGCTAGTGTTAGTGTTAGTGTGTAGTAGTAGTAGTATTGTACCACCTTCTTTGTGTAATAAAGTACTCATCGGTAACAATCAGTGGTATCCTTTACGAACCCACCCACGAGTAGGACGTAACAATTGGTGTCAGAAATGGGGATGCCACTGACCCCGAGGGAGGCTGAAGAAGGTGTACGTACGCGACGCCAGGCGGCGGAAACGACGACTGCGGGAACGACGACCACGACGACGGCGGGAGTGATGACCACCACGGCTGCGGGATCGGAGACCATGGCAGCCGCACGAGTGGTGACCGCGACAGTTCCTGCCCCTGCTTCTGCTACTGTGACTGCGCCAGGAGGACTGGACCTGTCGGTTCTGCTGGGGGCTATCCAGTCACTGAGGGAGGAGCAGCGGGCAGCCTGGCGTGCAGCCAGGGAGGAGCAGCGGGCAGCCTGGGATGCCGCCATGGAGGAGCAGCGGGCAGCCTGGGATGCCTGGGATGCCGCCATGGAGGAGCAGCGTGCAGCCATGGTGGAGGGGTGGCGTGCAACCTTACGGTCCCTGAAGGACGACATATTGGGGGCCTTGGACGTCGGAGTGGCGAAGATCGCAGTCGTGTCGCAGGCGTCACGGGGCGTGAGCGAGGAAGGAGGCGATGGTGGCGCGGCCGGGGTGATGCCACCGCGGTCAGCGGCCGACCGCGCGGCTATGGCGGCGGTTGAGGAGAGTAAGGAGGAGAGGCCTGAGAGTGAGGAGGACGGTCTCGAAAGTAAGGAGGACAGTCAGTGTACTGGGGAAGATGTCGATGACAGGAAGATGGGCGTGGCCGAGACATGTTCGGATTGCGTACCGACGGAGCTGAGACTGGGCCACGGGCACTCGGATCCGGTCGTGGTAGCAGCGTCGCTACCATTGGTGGAGCCGGCCGAGCTGAGCCTGCCCGACGACACCATCCGCGCCGGGCTGCCGTCCGCGCTGCAGCTGAAGGCCGTGGTGTGCGCGTCGCAGATGCACGAACACCTGCTATCTGATGGGTCAAGGCCTGGGTTTCTCATCAGCGACGGTGCCGACGTGGGCAAGGGCCGCACGATAACGGGCATCATCCTCGAGAACTACCTGAAGGGTCGCAGGCGCACCATCTGGGCGTCCGGTTTCAACGATCTCAAGCACGACGCCGAGCGCGACCTGCGCGACATCGGCGGCGAGAAGATTGAGGACCACCCCTTGATTAACTTCGAGAACGTGAAGATCTCGTCGGCGGTGAACGGCAACGTGAAGAGGGGCATGGTGTTCAGCGCATACTCGGCGCTGATCGGGAAGATGCAGGCCGACATCAGGTACCGCACGCGCTTCAAGCAGCTGTTGCAGTGGTGCGGGGAGGGCATGCCCTTCCCCACGTTTATGGATTTTAATAGTGCTGTGAAAAAGAGAGGCGTAGGTGCAATGGTGATCGTGGCGATGGACATGAAGCAGCGGGGGATGTATACAGCGCGCCAGCTGTTGTTCCACGGCGTGTCCTTCCGGATCGAGAGGGTCCCGCTCTTTGAAGCCTGCAGCCTTGGAGGGACCTATGATAGGGCCAGCGCGCTGTGGATGGAGGCGATACAGTGGTTCACGGAGGCAGCCAAGCTGATCGTCGCGGAGGCGCGCATGTGTAGGACCATGTGGGGACCGTTCTGGTCCGCATAAAGAGGCCGGGTTGGGACAGAAGAAGTCGAGCGCGGAGCAGGACAGGCAAGGAGAAGGAGAGAAGCCAAAGATTGTTCACGTCGATCGGTTGGTTCCGTATCACATGCTCGGGACGAGCATGATTAAGGAGGGGGCAGTGTTACGAACCACGGAACCCCGTACGGAAAAATGGAACCCTAAATTGTCGAAGACGTCTTTAATCGTTTTATTGCACTATTGTATTCCGGGCGAATGACCTTCGTTCCTTTGTGTCTTGACCTTGATGCTAACTTTTATGACTGTGTTTTGTTTAATTATCTGGATTAGCGCGGAACTTTCTCGAAAACCCGCGAACTGAGTTCGGCCACCTATAAAAGGACGCGAATTGGACGTCGTGACTCATTCCAGTTCGGGATTCCGGTTGGGAATCGGGAACGATAACAGCGATACGAGCGATAAGGGAGTCAGGTTTGGGACTCCAGACGGGTCAATACGTGATCAGGGCGATAGTAAGAGGGTGTTTCGCGTTCGTGAGCGAGTGAGTGACTCTTACGCGGTTGCTAGTGTTAGTGTTAGTGTGTAGTAGTAGTAGTATTGTACCACCTTCTTTGTGTAATAAAGTACTCATCGGTAACAATCAGTGGTATCCTTTACGAACCCACCCACGAGTAGGACGTAACAGTATAATTAATAATTACAATTAATTAATTCCAGAACATCCCCAACTATTCCGACTAGTGGTCCAGACAACAGCGGGGACGTACGTGAAGGAGTGGGCGTGCAGCGAGCTGGGGCGCACGGTCCCAGCGCTGGGCTCGGCGCTGGGCGCGCGGACAGACCTCGTCGCGCTGGACGTGGCCGCGGTGCATCTGCAGTGGCCGCCGGGGTTGGGCCAGTAGTGTTGGCGTGGACGTTGGCGCAGTGTTGGACCAATGATTGTTTTTTTTTTATTTCAAATGTCATTATTGATGTCAAATGTCAATACTGCTGTCAAATGTAATTTTAATTTCTAGACATAATTACAAAGGTTATTTTAGGGAAAATAAAGATGAATTTATTTAGTCATGTATTTTAATAACGTTCAATCCATAATTCAAATAATTTGATAAAATTATAATAGTTAACTGACTCTTAGAGACAGCAGGTAGTGCTTTAGGGCAGGTTTCCACCAATGCAAAGCGGAGAAGAGTGTCGTGATATGTTGTAAACAACCAATTAGAGGAAATGTAGTAATAACGACATCTGATTGGCTGTTTAAAAATGCTTCCGCTCTACTCTTAGCGTTGGTGGAGACGGGCCCTTACGTCGAGTTTATTACGGCGACAGTGGTAGCGGCGCCCTCGCTGACCGCTGCAGTACCCGGCCCTGTGGCACCAGCTCCTGCGCCTGTCGACAAATTATAATAAAATACTAGCTGACCCGGCGAACTTCATATCGCCTAACAAACTATTTTTTTCTAAAATAAAAGTAGCCTATGTTACTCCTTGTTATATCAGCTATCTGCCAGTGAAAGTCCCGTCAAAATCGATTCAGCCATTTCAGAGATTAGCCGGAACAAACAGACAGACAGACAAAAATTGTAAAAAATGTTATTTTGGTATTATGTACCGTGTATACATCCAAATGCACTTAGTAAAAAGCGGTTATTTTAATATTACAAACAGACACTCCAATTTTATTTATTTGTATAGATTATTAAAAAAACATGATTAAAAACGCATGTACGTTAGTATCATTGCATAGAGCCGAACATTTGTATGAAAGTTGGGAACACCATTATAAAAACATATTCAAGGTTCGCAAATGTGGATTTTTTTCCACTTTTTAACCGACTTCAATAAAGGAGGAGGTATTCCATTCGACTGTATATTTTTTTTAGTATCTTACTTCAGAACTTTCGACTGGATTAACCGATTTTTATGGTTCTTTTTTTTAATTGAAAGCTAGTGCTCGTCATGTGGTCCCAAACTTGAATCAAGCTTGAGCTTGAGGTGAGTAGTTTTTGAGTTATTTTGAAGTCTGTTATTTTTTTCATGGTAAAATTTAGACTATCATCCAAACCGTTATAGTATGAGGAACATCGGTTTTGAGACTTTTGAGATACCTATAGCAATTCGAAAAGTAGAAAATGTGACCAACTTTCAGCTCTACAAATTACTGTAATTTTACCCCTAGATAAAATTTACCTAATTTGTACGGATTTACATGGAAAAGCACACCGGTTGACCATAATCTAGAATAAAATAGGGTACTTTTTCTCCCGAAAAACGCGGGAAAAACCGTAGGCAGAGCGCACTTTTCACACGACCACAGAGTACTTAATCACCACGTTTTACACACGACAAACGTAGAACTCACCTGTACTAGGTTCAGGTTTTCCCGAGCTGGTAACACCACCTTCTTGCTTGGTTGCATTCTGAGCCGCCGTAGTTAACGATGACGTATTGCTCACGGACTTCCAAGGGCTGTTCAAGGAAAATCGAGTTGTATTTTGTATGACAATAACAAAATTAATAGTAGGGGAATGTGGGGGGAAACTGGACAGGGGGTGAAAACAGATAGTTGCTATTTTACTAGTAGGCATATAGCTATCTCGTTCTAAATAGTCAAACGTTATTTGGCAACACTCGGGCAGTTTGCTTGCAAAAGGCGGACAGGATAGAATTTCATCACGTGCTTGTACTCCACAAAATAGAAAAAATTGGTAAGTTATCTAATATTTTGTAATTTTTGACGTATTCTCATTTGTTTTGGCCATGTACAATCATAATGTAACATTCTTTTCATAATATCTTGGTTATTTAAGTTAAAAAAACAGCATTAATTGTTGCTGTGAGTCTAAGAATAAAAATTTTGCAAGTAGTATTTTAAAAGTGGCACCTGTGGGGTACAACCGGACGGGGTGATATCGGGTATCCGGTGTCACCCCCAATCATTGAATAGGTTATGTCTGCTTATTTACTTAAAATCTTAAACCTTTACTTTATTTATTTTTCATAAGTAAGTTTACAGGACCTCAGTATCCCTTGAGTTGAAGAGAGACGTAGGCTCCCTATGCGTATTCTACAGTCTGTACAACGGGGAATGTTCTGAAGAACTGTTTGGTTTAATACCTGCGATTGATTTCCGTCACCATGCATCACGATATATCAGGTTCCATCAACACCACCTTAATACTTGGCGTTCGTCCACAGTGCGCTTTTCATGTAATTTCCTACCACGCACGTGTAAACTGTGGAACGAACTTCCTGCATCGGTGTTCCCACTAAGCTTTGACATGGAGTCCTTCAAGAAGCAGGTCTATTGTTATTCTTCGAAGCCGGCAACGCATTGGTGACGCCCCCGGTATTACTAATGTCCATGAACGACTAATCACTAATCACTTACCATCAGGTGACCCGTCAGCGCGTTTGCTTGCTTAAGGCATAAAAAAAATATCCGTATTCACCCCGTTGACTAAAAACGCGTATCCGGTTTTACCCATAGGTATGGGGTGAATCCGCATTTATGTTTTTTATTAAAATAAATTTTTACTTCTTTTTATCTTTATTGATTTCGGATATTTTTTGCCAAAGTAATGTCTTACATTATGTTCTTTGAGAAGTGTTGTTGATTTTTTAAATATATAACATTATAACGAAATTATGGTGTTTTTTTCTTAACTATCCGGTGTCACCCCACATTCCCCTACTTATAATGGTTGTAACTTACATAGTTCTGCGCGTGGTTGGCATGTATCGTGCGGCTTTGGCTCTCTCCTCGAGAATGTTACTGCAAATATGTATTACATAAAGGTAGATATTATCGTATTATGCATTTAACAGAGGCGTAGGTAGCTTACCAAGCCCCTGGTGTAAAAAAATAGGACTTAACCATAACCACCAACTACACTATAATTTTTATCAAAAATATAAATACTCGGTGCAATGCAAAGCTACTAGGTACTTCACCGTTATCTCTTTATCGCTCTCTGCAGGGCACATAAAAAGTAAATACTACTTGGAGGTATATGCACGAATGTCTTGTCGAACAGAATTCGAAACTTGCAGGGAATTCCTCAGATTTTTATCAGATGCAGATATAAAATTATAATAATTTTAATGTATCAATATTACTTTAAGACTCTAGTTCCTACCGCAGTAAATTGATGCTGATCATGGCACTGGGTAGGCGTGCCTCCACAGGGTTGGACACCATGATGACACCTTGGTCCTTGTCTTCAATAAACCCTTGATTGGTTTCGACCGCGGCGTACATCTCCTCCGAGGAAGTGTCGTAGTATATGTTGTTGGGGCTTTCCTGGTGAATGAGCTTATTACATTAGACAATCGGACGAATTCAGTATACAAATACATTGCTATATCACCAAAATAAGCTAACAATATGTTTTTGTTTATAACAGCAATGTATGAGAAACTGGTCACTGAATTCAGGAAAATGTAATGACTCCTTTAGAATTCAGTATGCAATATACATTTTAGATTGTAGAATGAAAAGAAGACTAAAAATGTAAAGGTGATCCATCCTTGTTTTATTTTTTCTACTTCCTACTACCTATCTGCTGCCCAACTGATATTATTGATTAGTTCGACTATAGTTCTCACTTTGGGAGTTATATAGATTGGATTCGGTCATGTTTACCCAGTTTCGCCCCGATCTTACTGATCAAAGTGGAAGTTTATAACTTCATAGACTTCCCTTACGGCCCATACACATCTAAGAACAATAAGAAAAAATATAGCCTTACCTTCGTCAGGCTAGGAAAATACTTGAAACTTTCTTGAAAAGACATCTTTCTTCTGGTATTGCCAAGCATCCTCCTTAGAACACGTCGCACCGGCGATGCTGTTTTACTTTGTTGAATGAGTATCAACAGGCGAGTGACAGAGTCGAAGTCCCAAGCAGGAGAGTCTACGTACCCTTCTGGCGCGGGTTGAATTGTCGCTGCATGGAAAAATGTAGATGATTTAAATCGTATGGTATGTATCTACATAAATATTCGCACGTTTATAATTGAGATACACACTTTTGTTCGTATTCATAAAAATAGTCACTAAAGATGAGATCTGTGTAAGACGTTGGTAAATATAATTATATGGTCCTTCGAGCCGGATTCCTTATACCAAAAATCAGTAATTACCTAAGTACCTAAGTAGAGCATAATAAACCCTAAAACAAATGGCCAATATATGTAAATAACTTGTAGAAATACCTTTTATTTCCACATCTGGTACTTTTCGAAGGTCCTCAAAAAGTTTATTCTTGTGATATTCGACCACCTTGTCCAGCCAGCTACGGCGATGGAAGTCGAATGACGCGGTGGATAAGGATATGGAGATGAAGAGTAGCCCATATTCCTACGTTTAATAAATTATTTAGATACCTATTTAGAAGGAATAATAATAAATCGTTATGGTTTGAAATTCACACAGGATCGATTTCAGACAGTCTTTTACACTGGATGACCTCTTGAACTTTAATAAAAAGGAAAGATTTCGCATTCTTTCATTAGTTGAATAAAATCACCCATGACCCATGCAGTGCACCCAAATGACAAAAAAAAAAGCGTGTATTTAATTTTTCTTCATAAACATGTTTTTCATTCAGTTTATCTATTAAAATTTATTTATGATTTTCAAGAAATAGTATACAGCTACAAAGTTTGAATTCTCAGAATTTCAAACTATTGAGTTACGGTTACCTAATTGGATTCCATTTAAACTAAGCATTTTAACACAGAAGAAGGTAAATAATACTTACAAAAATTCTCATCGTATAGGTAAGTTCAAGGGAATATTTTGTTCACCATGGTTATAATAAAGCACGTATCATTTGTAATTTAATGATACGAGAAATTGTATTGGAAGTGTTTACGCTTATGAAATTAAATTACCACCGTTTAAATGGGATAAGGTTTAATGTTTATTATTGTCCAATCAGCGCTTACTGAAATACAAGTGATCACACAGTACAATTTTATCAGCGCTTTTTTATGTGAATCGTGAACCAAACGTACGGACGAACTACCTTTTGGTGGTCTTTCAAGCTCTCATGCCGACATTGGCGACGTGTCAGGCATGCTCACCACATATCTAGGATATCCTGTGTCAAAATGAGTTATTTTTTGGTCATTTTTAACCGTTAATGACCGTTTTCTGTAGCATACTTAATTCACAATTCTTACAAATTGCCTACCAACCTACTTAAAATTATAAAAATATTAATTTATCCCAAATAATTGAAAGTTCATCCCCATTCTATTTATTAAATTATATTGGATAGCATTACCATAAAATAATTATTATGGTGTAAAACTCTGCGATCGTAATGCATATTGCATACTTTGAACAAAGACTGGCAATTCAAATTAATGAGACTGGCAACATTAATCAGGGATTGTCTCTATTCCGTTATTCCCGTTGATTGATTTTTAACCATAGAGTTATAATAATAAAAAGTAAACAATCAAACAGATTATTTTGTTAAATGTTAGTGCAAGAATGCCAATCTGTCAATTTGTCATTTGTCATTCACCACCATGGATATATGTATTACCTACTCTATCTGGATCATAGACTTTGTAGAGGTACCTGAAGTTCGATGACGTTTTATCGGAATGATCATTCGACCAATCACAGGCTGGATTGAGGTTGTCCTTGATAATTGTGGGGTCCATACTTAGAAAGATAGAAGAACCATAGCAAAATAGGACATCTAATTTGTTACGGTTCTTCAAAATGTTTTCTGTCGATAGTTTTTCTAGAGGTAAAAATTATAATATTTAATTATTAGATTATATTAAAATTTCTTCAAAATTATAGAATTTATATAATGAATTGAGTAAATTTATAAAATGAGTAAACTTATTTTCTATCACTCTTCCATTCCTGGGTGTGCTGGAAGAGATTTCTTTTAGAAATAAGCATTGCCTATGTACAACATTAATTTATTTTATAACTTTTTGTAACCAATTATTTTATACGTGTACGTAAACTATTAAATAAATAAATAAATTGCAAATTAACAGTACACATCTATATTATAATAATTTAAATCAATCATTTTAGATGTTTTTATACCATTATAAAAAAATCACAATGGAATAATATATCCTTGGGCTATAGATAACATGGACACACTACAAATTGGTCATTCCGTTATGACGTCATCGATCTTTAGGTTCCACTACGAAGTTACGTATCCAGTTAGAATAATATATCCATGTTCACCACAAACCATAACTGACATGACAACACCAGTCAACGTCAACACAACATTCGACTGACTGACTGACTGACTGCTGACTGAACAGTGCTGCCAATGCTACGGCAATTACCGTGTTTTACGGCTTTCAGGCCAAAAAATCACAAAATCTACGGTCTACGGCTTGAACCCTAGGGCCGTAGCAAATTCTACGGCTTATCGGAAATTCTACTCTAACCTTTTTGTTATTTATTATTTTTGCAGACATTTAACGAATGTTGAAACCCTTAAAACAGCGCCACTAGGCTAATATGTAAAGTGTTCCTTGTTTTGTGGACATCAAATTCACTGCCGATGACCTTTTTTTTTAGTCCGAGCGCTGAACTGATGGTATATATTGGCATATAATTGGATAGCAATATACTGGCAGCTATGGACACGGCCCACAGTTGATCTTTTTCCCTATAAACACGGCTTTTTTATATAATGTACACGACCTTCCAAAAATTTTTATTGGCAACACTGTGACTGAAATAAAATATAATGTCAGCAGTGTCAGCACAGCACACGTAGTGATTAAGTACTCTGTGACAGCACAGAATGTCATGTCAGTTCGAGATCGACCGATACAGCTGCGTGTTGTTTATTTGCAACTTTCAGCGAATGTATTAAATAAGCAATTTACTAAATAATTCACAACTGACGAAGGATCCTTTCGAACATAATTTTGACTTTGAAAAATATAGTTCTAAAAATATTATGTACAACTACAAGAATAGTTGATCTGAAATCCCGTGTATAATATTTGTATAAACAAAGAATTACCTTCAAAACAATGCGTCTAGTGTTTTTGAATACGTGTATGTTTTATTTTTGCATGTAAAAGTGTGTGCTATAAAGATTTTTATGAGAGGAAAGTGTTTAAAACTGTTGAAAATGGTTGGGGTTAGCCGGGACGCGCCGTGTGGGATTCAGTGCCTACAAAAGCTCTCAAGTTGGATTTGCCCTCGTATGCAAATCAACAGGCTCCGGTGGTGAGTCATTTTACTCTATATGTATCTAAAACACCGCTTTAGGCTTTGAAAACGGGTCAAAATTAGATGAAAAAAGTCACTGTGTCTGTGGTATTTTACAAATACAATTTGTATGATTTTTAATCTTATATCATCGCCATTACTGAATATTTTGAATGCATACAGTAACCATTAACCACTATATCATTCTATACTGCTGCATACATTCCCAAGTGCTAGGAGTGACTAGAAACAACAACAACCTTGCTAAATGCAGTTATCAATAATTCTAAGGTGTATTTAACTCTGTGGGAAGCTGTGTTGATATTGACAGGGTACACAATGATGAGTGATGTACTGGAAAGGTAGAGTAGCGTAAGAAATTTATGTTCTTGTGATATTATACATACAAGATAGAGACTTTCAAAAAGCCTTGTGTTATTTCAAACTAGCGCTCTGCCCATGGCTTTGCTCACTTTTCCGGGATAATAAGTACCCCATATCTTATTCCAGATCATGGTCTAGCTGTTTGCCTTATTTCATGAAAATCCGTTCAGTACTTTTTGTGTAAAAGAGTAACAAACATCCAAACAAATGTGAAAACATTTATGATGTTATTAGAATAAATTTTGATATCAGTATTTAGACTGAAAAAGTGCTAATGCAAATTTTATGTAATAAAAAATAGGAAGACATTAAGTAATTGTACAAGATAAACACTTATCAATACCACTCATATTTAATTGTTCTCCTCATGATAGTCATTACACAAATTTGTTATCTTTAAGTATCCTTTCTTATCATTTTAGATCAAAATAATGTGATATCATGATCAATAAAATAAATATTATGTGAAAGTTGCACTCAATTACCATACCATTTAATATTTAAAATGATTAAATTACTAGTAAATGCCTTTGGAAACCCTATCTTAGTAAACAGATAGCTCACACTGGAAAAAAAATTATGGATGGGTTACTTTAATTTGCAGAACTTTATAATTTGTGTACGAATCAAATCAAACAAAAGAAAAACTAACCCAAGCTTACTACAGTACATCAGTGAAACTGACATTCAAATTGGTAATAATAATATTATGCTATGATATTATTGAGTTATGAGGATTTGTACAATAATTAGTATCAGACATTATTCATTTGTAATCCAAACTTAAATAAATAGAACCAGTCACCATCAGAACCAATCAGTTTTATGAAACACAATACAAAACACAAGTCACAATGCCAAGTTAAGCTGAATACCTTTTATTCAGTAAACTCATATCAGCATAACACACTGTTACATGTGCAATATATGTATGTATGTGTGTGTGTGTTATATACATATGGTAAGTAATGAGATATTACTAATTTTGATGTGATAAGCGAATAGTAGTTAGATTAACTCGTTAGGATCCGCGTGATCGCGGTACCTTTGAGTTCGAACGTGCTGGAACGTTCTCGGTAACCGACGGGTTAATACAGAAATAGTTGAATGTCAGTGGTACTTTTAAAGTGTATATTTATTTACTTTCTTCAGAATAAATTTTCAAACATCACAAACTACAGTTTTCTGTGACATAGATTTAATTAAAACCCAAACAGTAAACACACTTATTTATCCATTGCAAAATCCGATTAGAAGTTGGAGATATAAATGTGACTGGTGGAGATAACTGTAATTATGAGTGATTTATACCTACCTATAGTAATTCATTTCAAACTTAGTTTAGTTACAAGATTCCATATTGCTATGACAAATTGACTATTCATACTTTTCGCTATTATTCAGAAGAAAAATTATAAAGCAAAAGTAATATCCTTTGTAATCCAATCAACCATGTAATGAAATATATAAGCCACATTCGCGAGTGCGCACGAGCTGCACGCGCGCTGCATGCGTGTTTGGTCGCGCGCACTACGCATGCCGTGCCGTCCCGTAAGTTGCACTAGAAAGGCGCACCAAACGTAGGCAATATCCGTACGCGATTAGCGGGCGCGCAAGTCACGAGCAGCTCGCGAGCAGCGGCGCATTCGTCAGATTTGGACACACCTTTAGATCTGGATTCTGGACATACTATAACGCATTGTCTTCTCAATGAAAGCGCGTGCTATAAATACCTTGTTTAATTGGGTTGATGATGTTGTTCAACTAATACTGCAGAGTCGAATATACCGAGCCATAGTGTGTAGCACCCCTAACCCAGTTTCTATGCAGATAAAGCCCATGATACTTGTTACAGCTACCAAGCGAGCGTCCTAGTCCTCACCTACTTCACGTACATGACCTACCACCTGACGCGGAAGCCGATATCGGTGGTGAAGAGTGTTCTCCACCAGAACTGCAGTGCGCTGCCGCCCCCGCCCGACCTGCCCCCCGGAGACGACCAGTGGTGCAACTGGGCGCCGTTCAGTGAGTATTAGACTCGTTGTGGGCAGTGAGCTGGTTGCAGTAGTTAATTATGTAATTCTGGTATGAAGTTGATATTCTGAAGAAGTGGGAATACATGGGCTGATTTTTAAATAGGGTTTGTAGACGTGGTCTCATATCGAATTGTATAGTTGTCTTTAGCTGTACTTTTATCACCAAACACCTACACACTACCTACTTACACTTAACTAGGGGTCTGAAAATCAATCAATAATGGATTAATATTTTGTTAGCAGGGAGACCTGATGCTGTAGCCTCGTCAACTGTTCTGCACTTCTTGAGTCTTCTACATGACATTGACTGCATATATTTAGAAATTTTCGAGTTGGCACTGCTAGCAAATGTTACAACGGTCAGGCCCTCCGCCATGATAACAGTGACCTAATAATTTAACGATCAAAATTATTTAGGTTATCATAATTATGATTATAAATGGTATTCTACAATGTTATTTAACTATTTGAAAAAATGCAATGTTCGTATTATGGTGGGTTTGAGTTGGACAAACACACAAATGGTGCTGGGAAAACATGTATGATATAGCACGTTAGTTTAAGACTTAAGTCACCATAGTTGGTAATCGTCAAGTCTTGTCAGAAGCCTTCGGGCGGCAAGAATATCCTACAGTGAGGTCAGTGTACATGTTAATGTCCAAGTCAATGATATCTTATTAAATGAAACAGCGTGGTGTGATGTGGCCTTCACTCGTTCATCTTCCTTTCACTCAAATCTGTTATCGTAAAGCCCTTGCTAATAGAATCTCAAGATCATAGTTTATAGTGAATGTATGGTTGCTTGTACTCGGCTTTATATGCAGGGTATTAAATATTTAAATATGCATTATATCTAGATGGTCTTAAAGCCGATATATCTTTGCCTCATTTTTCTAATAAGGAAAAAGTAATTAGGTTCAATATATTATTTTCTAATAAAAAGTAATTAAGTTCAGTAATAGAAAGATATTCATTTATTGCAATATAGACTGCAGAAATGCCTGCAGAAGTAACATAATGAAATGCCTTACACGCCATATACTCTAAATTGAACATTATTAGGTATAAAGTTTCGCGTATAAAGATCCATCACTTATGAATGAGCCTTTCAGCTAATTCTTGAATAACCTATCACCTATTGACAAATAATAATTTCAATGTTTTGGCCTCAATATCAATAACAAAGTCTCCTTACATTAAAATTGATTAAAATATTAAAATAATATTAAATATCCAGATTTGGCTCTGTTACCTACTTATATTCCGTAAAGTTTTATTATTATTAAAATTAATAGTCTCACTGAAAAAAAATTCGCGCTCGATGTTATGTGATTTACCTAATATAACAATTCGTTTGAATATTTCAGTCTCTAGGAAAACTTTTACTTAGGTGATTACTATATATACGTCTGTTGGCCCATTCATCTCTTGTGGCCACTGGCAGTTCACTTGTTAGCTCAGTAGAAAAGCGTCTTCCGCATTTCTTACTGCGTGGTTAATTTCCTCAACTTTTTCTGTTACGAAACTCGACCTTTAACAATAGGTAGAATAGTGTTAAAAAGTATGTTAAAAACTTAATTGCTTTGGAATTACCTATGACATGACAGCGGAGGTGTAATTGATAAGAAAAGCGGACGATATCACAAGAAATCTCATGGACACTTACGATACCCAAGTAATCTATACATCTATACAAATAAATAAAATTGGAGTGTCTGTTTGTAATATTAAAATAACCGCTTTTTAGGGTTCCGTAGCCAAATGGCAAAAAACGGAACCCTTATAGATTCGTCATGTCTGTCTGTCTGTCTGTCTGTCTGTCTGTCTGTCTGTCTGTCTGTCTGTCTGTCTGTCTGTCTGTCTGTCTGTCTGTCCGTCCGTATGTCACAGCCACTTTTTTCCGAAACTATAAGAACTATACTGTTGAAACTTGGTAAGTAGATGTATTCTGTGAACCGCATTAAGATTTTCACACAAAAATAGAAAAAAAACAGTAAATTTTGGGGGCTCCCCATACTTAGAACTGAAACTCAAAAATTTTTTTTTCATCAAACCCATACGTGTGGGGTATCTATGGATAGGTCTTCAAAAATGATATTGAGGTTTCGAATATCATTTTTTTCTAAACTGAATAGTTTGCGCGAGAGACACTTCCAAAGTGGTAAAATGTGTGTCCCCCCCCCTGTAACTTCTAAACTAAGAGAATGATAAAACTAAAAAAAATATATGATGTACATTACCATGCAAACTTCCAACGAAAATTGGTTTGAACGAGATCTAGTAAGTAGTTTTTTTTAATACGTCATAAATCGTAAACCGCAATTTACCTCGATTAAAGTTACAACAAACTACAAGAACTTTTATATTATGTTACTTGCTGCTACGGAACCCTTCATGGGCGAGTCCGACTCGCACTTGGCCGCTTTTTTTACTAGGTGCATTTGGATGTATACACGGTACATATACCAAAACAACATTTTTTACAATTTTTGTCTGTCTGTCTGTCAGTTTGTTGCGGCTAATCTCTGAAATGGTTGGACCGATTTTGACGGGACTTTCACTGGCAGATAGCTGATGATACAAGGAGTAACTTAGGCTACTTTTATTTTAGAAAAAAAGTTTGTTGGGCGATACGAAGTTCGCTGGGTCAGCTAGTACGTAATAACATGTGTAATAACATAAGGAAACGTTAGTAAATACATTAGTATTTTTTTTGTTATGTGATGTTTATTCGCTTATCAGTAGACTAACTGTGCCCCACGGTTTCACCCGCGTTAATTTATAGAAAAAACTAACTACTAAAATATATGATGTTATATAGCCTATAGCCTTCCTCAATAAATGGACTATGAAACACAAAAAGAATTTTTCGATTCGAACCAGTAGTTCCTGATATTAGCGCGTTCAACCAAACAAACTCTTCAGCTTTATAATCTATATTATATATAAAAGAAAGTCGTGTTAGTTACACTATTTATAATTCAAGAACGGCTGAACCGATTTGGCTGAAAATTGGTGGGGAGGTAGCTTAGAATCAGGAGACGATTTTATCCCGGAAAATAGACCTGTTCCTGTGGAACAAGGTAAATTTTTGTTATATGTAGTTGATAGATTAGTTATTTATACAGATATAAAATAAAGATCGGGAATGGATATATGATACTTTTTATCCCGGAAAATAGACCTGTTCCTGCGGGATAAGGTTAAATTTCGTTATGTGTAGCTATTAGTTATTATTATTGTTATATAGCTATTAGTTATTATTATTAGCGTCTTTTATGACTCCTTTTTAGGGTTCCGTAGCCAAATGGCAAAAAACGGAACCCTTATAGATTCGTCATGTCTGTCTGTCTGTCTGTCTGTCTGTCTGTCTGTCTGTCTGTCTGTCTGTCTGTCTGTCTGTCTGTCTGTCTGTCTGTCCGTCCGTATGTCACAGCCACTTTTTTCCGAAACTATAAGAACTATACTGTTGAAACTTGGTAAGTAGATGTATTCTGTGAACCGCATTAAGATTTTCACACAAAAATAGAAAAAAAACAGTAAATTTTGGGGGCTCCCCATACTTAGAACTGAAACTCAAAAATTTTTTTTTCATCAAACCCATACGTGTGGGGTATCTATGGATAGGTCTTCAAAAATGATATTGAGGTTTCGAATATCATTTTTTTCTAAACTGAATAGTTTGCGCGAGAGACACTTCCAAAGTGGTAAAATGTGTGTCCCCCCCCCTGTAACTTCTAAACTAAGAGAATGATAAAACTAAAAAAAATATATGATGTACATTACCATGCAAACTTCCAACGAAAATTGGTTTGAACGAGATCTAGTAAGTAGTTTTTTTTAATACGTCATAAATCGTAAACCGCAATTTACCTCGATTAAAGTTACAACAAACTACAAGAACTTTTATATTATGTTACTTGCTGCTACGGAACCCTTCATGGGCGAGTCCGACTCGCACTTGGCCGCTTTTTTTTACTTGGGAGCGGGAGCGGGAGAGGGAGGAGCACACAGAAACTGTAACGGCTAAGAACGGCTGTACCGATTTTAATAATTTCTGATTTGTTACATTCTTAGGCGATACGAAGTTCGCCGGGTCAGCTAGTATTAATATAGATAAGCATAATTATTCCTTGCGCCTTCGGTTATCCGGAGATCATTCTCCATAATGGTAGGCTAACGTGCCATTACCGGCATTACCAAGGACACGATAGCAATTAATAATGAAATAAATACATTACATAAGCACGTGTGACCTCAAATTATACAAATTGCTAAGTAACTACATATCCAATGTAATGAAAACAATAAGCCTGATACGGGCTGATAGTAGGTCGCTAGTAACACGCCGGAACTATTTGCCGTAAATAAATATAAACACGCTTCTCTTCGACCGCCCCCCAGTGGCCCCAGTTGTATGTTTTATCGTTATAATAATATATAATACTATACTACTTTGTATAGTGACCACCCGCCCTCACTTCGCTTCGAGAAACCCATGCGGCACGCCTCTAACCCAGAATCGAAAGGAATCGAATAACAGCCATTGAATTAAGAACATTAGTCCGTAAATCATAGTTGTATTATTGTACAGTGCAATGTATAAATAACGAGTAACCGCCCTCGCTTTACTTCGGTTTTCTTATTTTTTTTACAACTTATTGGAAAAATGGGAGTTTTATTAAGGATCCCTAATTTTTTTGAAATTATAATATAGCCTATGTTACTCGGGGATAGTGTAGCTTCCCAACAGTGAAAGAATTTTTCAAATCGGTTCAGTAGTTTCGGAGCCTATTCAATGCAAACAAAAAATCAAATCTTTCCTCTTTATATATTAGTATAGATATACAACATTTTTTCAGACACTAGCGATGCTAACACATTGCTGGGAACCTTGGACTCTGCGTTTCTGTTCTCGTATGCCGCGGCCATGTTTGTTTCTGGTAAGTAAAGAAAGAATTTCTAACTAACAGCCTTTTAAAGTTCACTGCTGGACATAGGCCTCCCCTAATTGCCGCCACTCCGACCGGTCCTGGGCATTCTGAATCCAGCGGCTTCCCGCCGTCTTCTTCAGGTCATCAGTCCACCTGGTCAGGGGTTGACCAGTGCTTCTTTTACCGAGAGAAGAAAGAATTCAAAACACATGATTTTTATATTCGGTTCATACGTATTTAGGTAGGCAATTTAAACGACGAGAATGACTGTTTTATTCTTAAACATTTCAATCATCAGGAATGGTGGCAGAACGAGTGGACTTGAGGTATTTTCTCTCCATCGGGATGCTGGTGTCATCCATCTTCTGCTATCTGTTCGGCTTGGGAAAGACGCTCGGCATTCATAACATATCCTTCTATCTTCTGGCTCAGGTGAGGACACCTTTTTTTGCTTTGAAAATAGCAGACTAGCATGTAGATACCAGTAGTTAGTATGGTGCGAATGCAGTTTGTACGGTGCAAAAGGACTGCTGGACTAAGAGAAAGGATATTGAAGTGAATGTCCAGAAAAGCATTTAGAAATAGATCACACACACTCTTTTTTGTATCTGCATTGTAACGTTCTGCACAAAGTATGGAAAAGTACCTATGCGATTTCATCACAATCCAACCATCATCACAATCTCCACAAGTTTCCAGAAAGTTTTAGCCCTTTAAACCTAAGCTTTGTTCTATTCCCTATAGGCTGGAGCCGGCATAGCTCAGACCACAGGCTGGCCAGGTACCGTGGCGATAGTTGGCAAGTGGTTCGGCAACAGCAAGAAGGGGCTTATCTTTGGACTGTGGAACTCTCACACTTCGCTTGGGAATATATTGGGTAAGGTTGGTCATTTGAAGTTATAGCTCTTATCTTTCCCATTGCGAGAGACTCAAATGTCTCACTTTGAGAAATTATTACCATAAATTATAATATTATTACATACTGGTATTACCCGGTATTCAGAACTTAGCTAAGTTAGGAACTACGCATCCAAAGAACGCTATTTCTCAGTGTGTTCGTTAACCAAGCCTTCTCTTTCACAGTCGACACCTAAGTATTAGTTGGCTGAGCTTGGCTGTATGCAGTCCTGTAATTGGTCCATTTGAAGCGGCAAATGATGCGGCAAACTTCACTAGTCATTTGACAAAGGCAAAAGACACAGACAACAGAGAAAGAACAAACAATATATCCTTTCTTTCTATGTTTAATACCCGACGAAAAAAGAGGGGTGTTATAAGTTTGACGTGTTTAAAATTATGATAGTGTATTGTTTGTGATTGCAGACCTTATTATCTTTAGCCTTTTTTTACTGAAGACCATGTTACAAATCAATCCATTCATTCATTCATTCATCCCCCAGGCACAGTAATGGCGGCAGAGTACGTAGAGAAAGATTGGGCGTTGTCTTTCGTGTGGCCAGCGATGGTGATGGGCGCAGTCGCGTTCGTCGTGTTCCTGTTTTTGGCGCCCGAGCCCCGAGCCCTAGGGCTCCATCCCGGGGAGCCTTCGGTCAGTAGACCATCGTACTGATATTATACATTTGTATGTTTGTTATGTATGTCGCAAGATCGACATAACGGATTTGGATGCAATTTGGCAGTCGGATAGTTTATTATAATAATGATAACTAAGATACTTACTAAAATTATGTAATTCGTGCTGTGAACACTGTTACCGTTATTTTTTAACATATTAGTTTATTCTTGGCGCTTATTTAAAAAATTGGCGGTCTTATTGCTAAACAGCATTTTCCCATAGACATTCTTAAAAGCGGATACCAATTTATTATCCTGAAGTTATGATGTCTGAGCTGTCAAGGTTAGGTTAGGTTGTCATATTTAAATGTTACCTAGTGGTTATCTTGTCCAAGGAAATGGACATATTAGGTATACCAGAAGTTCGTCTACTTTACGTGTGGGCACGTTCATATTTAAAGTAGACGATTTCTACCAGGTGTTCATAAAGTGTAAGAGATTCATACAAGTGATGTTTACAGCCGAGCCGGCAGTCCAGACGCTCGGTGGAAGAGGATGAACCCTCGCAAGTGATCGTTGGCGATCAGGTAAGAAAAATTTAGAACTCTTACAGGACTAATTGAATCTTTATGAATTTATAATTAGGGAATAAAAATATGATACATGTAAGAAAATAAATGAAGACTACTATCTCTCCCTTCCTTTTGGGGATAATAATTACACTAAACTTAATGTCCTCCAAAATACTAATATGGTCATACACTCATAAGAGATATTTCTTTGAAATAGAACCATAGACTTTCTATTGTAACCATATTGTAAATTAATATATAAATAAATAAATAATACTTCATGAAGTCAATCACTTTATTTATTCATTCTTGAGAATCAGGTTAGTGGCTATTTCTAGACTTTTCAAACCGAAATACAGTCTAAAGAAACTTGTCTGAATTATGTATAGTTCAACGACCTTCATATAATTATCGATATTGTAGATTCCACAACAATAAGAATAGGTAAATTAAGTTTACTTATATCAATTCACCTCGATCAGTAGATTTAAATTACTTGGGTGCATAGGTGAATAAAGTACCTACACTAGAAGTAGACTTAATACACCAGGGTGAATTAACTCAGGTGAATAAAGTCGACGGCACCAAATTATTTTGACTAAATTGTAATTAATTGTCCTTATCTTCAGTAAAATTACGTATTCAATAGTAATTTAAATTTAAAATGTATTGTCCTGTATTCAATAGAACTAATACATAAGTAGTTGATGATACGAGTAACTAATTTATTTTAAGATAGAACCTAATATTGCACTGATTATTTGAAAATTTAGATTATTTTATGAAGTTTTTGTGACTAAAATTTAGTTATAGTTCATGTTAACAAAACATCTTACAATATTGTCACCAGGTTTTTAAGTATTATATGCAATCTTGTAACTTGACAAAGAGTATAATTGGGCTTGTAAAGTTTTTGTCTACTTTGAAATGAACATGGTAGCCCATGGATGGGGCAACATATAACCAAGCAATCTTATTTAAAAGTCCCATTACATTACACAGTATACGCGCTTCGCTGTGGTCCTATTGTTAAATTTAGAATGTGGGTCATTTGGCGTCAAAGAGCGGTAAACGAATACATATTCTTTAACCCGTTAATTTGGTGTAAAATATTATTCAATGAAACATGAAATGTATTTTTTATGGAGTTCCATCCATCATGAGTCCAAGCCTACCTTCAATGCTTACTACGGACGGTGCTATGATGCCAGGTCCCTCATTTTATGGGTTACTGGACTCCGTACTTATGTATGGTAGTAGGGTTTTTTGGCTGCCTCTTAGGTTGTTAGCTTACATCCTACTTGTAAACTTACATGGTAGATTAATAATAGGTAATAATAATAAACGCTTACACACTCATACCCCCCCCCCCCCCGCAGTAGGTTTTCACCTGTGTCGTGGGGGCATGCACGACACATAATTATAACACATTACAACAACACCCATGACCGGAGTACAAATATTTATCTGTCACATAAATATCTGCCCCGGCCGAGAATCGAACCGGGACCCCTCGCTTCGCAGGTAGAGTCACTACCAACTGGGCTACAGGGTCGTCAAATTGATCGTAAAATGTTTTTTATATTGTTCGGTCGCGGTATCGTAGTGCCAAAAACAATGCGTAACTGACGACGGTGACCACTTCGAAACACTTACCAATTTCACATCTTCTAAATTTAAAGACACCAAAGTGAAGCGCGGTAAGTGTAATACTGTTAGCTGCTCCTGTGTGTATATTGTAAGATGTTAGGGTAACCATCCACTACGCACGGTACGGCTCGGTCTAACCGCATGCCATTGCAGGCGGCGAGTCTGCGGCCCAACCGCCACTCGGCCAACGCACCACTGGTAAGCACTTAGTTTTCATGTAAGCATGCTTTTGTTCCGTGTATGGTTTTAACCTTTTTAGGGTTCCGTAGCCAAATGGCAAAAAACGGAACCCTTATAAATTCGTCATGTCTGTCTGTCTGTCTGTCTGTCTGTCTGTCTGTCTGTCTGTCTGTCCGTCCGTATGTCACAGCCACTTTTCTCCGAAACTATAAGAACTATACTGTTGAAACTTGGTAAGGAGATGTATTCTGTAAACCGCATTAAGACTTTTACACAAAAATAGAAAAAAAAATCAATAAATTTTGGGGTCCCCATACATAGAACTGAAACTCAAAAAATTTTTTTTCATCAAACTCATACGTGTGGGGTATCTATGGATAGGTCTTCAAAAATGATATTGAGGTTTCTAATATCATTTTTTTCTAAACTGAATAGTTTGCGCGAGAGACACTTCCAAAGTGGTAAAATGTGTGTCCCCCCCCTGTAACTTTTAAAATAAGAGAATGATAAAACTAAAAAAAATATATGATGTACATTACTATGCAAACTTCCAACGAAAATTGATTTGAACGAGATCTAATAAGCAGTTTTTTTTTTAATACGTTATAAATCGTAAACCGCAAAAAACATCGATCAAAGTTACAACGAACTACAAGAACTTTTATATTATGTTACTTGCTGCTACGGAACCCTTCATGGGCGAGTCCGACTCGCACTTGGCCGCTTTTATCATTAGGGAACTCATGGCTTTGCTACGTAGGTGAGTGGAATTTGCAAATTGGGTAAATAAAACCGATATGCAAAGAGTTTGAATATATTGTCCTTATCGCCTGCCTTTTATCAAGGTCAATTAGTGATCACATGATAAGGAAACTATCAGTTTTATCAGGCGGCTTTGTTTATTAAAATCAAAGTAAAAGTTTTTGTTATGATAAAGATCTTTATGTTATATGATGTCTTTGCTAACAGAAAGAAATGTAAAAAAGACTGTTATATCATAATCAATTACCATTATCAATATAATTATATATTGTATGTGTTATCTTTTATGTTATTATGTTGGCTCTGCTTTAGTCGTAGTTAAACATTTTCCGTGTCGTGTTTGTCTATCAATTCATATGCCGCAGCTCTGCAAGCTACTAACTTTTGAGTCCCTAGAAACATTTTAAAACCATTAAAAGTTATCCGTCGTCCATTATTATCCATCTAAATTTCATCTTTATCTCATTTGCTACAACGTCTAAATTGGTTGGACACATATTTGGAACCGAAAATCATAAGTCAGTTTGCAGTCAAGTATTCGTTCATTAACGACTATTGTGTCGATGTTTATAAAATAAAAACGCGTGAAAACCAGTAACGTACAGCACATGCAATACTGGCCAATAATTTATCATTTCTCAATTCTCAATTCTCAATTCTCAATGACGTATCTCAGCGACATAATTTTGAATTATTTCCTCTATTGTGTTTGATTGTACAGTATATTATTTAAACAGGCTGTACATAACACGAGTTGTATTTAAAATAAATGCCTACCGAAGTATAATTTTACAACAAGATATATTTAGCAATATTACATTGACCATTTGTATTCAATATAAAATATTTTCATCTTTTACATTATTGTTCTAATATGGTTCTAATTCCAATGCCAGAAATAAACAGCTTGAGTACACGGACGTAAAATTCTTTTTTTACGTCCGTGCTTGCGTAAGGTTATTTACTTTTATAGGCAAAGCTTTAGATGTATTTAATGATTCGCTTTTTATGTTCGGTTATGGATGAAATCTAAAATATTAGGAGTGTTAACAATAATTGAATCAAAAGTGTCTCGAGACCAATCAAGATAGCAATCTAGTCAGCAGTCAGCACATTACACCAGCTCGACGTCAACTCCACTCCATCAACTCACAGGAAAGCATTGAAATGTGAGCCTTAGGTATTTATTACTAGCTTTTGCGCACGGTTACGCCTGCGGTAGTGATTTCGAAAATGAAATTTTTAATTAATTATTTAGATATTAGATGATGCCCGTGGCTTTATGCGAGTGGATATCATTTTTTTACAAATCCCGCGGGAACCCTAAACTTTTCCGGGATAAAAAGTAGCCTATGTGTTAAATTGTTAATCCAAGGTATAGGCTATCTCCATTCCAAATTATAGCCAAATCGGTTAAGTAGTTGTGGCTTGATTGAAGAACAAACATCCAAACATGTTCACAAACTTTCATACCCCATTTACACGCGCGCGCGAGCCACGAGACAATCCGCGAGACGCGCGCATACGCGCGCGTGTGAACAGGGCGCTCGCAGACCAGACCGCGGTGCGTCTCGTGGCTCGCGGGCTCGCGTCGGGAGCGGTTTTGTAGGCGCGCGCCAAAGGGGCTCGCGCGAGCGCTCGCGTGGTGTTCACACGCGCGTAGGGGGCGTGGCTTAAGGACGCGCCACGAGACGGTCCGCGACACGCGCGTAATAATGAGCGGTCACATTTATAATATTAGAAGCATAAGGTTTAATTTTCAATGTTTTCCTTAACGTTTGCATATGAAGGCATTGAAATATGTGCCTGATTTAGTATTCCATAAAGCTTATTTTGCACTGCTCTCCTATACGTCGAGTTGGTGTAACCCTCTCTTAACAAGAGCTGATATCGTCTCTGTCAGCTGCAGCCAGACGACGCGACGGAGGAGACAGCGCTGCTGTCCCGCCGCAGCCCGCCGCGGCAGAACGCCGTGTCCATGTCCCGCGCGCTCGCCATCCCCGGCGTGGTGGAGTTCTCGCTGTCCCTGCTGTTCGCCAAGCTCGTCAGCTACACCTTCCTGTACTGGCTGCCGCTGTACATCAACACCTCTAGTGAGTTATGGGCGCCTGGTACTTCGTAGTTTAACTGGCGAATTAAAGTGGTAGGTAGGATGGTCAAGGAGGGAGGGGATGTCAAAATTACTTCAATCACGGGCGTGGTGGAGTTCTAGCTGTCCCTGCTGTTCGCCAAGCTCGTCAGCTACACCTTCCTATACTGGCTGCCGCTGTACATCAACACCTCTAGTGAGTTATGGGCGCCTGGTACTTCGTAGTTTAACTGGGGAATTAAAGCGGTAGGTAGGATGGTCCAGGGAGGCATGTCAGTTACTTCGATCCCAAATGTAGGTGGAGTTCTAGCTGTCTCAGCTGTTCGCCAAGCTCGTCAGCTACACCACTACACCTTCCGGTAATGACTGCCGCTGTACATCCTCCTCTCTTTCACCTCTAGTGAGTTATGGGCGCCTGGTACTTCGTAGTTTAACTGGGGAATTAAAGCGGTAGGTAGGATGGTCCAGGGAGGCAGGAGGATGTCAGTTACTTCGATCCCAGGTGTGGTGGAGTTCTAGCTGTCTCAGCTGTTCGCCAAGCTCGTCAGCTACACCACTACACCTTCCTGTACTGACTGCCGCTGTACATCCTCCTCTCTTTCACCTCTAGTGAGTTATGGGCGCCTGGTACTTCGTAGTTTAACTGGCGAATTAAAGCGGTAGGTAGGATGGTCCAGGGAGGCAGGAGGATGTCAGTTACTTCGATCCCAGGTGTGGCGGAATTCTAGCTATCTCTGCTGTTCGCCAAGCTCGTCAGCTACACCACTATACCTTCCTGTACTGACAGCCGCTGTACATCCTCCTCTCTCTCACCTCTAGTGAGTTATGGGCGCCTGATACTTCGTAGTTTAATTGGGGAATCTAAGAGGGGGTTTTAAATGTTTCTGCTGTTAACGAAACTCGTGAAAACATCTTTCTCTGTTGGATGCTGTTGTATAACAACATTATCAACACCTCTAGTGAGTTCTAGACGTCTAGTACTTTCTAGTAGTAAGTAATCATTCTCTCTCTCTTATTTCTTGGTGGGCAAGGCATCGGTGATGCCTTTGGTGTTGCTGGAGATTTAGCTAGCAGGGACATGACGAAACGAACTAATAAGGCTAACCCTAACAGGAAACTCAGTACAAAGTTTCGATTGCGCCTTATTTAACAACCGATGCTCCCCAGCGCATCTAACACCGAAGCAGTCTGGCGAGCTGAGCATAGCGTTCGACGTGGGCGGCGTAGTGGGGGCGGCGGTGGCTGGGTTACTGGCCGACTGCGCGGGCGCCCCCGCCATCGTCTGCGTCGTGTTCTACGCTGCGTGCGCGCCCACTGTGAGTTGAATTTTTCACATGAAGCCGTTTTAATATTAAAACGTTGTTGAGACCGTGTAAAGAATACAACGTTTGAAGAAGCATTCATCTATACTAATATATAAAGAGGAAAGATTTGATTTTTTGTTTGCATTGAATAGGCTCCGAAACTACTGAACCGATTTCAAAAATTCTTTCACAGTTGGGAAGCTACACTATCCCCGAATAACATAGGCTATATTATATTTTCAAAAAAAATTAGGGATCCTTAATAAAACTCCAATAATGTAACTCAAGGTGTAAAATAAGAAAACCGAAGCAAAGCGAGGGCGGTTACTCGTACCATATAATTTGAAGAGGCTAGCTGCTTCAAGATGCGCCGCGCTGTGCAACGTGGCGAAGCAAGCCGTAGATTAGCGTGTTTGGCGGCACTCTTTCGTCCTCCCTGAATTATTTACCTTATTATGTAGTTAGTGTAATTACTAAGGTCAAAATTTTATTTGCATTTAAAAATACTGCGCACTGCGCCGCGTTGCAACTCGGTGTAAATTGACCCACAGTGTAAAAAATCGTGCGTACCCATAATCTCTTTTTTGCGATGATAAAAGAATAAAGTGACAATGTGACGTTATTGTATCAAATAATAATGTGACGTTACTGCACTCACTGTGATTTTATTGCACTATAGGACTGTGACGTATTGACATTGCACCAAATGACACTGTGGCATTAATGTCCAAAATGACAATGTGATGTTTTTGCACTAAATGCCAATATGGTATTAATTAATATCCCAAATGACAATGTCTTTGCACTAAATGAAAACGTGACCTTATTCCATAAACGACATGATGACGTTACTGCAGTAAACTAAACGCTAAGGTGTCCTCCCAGCTGCTAGCGTACCAGATGTGGGGCGCGATGTCGTATGGGCTGAACGTGGCACTGCTGGTGATAGCCGGCGTGCTGGTGAACGGGCCGTACGCGCTCATCACCACCGCCGTCAGCGCTGAGTTGGGTGAGGGTTGGCGAACTTATAAAAGAAAAAAAGTTACACCAGAAGATGTTCATGCAGCCATCATTCGCTCATAAATGAGAGCTAGCACAGTTTTTCAAAGCCGATGGCAAGCGATCACTACGCCCATAGACCTCGGCAGTGGCGTAGCGTTGGCTCCCGCCGCCCGGGGCCGACCGAAAATTTGCCCCCCCCCCCCCCCCAATTAACTTTGCCGTCCCCATATTTAAAATATTTTTTATTAATTAAAAATGCACTTTTCTTGTTTTTTTCATAACACAATTTACATTAAAAAAATATAAAATAATTAATTTTAATACATTTTTTTTTTTATTTAAAAATCGAGTGGCTTGCCGCCCTCCGAAATTTCGCATTTCCGAAAAAATTAACAGTATTGTTAATAAAAATCAATGTTAAAGTTTAAACTTTCAAAACCGCGCCAAAAACGTTGTTTCTGTCATGGCGGCGGTCTATGATACGTGTGACGTCACACGCTAGTATCTATTACGATTTTATATAGGAAAGATCTGTACAGCGAGCACGAGTTTTTAAAACATTCGTAGCGTCTCCGTATCGAATTGACGATACGTAATTTACGTAGACGTAAGTTGGCAGCACGAGTTACTTGCGTCGTGCTAGCGTCAACTCGCAAGTGACGTCATCCTATCGTAAATAAGAAGGGGACCAAGTGAATGAATGAACGAATGAATGGTGCGTTCAAAAGTTACATGTAAATTGAAAAAAAATAATTATGTAAAGAAATTTCATTAAAACTCTATGAAATCACACTTTTTACATCAAGCTGTATTAACTTTTCAATAAAAATACAGTTTACATTAAGAAACATTAAGTTAATGATATATTTTACACAAATAAAAATATTTCAGTGTCTCTTGAACTTTGGTATTCGAACGCGTACATTGTCAAGCTGAATCTCTACCGTTTCAGTACTCTGTGTCCCTATCTAGCCTGTGGTTTGGCGCCTTTAGCGGTCTGCGGTACTACGTTTGTTATTGTTGTGAAACTAATATTTTGTGAATTTTATAATAAAATTAATTATGTACCTTAGTTAAAGTAATTCAAAATACAAATAGGTACCTATGTAATACTTAATAGTGATTGCGGCGTTAATGGAAAAGTACCCATCATTAAAAGACTTATTTGTATAGACGATACAACGCCCCATGACGTGACCATGAATGACCTATATTAAGATATACAAAGTTTCTCGACTTCATCTCCATTACATTGCGAAGGTCTCCGATGTCGTTGAGTAGTTGGTGAAGAAGACGAAGTAGTGGTTGATTCTTGACCATAACTTGGATTCGCGCAATGCAGTGAACTTCAACCCATTTATTGTGCGCTTTACAATAGAGCTCTTGTCTACAATGCTGAAGTTGTGGCCGAACGACTGACGACCATCAGCCACCGAATGCGCGTCTTTCTACGTCGATAAAATTAGTGATTTAGTTATAAATGATGTGCAATGGAAATATTGTATGTTACTTTGTACGGTATTTATATATGACCTCGTTGCTTGAAATAAAGATATTATTGTTTATTATCTTCTTTTATTTGGTGCCTCAAGTGTGACTTGTTATTTAATTACATAGATGTTGGTGTATATTCTAATCGCTTCTAGGTATTTTACTACTAGTAATAACTGAAAACTAATCTTGTGATACTAATGGAAGAATTAATTAATTAGGAAATGCATTTGTATTTCACATAAACCTATTTATCACTTCACATAAGTAGCAAGTAGGTACAAAACCTTGACTTTGAGGATAATTCTTTAGTTTGATTTTAAAGACGACGAAGTTAATTGCACTAGATTTTAAAACCTGCATTGCTAAGAAGATATCAATTTTAAATATTATTTCATTGCACCTGGCAAATTAGAAATTATTCTACTCTGCAATTTATTTCACTGGAAACAAATTAAATGAGACAGTCATCATAATTATGACAATCATATTATTATTATTATTATTATTTTAGTTATTGGATTAGTCACACAATGTTAAACTTATTTTCATTTAAACAAATTATTTTTTCTTTAGAAACTATTCTATATTTCATCACTCCGCTGCTTCCAATCAATCGTGCAGCAAGGTAATAATAAATTGTGATACGTTCAATTATACGTTTTTCATGCATTTTTACTTAAATTTAGTTTAAAAATCAATTTAAACACTGAAATTCGCTGTTAAAAAGTGATACGAAAGTTTTCTCACGCAACATTTCTCCGTGAAAAAACATTCGTAAGATGACGCTAGCCAGCTATCGTCCGTATGTCAAAAAAATATTCGTGCTACCGATTTCCATACAAAACGCTTACGTAGCGTTACGCGGCGATACGCTTACGATACGCTTGCGATACGCAAGTTTGACGCAAATATTCGTGCTGCCGATTTAGTACCATTTACGCACGATAGGGGCGCTTTTGAAAAAAATCCATACAAATTGCTTACGTTAACCATACGAATACTTTCTCGCAAATATTCGTGCTCGAGCTACTGATTTTTTACTAGCGTGTGACGTCATCAAGTTGTCACCAATCACAGGGCGTTTCGGTCACTGGTAAAATTTCCTAAAATTACAGTATTTTAATTTCGTGTTATTTGCAAAAATATACGTGATTTACTTGAAAATAAAGTGAAATATGTTTTTTAGTGCTACTATCTGACAGAATAATAACAATTTGTAGTATATTTTCAATGTTGTCAAATACCCTATTCAAAAACATGGATGCGTTGTCTGTCAAATAGAGGCGGCGGGTCCAGTATTACTTATGGCTCCCTGACACTATGATCTAACACTTAGTTTAAGTAAAAGCGACGTTTGCGTACTTAAATTAATAAAAAAATAATTTATTTAATTTTAATTAACGAAGGTACCCACAGCAGTCTCGCAGGAGACGCCCAGGCGCTGGCGACAGTCACAGCCATCATTGATGGCACGGGTAGTATAGGTATGTATACGTCGCAGGGAAATTATAAAAACTGTGATTTGATCAAATCTGTTCCATGGACTAATACGTCATTAACATTATCTTCACGCTGACTCTACTAAGTGTCTACCATTAGCGCCATCTACTTGTTTTTTCTGAACATATAAAGAGTAAAAACTTTTAAATAAACTCGAACCGCTTTCAAGACCAGAACAAAATGACTTGAAAAAGTGAAAAATTAATGAAAAACTGAACATCCAGCTTATTCATTCACTTAAAGTAGTATTATATACGCCATCTAATAAAATGTTGTAAGACGGTGACCATCTGACCATGCATTAGCGTTTGACAATACATGTAGAATGAACCTCATTTCAACCTAAACTGATTGCAAACATAAGACATTTTGTAGAACGCAAAAATGTGAAATTTATTCCCACATGATATTTATTTAATTTACTCCCTTCCATCTGTCTCAGTCTGTCCAAATTACTTTGCTATCGGGAAGGTTTTCCAATGGCGGATTTATTTTAAACGTCAAGATACCGAGTCAAGATACCAAATAAATTCTGTAGGGAAATTAAATCAAAAAAGTTAAAAAAAATCTGTAACTTGTATATTTCCAGGCGCGGCAATAGGCCCTATGTTAGCCGGCGTGGTTTCCAGTTGGGGCAACTGGTCCTACGTGTTCTACATGCTCATCACCTGCGACCTGCTTGCTCTGCTGCTTTTGCTCAGGTAAGTGTTCATACATAACGTTTCTACCAAATCGATAGGTATCGGTGGTTTTTTTGACGATTTTTTATTTATTGCATTAATTTTACACTTATCAAAATAATCTGAATAGGCTTTTATTAAGTTAGTATGCTTACCATCAAGGAGACGGCAAGGGTGTGGGGTACTCAAATCACACTGTGGTTCCGCGTGTATGTAGTAAGTGTACCCATATCCTCAAACCGTAGAGCGCACTACTTGGTCATAGCCGAGAAAAAAATCCTAAAGTATGAATTTTTTTTTAATTATAATAAATTTTAGTTACTCTTATAAACAACTAGCTGTGCCCCGCGGTTTCACCCGCGTTAATTTGTGGAAAAAAGTAACTACTAACTAATTGTAAAATATATGATGTTATTAATATATCCTATGGACAGATAAAACACAAAAATAATTTTCCAATTCAAACCAGTAGTTCCTGAGATTAGCGCGTTCAACCAAACAAACTCTTCAGCTTTATAATATTAGTATAGATTTCTTTTTGATACTGTACATACTTTTTTATACAGTATTGAACCGCGAATTCAATAATTTGTAACTTTTTAATAATTTTATTGTAATAAAGGACAGAGGAATGAATATAGAAGAGATAAAAAGCCAAAGTTAAGTATTAGTAAACGTCCTAAGATTATTGGATAAAATCTTTTTAATGAATAATAACATACAGTAACTACTGGGAACACATTTTATTGCGAGTTCAAACAATCGCTATATAGTCCTATATAGGGTTTACTGAGGTTGTTCAATATCCATAAGTAAAGCTTACACTTATAATGCATTCTGGATGGATATCCTTTGTTGGAGTACTAAAGAATCTTAGACATAAGTTCCCCTAATTAGAATTGACCTAAGCAGATTAAAATATGTGAACTATTATTATTGTTTACAGGATATCAAAATCGGAATACAGAAAATTACGTCTTGAGAGGCGGTTAGCCGCTCAGCGCGGCGTAAGGATTGAATAACAGCAGTATTATCGATACAAATAAGGTGCAATTTCGTTTAAATTCGACGTCCTTCTGACTATAGACTTAACTGACGTGATACTTACAAAACAGACTCTATAGTTAACTGAATACGGTTGAAAATCGGAACGGTGAGAAGTATTATTGAAGCTACGATGGACCTATCTAGTACCTTGTAAACCGTCACAGAGTCGTCATACTTCATTGTAACAGGTCATAATAAAACGTAGTGATTAAGTACTCTGTGGGTCATAATTCATGAATAAATTCATCCATAATTTTCCGATACTTATATACATACGTATTAGCTTCTAATATTTTCATTGTGAAAAAAATTAAGTTTCTCCAATATGTTCATAACATGGGATTCTATGAAAGTTGAGATGCGTGGGACATTTTAAATCCCTAAGTACCTGTTACATAAAATGTGTCTTGTCCTATTTTTCATTGAAATTTTACTATAAAATGTGTTGAAACATACTACTGTATAATAATTTGTAAAAACTATAATACTTAGTAGGCCGAATTGAAGTATTTTATTTATTTATATATAAGTAGACAATATTTTGTAATGGATTTCTTCAAGGTGTTGTATAACAAGTCGAAGTAAGTCCATAGGTTAATAAATGATATATCACGATCAATCTTGTCTATTCATCAGACGAGTGTGAGAAAAAAAAAGAGAAATTGAATTAGATAAAAAGAGAGGTTTTATCATGGAGGGTAAGTGGCCAATTTGAGCTATCCTTAAAAAGTCTTGTCAAATAAGAATAACCGAGAAATAATACTTAATGGTGACTTCAATAAACGAAAGCGTTATTTATTTTTTCCTTTTTCTTAAACCTTAATCATGCAAGTGTTAAATATTGTCAATCACGTCAGAGAAGTATTATCATTTTAGGCAAAACGCGATTTATAGACTGACTAAGAAAGCGGCGAAAAGCTAATTCGGCAAATAGCTAATTAGCCACAACGCGTATTTAAAATGAAGTTTAGACATAACGCGACATAGGTTCATTGCGAATTAAGTACATCCGGACGAAAGAATATTAACTTGGTGATTAAGGGCGGATTCAGCCAGACTTGTAATGTGTTAACCTGCGAATAAAACTTCATTTTATTGTCATGACTCATGAGTGTCATGACATTAGTTTGAATGTTGTCATGTTAACGGCGGTTGACGTCATTATATTCCATAAATAAAATAAGTGCACATAAAATCTTTAGTTGGGCTTGATAATTTTCATGTTCATCTATCACAAATTCATCAGTTATTTTATGCCGTATTGGGGCGGCTTAGAATACTAACTCTAACCCCACGCCGGATGGGTGTCGTAAGAGGCGACCAAATCCGACCCGCTGGTGGTAAGACCCTTGAAGGTATTACATTGGTAATATTGATTTTAATTGTTAATTAATACCATTATTACTATTATTATTTCACCACGGGGTTCGCCTGGATAGCTACCACCCTAGAGCCGCCTAATGATTCGTGTTCCGGCTGGGGGCTCGAGAGACAGTTCTCTCTTTCTTGGCCGGCCATTTGCCACCGGGTGGATCGTCGGCTCGTTTGCCGGCTGTTTCCATTAAAAAAAGCTATTCGAGGGGTGTTTAGTCTGAAATACCATGATATTTGTTTGTATTTATTTTTTATCGAATCTGCCCTAAATACGTTCATTCCCACTAGTTCTACTGCTTAGTTCTATCGTAGAACTAGTGGGAATTTTTTTTCCCACTAGTTCTACCGTAGAACTAGTGGGAACAAAAACTAACCATTACACCATTATAGTATAATGTACTAAAGTACTAGAACAGACATCGCGAACAAAATTTAAGTCGCGCCGGGAAGTTCTGTTTATAAAATCGAGCCCCCGTTCTTTTGAAAATCAAATGAATCCACTGAAAAATTCATTGCGCAAACATCGTGTTCGCGGTGTCAGTTCTATACGCTAGTAATAATACTTCAATGCATTAGACGTACATATTCTACGCCCACGGCACGCATTTCTTATCTTCCTCCATCCATCATCCATTCCAATATTCAATAGTTGTTGCATTTATCAGTGGATTTATTCGTACTTGTGGTTGGTTTGTTGAGAATACTGAGATTTTATGTTTAATACAATGGTAGCTTAACAAGTTTTGTGAAAGATTAGTTTGGTGCAGATTTTTTATAATATTTACTTGTACCAACAACTTGTAAGGTACAGTGCCACCAAGTTATCTGTGAAATGGCGAAAATTGGAACTAATGCCGCGCCATTCATAAGTTCTTTGTGTTCATTCATAGACATTTACTACGTCTTGAATTGCGTCCAATGATTGGTCCAATGTGTCCGACAGGGCCCTCCGTCAATTCACAGATAAGTTGGTGGTACCCAATATGCCATAGAGTAGGTCGAATAAGAGGGTATTGTATTGTATTGTATGCAGATAATATATTAGTGTAAAACTGTTCAATAATTATCAGTGTCGGATACAGGATACGCGTTTAATGAAGAAAGTAATGTGTAAATCATAAAGAACATTTTAAGTGTTTGACATTTTATATAAATAATTACATGTATATGTATGTATACTTATTTGTATATATGGGGAGGGTTTATAAAGATCTGTATTAGATAATAAAGTCATCATAGGAATAAAATGCCATGTCTAAAATTTAATGTATGTATTAAATATTTAATGAATGTTGTGAAATTGTAATTATTTAAATATAATAAAGATATCAAGTGTGTCAAAAACATTTTTAATTTTGTAACAATAAAAAAAATCTTACTAAAACGGTCGTGCATTTTTATACTTAATATTAAAAAATGTTTTTGTATTGTATATGTATATTGTGTATATAATGTACAGAGTGAATAAAATATATAGTCTTGAATTATGAAGTTTTTATTGAAATTTAAACAAACTACATTAAAATATATTTTTGGAAAGCATTGATCTCACTATGAATTTTTATTTCGACAGTACAATACATATTAACGAGATAATATAAAAAGGTGTGTGTCAGCTCCGATGCACGACCACGCCATGGTGAAAATAATGATGATGTTTCAAATCATCAGAATAGAATTAACCAAGATTATTATTATCATTACATGGTGTTGTTATTGATAACCATTCAACGCCATCTAGATTCTGTGTTGCGAATCACAAACATAACGCGTAAGTTAACATAACGTAACGGAAAAAATTATTTTACTCCCCATAAAATCTCATACCACGGGCTTAAATAATATGAATTCGATAGATAAGGATTAAACTCCAATAATTATGTTTTGACAATCGCAGCTAATAATAAAAAGAACAATTTAAATGTCGAAAAAGATGAGTTCAAAATATTAGAGATCACTACTAAAAATATGATGCAAAATGAATTGTGCATTATTTTGATCGATGAAAAGAAATTTTTATTAATTTAATTAATAAATAAAATAGTTTTCTTACTTAAAATAAATCGTAACATATCTTCATTATCTTAAATTTTAAAATCATATGTTACTTTCCTATTATAATACATTGTCTTGTTTCAATTTCATTTAAGCTAATTTAGGCTTGGTTTGATGTTAATTAAAAAAAATATTCTTCAATACCATCTCATAACCAAAACTAGAAAAAATCTACCACATTGGAAAAGTTACACAATCTTAAATTTAGCCTATAATCAGAGATGGTACGAAACACTGAATAGTACAATGATACGTGATTGTGGCAATATAGTACAAAACACTAAGAAAAACACATTTTTTAAATGAAATTTATATTAGAAAAATTTAACAGGCAGAAATGTATTAATTCACTATAGTAAAAGCTAATTACCATTTAATTAATGTATTTGAATAGACATAAAAAACATCGCTTGACAGCATAATTAAGAAGTGAAAAGGCACTGCCCCAGTCTGATTTCCATATTTATAGTTATTATATAATAGTTGGTAGGTTTCTTCTTGATTGTAAACTTCTGAATAATTACCAGTTCAAATAACCGAGAGATTTTCAAACTTAACCATCCCTTCTCTGACTTTTAAATTAAAAGAAATCTCAGAGTTATTATAGATCAATTTAAAGGTATTTGTGTCTATTTTAATGTAAAAAATACTCTTACTTAATGACAGAGCCAAGACATTAACCATTAACAATTCAAGGTCATATACACATACTAGAGTTATGTGATCAGGTTCACATACATTGTATGTCATACAATATTCTTGAGTGTGTTCCTCCCTTACCCTCCTTATTCAATCATTAATACGAAGTTATAAAAATATTTTTTTTCTACAACAAGAACTATTATTACTATTCTAAGATATTATTGCAAGAAACTGTCATTTAAGAAAGGTCAACATTTTTATATTTATAATCAGAAAAACATTATTACTATCCACTGAACTCTAAAGTTTTTTTTTATTTCTATTTACAAAAGGCTTAAAATAATCCAGATAACATCATAGATCATTTTTTAATTAATGGAAGCAAACAAATTTTGGTGTTACTGAAAGAAAACATGGACAATACATTTGCATAGCTTTTATACTGGTAAAATGATCTGTGATTTATATTGATTGGCCATGGCTCAGTAAAGTAGAAAGACAACTTTAATAAATTATGACTCTTTCTGTCTCCTTTCAACAATTTCAATTCAACTATACAAAGAATTAGTCATTATAATAGCTGTTGATGAATTTTTCTGGTACTCGTCATTTATGGAGAGATTTTAAACTGTTATGCTAGCAGGCTAGGCTTGCCATACTTCGGAAGTTCAAACTTTAATATGTCTGAAAGTATGTATGTTGTGAAACAAAAATAAACTCAACAATTAAACTTTACATACGAGAAAAGGACATTTTGCGAATAGGACATTCTGGGAATAGGACGATCGGACATTATGCGAATGGGACATTTTGCGCCTAAACTACTTCAAGGTGATTGGATAGAAACACAACAATACAGCAGAGATAAAGCGAGCATACTGTAGAGATTGGATTGAGTAGATTTGCATAGCAGATAAACAATGCCATTAGAATTGAAATGATTGAAATACATGAAACAAATTATGATATATTTTATTTACCCAACAAGGAAAATCTTTTGATTTCCATACATTTACTAGCCATGATCAAGATAAAATCACTCCATAAATTGCAACATGTTCAACATTTTTATGCCTTTCTGGTCATACATACGCTAGTAAAGCTCTTTCTTCGGCTAGCATTTAACAATACTTATCCTATGGTCTACCAAGTGGCGTAATGAATGACAAGGAGTCTCCCATGGCCCCCCACGATGCCCGCTGGGTCTGGAAGATTACTGCCCAGGCTCCCAGCAATGTCGCCCACAGTATGCAGCCCACTCCACTTGCTACTACATCTGTGGATTGGAAATAATTGTTTAATAATGAAGGCTTTTTGTGTGTAATATAAGTAATTGTGGGCACTGGCATAAATCAATAGTAAATTGAATTTGGCTATCTGAGAACTGAACTATTGTACCACCTCATTGGACCATTGGATGCACCTCAGTAATGACGGATTGCAAGTGTGATTTTCAATTCTCAAAAAGAGTAAGGGTCTAATAATTCACTAGCCCACACAAACCTTACACAGTATGCACTTTGCAAGATCCATAAGGCCAAATATTTTCTAACTCTGTTGTATGTAATTACAATTTGACATACTTATAAAAGACATGGGTGTTCAATACTTACATTTTTTTATCTGTTTTTGTTCATCGTACGGTGGTTTTACGAAAGCTTCTTTAAAGAACCACAAAGTGTTCACTGCCCACACAAATGGAAGAAAAAACATACCAACTGCAAGTAAAGATATAACAAACAAATTAATTAAGATTGAAAAGTAAATTATACAACCACTACTAAATGAATCTCCAACACTAATAAATTGAATTTTTCAGAGGTTACTTATTTGAAACTTATGTTTGGTTTACAGTCATGTTAAGTAGTTAATTAGATAACTAAATTTTAAGTAAATTAATATGTGTAAACGGACAATTTAGTAGTTAAAATTTAGTATGCAAGTAAGTTAGTAATTTAGAAACTTTTCTATTTTTCTGTTAAGTAGGTGGACAGGCCTTATCACTTAACACGTTTGGACAGGCACTCTTTAGTCAAAATTTAGTAAAATGCATATATGTAATTAAGTAGGTTGTGAAGAATTGTATGTACTAAAGAGCTTTACTAAATTATTACGTTTGCACGCACATTAAAAAATATTTACTTACAATTTAGTTATCTACCTAACTACCTATCTGCCAGTGAAATTCCCGTCAAAATCACACCAGCTATTTGAGAGATTAGCCGGAACAAAGAGTCAAGACAGACAGACAGACAAAAACACAAAAATTGTGTTTATGTATATGTACCGTGTACCTATACATCCAAATAATACGTATAAACCGGACTTTAGTATTGAAATGTTTTGTTACTAGAAATGTTTCTACTTTTACTTTGGTCAGACAACCCACACTTCTCAGTGCTGTAGTTGATCTTTTGACGAGTGCCGATATTGGTCAGTATGGGTTTTAAAGACCACTGGCCAAAACAGGAGAGATAAATACCACCAGCTTTCTTCCCTTAAATCCTTGCAGTACACAATGTATTATCGATTTTTGTGGTCGCATCTTACTACATACCTTTGAAGTACCATCTGCATAGTTCCAGCTTTTGTTCGTTGGGTAATCTATTTAAATCCATATTAGCAACCGCTATCTTTAAATTTTCTCGTTTTTGCGCTCGCTTTGTCATACAATTTTAATAACAACACTCAACCAAAGCAACCAAATTCAAAATCCTCTATAATGAAATGAACAGAACTAATGACACTAATGACAACCCAAGAATCCAAGAAATGCCAAGAAATCCAAGAATTCTTGAAAGTTGAATCTTGATGACAAAACATTGAGTCATGTCAGACATGTCATGTCAAGTCATTTCGAATTTCAATCATTGATTTATAGAAAAAGTAGATTTCAATCGATGTCAATGTCAATGTTTTAACAGATAAAATAAACGACTAAAAAATTGTAAGTTAATCGTCTGTTATTAAAACGTACATAGCTACACTGTGCGGTATTTCCGATAACGGACGTTGATATATTTTATTCATCCGTTTACCGGACGACTAGGAACAGCCTAAAATATAACATTATTAGCAAACAAATAAAATAAAAATATATTCATGGGATTCCGAATACGAATAAAATGTAATACGTTCCCATTACTCTATCTAGATCACTGACTTTGTACAGGGTAAATGAAGTTCGATGACATCATAACGGGATGACCGTTTTTGTATTGTGTTCATGTTATTTTTAGTTCCAGGACATATTATTCGATTGCGATTTTTTTATAATGATATAAAACATGTAAGATAAATAATATATCGACGCTTGAAAGGCAAAATTTACCAAGCGACATGTTGGGCGATATTGAATTATAAACCTTATAAACATCACTAAATTATCACATATTATACACAAAAAATAACAACATATTATACACATAAAAACATATTATACACAAAAAATTGATCATAATTATTATGATCATTTTATGATCAACCGACGCAGATTTTTTTGTTAATTTAGTGATGTTTATCAGGTTTATAATTTAATATCGCCCAGCATGTCGCTTGGTAAATTTTGCCTTTCAAGCATCGATATGTATTTTATTTTATTGCAATTTAGATTTACTGTAAGGGGCCATCCATAAATTACGTCACACTAATTTCATTATTTTTTGACCCCTTCTCCCGTCCTTCTCATAGCTGGTCACATTTGTGAGACTTCCCACTGACATTACATTGAACCCTCCCCCCTCCCTCTTAACGTGTGACGTAATTTATGGATGACCCCTAATTGACCTTAATATTCATTTAACTCTTAATTCAATAATTAAAATTTGATAATTTGAAGAAAATGTAATAAAATATATTATTTCGTTATTACAATTTATTACCACCAGAAAAATTACCAATAGAAACATTTTCAAGAACCATTAAAATAGGACATAATTTTTCTAAGTGTGGACACTCTACAATTTATGAAGGACAACCTCAATCGGGCCTGTGATTGGTCGAATGGTCATTCCGTCATCGAACTTCAGGTACCTCTACAAAGTCAGTGATCCAGTTAGAATAATACATCCATGTCCGTTCTTCTGTCATCCTCATGCTAAGTATTCTGTGTTTTTATGTTATATTTTTTATCTGTGTTGTGAATAAAACAAAAATGGCGTAATTTAGCATGTCAGTTTAGTTGGGTTCAGTGAAAATGTAAAATAAATAAAAATGTTTGAAACAATCAAAAATGTGTTTCTGTGTACAGTCGTCATTCTTATAAACTCGAAAACATGTGAGTAATTATTTTTCCTATTCCGTATTTTAGACATATTCAGAAAACTTAGAACAATGTCGTTCTTGAATACTCATTTATTTTTTGGTGTTTTAAGTACTTTTAGGGAATGTTTCGGCTTTGATTAGCTTCCTTAGTACTCTACCATACTCAATTAAACATTTACTAGGATTGTGATCAGTAACAATAACCCAAGTCAAGTAATTTTCTTTGAAGAAAATGTTTGTTTTTGCAATTTTTTTCTAACGGTATTTTTATGTATAGGTTTCACATCCTTTCACTTTCCCATGGCTTCATCTGTTGTCTGATACGGTTACTTTAAATTCCATAGGTTTTGTAGAGCAGAATTGTTACTAGTATATAAATATGTTCATTCAGTAGAAAGATGCAATAAAGACTAAAAAAACATTTGAATACTGATTTGAAAATCACATGACACATTATATGATTTATTTATATTTGTATAGAATTTATTATGAAAATTAAACAATGTCTGCGTGCCACTAGAACCATTGCTTGAAGTAAAATATTGGAAGGTATAAAAATATATATCATAATCATCAATAAACTGTGTGCCCTGCAGCTAGTGAATGTTTAAACAATTCCAAATGAAGCTGTCTTGAAAATCCTAAAAATTCCAGCTGAAATGTCTTCCTTTTTTATGGAAATAGCCTGCAAACAAGCTGACAGTCCACCTGATGGTAAGTGGCTATCATTGCCCATGGACATCAGCAATACCAATTTGGTATTGCACTTACCATCAGCTGGATCGTCAACTCGTTTGACGGCTATTTCCATAAAAAAATCTAAGAAAAGCAACCTTAAATGTTAAAAGAGAAACAAGGAATATTGTTATGTATTATGACATGAAATGAATTTCTTAGAATTTAATGGAGATTATGTTGTAGCTCCAGTACCATGGACATTGACAGCTATATTTGATTGATGTAACTTGATTTTTCTTTCAAATCGAATATTTTGTTTATGGCCAATTTAGTTTGGAACAGGTTTTTAATATCCAATACAGGATATGGAGATTAATAACCTGTTTTAAACTTGATTACCATAAATATCATAACTCAGGATGTTGACAATAGAATTAGACAACTATCAAAATAAGTAGAAATAAATATCATCAAAACAGCTGTAAAGAAGTTTTAAAGTTTGCTTGAAGAAGAAACTCATAAATAATCACTGATAATTTTTTTTCTGCTACATGTAAATTTTTTGTTTGTCTGTTGATAATAATAAATAATAAATTGTCTGTTGATTGTTCTAGAAACAAAGTTATCCAAGCTAAACAAAAGATTATACAGTATTATGACACTCCATTATTTTATTTACAATGGTTAATGTTTTAATGATGTTTACTATTGTTATTGTTTAATTGTCTCGTAATAGCCTTATTGTATCAAGAAAAAATAATTTGCAATAAGGATATTGTAGTAAGTAATACATCGGTGGACAATTTTTCAGATTTTATAAATATTATTTACATGGAATACCAATTTAATTTAATTACATATTATGATGTCCGGAATATGGAAAGTACATTATATTGCCAATGCAAAAATCACATTAAAATTTATATAACAGTGAGTTAGCATAACATTGTTATATTTGTAACACATGATTTGTTGTAATAGTTATGAAGGCCATGTTAAATTGCATTTCATGTTAACATATTTGTATTATGTAAACAAGCTTATCTACATTCCATCTTGAGATAAGTGAGAGAGTTGTCCACCTGTTTGTAGGATGTAAATAATTAAAATTTCAAATTTGCATTATTTGGCTATTACTGAAATACTATCCAAATATTTCTTTAAATATTTCTTATTAAGAAAAAATGCATGATATTGTCTATGCTCTTCTAACTGCTCCTGGTCTACCCTCGGACTCTGCACCATCAGTTAATTTGGAGTAGGTTTTTTGAACACTCTTTAAGCACTTTTGCTTACTTGGTTGTGTGGGTCAAAACTTGCAATCCTGATTAGAGTAATTTCGTCTTAATGAGTTGAAATGTTATGTATTGCTTTAATTCTGATGACACTGCAACTTTGTGATAAAAGTGTGTATTAAGTTTTTAACCGACTTCAAAAGGAGGAGGAGTTATTCATTTTTTTATGTTTGCTACCTCAGAACTTTGACTGGGTGAACCGATTTTGATGATTCATATGGTCCCACTTAAATTTGATCGAGATCTGAAAAATAGTTTTTGAGTTATTTTGAAGTCGGTTATTTTCTTTAACTATTAACTTGTTATCCAGTGTCTTGCTTCAAGTATTTAAAGACATCATAAATATAAAAATTGGACAAAGTGGATGTTTCATTCTAAACCGGCACAGCTACAAAACTTTGAGGAAGTAAAAAAAGTCTGTCTTAATGAATTATTGCAGCTCAAAGTAGGTATTAATGATTGTAAAAACAATTTTGAATGTTGGAAACACCAAAATCAATTTTGTTATAAATAAACAAATAATCATTGCATTCATTGAATGCAATATGTATTACAATGTTTACATATATGAATGTAATCACAGACATATTCACAGACATGTATACCTATACTACATTTATAATAACATCAATACCTGGACCAAGTCAGTGTTGCTGCTTAATTTGTATATCAATGACATAACATTGATGAAAGTTACATGGCATTATAATAATTTTGAATTAATTTGTCCTAATACACCTATTTCAAAACCCATATAGTCCTGACGTAACCATTGATATGAGAAGGCTGAATAAATTTGCATTCATTTCCTAATTTGAAACAAAAGCTTAATGCCAATGTAAGGACAGATGATCTCAAGGTTTCACCCAAGATTGTTTGTTTGCGATTGATAATAAGGTCAATAAGGATGTTGGATAAATGATTATAGAGGAAATTAATTGATGTGTACATGATTCCTATAAGATAATACTGGCATTATATATTATGAGTATATATAGTATATGAATGCTTCAATTTGTAAGGTTAATAAAACAAAGGAACCTTGCAAAAGTATCACTTTGTGCATGTAATGTAAAACCAATATAAACACTTTTTCTCAGGTACAACAGAAACCCTGCAGCCATCCTTAGTGTTGTACAGTCCAGGGGACTTGGAGTATGCAGACGTGCTGGTGCGGCGCGTGAGAGACAACCTCACGCTGGTCTGCGAGCTACGGGGGGACACCACCCCCCGGGTTTACGTGTGGAACTACGTCAGCGAGAATGGCACGGCTACTGGCAGGTTGGTTGGGGTACAAGAATGTAGAAAAAATTGATTTTTAAGGAACTTCTTTCTGAGTTATTAGACTTTTTGATCTATTCATCTATACAAATCTATACATCTATACAAATAAATAAAATTGGAGTGTCTGTTTGTAATATTAAAATAACCGCTTTTTACTAAGTGCATTTGAATATCTACACGCTACATATACCAAAACAACATTTTTTACAATTTTTGTCTGTCTGTCTGTCTGTTTGTTCCGGCTAATCTCTGAAATGGCTGGACCGATTTTGACAAGACTTTCACTGGCAGATAACTGATGTAATAAGGAGTAACTTAGGGTATTTTTATTTTAGAAAAAAAATTGTTTGTTAGGCGATACGAAGTTCGCCGGGTCAGCTAGTTACTAAATAAAAACAGAATCAAAACCAATACTAAATTACTACTGAATTACTTATTGCTAACTAAACTTTACTACTAAGTATTGTCACAGAACTCACAGAACATTAATGTGGATAGAGCAGTTTTACAGGCAGGTCTCCTTCTAGGGGCTCTATTGAGCCATGTCAGTATACTGTATGCACTATTAAATCAAACTTGTCTGTGTATTCCACAACAGTCGCAAATGAAACTAAAAACTTAAATATCTCGGAAACTGTTTAGTAAATTATGGAGTTTATAATAGAGTAAACCGTATGGTCCAACCGGAAAAAAGAAAGCTTATTATTATGCTCCATTATAGGCCGTTCACGGTAGATCCTGCGGGTGGCCCGTCAGCCAGCAGCAAGCTGGAGCGGACGGCGCTGCAGACGAGCGACAGCGGACACTACATGTGCTCGGCGCCGCCCTTCAGCGTCACCAAGTATATCCTGGTGCAGACTGAAGGTAGGTGGTCTTGGAATGTAGCTTTTTAAATGATTTCAAATACCTGGGGCATATTGTAATATCCGATCTAAAGGATCACAAGGATATTGAACGGAAACGGAGGGCTCTTTCTAGGAGGGCAAACATGTTGACTCGCAGGTTTGCTAAGTGTTCGGTGGGGGTTAAGATCACGCCCTTCCGAGCGTACTGCACCTCGCTATACATGTTATAAAAGTGCTTCAGCTCCCTCCGCGATCAGAGCGGTGCTAGGACTGCCCCGCTTCTGCAGTGCCTCGGGCATGTTCGCGACGGCGCGCACGGACTGCTTCCACGCCACGATGCGTAAGAGGTGCGCCTCTCTAGTGCGCAGGGTGCGGGGCAGTTCCAATACCGTCCTGGCGATGATTGGAGGAAGGATAGATTGCCCCTATATCCGACACTGTTGTAACAGATATGTATCACGCCTAGGGTAGTATTCTTTATTTTATAAAAAAAATATATGGAAATATTCCGGCAAACGAGCTGACGATGCACCTGATGGTAGCGGCTATCGTGTCCATGGACGTCAGTAACACCAAAAGCATTACTGATGCATTGCCGGCCAAAAAGAGAGAAGAAAAAGAAAGAAGGAACTGGCTCAAGCCCCCAGCCGGAACACGACGAGTCGTTTGGCGGCATATCGTATCGTCTTACAATTAAGGTATATTTCTTTTCGTCGCATAAAAATGCCTAGATATGCCATGTCCTAATTGTACAACATCAGCTGTTGATAAAATTCACCCTTAAACCCATCGTCGTTCACAGGCCACACGCAGTGCGCGCGCGGTGCGTTCTGGTGCGGCGCGCGCTGCGTGCTCGCGGGCTACGTGTGCGACGGACGCCGCGACTGCGAGCGGGCCGAGGACGAGGCGCCCGCGCTCTGCACGCACAACCCTTGTCTCAGTGAGTTGTTGGTTATATGTGGCTAAGATATTGTCAAAGGAAAATTTGTGTGCTAGATGGAAACCGTGTAATATCGATAATTTGCCTAGAATTGATTTAATATACATTGTGATGGATTTTTTTTCAAATCAAAAGCTAAAAAAGTTGTTTTAATACAAGCCGTTCGGTCACAAATATTTTTTTAAATCGCAACTTCGAAGTCCCACAACATTTTGACGTGATAACGTCTTATAAATCGATGAACACGGGCTGCATGCACGAAAAAGTGTCCCGTTCCGCGAGCGAGAGAGCGGCAAAAGCGAGAGAGAGAGGTACGAACGGCTACGATCGGTAGCCGATGCCGTAGGCGAGCCGTAGGCGATCGTAGTTGAGTGGAGCGGAGCGGGGCGGGGCGGAGCGGAGCGAGGCGGAGCGGAGCGGAGCTTTGTCATGACGTTGTCACGTTAAACTACTACTAAACGTTAAACGTTACGTTAAACTACCGTCCGTAAACCGACTTTACATACACCATTTTTATTTCTTAAAATGTTGATGATTCTTTCATATTTGTTTCTTTTTGTTCCAATACATGGTAGATTCCCCAATATTTTTTGTCGCTACCGCCATGTAAACATCGCAGTTAACAAACCTGTTTGTTTACAGACAAGTTGAACTGCTCGTCCGGCCGCTGCATATCGGAGGCGGCGTGCTGCCGGCCGAGCGACTCGCTGTGCCGCCAGCACACCTGCTGCTCCGAGCACAGGGACAAGTTCCGCGTGGAGGGTGAGTACTGTACAGTCGGCACAACAGTTTGGTATGCAGAACTGCGGGGCTTGATGCAAAGACGTGATGTGTTTATCGATGTATGTACAATGCTCCCAACATATTTAAGGTATGTATGTATGATCACAGTTGTTTTGAGTTAATCGATATAGATTTTATGTTGCCTGATGACAATGGTTTATATGTGTTTAGGTGGCTACGTCGAAATGGATTACCCGCCGCTGTATGAAGACCGCCACGCTCCGGACGACTACGGGTTTATACAGAGCACCATTTATACTGTTACCGGTGAGTTGGGAGACACACACAAGCAAATAAACAAGTAAGCCAGCGAACCAGTGAGTGTCTGGATGTTTTGCTAACACTTGAGTTCCATACTCATTACCCAAAGGGTGCAAATATGACCCTATTCATAAGACTCCGGTATCCGTCTGTCCGCCCGTCCGTCTATCACAGGGTTTTTTCTTTCGAACCGTAATAGATGCACACAAGTGTGTAGAAAGTTTCAAGAAACCTTAACGGTGGCCGATATAACAACAGATAATAAAACTTATAAAAAGTTGAAAATAAAAGACCCCCCTCAACAAAAAATTGTTTTTTCTTCCGCGTTTCACGCTGGCTCTAGAACGTATGTAACTAGACTATGAACATATAGATCTTCAGACAGATTGTCCAATTCTATTCCTATATCCATTCATTCACGAATCATTCACTGACTCGTTCCGTGTGTATTTGGCAGCGTGCGCGCTGATATTCATGATAGCGGTGGTGCTGCTAGTGTCGGCGTTGTGTAAGATGCACATGAAGAGGGCAGCACTGCGCGACTACGCGCACGCGCGACAAGCTACGGCGCATCATTACTCTGTGAGTATCTTAAACTTGACTGACGACTATAGGTCATTTTATAGACTGGTCTTATCAGGAAACGAGTAACTGCCCTCGCTTTGCTTCGGTTTTCTTATTTTTTATACTTTGGGTTACATTATTGGAGTTTTATTAAGGATCCCTAATTTTTTGAAAATGTAATATAGCCTATGTTACTCGGGGATAGTGTAGCTTCCCAACAGTGAAAGAATTTTTCAAATCGGTTCAGTAGTTTCGGAGCCTATTCAATGCAAACAAAAAATCAAATCTTTCCTCTTTATATATTAGTATAGAGTATAGATAATTGTATAAGGTCCTTTTTGTCGTAATTTGTAATTTAAAAATAAAGCAGGCATAAGACGAAAAGAATTTCAGGATAAATTTTTATCATTTATTGCTAAAACTATTTTCGGTTTACTATTCAAGAAACATAACAAAATATTAAAATAAATGTACTGTGGGGATAATTATGTAAAGTTATATAAATGTTGCTATTGTAATGCCTACTATTGTATACAGTAGCTGAAGGTTTGGGCAAACAGTAAACGTGTTCATTTTATGTATATACAGGCCCGGTACCCGCCGAGATATGAAGCGACCAGGCTACTTGAACCCACCGCTTTGTCAAGCCCGGTCAGGCAGCCACTACAGGTAAATAAATGTCTTAAACGGTCAAGCAAATCAAAAATATCATTTAAAAAAATTATTTAATATTATAATGATAGAATAAAAATTCATTTGTGTATGAACCCTTTAAAAAAAATTATAAATTTTCAGTGCAACATAATTATGTAACTTGATTAACATTTGCTGCAATGTCAATTACTAATCATCATCATCCTGCCCATATCCCAATTTTATTTGGGGTCGGCGCAATATGTTTTCCTCTTCCACAGTTCCCTATCAGCCGTCATTTTTACACTAACTCTCTTATCTTTCATATCATCTATAACACAATCTATCCTTCTTTTCCTTGGTCGTCCTCGTCCCCTTCGTCTATCCATCACATCGCCTCATCACGTGTCAATAGGCATGATGACTGATTTTGAAATACTGTTCTATATTTTTGGGAAATATATTATAATTACAACGTTTATCATATTTCCGCAAAAAAGGTTTAGTACAAAAAATACATTTCAAATTATAAGTTTAAAATTCGCACCAAAACGCTTCAAACTGTCATGGCGTGGTTGTGACGTCATGCCTCAGGAAAACAAAAGACGATACGTTATTATCAGTATTGTGATATTCATTTGTTTTAATCCCAGACATGCGAGTCCCACTCACCGGACGCGTCTCCGTGCACCGACATCCCGGAGCCCAGCTCGCCGTCGTGCCAGAACTCGGGCTTCGGCCTCGCGCGCCTGTCGGCCATCTTCTCCTCCAGATACAGACAGGTGTGTGTCGTGTTTTAGTCTGTTTGAGTTTATTTGGGTGTGTTTGAGTATATCTGGGCGTGTTTGAGTATATTTGAGTGTATCTTGAGATTGTTTGGGTATGTTTGAGTATATATTTCGGCAACAAATTAATGTGAACTTGATGAAAAATAGCAATTAGCTGAGACATCTGAAATATTAGTCACTGCTTACTTATACTGCTTATTTATATATATATATTAAATTATTATTAAGCTTATATATATATTAAATAAAAGTATTTTTTATCAATATAATGGTGCGATAGATGGCAAGTATTATTTTATTAGTAAAATCAAATGAAGTTAGACAAACATAGCATACGAAATTTTTATTTCAGGTACCAACACAATGTTGTGACGTAGAAATGACAGACGTTCGTCCGTCCTCCTTAACCAACACACCCACCAGGAGTCGAACCCTGGAGAACTACCGAAGCCCCACCTACTGCGATCTCAACTTCTTCACTAACCCAGACATAAGCACGTGTGGCCGAGACCTCAACTACATGGGGACACCGGTGGAGTTCTTCAGACGGAGAGCCATGAGACGGAACACTTTGGACCGCGTCATGGGTCATCTGACCGGTCAGCAGGCCCAGCGTCCGTTGACCTTGCAACTAGGTAGGTTCCAGTTGAGTTTTCCACGGTTCGGGAGACGATCAGAGGAACCCAGGCCGGATACTCCCAACGTAGCCGAGATCAACATCGATGACTTAGATTTCGTTAGACTAAACTCTAACGAAACGTACACACTCAACGGTAGGACTATTAGACTATTGGGCGCCAACTTTGAGAACTATCCAGTTCTATCCGATACTCAAGTGAGGCCGCCGCCTTACACGGAAGCGATGAGATACAAGGTGTTCGGTCCTCCGCCGGAATACCTGAGTAGGGAGGGATTGAACAGGTACATGAGCTCGCCTAACGTAGACGAGGAAGCTAGGACTAACGTGGAAATGCCACCGAATTACGACGAGCTAGCGTCGAGCGTTGACGTCAACGCGAACGTCAGCGACAACGGTAACGTAACCGACGTTAACGATCGCGTCACGGATGATTTGAACTCGAACGTGCACGAGAGTATAAGTTCGGTTATAGACAACCTGCCGGCAATAGACAGCGACGTTAATGCTAATGATATGACGCGAGTTAACGTAGATAACGCCAGGTTATAGGGCTGTGCTTGTCCACTTGGAGCTTGAATGTTCACACGCGAACTAAAGTGCACTTTGTTCTATATGTTCGTTATCTTTTAGAAGCTAATACTGGTTTCAGTTGCCAGTGAACATCGAGTATCATCATTTTACCCATCCGATCTCAGGGAAAATAATATGTCAATGATTGACTTCAAATATATTAAGGTTGAATATTTGTGACTGAAGTCACGTTTTAAATTGAGCTTTCGGCTATAATTCTATGAGCTTTTAGAACCTTTTCTATCATTATTCTAAATAAACAGTAGGTGGAAAATAGAAAGAGATGGAATTAGGGGGTATATAAAACCTCCCCTTTTGCGCGGGTTTTTAATAATCTCACCGAATGTAAGTAAATATCGCATGTGTTTAACTGATCATTCACACGCTTTCACAATAAGGGAAATTATATCCAGATAACTAATTTGATGAAGTGTATTCATTCACATTTTTCTGTCAGTAATCACATAATTTTCAAACAATACTAAATTTTAATTTTACTCAATCGATTTTTAATCGGAAATTCAAACTTCGATTCCGCGTTCTAATTATACCACATACATTGGTATAGTTATCAGAAAAAAGCTGTAATGATACATTTGATTAACTTTATTTCATTTTGCCTTTACTTATTCACGGGTATATATGTCTATAAGGAGTAGTATAATTCACTTCGACATTCGGTCAAATTTTTACAACGGACTTCCGGATATATCACACTGTTTCTTTACTTCGTCGAATTATGAACGCGGAAAGAATTTACGTTGACTGTCAATGTAAGGACATATTTGAGAAATACACGCGGGGTTATAGATCTCTTTATGTGTAGGACCACAAAAGTCCGTTCCACTGTATGTTAACATACATCGGATGTGATGGTAATGTCCTAAGTATTGTTGTCGTTTTTTTATTTGTACATGCTTAGTGAATGTAAAAAAACGCATTTTTATCACTGCTTACAAAACATCGACGGAGCCCCACTTTACGGGGTTCCTTTCTGGTTTTTTTTTACAAGACTTTTAGTATATGCAAATACAAAACAATGTTGGCAACTTAATTTATATAATTTTAAGGATATTTGCTAAGAAAACTCAATTCAAATAACAAAACATTGGAATATCATTTATATTTGTGTGGTACATGTATGTTACCCAATAGTAAAATATTATTTATTGTTAAAACAAAATAATCAACAAATTAATGAGAATGTATATTGATTATACCCAACAAGGCCTCGTGTACAATCAGGCTTGATGGATAAGGAACTAAACATGTCACTACTTTTTTGAACAGAGTCGTTCAAATGTATAATAGACATATGTATGAGAATGATTCCTTTGAGGTCTTAAATAAAAAAAATTGTACCATATTTTACATTTACCTTTTGTACCTATCTTATTGAGTGCAATAAATTATTTTCATTTCATTTAAGTCACAAAGGCTGAAAATGATTTTTTTTGTCGTAATAGTTGAGAAAATTTTATGTTTTATATTTCTTTTAATAATACTGAACTAATTTGATCTTTAAAATTTTGGACATTAGTCTACTTGTCCTAAAGCAATTGGAAAAACAAAATAATTTTCAAATGAACTTTGGAAGATACCATCTTCCAAATGAAATAAGTTCTAACATCAATCATTTGGTTTAAAGCTTGCCTTTATTAATCACAAACAGTGAAAAAAAACTAGTTTTTGAGTCGATAAGAACTCATTCTTATGCCCATGTAGTTACATATTATTATTATTACATATCATTTGAATTGGAATTTTCACGAATAAGTTACGCCGTTCAGTGTTCATTTTTATGATTTTATCAATGTTTTTGCATTTGCCAATATTAGCTTGCCGTAATTATTAAGCGCACATTATTTTTACATTTTTCCAATTTCAGTGTGTAATGAATTATTTTTAAATCTTAGGCAATTAACTAATATTCATATTACAATTTATATTTTATTTTAATACGAGTAAAGTATTCATTTTTGGCAGCATACTTAAACAGTTATATTTCTCTGTTATTATTCACTGTGTTTGACTGATTAGACATTCGATATAAACAAAAAAATTCGTCATTGTCTTCTATCAAAAGGTTATTAAAATAATATTGTTTTATAGCACACTGTCCTAAACCCGCACTTAGGTGACGGTATTCCGTGAAGACAATTTAAGTTACACATCTTGAAGGTGTAAAAAGAATGACTTTTAATGGGTTTAGGTCGCGCAGTGCATAAAATAGTATGTGATACTCGTGACTTAAATGGTTCGTACTAATATTGATGGCCAGGCGACGTAAATAGTTTGATTTGAGACGTTCATATATATTATTTTGTATGACTAACTTTTAGTACCTTATCGAACAGATTATTTGACTTAGGTCCTTTTTAGAGCTCTTTTAGAATATCCAATACATATATATTGAATTAAATGTGTCGTTGTTATGGAGAAGAAAATCATTCTTTTATCTTATTGTTACTTTCGGTCATCGGGGATCAGAAAAACGTTTTATTGTATACAATTTGTAATTGCTTTTTAATATAAGTTGAAAATGTAGTTATAGCAGAAGATAATGAATATATATACATATATATTTAATAATTTTCACGTAACTACAAGTGACTTACTCTGGAACACGATTTCAATCCGAATTCTCAATTTAATTGCAATAAGCGAATATTATAATTTAAATACTTAACATCGATTGTACGGATCATCTAAATGGTCTAGTTTTTTTGTGTTCAGCTACTAATATTGTTTTTCTTTTACTAATAATAGTAGGTAATATTGAATAAACTTTGAAATTGGTTTCAAAAATAATTGTCGTTTGACGTAACGTCATTAATAAATTATATAAATTCAATATAACGCGCACTTTAGAATGTTTTTTGCACAATTAAATATGATTATTTTTAGGCAGTGTAACAAAGCTTGATAATTTATGAATTCCTTCGGGTACATACGGAAAAATCCCTTAAAATCAGAAGTTCTCTATAGTAGGCACTTTTCGTGTAGTCACACTAGAGTTCACACTAGAGTTGTCAGGACGAAAGATGTATTTTTTGCACGACATTTTCGCGCCAAAAAAATGTAGGTACCGATTGGTTTGTCAGATTTATTACACTGTTTATAAGTTTTGAAGTTTATTGTGATTCGTCCAGTGTTGCCATACCAAGTAAAATGTCTACCATTTAGTGTTTATTACTGAAATGTTTATGTATTATGTTGTACAATAATATAGCAGTGGTGATTATGTGTAAATATTTCTAGTTTTTATGACGTTGTTAAGTTATTAAATTTTAAGTGATCAAGTAAGTGATATACACGTTTTATTTAGTATGTTAATTATATTTGTTTTTGTCTTACTTCTTGTACCGTCTTGGTAAAGTGTAGCAATCATAAGTAGCTATCGTAAAGTCTAATATCTGGATGACCGAGCTTTGCTCGGTAATTTAATATTGCTTAGCAACGCCATCTACTGAAGTAGCTCTGTGTCGTTTAAACAGTTATTTGCTCCCAATATATTAGTATATTATTTATATAACACGCCAATAGATGTCAGAAGGAGTCAGTGATATTGTAGCAGTTTTTCATTGCCTTAAAACACGGATAAAACGACATTTTGTAAAAATGAAACCTAGCTACATCGATTTATCGCCCCCGAAACCCCTAGCATACTAGATTTCATGAAATCTTAGGCTCCGTTTTCAAAATTCCGAGAATATAATTATATATATATACATGAATTGCTCGTTTAAAGGTATTAGATACGATGTGGTGATAGTGACCCCTAATTCAATTAAATGGTCTCACAAGACCCATAATCTTTTTGGAAGACCTTTTCAAGGATACCCCACTCTATAGAGTACGCGACGAATAAAAATTCATCCTCACGTCACCTGTTAAGGGGAGGTACTCTGAAAAAAAAATGTTTTTAAATATTTTATTCTACAATTCGATTCTCGGACGGGGCAAGCATGTGATTGATAAAATTGTTTATGTTTATGGACAAGATCTTTTGTGATATCTCGTTATTTTAACCAGGCAAAAACGTGGAAACGTATAGCGGGAATATAGGGTGGCGTTTATTTATTTACTATTTACACTGAATATATAATTATATATTTTTGATTGCTACACAGAGCCACAGTTCATTACTTTTCTTTTTCGTAAAACAACCATATCTTTTTTTTTGTACAGTGAACGAAACAATTTTTTATTATAGTATACTTACAGGTTACATAGTCCTTAATATAAAAAAAACTGTTGGTCGCACGTTTTTATAGCTAAATCACTCGCCCAATGACTACAGTATCTTAGTGATATAATAAAAATTTAATGCAAATCCGACCAAGTAGGCTTTAGCGTGTAAATACGATAATTGGACACATTAAATAATAATTAATCGATCATTCATTAATTAAATCATGATAAACATGGTTCAACCAAATTGAAAACTGTATTTTAATAAGGAAATGTTTAGACAAATGTAAATATGTATTACTTTTAAATAATATTATAACCAAGTGTAGTCTAATAAGGGCCTACCTTATAAGTGGATGAATTATTTCAGTCTCATTATTGTCATTGCCAGCAAAAGAAAAGATGAAATTTTTATTGATAATTTTAAATGTTTAAATATTATATTAAACGAGTAACCGCCCTCGCTTTGCTTCGGTTTTCTTATTTTTTTACACCTTGGGTTACATTATTGGAGTTTTATTATGGATCCCTATTTTTTTTTTAAATATAATATAGCCTATGTTACTCGGGGATAGTGTAGCTTCCCAACAGTGAAAGAATTTTTGAAATCGGTTCAGTAGTTTCGGAGCCTATTCAATGCAAACAAAAAAATCAAATCTTTCCTCTTTATATATTAGTATAGATAAATAAATGAGAGTCAGTGTAGGTAAATTATTAAACAATCCTTAATTCTCTTTTGGGATTTATTTACTAAACGTGTTTTTATTTTAAAATAAAGTTTTTTTTACAAATCATAACGAAATAAGCAAGAAACTGTCATTTATATATAACATTTAATTCTTAAGAGATAGGCCCTTAATATTAAAGATTGTATTTAAGATCTGCCGGTTTAAGGGTTTAGTAAAATACCCCAGTAATTTTTATGTACATATTCTCATTTTTGTGTGTTTTGTGTTCTTCTCTCTGTGGACTTAAACAATGAAGTAATCCATAAGTTTTAAGGCACTGAATAAACGTGTTTTTAGTGTCCTACACTTGCAGCTATATTATATCCATTATCTACTTGTGTAAAGTCACTTGTACGAAATCGGAGTAACCTATGTTGCAGGCAGAATTTTTTCTCATTTGCAATTTATTAGCCAATAAACGACGGAAATATGTCTTTGAATGGTTTTCGTAAAAATTTATATTTTCTCGTTGCCATTTTTTTTTATTAAGTACCCGTTTATGTAGTGCTTTAAACTTAAGTGATACTCCCTGCCCACATCATTGCACTGTGGTCGACTATGGTCATATTAAAATAATTATTATAAATGAAGAATAAAGTCAACATATTTTTTTCAATTATTACACAATTTGTAGGTAAAGTAAAGTAATTAGCTTGTTGCACAGAACACGAATAGTTTTGATTAAGTATTTATAAATGTAAAATAAATGGTACGCTGAGTGTGTTTGTATTGGTGTTTTTTGGTTCGTTGGGTAAAACGCGGTCTGTTATATTTATCTTGTTTAAGACTCTGCGAGTTTATACTAAACTACATCCAAATATCGCTCACCTAGTAATATAATGGCACATCTGTAAAAAATGCGAAATTTAGTTTATATGGTATATGTGTTTAAAAATGCATAATCTACATAGTGGTAAATATGTATTCATGTCTATACTAGTAACCAAACCCATACAATCTGTAAAAAACGTAAAAAGAACCCATAAATTAATTTTAAACATTTTTATATAATTTTTGAAATTCGCTTCTGTAAAATATGACAAACGTAGATGTGCCGTTGTTTTACTAGGTGAGCGATATTGGTAATATTGTTATTGCGTTTTATTCTTCAAGCTAAACTGACACTAACAGTACTTAGCTGAACCACTGCGCAAATGTGTCTAGTGTCGGACACAGTGAAATCTAACTGTTTGCCTTAAAAATCTGTCACTAGATGTTCGCTAGAATTAACTACAATACATATCGGCGTTTGCATGTTAGTGTCTTTCTGTGAGTTGTGTCCGACACTGGAAATAAGTGTGAGCAGTGCCTTAATTAATAAAAAATATATAAAGTAATGTTATAGTCACGGAACAATAATTATATCTACATATCAGTTAAATTGTTGTACAAACGGAGTTTCGTATCGTTATTTCTCGAAAAGAAATATGTTGATGTTGTTGTGATATAATTTAGGTATTATTTTCAAACATATTGTGTTTCAAATTAGATGTTCGAATAAAATCATTTAATATAATTGAGTTGAAGCATCTTAAGGGCCAGTTGAGTGTTGTATGGTTATATAACAATTGCTTAGGCGGTTTATACACGGTAATTCTTGAAGGTGCGACACTCCTTTAGTTTCGTATTTTTTTCTATTTCGCATTACTTGTGTGTCTGTCAGTAGTAATGGTAATAATAACAAAATGGACACAAATTATATTTTGGAAAACTTTGAACAAACGTTAGGTTCAGTAAGTATACTCTACTAGTTCACTATGTTATATACTGTAGGATTTAGTGTAGTGATATTTTACGATTTATCGATTAATGCTACTTTCATATTTAGACGTGATTTAAAAAAAAATTCTTTAGTCTCACATTGTAAGAATTGTGTATCTGATTATGCACATACTCAATAGTAATACTGTAATAATGACATTTACAAGTGTACAAAAAGCATGAATATTGCAGATGCTTGCTTCTATAATATTAATGGAACTACAGTATCTGATTAATACGTTATGATGATAATATGAGCTTAACTGGAACTCGACTATACTCCAGTCACATTCGGTTTGGACTTGTTGTAAACAAACCATTAAAATACCTTTGTAGGGTTTTCACCAACCGATTTCTATTTCGCACACTAAATTACTATTACAACGTTTGTGACATCTTCATTATTTTAGTATTGAACTATAACAACAACACACTAAGAGAAATCGAGGTAAAACCAACATCTTAAACAATTTTCATCATTGAATGTCACACTCCCACAGTCTTAATTACATGTTTCACAAATTTATTGTATTAAGGTCTGCCTTCCTATGGCTTTAAATAGAAATGACTACGAAAACCTCACAGCTATAATGGCGCTTACATGCTTTGCAATTTGGTCATGTTTTTCAAAATACAGATTATACTGATATTTTATTCCAGCCAATATGCATGAGCATAAAATTATTTATAAGAAATTAAACAACGCTGCATAACATTTTATTTATGTTTATGTATTTTAAAAGAGACTGTATATTTTTTTACGTAACTATTCCGTGTTATGATAACTATTGCAAAATAAAAATATGGAATTTGAAAGATCTAATTTAGAAAGAGTGGAACGGAACGCGGCTTGACAGTCTTGCCGGGTGGTCATATTTCAATGCTACCAACATTCTACCGAACTGCAGATTTAGTTCAAACACTTTATTACGACAAAAAGTTTCATGCACCTGTTTGTTTGTGGTTGCTAGGCAACAGTTTGTTTACATCGAGTTCAAACCGAATGTCACTGGAGTATAGTATTACATGTACGCAGTAAATGAATGTTAAATCTGTATTCAATAAATTTAAATTATCTTAATCTTCTTCATAAAATATCAAGTTGTTTACCTAATCCAAGATTTTCAAACCCCATATAATACATTCGGTTTTATAAATTTGTTATTTACCGTACTGTTAACAATATGTAGCCAATTAAATTAGTGTCATTGATATTTTATGATAACTAATACAAAAGCCATAGCCCAGTAGATTTTCAAATTTTTTAATTGAAAATGTTTTTGTAATACACTCAGTTCAGCCAAAATCAAAACACCTGTACAATAGTAATAAGGACAATATTATCTATTATAGTGATTGAAGTAATCATTTCTTTTGTTTATGGAAATTTTGCGATATTATGAATGTATGTACTTACTTCAAATAACATTGTATTTAAAATGATTTTATTATTTTAGGCTTTTAGTAACGTCTGCGAATATGGTTGTAAAAGTTAAAATAATCGTGGCATCGTGACAGAAACGGGTTACAACAATCGTGTTAGAATAGGCGGTTTTATTTTTTATAGGGGAGATAAAATGTTCGCAGAATTTTCATTGAGTTATATTATTAAAGTACAAAAGACGTCCAGCCTTCAAATGCCTTACCATTGTTAGTGATAAGCCAGTAAAATAAAGTTTTAATGTTTTAGATATTTGGTTTATTATTTAACATTTTCCATGCCCTTAATAATCAAAATGTTATTAATATTAGGTTACTGTGTAGTATAACCGAATTGATTCTAAAGAATACTAATATGCCAATACTAAGCAATTGGTGTGGCCCTTTGAGAAGCGTTCTAAAATAAAACTACGTTTGTAACTACAATGTCTTTATTTACACCCTGACTTGACTAGAAAACCTAAATTACAATGTATCTAAATCTAAATTACAAATTACATTAAATATAACATCTGAAAAACGGTTCACAAACTTTATTAATTTATAAATTTGAAGTACCTTGAAAAACAAATGAATATTACAAATGCTTTGTTATTTAATGACAATATTTCAGTGTTTGGCAAATGGTAACATGTAGGTAAGGGATATATTTATAATTATATGGACTATTTCAGTGATAATTTACAAAATATGGCTAGGTCTAACAAAAATAGTTATTGATCTATGAGGCAGTATGGTGTTGTGTACCAATATAAAACTACTGTATTATATATAACATACAACAATATTAAATAATTTTAGACCATTATTATAAGAGTACTAAATTTTACTTTAGTACTTCTTCATTTCTAGGAGATGTAGGCGATAATCCTATAGAACAGTTACAGTGGATTGGAACAACATTCATGCACGGACCTGAAAAAAAGTCGGACGTAACCTCGTCTAATCGAGAGTGAAGCATAGCAATGGCAATTGAAGCAGTGAAGTTTCAATGTGTGGGTGTGTGTACTTGTACGAATAGAGTTGGTATTACTATGGGTGCTTCACTGAATTTGTTCTTGGGATTACGTCCGTCTTTTGTTTAGGTCCGTGTATTCATGTAAATAAGGTGTGGAGTAGTAGTCTTAACATGAATCTTATATGTAGGAATCAGAATACATGCATACAGCTACTTCATACAAACAGACAAATAACCATAAAAATAACATATTTTACTTCATTTTAATAAAGTCATATTGGTGTCCATAATACTGATGATTACCATTAATTAATATAAAACGAAAGATCATTAAATAACAAATTTAAAAGTAGCAAATGTATGCGAATTAAAAACAATAGGAATGTACCTACTAGCCTAAGTGTACCTAATGCAAAAAGTATATAATGTAATATGTCAATAATTTAATGTTTTTAAAAGGTTTCAGAATTTTTTGTCGTTAAAAGCAATACACAAGACGTATGAAGACAGTTACAAAATAAGTAGGTATTGGCATTTCAATCCTACCAACCATATCTTATTTCTTGCTTATAATTAAATTGATTTCTATTCCATTAAAATGTTTACTTAATCTTGTGGCAACAATTAGGTAGGTACCTACCGTCTGTCTATGGAAATTATCATAAAGGTCTAAAAATCTACAATCTGAATATGCACTTTTGAAAGTTATACTTAACCGATTATTAACTTAAAAACACTTAAAAAATATTACCAAAATATACAAATTAAAACTATTTAACTACGGTGATATAATAAATGATAGATAGGAACATTAGTGTTAATTGAACACCATTTTAAAAGCGTGTTTAAGACGAGAAACGCCGGACAAACATTTGATTTAATACATATCTCAGGAAACTGTGCGCTACAAGAAATGAAAGTAATTATTTATTTAAATGTTAATTGGAGAGTTCCCTGCTTCCTTCTTGGTTGGAAACTCTTGAAGAGTTTGGTTGTAAGTTGCTATTCTAAAGTCAAAGATAAATTCGTCTTACATTGGTGTATGGTACGGAAAACAACGTTAATTTTTTTACTGATGCAGCAATGTATAATGAATAAGTAATGCCGACTTAACGGATTTTTAGCGGCAGTGACCACTAAACTTCATTGTCCGATAATTCGTTCAATAAAAAGAAATAAAAGGGAAACGTTCAGTGCAATTACCCTAAACTATACTTTGCCTTATAATAGTTTTAATTTAACCTATTAAGATACAAGTGTGATTTGGATTTATAACACAATTTGTTACAATTAATTTAAAGACCTTTTGGTATACATATCCTTTTTACTTGGACGCCATTTTTTCCAGGAAGTCTTGCAAGGCCAGAGCTTTTGCGAGACGACGTCTGAAGTCCTGGAAACAAAATAAACTAAAATTAATTTAAGTAAGCTATGTCGTGGTAGGTATGTCGTGGGAAGTAGAGCTCCTTATAAGTTTAAGCTAGGTTATGCAAATATAAAATTAGAATTGTAAATTAAACAGAACGTATCTCAGCAAATGGAATGATGAAAATAACGGGAAGGTGGAAATATTTAAAATGATGCCTGCCAATCTTAACATCCTTAAATTACGTTTTAAACGTAAATCATTCTTCCATAATCTAACTTTTAACTTATTTAACCATAACTTAAAACTGTATTAAGCACCATCTATTATCACAAGAACAAACCTGGTGTAAGACGTGTCCGGCTCGCGGCACTCGACTGGCGAACATGTCTTTCGACATGAGGCACAGGGCTTTCCCGTTCATCGGGAACCGCTCGGGCAGGCCACCGCGCCGGGACACCCACGCGCCTACTTCTGCGCGGCCCCAGGTTCGGGGATCTATAAATAAAAAATAAAGTTTAATAATGACACAAATATCTACCTGAAGCTTAGAAAATATTTAGATTGATCAATAGACTTCAGTCAAGTCATTAGCGGTGTTAGGCCAGCCCCCAAATAAAGTCCCAATTTACACTTACTGGTGTTCACAACCATAAACCGTTGTCCATTACCATTATCGTTAACAATAACAGCATTGGCGAAACATTTGAATAGCTTGGTTGGGAGTGAATAGGCTTTTATTAAGTTAGTGCGCTCACCATCCTAGACCAGATCTCCACTTACCATCAGGTGGGATTGTGGTCAAGCATTAGCTTATTGTAAGTAAAAAAAAAATTGGTCCTGAACTACCTTCTAGTACGTTAGTTCAGAGTCACCAATGTCTATACAGTGTCATTTATTACCTACAACACGTCAAAACTAACCTAAAGGCAAGTCATCTTCCTGTAGAACTCGTAGGTCGATCGCGCCCCACACGCCATCTGTCGGCGGGACTCGGTCGCAGCGCGCTTGGGTCGGCATTGTTGCAGTGGGTAGTTACAAAAACCTGAAATAGATATAAAACGTTGTTAATAGGCAGTGAAGTCAAGCATATCTTGCGTGCGTGGCTTAAGGGGGCCATTGACGATGCGATCGATCGGTGCGATCGATCTGCCGGACATCGCACCGATCGATCGGTTCAAAAGTGCCGCTCATACACGAACGATGATCGATCGCAACGATCAAACATTACTTGTTTGAAACGGAAGGATAAAGACGTGCTCAAATAATTCAATACGTGCCCTACAAAATGGAAAATGAACTTCTTTTCCTTAGCTATGTGGCAGTAACTTTGATTCGGCTACAAAAGAAAAAAGTAAAACTCTTACTTGATTACTAAACTACTAAATTGTCCGTTTACAAGTATTAATTTACTTAAAATTTAGTTAAAATTTATTTAACTACTTAACTACTTAATACATGTAAACCGAACATAACCGAACATTTTTTTTCTTTCTTTCTTTCTTTTTTCTTTAAATATTGAATTATCATCGGTCCTCGATAGGTCTACGAAGTTTGGAAGAAGTCTAACCGTTTAAAGCTAATAAAAAGCGTGTAACTAGGTTTTTTCTTTCTTTCTTTTTTTCTTTTTAATATTGAATTGTCATCGCGGCATCGGTCCTCGATAAGTCCACGAAGTTTTTTTTATGGAAATAGCCGGCAATCGAGCTGACGATCTACCTGATGGTAAGTGGCTATCGTTGCCCATGAACATCAGCAACACCAAAGGTAAAAGCGAAAAATAAAAGTAAAAGCGAACCCCATGGAGAAATAATAATAGTAATAATGGTATTAATTAACAATTAAAATCAATACTACCAATATAATCCCTCCGAGGGCCCTACCACCAGCGGGCCGGATTTAGTCGCCTCTTACGACACCCATCCGGCGTGGGTTTGGGGTTAGTATTCTAAAGCCGCCCCAATACGACACAAAAAATTTATTTGTTTCGTCCATCGAGTGTTGGTAGGTATGTAGACTACGTAGTACCCGTAGGTTACGTATAACGCACTAGCCAAGGCATTGAAGACATGCGACGCGTGCGGCGGCCGGCATCAGAATGAGACAAATATCACAGAGTACTTAATCACACAAATATCGCATCGCTGATCGCAAAGGTCCACACACAGTCGATTCATCGGTGCGATATTCATGATTGCATGGATTTTTGTTGCGATCACCGATATCGTCTGCGACCAAGCAAATCGTTAACGATCTTGACATACACTGCCGATCGGTCGGTGCGATCGGTCTGCAACGACGGATCGCACCGATCGATCGTTCCGTCAGTGGCCCCTTTTACGTCTTCGGTACTTGGTATAAAAGGTATTTTACCCAACTCGAATTCTGAAAAAGGTACGTAGGTAGGTACTTGTTAAAAATGTAGACTGGAATATTAAATATTAAAATTATAATTTATTGGTAAAGCTTGCATTAATACAGATACTTTAGAAATGATTGACGAAGACATTATTTTTCACTCTTCCTATCTATACATACATATAGTTCACTCGTACACAAGATTTGTGTATCGAAAAAGATTTATATGCGGTTTATAAAATTTTAAATGAGTACAAAAAAGAAAGAAGAAATAAGATCAAGATTATAATATTATGGTGTTGCGATGTCACCAGAGCCGATAAAATATCACTGAATAGCGAATGTTTTGAAGGTCTTTGTTCGTGTACAAGGAAGTTGTTTTGTGATTCTTATTGTCTTTTTGTTCAAGGTCGAAGAAAAAGCAGTAAGTAATTATTTATCTAACGCTGGTATTATTTGATACAGGCTCTCTATAAGTGGGCGTCTTCTTTGATGGTCCTCTGGCACAATTGCTAATGGTTCTACAAAACATTACTTAGCATCTCAGGTTCGATTTTCGGATGCAACGGACTTTTGCTTCACGGGTTTTTTTCTTGGGTTATGGATGTTTATTTTGTTTCATTTGAGTAAGTTTATGACATTCGTAACACAGGGAATCAAGTGTGTGACTATTTTAAATAGGTATAAGTAGGGTAAAGTTTTGGTTCCAACCACAGTTCCACAAACAGTCCCCATAATATAACGTTTACATAATCATTTAATCATTACGGTATCTAATTATATCGTAAAATCATCATAACAAGCTGAAATCCTTCCATAATCCACAACATACAACCCAACAATTTGCCAATAAAAGAAAACATCCTCAATATAATTGCATAATGGTAGCCATTTTGATCCGTCATTAGTACGGACGCGTGACCCACATCCGGTTTCCGGTAATGGCGGTATTTGAATGAACGCAGTTTCCGCGGCTAACCGTTCAGTATTGAATATTTCTTTTCATTTGTACTCATTTCCCGATTTTTGTGTGACTTCCGAATCTATCATTATGTAAAGATTTAATTTTAGTGGGAATGGGTAAATCATTATAGTGAATTGCCTACTACTGGTAGAAATAAAATAAAATATTGTTTATTGTTACAATACTTTTGTACATTATTTACTTTATTGAATTTAACATTGAAATAATCATGTAGAATCTCGCAGCAATGGTATTTAATTTGCCAAATTGCCCTCCAGCGTTTGAGATAAAATACTTTAAAAAACTCATAAATATTATAATGGTTGGTATTTTTCGTGAATGAGACAATAATAAACCTTTAATAAATGTGTATGCTAGGCGCTTTGTGGAGCGATATTTTTATTTTTAATCATACTATATTATGATTTTATATCGGTCGGTATTTTTATGGGTCGGGTGCCCCGGTTTGCCTCCCTCAAGATCCGGGGCTGATCTTCACCTTGGAGACCTGCTGTACTGGGTACGAACCGGCGCGACATCTCCACGTACATCCCTCACCTGAATTCCCAAGGTCCGCAGACCGGATACCGCCACAAATGCAGTGCGATAAGCTTAAAGTACCTATCTATCCATTTACAGATTTAGTTGATCATTATTATCTGGACAAATCTAGAAATTATTACATACGAGTAACCACCCTCGCTTTGCTTCGATTTTCTTATTTTTTTTACACCTTGGATTACATTATTCGAGTTTTATAAAGGATCCCTATTTTTTTTAAATAATATTGCCTATGTTACTTGGGGATAGTGTAGCTTCCCAACAGTGAAAGAATTTTTCAAATCGGTTCAGTAGTTTCGGAGCCTATTCAATGCAAACAAAAAATCAAATCTTTCCTCTTTATATATTAAGTATAGATAATGATTTTATAGAAGTTTTCGGTTAAGTAGGTAGGAACCTTCAGTGAAAATTTTTACGAAGATTACAAAATGTTACAGGTACATCTTAGCTTATAGTGCCGAGCACCAGATAAAGCCTTGAAAATTAACATATACCTATACATAAAAGTGTACAAAATATCAAAAGCAACTTATAAAAAACATTATCTTTTGGCCATAAAAAAACGATTTTACAGAAGCTTGCAATAGCGTTGCACAAAAGAACTAATTGGATGAATCTGACAACTTAATCTAAATACACAATGCCTTGTATTTTATCTAGTTTATTTATTATAAAGGTATTGTTAACGACTTTGATCCGTCGTTACGGAAGATAACGAAAACTCCGTTACAAATAGTAACGTCATAGCGGCGCAAGAAACACAACAATAGATCTTTACAAAGAATTTTGATGTAATTGATTTGTATGAGGAAAACTGTTTTTTTTTTTAAATAAGTAGTTTAACTTTTATTCATTGTTGCATAACTGTTGCTAAAAGCAAAATTTTGGAGCAGCGTTTATGATTGAGGTGCCTGTTTGTCCATTGCACGATTTTAAGTAATTTGTTGTACATACTTACACAGATTTTTTATGTAAAAGGTGTAACAATAAATTATTTTAGATTAGTATATCCATTGACGTAACAATCCATACGAATAATACTATTTCGTGGATAATACCATAAAAACTATTAAGGATTTCTAATTTAGGCAGTAATGTGTAATTAGATAACTACTCAGACTAACTATGGGGTGAGTGGTGACTGGTGACTAACGTTTTTTTACTTGGTGACATTGAGATAAGTATACATAGAGGAGACATCTCAAACAAAATGTGTGTCCCCGCCGCGAGGTTCTATTTTCAAAATTGAGCCCCTGTTCTCCTTTCAAAATCGAACGAATCCATTGGACATTGAAGCCGCGCGGCGCCAATTCATTGGAACATATGTACATTGTGTTCGCGGTGTCTGTTCTATACGCTAGTAATAATACTTCAATGCTTGGTGACAATATTATGTTGAAAGAAATATCAAATAGTCTGAATAAAGATATAAGCACCGACGTAAAAACTAAAGTGATAGGTACCTTTTTTTCAGTAGGTATTTGTAACATTTTTTATGCAACTAGCTGACGATCCACCTGATGGTAAGTGGCTGTCGTCGCCCATGGACATCAGCGACTCCAAAGGCATCACAATTAAGGCTTTGGCACAATTGCTGGCCAGGAAAGAGAGAAGAAGAATGAAAGAAAGAAAGAACTGGCTCTCAAGCCTGCGTTTGGTGGCTGTCTCAAGCAAGATTTGGACCACACATGTCATGTAGTGTTGTTCATAATATGAATCGAAAAAACAGTACGTCATTTGGACGGAAGCGCGCGCGCCGTCATCCCGCCAAACCGGCGCGCGGACGTACCATAATCGAAATCGACACTTCCGCCCGTTTCGAAAAAGGAACGCATTGTAGTTTTTTTCATTTGTCGCGATAGAAACGTTTAACGTCTCATTGTTATGTTATGTTAAATAGTAAATTGGTAATGGCAGATGTTAATTAATTAGGGCTATAAATTAAAATGCTACTGCAGTATTTTTCGATTTAAGTACAGATATATTAAGTAATAACCAGAAATACCATATAATATAATAATAATATATATAATATAATAATATAATAATATACAAAACCATTGGTCAAAAACAATGAGAGGATGTTAGTACTTTACAGTAATACTGAAAGATTAATGGCATAATAGTTTGCCGGATTGTTTTGCGTGCTGAAACCTTCTATAGGTCTGGGACTGAGTGATCCACCCATGCATCAATCACGTTCTCTATTAAAAAGAACCCGTAGTTACACTTACAGAAATATTTATAAAATAAGACGTTACAATAACATGACAAGAAGCTGTACCCGCCATTGTTAGTACCGGAAACAGCGAGAGCGCGGGAAAGGCGTAATGGCGGGAAGCCGAAACAATGGCAGATAACGATTTCCTTCGCAATTTCAACTGTAATCCGGCTGAGTATGGGAAAGAGAAGTAGGTAATGGTTCTTGTTAGGTATTTTCTAGCAACATAACTTACTACTAAAACTAAAAGAGAAAAATTTTGGCATGACTTTAAACAACTAAGTAAGTAAAGCATACTTAATAATAATAGTTTTCGCCACAGTTGAATTTCTTCATTAATAAATTTAGATTTTTTGTCACGTTCCTATACATTATCTACTCAAGTAAAACATATTTACATATTTACGAACGGCGAACACAAATCGTAGACCGAATGTCTACAAAACTCAACATGATTGATGTTGACTCTTTACCACGTGTTCAGTATGTAGATCTATATGTTTATGTTCTATTCTTTGACTCTTGTCGCATTATTATCTGGTCAATGAAAGATGATGTTTCAGCTTGTGTTTTAACCATGCCATAATATACCTTGGAAACAAACATAGATTATCATCACAAGAAACGTTCTTATAATATTATCACAGCCCACAATATTGTCTTAGAACTGTGACCGATATGATCGAAGTAGAATATATTTTTAGTATTAAGTACCATTAGGATACTCCACTTAAAAAATAGTTTATTTACCTATCTATTATCCTTGTTCTATTTTTCGATTATGGTTACGGTGCTTTTCCACCTGAGATGTGCTATGCAGCTAAGCTGCGAAAATGTAAAAGCTAAGCTACGAAACTATGTGACCGTTTCCACTGACGGAACGAGTAAGATGTGCTATGCAGAATATGAAGATGCGCCGCCGCAAGCTAGCTGTGCGAGGAAGATGCGCAGCTCGAGTTATGCGATGTATTGACAAATAGTGCAAGAGCTACTGAACCATCTGACTAACCCGTTTCCCACAGAGCTAGATTTTTTTTTAAATTATGTTTTATTATCAGTCAATTAAGAAGGTACTGCACCAACAGGTACACTGTTTTTCACATAGCTACACCACTCGCGACCATCCATTGCACGCATCTACAGCACGCATACTTCCATATAAAAAACGTGGCTTAGTTGAATCCGTTTCCACCATTACTATGCTATATGGTATGTGGAGCAATGAACATGATTGATTGATAACAAACGCAATCCATGGCAACGTAGCATAGCACATCTCTGGTGGAAAAGCACCCTTAATCTCCAATAATTCTGCTGATTGTTTTCATTATCATAAGATTGCTATGAGCTATGAAATATTCAACGACTTGTTTACTGGGAATTAGCTTGGTTATGTTATCTTGTGGGGCTAGGTCACGACTTGGCCTCTAATAAAGTTGAATAATATTGGGGCTAAAGTTGAAAGCACGATAATAACAAAAATAGAAGATCTTTCCAATGGTTGGTTGTAAATAATAGGAAAAATAATAGGAATGTATTTCAAAGGAAATCTTCGAGTGGTTGTGTATACTTACGAATGTATGACTGTGACATATTATGTCTTATCTTTTAGTACACCTAGAGACTTCTGTAAATGATGTTTATTATACTAGACAATGGTAACATTATTTCACATTATCTGGACGTGATTAAAATTAACTGTTCTTTCAACAATCCGCATTAGAACATTGTGAGGAGTAGGAACGTATCAAGCTTCTTCGAATACAAGGAGAGTCCCGTATCCTGTCGTTATTTGCCAATGAAAACATGGCGACGTTTTTTAGTTTTTTTTAACTCTTGACAGCGGTATTCAATGATATTTGTAGGACCTAATTATCCATATTTATTATCCTTGCCTAAGTACCAGCAAAGATGGACTAATGCTAAGAGCATTATCAGCCAACTAGGGCGGGGGAAAAATAACGAAGGCGGTTGGAAAAAAAAGAGACTAATCTGAAATCTCCACTGATTCTTACTGCTGGATGGAGCAGCGTAGTGGAGTATACTCTTTCCTTCCTGAGGAGTCACCGGTGCTCTGTAGTGGGTCATAGCCATCACCATTCGGTTGGAATCAAGAAAAAGAGAGAACTCATGTCTTCAAGTAAATTAGATTCTATTGAATTATTTGCGACATGTCGACATCTATTTCATTCTTTCACGAATTTGAAAGCATTATTAGCTCATAACTTGAAACTAAGTCGCCAGAGCCCCGAACAATTGCTGACCTAGTAACGCAACTGAGACCTTGTTGCTTGAATCTTGCCTCAAGTGTAAATTTTAACTTAAAGTAATTTTCTATTTCCAGTAGCAATTTTTTGCCATTTACCAACAGTGCGATTTCATCATTCGGAATATTCCAATTTGATGTTTTTAACTTTCTATTAGCTGGTATAAGCATTTAATACCTGCTATCTATTAGAAAGTTAAAAAAAGACAAATAATAGTTAATAAATAACTGGTATTTCTTATCAGGAAAACTAGTGTAGTGGCGATAGTGACGTGAAGGTAAAACTTACATATTAGATATTTTATATATTGATTTTTTGTGTGTAGGTATGTCTGCCTAATTAATTAACAAAATCTTCCTTTTTACTATTTAAGTAGGTACATAATAGCATTTTTAGAGAAGGGTCGAATAGAAATTTGGCCAAAAATCTAAAATTTGGCAAGATCATTGCAATCGAAGCGAGAAAATATATTCGTCTAAGCTAAGCTCTTAACTGTCTAAAGATATATCAAATTAGGTAGGTACCTACTTAATTCACGATTTTTCGTGAACGTCATGAAGAAGCAGAAGAGAAGAAGAATCATTTGAAATAAACAAGCGCAATTACTTTAAAGTAAGTCTGATATTTTCTGCATTTGGTTAATTTGACGGACTTTATTAATTATTATGCGCGCTCTACACTCGCGCGAGAACCTCGCGAGAAGGCGAGAAAAACACGAGAAACGTGAGTGTGGAGCCGATTCACATAATCTTCGCAGGTTCTCGCGCGAGAACGCGAGAACTAACGCACAGAACACTTATACCCTAGAGGGAACTGACATAAATAAATAAATAAATAAAATAATCTTTATTGCCACACAAAAAATTAAGAAAAATAAACACTTAAATCTAACATAATAGGTAATATCCAATTATTGTGGGCAAAGGGAGAGTCTCAGCTTCTGCTAACACGAGGAACCTCGTGCAGCGCTGTTTTTCAGACTCTCCCTCTCCCTTAGGCGTCGTTTGGGAGTTAGTCAGGTAATTCCCGATCGCCGCTAGGCATTTTTCTACTGTATGCATTCGCGTGCGTCTCTCTCTCTCTCTCTCTCTCTCTCTGTGTGTGTGTGCGTGTGTGTGTGTGTGTGTGTGTGTGTGTGCGTGTGTGTGTGTGTGTGTGTGTGTGTGTGTGTGTGTGTGTGTGTGTGTTTGTGTTTGTGTGTGTGTGAATGCTTGTTTTTAGATGTGAATATGGTGAGTACTGTTATTATTACATCATTTGAAGAACTGTTTCAGATCTAAGCACTTCCAGTAAGCATGTCTCATATTCACAGAACTTGTATTGACTCCACACTCGCATGTTCACAGTAGCGAGCGACTCGCCGATTAGAAGAGTTGTCATTGTGGTATTTACTGAGCATAAATATTAGCCGGATTATTATATTTATATTATTATTTTTATTTATTTATTTAACTTTTTGCACCATATCTACAATTTGTTTAATAGCAAAGGCGGACTTAATGCATTAGCATTAAAGAATGCTTTTAAGCATTCTCTCCCAGTCAACCCTCGGATAGTGAGAACACAACGATATGGCGGTATATCTAGGTTGTAATAAAAAAACTACTTAGGATCAAAAAAAAAAAATATATATATATATACACTATAAACAAACATACATACATACATACATAAATAAATACATAACTTCATACATGAATAAACACATAAATACATAATAAATACTGATAAACATGTCAGAAAAACCACATATTTATTATACCATATATATTTATATTATTCATATTTATATTATTATAATTATTAAAACGTAGTGATTAAGTACTCTGTGATAATTATAATAAGCAAAGATTCTTGCCGAGATTCTCGGCGAGAATCTCGCGTGAAGTGTGGAGCGCGCATTATAGTCGTCATTAGGGCTTGTAATATCGGAAGGTTTTCAATTCCGATATTGATTTTCGATATTTGATTGTAATATCGGAATTCCGATATCAATATCGGAATTAACATAATTTTTTTTAATCACTTAAATTGTAATTTTATATTGTAAAGTAGGATTTATTGGATAGTAAAAAGGTTTTTAATAAATAGGATAATGAAATAATGACGTCTTTAAAACTATTTTATTCTCGTTCGTTGCAAATATCACCTAAACCTATTCAATTCGGTTTGGTTTTCGCGTTAAAAATTCACTAGCTTGATTTTTTTAGGATTTTTGAATCGCAAAATAGTTTTTACTGATAGATGAAATTCAGCTGCACCAAATGTGACAGCTGTACGGCAGAAGCTATGCTTTGTACAAGGATAAAAGCTGATGTGATTTGAAGTATCGCAACACATTTGCTAAGACGCCTAGTTTCCTGGCCTGCCTTAACTTTGGATTCAATTAACCGCTCAAGTTGAGGTTCAAGGATATTTCAACTTTCAGCGGTGAGTGTATTCCAAGGATGCATTCTGAATAGTAGGAGCCAAAATAAATGCTTCTGTTTTTGTGGCGTTGAATCTCACAAGGTTGGCGTCGCCCTATTCGGTGACTGCCTGAAGTGATTCATTCTTTCAACCCGGGCCTCTTGTTCAGACTATATTTTGGTCGTTACTGGTCGGAAGCTTGCCAGGTATCGCTCGATCAGATCGTTGATAATTTGATATGCAGCAGAAATAGAGTTGTGAAAATAAAAGATCCCTGAGAAAGTCCGGCATTGTTTGTATGTGATGTAAGGTTGCTTGAAACGAGTAATCTTTGATAACGAATCTGAATGAACGTTCACTCAAAAATTCTTTCAGAAACCCAGCTGATCAGGCCAGGGAATAAGACATACGCAGGAAGCATGATCAATAGGCTAACATGCTAAACCGTATCGAGACCTTCGAGATGTCAAGGGAAAAGGCAAGCGCCTCTCCATTTTTCTCAAGATCCTCTCCTCAGATACGAGTGGCATACTAGGGTCACTGTGGAGATCATTGTGTTCTAGGTATGCACTGAAGCGCATGTATGTAGTATGTAGGCAATTGAAATTGGCCGAAAATTAGCAGGGTCAGCTTCTTCAGCCATTCTTGGGCACGGACTGCACGTTGGCAAGCTTCCACGATTAAGGCACTATGCAAGTCTTAATTGAGAGACGAACCAAGCGTGGCAAAACAGTAGGTAACTAGAGAGATCTGGAATACCATCTGGTCCACTAGCTTTGTCCTCGTCTAGACATCGAAAGGTTTTAAGAACCTTTGTTGTAGATGTGGACCTCCGATATACAATGAGGTATCTGCGGTAAATGGTCATTGACAGTGTGCAAATTCTCAACAACTAGAGATTTTTTTTTACACGAATAAGTTAATGCTTATTCGTGTAAATTATAATAAGATTCGTACAGATGTTCTACAGAAGATGATGAAATGATTAACTTACGTATACTGAGATTAAGGAGATAAATTAAGTTTGGAATATACTTTTTCCGTATCGCATTATTCGTTCAGTAGGCTGAGCAGGCTCACAACAGGAATACGGTTAAAGATATGAACTCTACCTCCTTACAATGGCTAAAATAAAATATATACTTACTTGCTCAATTTTTTGACCTAGTGGCCTATTTACCTTGTGGCACGCATTAAAATCATTTTGTTTAAATTAAAATTAAAAATTTACTGATTCCGATATTACGATATCGAAGCACTCAGTATCGGAATTGTAATATCGGGTTTCACGTTCCGAGATTCCGATATTTCGAGATTCCGAGATTCCGATATTCAAGCCCTAGTCGTCATCTCATACTGTGGACAATCCAAATGCCACTTAATTGACATTTTAACATTGACATTTTATTTAACGTACAAAAAAAATATGAAGCATGCAAAAGAGTAATATACAATTATGTCTAAGTGCATACTGCATTTTCTTCATTAAAATATTAATTATATTTAAGGATAATTTAAATAAATTATCCTTAAAATATATAAAAAGTTATTAATTAGTTATTAATTATTAATCAAAATATATAAATTATTAAATATTAATTAAATATTTAAAAAGTTATAATGAAGAACTTGCAGTATGCACTCAGACATAATTGTATGACTCTTTTGCATGCCTCATTTTTTTTTTTGTACGTTTGTATTATTTTTTCCTTTAGTTTTGAATAGTCTCTAAAATATAATTATAATTATCTCATATTACCACATAATTACTAATAATAATAATAATACATAATTACCTGGAAGTTATTATTTCATGCGGTGAAATAATCTTCTTAATTATTAATGATCGCTATATCTCTACAAATCTTTAATAATAAACGTAAAATCAAACTCACCCAAAGGTTAATTAAAATCTGCCGGAGCAATATCCTTGGAAACCTATAATCTAGGTTTTCACTATTCCACAAGAATCCTGTTATCACTCAACATTCACAGAACTGAGGTGTGAAAATGTAGGATCGATTTTCACTACCGTTATTTTTGCTTAGGAGACGAAACGTCCACTCTCTGTGGCGGTCGAAACCAGAATGAATTGAATGAAGTTAAGTCTGACGTATCAAAATTGAAATATGAATGAACGCAAGATGTTCAAGAAAAATGTATTGACGTAATGTTTTATATCTCATTCGTGATACTGTAAAGTAGATCTTATTGTAACCGTGAAGAGTTTAAGGTTTATTGTTACTTATATTGACCAAGGATGTTTTGTATGTGACAGCGATTTGCAAACACGTTGCGCGGTTTTGTAGCCGGATGCGGGTGGTTTTCTATCACGTTCCCGCCTTTGTTGTTCTCGTCAGGGGTAAAAGGGATGCAACGTTTTGTTTTTAAGAATCGATAATGGTATACTCCGCATCCTGCCTGTCAGCATGTGCCTGAAACTAATCGTTTCCGTATAAGTATTAGGATCTTAAATGTCTTATCTGCATGTTACCAAAATATGTGAAATTTAACTCAAGAGCCTAGAAATAGGTTTTAATTTATAATGGTTTATTTCTGAATTTTCGAAACAAGTCAACTTGTAGTAGATAATTAGGGGCGCATTTCCGTTGCTATTTTAGTTTCCCGCGCAAATGTATTTTCGTTAATGGCGGACGGTGCTTCTAGTTGACCTTTTTTCGGACGATTTCGCAGTAACTAATTAGGTTTATTTATAACCGGGAATCTTAAACGCAAATATTTGCAGAAATAATGATTGCAATTTGAAACTCTTTGTTGTAGACTAATAATTGTTGTAACTAACTGTATGTACCTACTGTATATGGGGTGTTTGAGGTTATGAACGTAATTTCGTCAGATAAGGTTTTTACAATATTTAGAAAAGTATTTATACAGTAAGTAATCATTTTCTTATTTCTTTATAATCATTTTCAGGCATTTGACAATTTGACAGTAAAATACTGCAAAAATGCATTGAAGTATAAAGTCATAGAACAGACATCTCGCACAAAATGTGTGTCCCGCCGAGAGGTTCTATTTTCAAAATTGAGGCCCCGTTCTCCTTTCAAAATCGAACGAATCCATTGAAAATTGAAGCTGATCGGTGGCAATTCATTGGGACATACATTGTGTTCGCGGTGTCGGTTCTAAATGCTAGTAATAATACTTCAATGCAAAAATAGAAGTAATAAAGTCTTTTCGTGTGGTAACAGATTATTCAGTATAGTCAAAGTCTCGCTTTGCAATGCTGATTATTCTAGTTAATAATGTTTTCAATGAATATATTACCGATATGTAGGAAGGGAATTATATTTAGTAAATTGCCTTCGTTCCCAATGACTTCTCTCGTTCTGCAAGCTTAGCGTGATATTTATTTATTTATTTTATTATGATAGCTATTTTATTCTCTATTAGGTGGTAAAATAATTATAAAACTAAAAACAAACATACGCCTGACAAAATCTACTGAGCAAATTTTACGAAGACAACGTTTCACTGAATTTTGCTAAAGTAGAGAACGAATGGAAGATAGCTAACTATATTTATCTCATTCATAATTTATTAATCGAATGAAATTCAACCACAGTCTCATAAAGCCAATCATGGAACGGAAGTTATAAAAAGTAACTTTCATACCCCATTTACACGCGCGCGCGAGCCACGAGACAATCCGCGAGACACGCGCATACGCGAGCGTGTGAACAGGGCGCTCGCGGACCAGACCGCGGCGCGTCTCGCGCTCGCAGGGCTCGCGTCGGGAGCGGTTTTATAGGCGCGCGCCAAAGGGGCTCGCGCGAGCGCTCGCGTGGTGTTCACACGCGCGTAGGGGGCGTGGCTTACGGACGCGCCACGAGACGGTCCGCAACACGCGCGTGTAAATGAGCGGTTACAATCTCGGTTGTCTAGCGTCCGTGCGGGTTTACAACAGACTTCCGGTTCCGTTTACTGATCTTTTGTAATGGCGTCTGCGTGTCTGCTAAAATGGAATTTATTGCGTTTTCATTTCGTCTCGCATATTGTTGAGGTTTCATAAATTGTCTTTATTTTTGGTATTTATTTGATCCTGCCTTTTTATGTAAATAGCCACCAAATGAGCAGATGAACCAACTGATGGTGTGGCTACCGTCGAACATGGATGTTACTGCAAAGGAATCTGCATAAATCAAGGATGGATTGTTATTATCTATTGTAATAATCCTAAATTAAAATAAAAAAACCCCCGACAGTGCTATTCATGCTAAATATAGCTAAAACTTTTATTAAGTCATTTTTCAGACAAAAAACTAGATCAAAATCGATGCATCCGTTTGGGAGCTACGATGCCACAGACATACTTAAAGATACACAGATACACAGATATACAGACACGTCAAACTTATAACACCCGTCTTTTTTCGTTGGGGGTTAAAAACATTTTATGATCGATTTTAGAAGGAAGGTTTTAGCTAGCCATGCGGATAAAGTATCCTTCCTCCCTGCAAGTACCGTCGGGATTAAACTGGGCAGAATCCAGCTGCCTCCAAGGCTCCAACACAGAAGGGACCTGAGGTACGAGCAGGGTGGGCTTGGACTCAAGATAGGCGATTATACCCAAATTGAATTAAAGATTGTAACGAGGTGTACTAATACCTCGTTCAATACTCCTTGGCTGGCAGATGTATTTTACTTATAAATTTTTAAATATTGACATTTGGTTTTAAAAAGAAATAAAAATCATCTGTCAGCTGGGTTCCCATCGGGGAACATGTACAAACGTTATTTTATTTTACACAGAGTACTTAATCACTACGTTTTATTATTTTATTTTGCATACTTTTATAAGTTTTTATAGCCTATTTATGTAAATAATTTGATAGTGAGTGTACTGGTTATTTTTACTTTACAATATAACAATAATTTGAAGAATCGGAGTTGTTCCTCAATAATTACCTACCCCGACCTGAGAGTCTACTATTACTTTTTACTTGTCGAGGATCTGCACCCTCGCACCCTTATCACTAATAATCTGAACTGACTCAAATGAATTTTCGTTTTTATCAGAGTGAATTATGTGAAGCATGGCCAAATTCATTTTATTTTGCAATATATTTGCGGATTGTGCGATATACCAAGGCTTTACCCCGCTAATTATGTACTCGTTATAAGTCTCCTGGAAAGAAATATTTTTGATAACATTTTAATTTGACTTAACCGGACGGACGGTACACATGTTTGGTACTTCCATAACAATAATGGCCGGACATCGTAACAAAGCCAAAAGGAAAGAGTCTTCCGCCTAAATTCCTCCCACAGACAAAACGGCGGGAAGCGACTTAAGTAATAGCTATAAACTTCTTTACAATACTCCGGGCTCTGGAGGGTTCTAACATCAATATTAAAATTGTAAAGATTTTACAAACATGTTTACACACCCCATCCTGTCCGGCCTTCCGGTGCGGACAATAAAGTGCGGATTTGACTTAACAACGACCCTTCCGGTTCCTGCTTGTTTGTGGATTCTGTCACGTAGTAGTAACGGTCTGAGAAAAACAAATGTTTATAAACGATTTAGAATTTAGAATTTAGGTAAACATCTTTTTCATGTGAACTGATGTTATTTTGCAGGTAAAATATATCGGTTACCTTATTTAGAGGTTTTAGGATTTGGTTTGGTACGTTTGTCTTAAACGACTGAGGTGTTTTGGAGAAGAGAAGAGTATCCGAATGTTACCTATTAAGGGGATTGCCTTGCCCGATGACCTTGGAGATTTGGTCCCTCTACTAGTATTTTTTAACTAAGCGCCATCTACCGACCAACGACTATACTACAATAAAACGAACTGAAGATAAAGCAAGAAAACATGTGGCACAGAGTTTTCATCGTTTTTGCCTATTTATATTCGCTCTTTGAGAGATCTTCGAATACATTTTGTTCCTATAGTTTTTGTAGTCTTGTACGAGTACCTGCCTACATGATAATAATTTATTTATTTTGAACTACACTATGCATTATGCCTGCTGATATATTATGTAGCTTTCATTCTACTAAATGATACATTCTGAAGTCTGATGATGACCAGGTAAGTACTGATCAGTTTTCAGTAACGGGAATAGTTAGGATGACCTAGCTTTCAACATTTATCTAATTGAGCATGGGTGCTACTACATGAAACATTCTGAAGGTCTGATGATGACCAGGTAAGTGCTTATAGGTTCTCAGTAACGGAAGTACTTAGGATGACCTAGCTTTCAACATTTAACTAATTGAGCACGGGTGCTACTACATGAAACATTCTGAAGGTCTGATGATGACCAGGTAAGTGCTTATAGGTTCTCAGTAACGGAAGTACTTAGGATGACCTAGCTTTCAACATTTATCTAATTGAGCACGGGTGCTACTACATGAAACATTCTGAAGGTCTGATGATGACCAGGTAAGTGCTTATAGGTTCTCAGTAACGGAAGTACTTAGGATGACCTAGCTTTCAACATTTATCTAATTGAGCACGGGTGCTACTACATGAAACATTCTGAAGGTCTGATGATGACCAGGTAAGTGCTTATAGGTTCTCAGTAACGGAAGTACTTAGGATGACCTAGCTTTCAACATTTATCTAATTGAGCACGGGTGCTACTACATGAAACATTCTGAAGGTCTGATGATGACCAGGTAAGTGCTTATAGGTTCTCAGTAACGGAAGTACTTAGGATGACCTAGCTTTCAACATTTATCTAATTGAGCACGGGTGCTACTACATGAAACATTCTGAAGGTCTGATGATGACCAGGTAAGTGCTTATAGGTTCTCAGTAACGGAAGTACTTAGGATGACCTAGCTTTCAACATTTATCTAATTGAACAAGGGTGCTACTACATGAAACATTCTGAAGGTCTGATGATGACCAGGTAAGTGCTTATAGGTTCTCAGTAACGGAAGTACTTAGGATGACCTAGCTTTCAACATTTATCTAATTGAGCACGGGTGCTACTACATGAAACATTCTGAAGGTCTGATGATGACCAGGTAAGTGCTTATAGGTTCTCAGTAACGAAAGTACTTAGGATGACCTAGTTGATGACCTTGTTTTAATGTTGCCATTGAGGGCCATCCATAAATTACGTCACACTAATTTCATGACTTTCTGACCCCTCCCCCTCTCTTTGTCACAGCTGGTCACATTTGTGAGACCTCCGCCCCTAGTGTGACGTCACATATTATGAATTAAGTTCCAAAATACATATACATATGTATATATACCAAATATTCGATTTTGGAATGTGACGTCACAAAATTTAGGATCCCCTCCCACCCTTGTCACACAATGTCACGCTACATCGAAACCCCCTCCCCCCTAAAGTGTGACGTAATTTATGGATGGCCCTTTGTGATTGTTTCTAAATTACAATAATTAATTAATTCTATAGGAAATAAGGAGTAATCAAGGTCTTTGGTCCTGCCGAAGGAGATCAGTGTATTTTAATAAAAATAAAAAAATATATAAAAAAACATAAAAAAAATAGGAAATAAGGTTATGGGGGCATCAAGAAATCTGTAGAGTTTAAATTTTCAAATATCACCATTATATCTAGCAGGTACGCGCGGTAGCGTGTCCAGCCAAGTTCAAGCTAACAGAACTGGCGATCAGTACCGCGTGTAAAATTACACGAACGATTTGGAGCCACTTTTGACCCCCTCATAACTCAAAAAGTATTCGACATAAGTCTGTAAAATTGCTCATTGCTTGAGACTTGCGAAATACATATTTGCTCCAGATTTCATAAACACACCTCAAACGGCTATTAAGATAACGTCCAAAAATCGTCATTTTTATCACTGAATGACCTATAGATCAAAACTCTAAACTAGTTCCAGATGACCTAGAAAGTTAAAATTTGGCTTCCAGATAGGTAGTTGAGTATACAAATACAAATACCAAGGAATAAATCAGAAACTAGCAAATTTTTATAATTTTATTATAATGTGTAATATTATACGAATCATTTCGAGTTACTTTTGACCCGTTCATAATTCGAGACCTATTTCACCTAAATACATGAAATTTGGCACATTTATTAAAACCCCTTAGCTTATTTAAAATTTAAAATTTTATAGATGTGGCTAAAACTGTTTTTGATACATTAACGTTTAAAAATCCGCATTTTGGTGACTGAGTCACTGACATAGGATTAAAAACATAATCTACTTCCAGATGGCCTAGAAACTAGATATTTTGCATCAAGGTAGACTATCAGGCGTATCTAAAGGAAAAAATCTAAAAACTGAAAGTTATTGATAATTAGTGAAACAAGTGAATTAGCGGTTCCACTGTGTAGAGTAATTTTACAAATAATAATGGGTATATTCATTATCTATAAACACTAATAATTTCTAGACAAAAAGTAATGATATCTTATCAAAAACATAAATGTAAAATGAAAGCCAAGTTAAAAAAACGATTGAGATCTAAATGGGTTCCAAGTTCTATGTAAAAAAGACTAAAATTTTAGTCACAGGGACATGCAATTCAAACTTTTAAAGCACCATGGCCGCCTATTTCTTGTACTTTGGAAAAAAGTAAGTTAGATCTATAACTCGTCTTCCAGATATATTTTTTGTTTCTGCTTGTGATTCTTCTTCAATAATCAAATCTTGTAAATCTTCTTCATCTTGTTCAACCTAAAACAAACAAACAATGCAGTGTCAAATTAAATTAGCTAGGGAAACTATCTAGTATCTAACAAATACCATAGTGTAAGCAAACAGAATAAGTTACCAGCAAAATTTGCTCTGCTCCCTCATCAACTTCCATCCCAGACAGATCGTATGTTTCTGTTAACGGCTGAAGTTCCTGATTTTGTAATTCTGAGTTTTGCTGGTTCCTGAACTGCCTGAAACATAATAACTTAAGTGAGCGAATGTAATGTTTTTGCTGCTACAGTCAGTAATAAGCCATACACAAAAATTCAAATGAGTCCAAACACGATGGTTCTACGCAGTGCCATCATTGAGATCCTTTACCCACCTTCGGAGTCCACCATCAGGTAGGTGACATCATCAGTCACCAAGGTCTCAATGAGACCTTTCAAATGAGTCCAAGCACGATAGTTCTACGTAGTGCCGTCACTGAGATCCTTTACCCACCTTCGGAGTCCACCATCAGGTAGGTGAAATCATCAGTCACCTAGGTCTCCATGAGACCTTTCAAATGAGTCTAAGCACGATGGTTCTACGTAGTGACGTCACTGAGATCCTTTACCCATTTTCGGAGTCCACCATCAGCTAGGGGAAATCATCAGTCACCAAGGTCTTAATGAGACCTTTCAAATGAGTCCAAACACGATGGTTCTATCTAGTGACGTCACTGAGATCCTTTACCCATTTTCGGAGTCCACCATCAGGTAGGTGAAATCATCAGTCACCAAGGTCTTAATGAGACCTTTCAAATGAGTCCAAACACGATGGTTCTACGTAGTGGCGTCACTGAGATCCTTTACCCATTTTCGGAGTCCACCATCAGGTAGGTGAAATCATCAGTCACCAAGGTCTTAATGAGACCTTTCAAATGAGTCCAAACACGATGGTTCTATCTAGTGCCGTCACTGAAATCCTTTACCCACCTTCGGAGTCCACCATCAGGTAAGTGACATCTTCAGTTACCAAGGTCTTAATGAAACCTTTAAAATGAGTCCAAACACGATGGTTCTATCTAGTGCCGTCACTAAGATCCTTTACCCACCTTCGGAGTCCACCATCAGGTAGGTGACATCGTCAGCCACCAAGGTCTTAATGAGACCTTTCAAATGAGTCCAAGCACGATGGTTCTATCTAGTGCCGTCACTGAGATCCTTTACCCACCTTCGGAGTCCACCATCAGGTAGGTGACATCGTCAGCCACCAAGGTCTTAATGAGACCTTTCAAATGAGTCCAAACACGATGGTTCTATCTAGTGCCATCACTGAGATCCTTTACCCACCTTCGGAGTCCACCATCAGGTAAGTGACATTATCTGTAACCAAGGTCTTAATGAGACCTTCAAAATGAGTCCAAACACGATGGTTCTATCTAGTGCCGTCATTGAGATCCTTTACCCACCTTCGGAGTCCACCATCAGGTAGGTGACATCGTGAGCCACCAAGGTCTTAATGAGAGCTTTCAAATGAGTCCAAACACGATGGTTCTATCTAGTGCCGTCACTGAGATCCTTTACCCACCTACGGAGTCCACCATCAGGTAGGTGACATCATCAGTCACCAAGGTCTCAATGATACCTTTCAAATGAGTTCAAACACGATGGTTCTACGTAGTGACGTCACTGAGATCCTTTACCAACCTTCGGAGTCCACCAATCAGGTAGGTGACATCATCAGTCACCAAGGTCTCCAAAAGCCTTTTCAAATGAGTCCAAACACGATGGTTCTATCTAGTGCCGTCACTGAGATCCTTTACCCACCTTCGGAGTCCACCATCAGGTAGGTGACATCGTCAGCCACCAAGGTCATAATGAGAGCTTTCAAATGAGTCCAAACACGATGGTTCTATCTAGTGCCGTCACTGAGATCCTTTACCCACCTTCGGAGTCCACCATCAGGTAGGTGACATCATCAGTCACCAAGGTCTCAATGATACCTTTCAAATGAGTTCAAACACGATGGTTCTACGTAGTGACGTCACTGAGATCCTTTACCAACCTTCGGAGTCCACCATCAGGTAGGTGACATCATCAGTCACCAAGGTCTCCAAAAGCCTTTTCAAATGAGTCCAAACACGATGGTTCTACGTAATGCCGTCCCTGAGATCCTTTACCCACCTTCGGAGTCCACCATCAGGTAGGTGACATCATTAGTCACCAAGGTCTCCATGAGACCTTTCAAATGAATCCAAACACGATGGTTCTATTTCGAAATTCTCAAGATAGCTAAAACGTTAAAAAAATAAACACACTAGAAATAATGTACTCAATAGGGTAGGTACTTACCAATAGTTTTGGAGAGTTCGGTCACGTTTCACTTACATTTTATTCATTATATTAGCCACAGCCAGGTTACTCTATGATAGGGTCAATAAACTAAACGAAATTATAATCTACTTTACATATATTTACAAACTTAATTTTTATTGTTCTTTTACGAAATATTTATATTTGTACTATTTACAATATGACTTCATTCAAAATTTTTTCAAAACATGAGGTTTTAGTTTTTATTTGGAAAAAATAGCGCGCGTACAATCCACCCGTCACAAGAGTCATCGAGACACTGATGTATCGCGTTGCGAGACTCCCGAGCACGCGACGCAGAGCTAAGCGGGGGTGCTCAAGCGGGGTACTGGTGAAGTTTTGGGTTTTTATTCATTTTTTCAAAATATTAAAATAATTAAGAAAAAAAAAACCATACAAATTGTGAAACACGTCATTACATATTTTTTAGTACAATATTCATGCCGAACTATTTAACCGTTACAGAGAACATTTACAATTTAGGTTGAAGAAGGACCTATTTAACAAATTTTTTTCCCAATATTTGGGAGAGGTTATTAAAATTTTAAATAATAGAATATCATTGTGATGACCTTCCGTATACCATATATTTTTTATATGGAAATCGCACAAAAGGATTCATCTGCAATCTTCTTCAAACTTACAGTATTTTTAAGATTTGAGCGAGCCAATCCCCTTAATGCGTTTAGCAATCGATAGTATGGGGCAAAGATGGGGATTAATATTATATTTGGTATGTAAATACCAAGGATTAAAAACCGGGCAAGTGCGTGTCAGACAACGCGCAATGTAGAGTTCCGAAGTAGTAAGCTTATCGACAACTACTCATTTTAACTACTTTATACTATACTTACTTTATACTTTTTACTACTTACATTTTAACTACTTACTAACATAGCCGTGATAGTTTTCCTTGTAAATTCATCATATAACCTACTTTTGAGAATTTTTTTATTTGTCCAACTCCAACCGCTTAGTCGGCAGGAGGGGGACACTTGACTCTAAACAAATTTAGCAATTTAAAGTCAAATATTTCGTAAACGGACCCTTAAATCCAAAAATTATCTTAGAAGACCCATATTATTTTTGAAAGACCTTTTCAACGATACCCTACACTATAGGGTACGCGACGAATAAAAAAAAACATCCTCATGTTACCTGTAGGGGAGGTACCCTGAAAAAAATTGTTTTTCAACATTTTATTCTATGATTTTGGAGTTTTAATAAATATATGTATACCTATCCATGACAAATCACAGCACTAAGGCCGGCGCCAGACATAGCTTCAAACATGTGAACATTGCTTTGGTTGATATGTATAGCACGGGACTTTGAGTATTTGTTCAAAGTTTGATCAAAGATTTGCACTTTGCCAAGCGGTGTCGGTTTTTTAGCGCACATCAAAGCGTTCAAAGTTGCGTCGCCTGCCACAATTAGCGCAAAGTCCTGTCCAGTTGCGGGACAGGACAGCTGCGATGGTGAAAGGTCGTGTGCGGTAGGTAGTTGATAGAATACTTAATCCGAACAAAACTACTTGGTATGCCATGATTATGACTTTAGATCATCCAACTGGACATTGGAAGACATTATAATGCACACCAAGTACAGCAAATTTTTTTATTTATACTTTTTACAGCAATTTTTTTTTCTAACGTAAAACGGTTATGTACCTACTTGTTTTTCGCATGTAATAAATAATTACAAGCACTTAAATAATAAAGGCATTCACAATTCTACGTCCATCTTGTTTGACGTCTACCAGCATACTGTGAAGAAAAACGATTGCAAAACATGCCTGGCAGGTTGCGCAAATATGTGTTCAAAGGTCTTTGCAAAGTCCCTCAAAGCAATGTTCACATGTTTGAGCTATGTCTGGCGCCGGCCTAAGGATCTCGGCGCTTTGCTTCGGAAAGACGGATGGACATGGAAAGTGGGTTCCGATTTTACTTCGGAATCCTAAAAATCACTAAATGTTGTCGTTTCACTCATTAAACAAAAATCAAATGCAATTTACTACTAACAAGGAAAAAATATCATGCCGTATTATCTGCACTTGCGTGACTAATTACTATTTTATTATAATCCTATGCTACCACACAAAAAATAATGGGCGTACCTAAGAAGATCAGCGCCGACGCACGTCCGCTGCAAAAAAAAAAAAAATGTCACCGAACGGAAATGGCGGGAATGTGATCGCAAAAACTCTTTTATACCACCAACAATAATAAGGATACAATTGGTACTAAATAGATTTAGAATCTTGCGTCAAGCCGGAATTAGATTGACAGCTTATTTTACGGGATAGACCTACGTGTTGTTTGGGATACCATCCGTATGAATGGTGCAGCGGTAGTTCAAAGTAATTCTAAGTCAGGATCCTGTTTCTGATGGCACAATAGGTAGGCATATCTAATAGATAATACGTGGAGACAAAATAGGTATCGCAACTTTGTCAATTAAATCAATTTCGTTTACGAGTTTTGCGGCCAGAAATAACTTTTACCTACCTACCTTATATTCGTATATCCAAACGACTCCAGCTAGACTCCAGATATCGTTCAGCTGGAGACTTAATTGAGAGCCAATTCTTTCTTTCTTTTTTGTTCTCTCTTTCTTGGCTGGCAACGCATGTCATTTTAGTGTTGCCGCAATAATGTCAATGGGCGACAAGAGCCTCTTACCATCAGGTGGATCGTCAGCTCGTTAGTCGGCTATTTCCATAAAAAAATTATAAATATAAAAATGCGCCAAAATTGCTGGTCAACATTTGTTGTGAAATTAGTATTTAATGAGCATTGGTTCAATCGGAAAGTCAGTGGTTAATGAATATTTTTTTATGTTAATATACATTGCAACATATATGTACCTTGTTAGATAATTCTAGTTACAAGAGCTGAATCGTACTTATTTAAAAATAGCTGACCCGGCGAACTTCGTATCGCCTAAACTATTTTCTTCTTCTAAAATAAAAGTAGCCTAAGTTACTCCTTGTTACATCAGCTATCTGCCAGTGAAAGTCCCGTCAAAATCGGACCAGCCATTTCAGAGATTAGCAACAGCAGACAGACAGACAGACAAAAATTGTAAAAAATGTTGTTTTGGTATATGTATCGTGTATACATCCAAATGCACTTAGTAAAAAGCGGTTATATTAATATTACAAACAGACACTCCTATTTTATTTATTTGTATACATAGATGTATAGATTATCCTAAATTCTATCGCATCGTTATAGTCCTGACCATATGCTGAAGAAACAGTATTTGGCTTGCTATCTTCTTTTTTCTAATTGAACCGTAATGTTAACTTACCTATTAGGTGACAAGAAATCCTTAAAAAATTGGTTACATCCGCTAAGTTAACTTAACTGTCATAATTTGGCGTGATGTGATGGCTTGACGCGCGCACGCACAAAAAATGGCAGATGGTCTACACCTGACGCGTAGGTCATACCGCAAAGCTTCTAAAGTAGTTAAAAAAGTAAACTTATGACTCATAAGTATACATACTTTTTTACTTATGGCTCATAAGTATACTTTTTTGAGAATCTTACGCCCCAACTCAGAGTCACTAACGATTACTTAAATCGCTCCTTAGCACAGAATTTGTATGGTGATTCTTTACTAAGGAGCGATTTAAGTAACCGTTAGTGACTCTGAGTTAGGACGTTAGAACTGTTAACTGTAGAAGCCTTTTGATAGCGGCCAGCAATTAGGGAAGTCAAGACGATATTATTATGATGTCTTCAATTCTCGTTGCAAAAGCTGGGTCAAAAAGTGTCATTAACTCAGTGTAATTTCAGATGTAAATATTAATTAATATCCTAATAATATCAAGCAGTAATATGCGTTTTACGCATTGTAAATGTATATTGAAATTGTATTATAATTAATAATTTTTTGAAGAATATTATTGTTGATATTATGTACATTAGCACATAGGTACGCATCTGACTAAAATTAAAATCGTAATCTACACTACCGTATAAAAAAAGTAAAAAAACAAAAACGAGAGGCTGGTAAGTTGAGAAGGATTAACTACGCGCGCATGCGTTATTTTTTTTTCTAAAATACTACTGAAGTAAGCTTCCGTCCACGTGGCGAGTATCGACGGCTGAGTTTTTTGTACATATTTTTAAGTTTAAAGTAGGCAATCGTGTGTGAATTGGAAAGTTTATAAAGTCTTGGATATTATGATGACCTTCGATGATGGCGCTTCGAATTATCGCCTACTAACTGTACCTATTGCTTATTATGGATTATTTTTCATAACCGAAATGATTTGATTCAATTTTTACTGAAGCGTTCAGGTCCAAAAAAGTAAAAAAAAAAACAGTAAAAATCTTAAACCAGCTCCACACAAAATTACAACCAACACAAAAGACACAGATAGGCCTGGCATAGAAGTAGTTTAAAATTTTATAATATTATGCGCGCTCAACTAATATTTTACTATCCTTGCGATGATCTTACAATTGACACACGACGGACGGATGAACGTTTCCGACATCCCTGATAATGGTAGGTACATCCCTGGTAACAATTATGTATGGCTGGCGAGAAGAAATGGCGCCGGAACAAAAGCGCGGGAAGGACGTCCTCTTTATTGTGTCTGTGGGCGCCGGCCTGTCAGGAAATGGACCTCCGGCGGTCAACGTGGACAACGTGAATAATCTCATCTGTGGTTTATTCATTTAGATGTTTTGCATAATTATATTTTTTATTTACCAGTCTGCTCTGATTTTCAGTAGGTGGTGTCAGTCGTACCTACAAAGTGGAGAAGAGAATGTTGAGGTGGTCAGAAGTCTAAAGTGGCATAAACGACAGAAAAGTATAGGCATGTGATGAGGCGAGAAGAAAGGCATGTGACCAGACGAGTGATGGACATGACTTTGGATGGACGAAGTGGAAGAGGAACAACCAAAGAAAGGATGGATGGATTGTGTGAAAGATGATATGAAAGATAAGGGAGTTAATCTAGGTTGACGGCTAATAGAGAAGTATTGAAGTAAAAAACATACTGCGCCGACTCCAAATAGAATTGAGTTGTTTCCTAAAAATTTTTTTGTTATAAATGGAAAGTTCATATATAAGTTTTATAACAAAGTTATTTTAGTTTTTTTTTATTCGCTATAATTTAAAAGTTACATCAAATCAAAAATACGTTTTTGAATCCAGTACCGAAAACACGCCGACAATTCCCGAATAGAACCGAGCGCGCGTGTGACGTCACTTTGTTAATTGCTATTCATTGCAGCATACAGCTGATACTGTGATTTGACTTTTAACTGATAAAATCTTGATATTATCGTCAATATATTGATAAATATATCAAAAATGCTAAACCTTAAAAGTTATCGTGCTTGTTTTGTACCATTATGTGTGAAAACTACAAAAAAAACAACCCAAAGATATTGTTAAATGTGTACCTGTGACCTTTTCCCGAGGAATAAGAGGTAAAATTTTAGTTTTCGTTCATAGATTCGCTTTTAGGGTTCCGAAGTAAAATTGGAATCCTTATAGTTTCGTCATGTCCGTCCGTCCGTCCGTCCGTCCGTCTGTCCGTCTGTCTGTCCGAAGCAAAGCGGACAGACCCTTACTGCTAGAAAGCTGTAATTTGGCATGGATATACATATTTATTAAAACTCCAGAATCGTAGAATTAAATATTGAAAAACATTTTTTTCAGGATACCTCCCCTACAGGCAACGTGAGGATGATTTTTTTATTCGTCGCCTACCCTATAGTGTGGAGTATCGTTGAAAAGGTCTTCCAAAAATATTATGGGTCTTGTAAGACCATTTTTGGAATTAGGAGTCCGTTTGCAAAATGTTTGGCTTTCAAGTGCTAATTTTGGTTACAGTCAAGTGTCCCCCCCAACTGTTGACTAAACGGTTGGAGTTAGACAAGTGAAAAAATTCTCAAAAATAGGGTACTTATATGATGAATTTACAATGAAAACTATCACTGCTATGTTAACATAAGTATGAGTCATAGTCGATAAACTTACTACTTCGGAACCTTACATTGCCCGTGGCCTGACACGCACATGCCCGTTTTTTTATAAAACAACTCATGGTTTTATTTTATTAGGTTAGGAATTCAATCAGGATCTGATGATGGGTCCTGGGGCTACAAAGTGAAACACGTGGTAGAACAATGATAGATAGAGTAAAACGGAACCGTGTTTGAAGATATTAGATAATATTATCGTTAACATTGTAAAACCAGTAGGTACATAAATATAATAACGCTTCACACTCATAGCCCCATACTAGGATACCCAGTGTCGTGGGCGCCATAGACAACACAAGGACACACACTCAGACCAAGAACAGAAATACAAACTAATCATTCAAACCATCTCGCAGCATCCACCTCGCATCGAATCCAAACCAGGACCCTTGACTTAGCGATCTGGAGTGGTAACGATTCGCCACACGAGTCGTGATCATTGACCAACTTGGCGTATTTCGGAGACAAAAAAATTATATATTGTACCAGTTTTATGTATAAAGCGCGTACAGACCCATACCACCGCAGTAGGTTTCCCTGTGTCGCGGGTGGCATGGTCAACACAAATAACACGTCACTATAACACCCAAGACCCGAGTACAAATAATTATTTGTCACATTTTATTAGATATGGCCGGGAATTGAACCTGGGACCCTCACTTCGCAGGCTGGATCGAATCGCTATCAACTAGGCTATAGGGTCATCATATGTATGTACCTACTACTAGCATAGAATTTCTGTAGTATTGCATTGTGCGTTTTTTTATTAATCACATTCTTCACTTCTCTCAGGATCCATATCTGAAATTTAGGTAGACGAAGTCGCGGGTAGAAGCTAGTTGTATGATAAATGAAATATAATTTTATCATACAACCCTGATTTATACCCCTAACACCCTGCCCTGATTTCTCCCAGACACGATTTACCAGTTAACAGTGTAACCTTATCTAAATTTATTTCTTGTGTACAATCAATAGACAATTTTATTATAATATTTAATGAAGAATAAATCATTTAACATTTAAATTTACAATAAAATTACGTGGTATGAATATCTTTTTGCACTAAATTTCGGATATTTTTACTCAATTCACGTAGAAGCTTCTAACACTGTGTAATTGCTTTAACAAAATGACGTCACTAACATGGCGACCAAATCTGGCGCGTTTGTAGTCACGTGATTCTTTTTGAACTTTTATCAATTTTGAATTCATTATTATTAATATTAAAAATAGTTTTTAAGCGTTTTTAACAATGCCAATTAATATAATTTGTGTTAAAGATTTAAAATACATTTAAAAGAAAAATATTTTTTTTTAAATGAACAACTCAATTATGAAATGGGCAGGATGATGATGCCGTAGCCGTCAACCACCACCCTAACACAAAAACTAGTAGCTAGCCAGATGTAAATGGGAAATCAGAATTTTTTCACATTTTTTTTTCCCCCAAACTCCTTAGAATTCCAGTTAATCCTATTTCCTATTAATATTAAGTACGATATACTTATATGTGAAAGTTTGTGAGAAGTGTGGGAACATATAGATTTGTTACTCTTTCACGCAAAAACTACTGAATGGATTTTAAGAAATTTAGCATAAAAGGTCTAGAAATATTATTTATTAATTATTATCCCGGTAGATAGTGCATAATAAATTAGCCCTTTTCGTGACAAAAGTAGGTATGTATGTACGTATTGGTACACTCTTATGCTTATTAAGAAGTAGGGATGTGATACTGAAAAGCGTTTAAATAATTAGATACGACAGTGCCCATTTAGCAGTAAAACTTTCATCATCCGGGATACCGTGCCGGTTCCGGAAGCACATCCGATCATAACTGGATTACACTTGTTAAGTGTTTGAAGGCAACCGCTTTGTTAATTGGTTTACAAAAGTAGCAGGCTGTGCTTCATTTGAATTGTGATTGGGTTAGAATTCTATAGGTAGATTTATGAACCATATTTGTATGGAGCATGTCGCATTATGTTAATAAAATTAAGTTTTAGGCTACGAATTCAGTTTAACAGGTTTTACAGGGTACTTATTTAGGCTCTCTTCAGAGGAGCAAAACATTAATTATTTACTTTTGCAATGGCCCAGTCTTCTCGATAGTGGATTTACGTATGAACATGCTATCCAGGCTCTTCAGAATAGATACACCCCAATAAAACTATGTATAGAGGGAGGTTAGAATACTTCCTCTATGTATGCGAGTTTCATATTGAGCACTAGTTTTAGGTTCTAAGATCGATTTCGTAAATGTCATTATGTCCATCCAGGCCGTGAGCCCTGGATGTAGAACCATTAGTTGTATGGATGAAGCCCATCCTTAAGATTGACACAATTTGGGCTATTAGTGTATCGTGTATAAAGGGTAAGTGTGTTTTGAAAAATTCAAGTTTATATAGGGTAAATTACACAACAATAATTACACAAAATACTTTATTACATCATATTATCTACACACTGTCACGTCTACTCATACATTGCAAAACTAGTTTCTGATCAACTTTATACGCTATTACATTATTATAAGGCTGCTTTTCCGAAACTCTCTTCAGAACACACGCTTAAAACTACTTTTATGATTTTATCCGGCATTCTCTTTATTAGGTTAGCCGGGGCAATGCGACCACGGGGGGTATAGTATTTACTTCCGGGCAAATATTAACACGTCAAAAAATTCTTTCGTTATAGTATGATAACGAATAATCGATTTTAACAACTTGCTAATTATAAACAAAATTTAACCAAAATTGCAATAATTTGTTTAATTACATTTCCATTTAAATATAAAAAAAAATTAAGATACCTACAATATATTGTTTTTTTTAATTGTATTACCTATTTTGGCGTTTCACTCGCATGTTGTAGGCAATAATTTCATGGTAATAGCCCGAAAGCGATAGAAAATCTACAACCCAGTGATAAAATTTGCCCCAGATGTCCTACAGGTATTTACATTGTATATTTCTAACACACTATAGTAGTCGCAATAACTCGCTGCATTCGTTGACATAAACTGCGAGCAGAGAGATGTATAGATTTAGAACCAGTAGATTCTTCCTTACATTTGACAGAGCGAGATCGCCAGTTACAAAATCTGGTTTGTTGCTCCTACATGAAAGAAAGGGACAAAAATATTGTTTTTAGTCCCCGTCACCGTGGCCGATTATAATATTATACATATACATAATTATCTTATTGTTTGTCACAAGTGGAAACAATGGTGTGAGTGTGAGTGAACAAATAATGAAGAGTGAGTTGGCTATTTGGAGATTTAAAGTTTCAGTTTGTTTTTTAAACAGAAAATCGTAGTAACTTTAAGTATATGTATAAGTTTAAGTACGATGGTGGGTAACAGTATTCTGGGCTGCTTATTAAATTTTGTTACATTTCTTTTAAAATAACCTCAAAGAAACATAAATTATCCGTCTTGTGTGCGGCCACGCCGTGGCTGAATCTATTTTCCTCCTCGAAAAAACTGCATCTATGGAGCGATGCATATTCCGTGCTCATTCGCACGCCCTGCTCGCACTTTATGTCAACGAGTGCAGCGAAATACTGCGACTTTAACTGATACTGAAACTCAAAGGACATAAAAAATAAATTATAATTAATCTATGTCACTATGGAAGCTTCTCTGTGTGATATGAGTAAATAAATTAATCACTTACACATCCACTAACTTTAAAATCATACGTAATTATTATGGAACCTACTTATCCTTTACTTCAATTAAGGATAAATTTATTATTTTCTATTAATTTAATCATCTTTAATTATCTTGTAACAGTTGTAACGGTAGATTTTCAAAGACATACCTAATAATTAATCTAACAAATATGACAAGAAGTGTAGTTAACATTATCTTTGATTTTTGAGTGACGTGCAGTTACAGCTAGTGTAATATGATCACTTATCGCCAGTAAAGGAGAGATAGGTGATGAAAAACGTTATTGAATGTACCATCCGGCATGTAATTGATTAATTGGTGTTGACAAAAAAGACACCTAACAAAAATCTAAACTTTTCGCGAAATCGGGATATTACCTATCTCACATAACGATTGATGACGAGAGGAAGAATACAAATTATACAACAATGTTAAGAGTATTGAAATAACTGCTCGATATTCGGAGATATTTATTATTTTCTTAAAACCCCATTTTACCTCCTTTGTTTCACTCACCCTATCATAATATTCAAAGTCGAACGACTTTGCTCTACTTAGATACATGCCGGAGATACGAAAACACCTTAAGAAAAGAGGATTAAAAGGAAATTTTCATTGAAGCTTGCACAATATAATGGTTCTTAAAATTCACATACATTTCCTATTCTTAAAACATCCCATCAGAACAAAGTAAAAAAAAATCTTTCGAGGAGGTTAAAACTATAATTAATATAAGCATCAAATCAGTTTTAAAAAAGCATTTGTGTATTTGAAGAAATAATAATGTATCCTAATTTTTAAAAGCTTAACGACATGGCTCATTTTACTTAAGTAAACGATTCAACTTTCAAAATCAAATCAATCTTAAAAATAAATGTAACTTACAACGAATCTCTTAACAACCTATAATAGGAAACTTAAACAGATTTTGTTCAAAAATAATACTGTTATATTAAATCAAGTGGGTCATCAGTATTTCTTAATACTTCTATTTTTGTTCTGCTAATACAAAGTGCAATTGTAATATTTATAGAAAAACCGCTGAAACGAACTACTTGCTTTTCATCACTGTGTAAATCTTAGTAATTTTATTATACCTATGTAGTATATTTTTAAAGCGATTATTCAATTCAGAACATTAAACGGACTAGGGATGGATCTAGAGGGGCAAGGAGTGCTAGGGGCTCAATTCCCCCCGAAAAAAAAATATTTTAAGCCCTTCCCCTACAAATGTCGTAGATCCATTACTCAAACCCACATTACCTAATCGGAAAAGTAACTGAGCTCTTTAGGTAAACACACAAGCTAGCATTGAGGTCGCTTTATAAAACTATTAAGAAATATTGATTGCTTTCGTGTTAATAATAATAGCTAGCATTAAGCTGCCATTTTTATTTTAACAGATTCAAAATTAACATGAAACCCTATAAAAAATTAAATCACAAAAGTCCTTAATAAGTAATTAACTTCTTAATAACTCAATAAAAACGCAAAGATTAAAATGATGATTATTTAATTCCTAATTGTTAATTAAAAAGAGGTCCACGACCATTTATAATACTTTCTATTTTGTGTCAAAATACCGAACTACATTTTTGTTAAATTAACACGTTTCTATCATAGATTAATCACATTTATTTTATTTATTACAAATGCATTCCTGTTTAAAATACATATTTTTACACAGTATCTGTATTGCCAGTAAACTAAGTTATAAAATTAAATTTATACAAAAATAAGTTTAAAATTAAACTTGATTAATACTCACCCAAGTCTTTTAAAACTAAAATTAAATGTTACTAAAAAAATTTGTTGATACATTTTTGTACATAATTGCAAAATAAGACATGCAATGCAAAGGTAGTTTGCGAAAAGTATCTTATCAAATGAATATCTACTGGCAATACAATATAATGGTTCTACGCATAATTCCTATTATAATATTTACATATTTATTACAAAACTACTGAATTTTAGTTAATTAAGCTAAGAGTATACTAAAGACAGCGAAGTAAAAAAGATCAAGTAGCTTTTTTTTACAACTCAATAGATGTCGCTACCAGGTTCCACTATATTCTAAGTACATACCTCACTTTATAAATATGTTGCCAGTTAAAGTTAATCTATTGTACAACCCCGGACAATTAAATAGGGGTTGCCTATAAGGTAGATTTTAGTCTTTCAAGATTCAGACGACTGAAATTAACTGAATTATACCTAAAGTACTAAAATATTCCCGTTTCTATTCAGCTAATACTACTTGGTTAAGAAAAATATATTGCATATCTATTGCCGGTTATATAATTCATAAAAATACATCAACTCATTACCTTTTAATAATATATTATTATTATCAATATTATCATGTATTGATTGAACCAGTACCTAGTATATATGTTTAAATATATAATAAGGCATGTGCTTATTGCAATGATGTAAGTAAACTACGTCAAAATACATACCTACTACAAATATTATACACACGAATATCGCTGAATTTTTTTCATAAATCTTTTGAGATCTGCCAACAAAGAAAATTATTTAAATTATAACGATCTTGCTAAAGTTACAATACCTTCATTTTGGTTGTATTTTCATGACCACCATGAGCATGGTAGGTAATAAAAAAAGTCATACTAATTCAATAAGTAAAATGCAAAGTAAAAGTATTCAAAGTAAAGAATAAAATATATGGTGTAAACATAAAAAAAATAAGAAAAGTAAATAAAAAATGCTTTGTCTAAAATACGTTGTTGTTGTAGGTACCATTGAGCCAAGGTAAAATGATCTAAGTAATTTTAATAAATAGTACCTACGATAAGAGTTAATACTGTTTTATTTTATAACCGTTACTGCCAGATTTTAAATCTATTTTAAATTTTATGCCTAATTATATAACAATGACATAACTCAGGTACAGTACAGCTGTACAGATACATCCAATCGTATTTGTAAACGCAATTACTGAGATTCCCTTAGTATATTTACGAATATATACTTCAATATTATAGACATGGATCCAGCTTTAATATTTTGTACATATACAAATTTAAATGCCGTTGTAACATTTTAATGTTTTAATATCGACATTACAGAGCATTGATTAGTAATAGATACTGTAGAACTAGGCTACATAAGGCTTAAGACTGTCAGGCAGAGAGCGTGGAGGTTCGTGATCACGTCGCGTGTTGATCGCGTGTTCTTGGCGTGCCAACTACTATGACAATTTAGGGAACACGCCGCACAGAATCTGCCACGCGAAGCTTAGCGTGGCAGTTTGTTATATGAGACGCTTTAAAAACAAGAATATTAGGTATAAAATCGCGTGACACTTTGCTCTCTGTTTGACCCGGCCTTTAGTAATTTTCCGCATGGATTATTAGCGCAAAAATCTATACGCTTTGTCACACTGACAGCTTAAAAATCAGTTTAGCGTTTTACACAAGCTCACAAAACCACATTGTCCAGTATTCTCGAGACTGTGCCTCCGTCTAGTACTAATAAAATCTTCTCACAGTTTCAAGCCGTAGTCGTGTCGTCCTCGGATCGTATCCCGATCGTCTCCGGCAGTTTAAAGTGCTGCATGTTGAACACTGGCAACTGCTCCGGACTGTTGCACGTCTGGATAGGTTGAGTCGGCTGTTGAAACACATTTACACGTAAAATTGACATCCGATTGAAATCTTATAAAAAAGGCATTAGTAATTAGGTACATCATAATGGAGAACAGACTGAAAAATAATCGAATAGTTCTCTATACACTATACACTTCCTTCTATGCTCTGTGAGTGAGAAATTACCCTCAATTTTGACAAAATTAAATTACAAGAAATTCTGACTTAGGTCCTTGTCTGAGGGAAATTCCCTAGAGTTAGTGTTGTTTCCTTTTGGGTTAAATAACGCTGTTTAAATACGGAAATCCAAAGATTCTAAATAAGTATGATGAAATATATAGTAGATATTAAGTAAGAATATTATTGAACATGTTTGATTTGATTACATTCAAATTACCTACTTGGGCACTGCGACCTCGCCGACGACGCGGTAATATGCCTTTACGAGCCATGAAAAATCTGAAACCAAAACGTTGAACATTAACAATGTCTTGGTGCACAAGAGATATGTATGGGTTGTTCAATCTTTATGGTTGAACATATAGTCTGTGGTAGCGGTGTGTGGTTCTATTTTATATTTTATCTACAATAACTATTGTCTGTGAATGTCTCTCTCTACTCGCTATGGTTTTCTCTCTTTTTTCTTCCTCTCTCCGCTACCGTTGCCGTTTCATGTTCGCGCTCTTTGATATTGTAGGTACTAAATGAACCAGTGCTTAAATAAATACAGTCTTAAAGTTTCTCGCATGTTTTATTATAGGTACATGGGTGAATACATTATATAACTTCTTCATGAACTTCTTCATGTTTAATCCTGGTCCTGACTGTATGCCGATTCAATAAAATGGATTTAGGTAATGTTGGCAATTATCTATTCTGTGATAAATTTTGTGACGTTTGATCACGGCCGAATATTTTTTCGGGTCTTTGTTGTTTGTTGACGATCCGTAGGGCGTAATGGATATCATATCGGACCACCGCGCCGTACGAAGGGTCCTGGATTCGATTCCCAGTGAGGCAGAAGTTTGAATGATGAGATCGAACTTCTGTTCTCGGTCTGGGCGTGCGTGTTGTCTTTGTGTGTTGTCCACGGCACCTGCGACACAGGGAATCCTTGTGGGGCTATGAGTGTGCCTGTAGCGTTATTTATCTCACCGTATAGTGGAGATGGGTATGTTGAACTGCTCGGAGACGGTCTGGAAGGTGAGCCCGCGCGACACGCAGTCAGCCGCCTGCCGCAGCACCACTTCGCTGCGACGGATACGCTTGTTCATACTGCACTCGCTCGGCGCTTGCAAGATTTGGTTTGACTGTAAAGTTTGGATAAAAATATTTTCGGTAAAAAGTGATACAGTTGTATTAAACATGAATATTAAATGATACAAATAAGTACTACCTGTGTACAAAAATGTCTCGTAGTTTTAATATTTTTGTATATACCTAATTGTATGGTGTGCATAAATTATGAAATAAAAATATAAATAAAGTACGAATGGTAAATTTATTCCATATACTATTGTTTTGAGGACCAAGTATGAGGTAAGAAGGTAAAAAATTCAAAATCATTTATTCATTTAAGTGTCACTGTTACACTTATGCCATGTACCTATAGTAGTCGCAGTATCTCGCTGCACTCTTTGACATATTGCACGCTCACTCGCACTTAAGTCTTAGGTCTAAGGGTGAGTGAGCGCGCAATATGTCAACGTCAGGTTCGGCCGTGTGTAGAGTACTGTCACCTTTCTGCTTTGGACTCGATGGAGAGACGTGCGAAGAGGCTCATTGGTGACCCAGTTTTGGTTGAGACCAATCTTCAAAGCCTCGAGCACAGGCGCAGAGTAGCCAGTCTCTCGGTTTTCTACAGGGCACATTTCGGAGAGTGTGCGCAGGAATTGTTTGAGATAATTCCCCCATCTCCGTTTCTCCATCGAACGACACGACGCACGGCGGGTATCCATCCTTTTGTCGTGAACATCCCGCCGGTACGAACGACGCGGTTTACCTCGTCATTCGTTATACGCACCGCGAAGGACTGGAATAACTTGCCTGCGTCGGCGTTCCCGCCAACCTATGACGTGGATGTCTTCAAGAAAAGAGTGAATAGGCTTTTACTAAGTTAATGTGCTCACCATCTTGGACCACATCTCCACTTACCATCAGGTGGGATTGTGGTCAAGCATTAACTTATTAGTGTAAAAAAAAGAGTGCAGTGAGATAATGCGACTACTATAAATGTAACTTAAAGTTTCTTGTGGTGCCCACATATTAATCGATCGTTACGATGCGATTCTACAGTGGATCGATGGCACCGTGTGAGTACCCTTATTCTCTAAAGCTATTTAGCTGCAATGAAGAAAACAGTCAGAAATATAATTTCATTTCTGGCAAAATATGGCAGCACTAAAACCGAAACAAAAATTTAAATTTAATTTAAAAACTACGTGTATGGTTGTCATCTCACCGGCCTCTCCCCGACGTGTATGACATTGACAGCTGGCACACAGTCCGGACTTAGCGCCATGATTGTGGGCCGGACTTCAACGAAGGGGCCCCGTGGCGTTGCTGACTGTGAAGGAGACGTTGGCTGGAAAATATTCAACTTGATAGTGCAGTAAGGAGTAAGTAGTAAATGATGATAATATGTCACTCTCCACTTTTGCAAGCACAGTTAGACTTGTTTGGGCAGTTTGGCCAACTGGGTTGGCATAGTTAAGAAGAGAGGGTTGTAAAACGTTTGACGTGAATTTTAAAGCAAATTAACTAACGTACCAAACAATACTATACACAGAAGGTACAAACATTTTGAGGGGAAGTTCATACGGTTGCAAATGACATTTTGACGGTTTGTTTAAAATTTACCAGTTTCTGCCTTGCACATGCGCTTCTAGGTTTATGCCAGTTAATAACGTGTAAATTACTTACAATTTTATCGACTACTTCTTTGCTAAAAAGGTTAATGAACTTACTGAACTGAGTTGGTGTATAATAAAGGCGGGTGGCTCGTCTCGCGTGTCGTACGTGTGGTCTTGAGGAATGCTGGGTCTTTCTTCTTCTGTATCAGACGGACTGTCGTACTGACACTGCACGTTGGCTATCGCGAATTCTGCAGACAGATCACTTTATTTTCATCATCACTTCTATGTATTAGTTAATATGGATAATATGGTACGTAGAGGGTGAGATCTGCAAAGCCACTGATATTTCCAACTGCACCGAAATTTCACTCAATCGTGAACATTTAGTTGGGACAAACTCTCACAGAAAGTCCATACGTATACTGTACAATAATTTAGGCCTAGAAAATATAAATATTCATCATTAATTGTACCGATCATTGAATACATTTCACTTTAAATAATAACATTTAACTGAAAATATTCAAAATCTAGAAATTTCACCAACCTTATCCAAGCGAGAAACTGTTATACTTATGGTAGCAATCTTTATAGAAAACACAAAAAATGTTTGTACGGATGTCTTATTTAGACTCGGAAACCATCCAACCGCTGCGGTCCAAACTGGTTTCAAGAAAGGCTAAAATGCGAGGATGGTTTGAGACCATTAAAACAATGCATTAGGCACATTATAGATTTTCGACTTTTCTCATACAACATTTCTTAGCGTAGTAGCACACGCCGGGTATCCACTAGATCCTTTATACAAAAATATTCACTTTAAAAATCTTATAATAGCTATATTCAACAGGCAATCAGGCATATTTTAAGAGTTGAATTATGTAATAGTTGAAATCCTTATAAAGTAATAAGTTATTAAGAAAATTTGAGTAAGTAAGCGTGTGTTTTTGGTTGGAGTTCTACAAGGTTCCACATTAGGTCAATGGGAACGCTCATATATGATATATCAGTACCTTCAATAAAAGAAACACATTAAAATAATTATATTCTGGCAAGTACACGTGATAGCGAAAATGTAATTTAATCTGAAAACTGTGCTGCTAACGTTTCATTTAATTAATAATGTTTGGAGCGTTTTACTTACTGGAGATAGTCTTCTAAATAAAGTAACATAACAATAAATAATGGGGTAGGAATACACTTAAAGAAAAAACTTGCTATGATGAAAAGATTTATTTTCATAAATTATTACAGTTGACGCCCTTACATTACCTATATTGGCTTTACATGAATTATTTATCTCTCCCTTATAGTCTAATATGCGATTGATACGCTAGAATTAGGGCATCATTCCATGTTCTACTCTATTTTTAAGACGAAGACGTTTTTTTTCTTTTAATTTCACATATTTAATTTCATTTAAACTATATTATCTTCAGCGACCAAGAACATGAAATAAAAATCATTATAATTATGATATAATACAAATTTTAATTTAAAGAAGAACAAATTTTGGTGCTAACAACAACAAAAAAAAAATGTAACGTAATGTTCTTGGAAGTTAATATAAACCAAGTTATGAGATGTGTTGCCACGTAATAAAAATAATTATTAATGGTAGTTTATGATGAACAATGAAGTTTAGTAAAATCGTCGCTATAAACTTTGCATTTAACACATTTTGGTACACTGGCTATAACAAAAGACTTAACATAATAATTAACTTGAAAACCCATACCATTTATATTTTGCCAAAGCCTCCGTTTACCATATTGTAATAATATATAAATAGACGCGTCATGCATTTAGTACGCTGGTAAATTTATTATCACTATAAAATCTATTATTATTTCTCACAATAAATATGGCGCTCAATACGAGGAGATATTCTTATTAAAACGGTGTAAAATCTACCTTTGTGTAAAAATATAATAAGTGTCTATTGTTTTTTTTTCAATCGTAACATTTATAAAGACTTCATCGAAAATTAACGGTTTGAAATCTTTCAGTGTTAATTTAATATTTTTTTAATATAATTAAAATAAATGGTAGATTACTAAAACTATTAAGTACTGTCACTTACTAGGGAAGTCGGAAATAAAATATTCGCGGTATATTATAAAGCTGAGAAAATATACAGCACATTCTCTGTGTGTGAACAAAATAATTATAATAATCATTAAGTTAATCTTACCACTCATTATGCAATTTTTGATCTTTTTAGCGGCTTCGACAACATGAGAAAAATATCATTCAATTTGTAACATCGTTTTGAAGTCTCCAGTTTTAAGGCAATGAAAAATAAATAATACGTTTTACATATTGTATAATTTAAAACTGGTAACACTAAATAGATGTAGGGTATTACTTACGTTTGTTACAGATAAAAATAATTATAATATTATATATAATTGTTATCGTATATCGTAACCACAATTACATGATTACCAATAAATGCATCTTAATTTATTTATAATTCGTAGAAAACGCCCCTTAATTATTTGAAGCAATCATAATTACAACACTTACAATAAAATACGATTTAAAATTATTGGCATTATCATACAAGTTGACATAGAAGTACTTTGCCTTTAAAACTAAACAAAAGAAACACTTTACGAAATAGTTAACAAAATTAGTGGAAATAAATAAAAACTTTGGATTTATACTACTTTGGCTCTTTAGGAACTAAAACTTATGATTAAATTATTCAAATTAACTTTGTTTTTTATGATGTGAAAATAATGCACTGAACACTGACTGCTTTAAATAACTTTTGTCAAACAGTAGGTATTTCGATTTTCGTCATACACATCAGTTTTCGCGCCATTTTATAATGGCCCACAGATCCTTAAACTAATATAATTCGAATAGGACCAAACATCTATTCGATATTAGAAGGGTCACAGATGCGTCGTAACTCCTGAAGACTGAATTGAATTCCTTCAAAAAGAATTATAATATTCTTCTTATTAAGTACCTGCCTTAAAAGTAAAGTTTTTATTACTTCAACCCTACATTGTATATAATTATATATAACAGGCCATTTTCAAATAATTAAATCAAATTATTAAATTATTATAAAGTATACATATTTATAAGAATTTATTGCACGGTACAAACAAAATAAATAGGCAGTATGTGTAAATACAGAAAACCATAAAAATTATTAGCTTCATCTTCAGTTCGGCTTAATGACAGTTAAAATAAAAAATATATTTAAACAGAAAATAGTTTTTTTAATATCACGTATTAATAAGACTTGATAATAAAATTATAATAATATGTATTTTCGTCGGGATCATAATTTTTTTCTGTAAAAAAATATGTTTTATGAATAAAAAAATAATTTAATGATCCTTGTAAGTTAAACACAAACAACAAAATAAAACAAAAATGCTAAAGAAATGCATTTCTTTTAACAAATTAATTTAATATACTTAATATACACTAATACATAACTAATTTTATAATATTTTTCTAATATACTTTATATAGAATATTATTACTATCAAAAGGATTATATTACTACTATCATTTAAGTAGAAGGAGCTTCTAAATAATATTAATTGTATTAGTAGGTATTTCATACAGTCATTTCTGGTAACATTGAACACATTGTGACTTTATAATAAATTATATGAAATTATTTTCGATTCAGATTATTGCAAAATAAATCTTATTTAAATATCATAAGGAGGCATTTGTGTTCAAGTTTAATCAGACTATGATAAAATTTTTTTGGCAGTTTTATAGATTCCATAACAAAAGATATTCATAATATTGAGCAACCGGATAAATGTAAGGAAATGACGGTAGCATGTTTTATTGCAGACAAACACCAATTATTTGTTTTTACCCTTTTTAAATTTGACTAATCAAGACCAAAAACTACTAAAAATAATAAATAAAACGTTTAATTTTATATTCGATTGCACAATAAAATCCAGCATTACCCTAATTGACTGTAATTATTTTAATATTTCTATCCCAGACCCAGCTTGTCTTGAAGCCATTGAATTCTTGTATAGCAATAAAGACTCATAGAAAGTTGCCAGCTCATAATATATTTAATATGGTAGATTTCAGAAATGTTAACATGACAGATTTATTTTTTGTTTACGAGAGGTGTCGAAAGTTTCTTTTAGTATTTATAATTATTATACCCATATTGTTTTATGTTATTTTTTTTTTAAGCTAAAAGTCCTTTCTATGTTGTCTTGTCAAAGCTTATGGATCATTATTTATATTATTTACATGCTTGTAACACGTGAGTTTGAAACTCTAAGGTTAAGTTTTTGGATTTTCAGCTAAATGTTTAATAATAGTAGCTTGACTGCTGATGGTTAATGTTGCCGCGTAAAAGCAATAATTACAACCTATTTTGTTTTATAAAATCACTTAAAAGACTGTTATCTCATACTCTTTTCTGTAGCAGCACCAGCTCTAATAAGCAGGCTCCAGAAATCTTAACGAATTGTAGAAGCTTACATAGGCACGAGACAAAATGACTATTGACCATCGCTTAACAAGAGAACAATGTATCGTGGGCTTAAAAATAATATAATTTATCGCTTTGGTACTGTACCCTGAAGCATTAAAATGCTGTACACATACATATTATAATTATGATCTAAATTGCACAGCAACAAAGGTTAGGACATAGTTAAATAGTCATAAATTAAATACATTTTTATCATTTGGGATACATATAACATACTTAATATATACTCTTACATATACAGTATAAAAACATTTTTGGCGTAATTAAGTACATACTCAATTTAGTACAAAAGGATTTGACATTTATTAAATACCTACTTGATTGTTATGTATTTTTTGTGCTTGTACCATACCGTAATTTTTATAATGGGAGTTAAACGATTTGTATGAAGACTAAGAATCATTTCGGATTAAAAAAGATTACTTATAAATAATTAATCAGAAAACAATTAATGTGGGGTCATTAGTTATCTCAATGTTTCCTCTTTTTTATTAATGATTCTTGAATGAAACATATGACACTGGTTGATATTTTGTAAATATCGACGTCATAAAAATTTGTTGCTGCTCAATGATGACTATAATGCAGTTTTTTCCAAAAAGTTTATAAGAACATTTTTGACTGATTATGCGACCTAGTTTTCATTCATAATGTAATTGTTGGTTTGAGTAAAACCAAGCCTTTTTATCACGTAATAACGACACAAGAGGTTATAAAAAGTTGTTTACAATTTTATTAATCACTAGCTGTGCCCCACGGTTTCACCCGCGTTAATTTGTGGAAAAAAAACTAACTACTAAAATATATGATGTAATATAGCCTATACTCTATAGGCTTCCTCGATGAATGGACTATCAGTAGTTCCTGAGATTAGCGCGTTCAGTCAAACAAACTCATCAGCTTTATATTAGTAAAAATATATGATGTAATATAGCCTATACTCTATAGGCTTCCTCGATGAATGGACTATCAGTAGTTCCTGAGATTAGCGCGTTCAGTCAAACAAACTCATCAGCTTTATATTAGTACGAGTAACCGCCCTCGCTTTGCTTCGGTTTTCTTATTTTTTTACACCTTATTGGAGTTGTATTAAGGATCACTAATTTTTTTGATAATATAATAATAGCCTATGTTACTCGGGGATAGTATAGCTTCCCAACAGTGAAAGAATTTTTGAAATCGGTTCAGTAGTTTCGGAGCCTATTCAATGCAAACAAAAAATCAAATCTTTCATCTTTATATATTAGTATAGATTATATTGGGTTGTCGCCAATTTTTTTCCAATCCAGTCCTTATGCTTATAAATATTTTTAAGCAAAGTGTTCAAACTCATAATACAAATATAATAACTATGTAGATAATTATGTTTTTTGGGGAATTATTTCAAGATGTTCTTGGCATCACAGCGTTTCAAAGGGCTCCGATCTGGTCTCTTGCAATATTTCCAGTGGATCTAATATCTGAGTGCCGCGTCTTCCTTTAGAAAATTGGCTCTTAATGTCGTACTTTTCCATCCAGTTGCGCAGAGTTTTCCTTGGAACGCCGTATTTATTCGATGCCGCATACACGCTATATCCTTTCTTCACAGCAATCAGTGCATCTCGTAAGTGTTGAGACGAGTACTGTTTATAGGATTTTTCTTGAAATACATCTGTTTCTATGTTAACTATAGCCTTTGGTCTTCGTCCGACGATGCGAGGTCTTGCGTGAATGTTTAACGGTATCCCATGGTCCATCGTATGGTCTATAAAATGTCGCGTCACTATTTCCGTCGACGTCCTCACACCTGGAACAAGCAAGGAAAAGAAACGGCCCTTTAGTTTAAGTTCAATATGGTAGTTTTTTGGTTAAGGTGCGCTGGCAACATTGGAGCTGTCAAATTGACAGCTGGGCGTTTCTTTTCCTGGCTTCCTACAGGGAGGGAGGGTTGCTTAGTTAACAGTAAAAAGCGAGGAAAAGCCGCTCAGTATGTTTCAAATTACAAACATGGTTATGATTTATCAACACTTGAGTTCAATTGATATGCTTGTTAGACTCGGGGGTAATCTATGGATTATAACCATCAATATATTTGTAAAAAATAAGCTACGTAGGTAGTTACTTTAAATCACGGACATAAAAAAAAGAACGGACGTAACCTTGTCTAATCGAGAGTGAAGCTGACAGCTGACAGCTGGCTTACCATGTGTGCGTAATTTTGTAATTTTTGATTCGCGATGGTGTCAATGTCGTAGCCATATGGTGTCAATGTGTGGGTGTGTGTACTTGTACGAATACAGAGTTGGTATTCCTATGGGTGCTTCACTGAATTTGTTCTTGGGATTACGTCCGTCTTTTTTTAGGTCCGTGCTTTAAATCAATAACATGCAAAAAGTGTAATATGTTTTAAAAATATCAGGTAATAATTTTATATAAACATAGCACCAATCAAATCAGAGTAATAAAATATGGGTTATTCAGTTAATCTTTTGCAATATTTACAGTCTTTATAGACACATGAAAATATAGTAGTGGCTTGAGTTCTATATGGGCCATTTTCTTATTTCATACGATTAAAATTTTTGTGTTATCGTCAATATACCTAATTGGAATTCATTCCCACAACGATACGAACGGATGGTACGATACGAAGGAGCAGCAGATGGATGCAGTCATAATGTAAAGAGACATTGCATTATTATTTTATTTAACTATAAAATGTTATAACCTTTTTCGTGATGATAAGGTCAATTTTGGATAAAAATATGCACTCAGGTGTTTAACACCATATTATGTTACTTATACTCGTAGTGTAAACTACGCGTACAATGGATTTAAAGGGGGATTTAAAAGTAAAAAAAATAATCGAGAATTTTGATTATCTTTGATAATGATTGAGATAAAGATGTCGATGCATACGTAACGTGGACGGGACGGGGACGGGACGGGACGTGAAGTTTTGGAATAAACGATAGCGCATACGCCACGGAGGCTCGCACGGGACGGAAACGGGGCACGCACGTATATTTATGCCCCATCCACGTCCCGTCCCCGTCCCGTCCACGTTACGTATGCATCGACCTTTAAAATGTTTATATTTTTTTTTCGTTATGGAGAAGGCATTAGAAAAGCAAAACAGTTGGTATCACATTAAATAATATATTTATTTCAATAACTGGCATAATAAAGAACAGATACAGTATGCATTTACATAATAATTTCAATCGTCGGGCGGAAATATACATATATTACATAGATATAATATATTTTACATTATTATTGGATGGAAAGGATGCCTTGCAATTGTTTTAAAACATCTTTATGAATTCAAAGCAAATAAAACATTTCAAATTTAACATTAAACTAGGGTTCTGTTTTAAATAGAAAATGGACACGTTGTTAATTCATGGCGATCATTAAAATTAAACAAAAAGATATTTGTAAGAAAGTTTTTCCTTACAAAAGTAAGAAAAACACAGTAACGAGTATTTATAGCTTGCACGTCATTAATGTCCATGGTCATTTACAATTCATGGTTTGGTAAACATCAGTGTCCATTTACTACTTTCTATTGCTTTATAATACTACTATTTGGTCAACAAATCACTCAAACAATTGCGAAAACATATCATGAAGTGCTAAACATCATTCTAAAATAGGTTTAAATTAACAAATGTATTGATTACCTTTATATACTAAACATCATCAAAAATAATACGATATATATATATATGTATATATAAATATATATATTAACGATACAATATAAACACATGTATACAATATACATATTTCGTTTAAAATATTATTATAACGAACACGTTTGAAGTAAACTTTTTATACGTATTTAAATATAACGAATATTAAACTGGCTGCCACAGCTATTCACTTTATATTAAATTTAAACAATTATGTTTTTGCAAGAGAACAGATAAATTCCACTCTTACACCATCAACAGCGGATTTTTCTTAAGTTGGTAAATAATCGTGATTAACTGACGGAGTTCTATATCGAAGGGTTATAAACAAAACAAACACCCTGATTCAAATTAAAAAGAAACCATGAAAACGTTTCTCATGCATAACTATCATTGTGATTAAATAAGAATTTATAAAATAAGAATTTATTGCAATTAAAAAGTAAATTTTTCACACTATATATTGTATAAGTGTGTCTTTTATAGGGGGTCTGTGTTTAAAATGGTATGTAATAATGTAAATGTAATTTTTTTATCGTGAATATGTCGGTAAACAAAATTGTATGCATATGTATTTATGTATGCAAACTCAAATATGACGATTTTATCATCTAAAGTTTTAAGTACTGAAAAATCAGAAAATAATCCATTGTAATACTGAATACAACACTGAAAATAGTATTAATAATACAATAATCCTCACCCTACTATGTCACCTAAAGTCAATATCATGTCATTGTTATTTAGAATTGCACAATAAATGTGCACTGACTTTAATGTTAAATGCTACTACTAGTCAATTTTCTAACTGCGAGGTTGGCAACATTGCTAATCCTTATTTTGGTCAGTCGTAAAAATTCCAATACCTATTCTAAGTATAATTGAAATCAATGAATTGGAAACATACAACAAGTAGGTACATTGAATCCTGTAATTTCTCAGTTTTATCAAAATATTCATAGATATTACTTTTTAGCAAAAAATGAAACCAACGAAAAAAACTGAAAAGCGAAAAATAAAATAAACTATTTAGTATTATAAATTAAGATCCTAAATTGATAGTAAATAAATAATTTTGAGGCAGTGCCAAAACAATAACGGATAGGCCGTTAAAAAAGAATCATCAAAATCGGACAACCCTGTGCCGATTGCTGCGTGATCATACATTAAAAAAATATGATTGTGTCGAATTGAGAACCTCCTCCTTTTTTTCGTCGGTTAAAAATCAATACTACGTGCCATGTATTACATGTACAAGTGGAAGATTGTAAAAATAGATAGCTGAAAATTCCATCCCAAACTTAAATACATAGTTACATTTATACACACAATAACAAGTTTAGGCTTAAGCTATGTAGAGTAGCGTTTATGCTATTTACGTTGAGATACAAAATTTTAATTTGCTTAACTGCATGCTTAAATTGCTTAACTGCAATTAATTTTATTAATTGATTAGAAAATACTACAAAATGATATTGACTTCCGGAAACATTTTGAAGATTCTTTTATATATAAGTACAAATAATTATAATATTATTATCTATCCTAGAAAGATTTTAAAGACTATGTTTAAGTATATAGTTTATACTAATAGGCACTTTATGGATTTCGAAAGCGTCTCATTTAATTTCTACCATATATTTTCTTCAAATATAAGGATGATTTCGTAAGTCTCAAAATTTAATACCTGCTTTTATATAGTATAGGTATATCAAAATATTAGAAAGAAATTTAATGAAACGCGTTCACGAAGATAAATTATAAACGAAAATAAAACAAAAAAACATAGGACCATATTTCTACCCTTCTGTCTAACAATAGATATAGGAACATAGGACTTTGTGTGCGGCCAGTGTTCTAGTCGAATTTTCTTTAAACTTGTTTACAAAATCAGTGCTGGATTTGTAGTGGATACCAGTGGCAACAAACCACTGAACTTAAAAAAAATATGAACAAATATGGTTTCAAAAATTCATGGGAATCTCATGATTTTTCTCATAGATATTTACATTGATCATGGTGACGGGAAGACTATTTTATGTTTTAATGATGATTTAATGATAAAGACATGAGGAATGGAGGTGAAAAAAGAAAATTCCACTAAAGCCACAATGCCACTTAAACACTTGCCGAAAAAAACTTCGATGCTACGGAGGAATCAGTGTTGATACAAATTAAGTACGAAACATTAAAATTATCATAAATAAATTACTTCTACGATAAGCCGCGTTACATCATTACATTTTATAATTACTTTGTTTGAACAAGTATTCTTCATGATGAGATATTATGATACACTTTACTTGAGATTAACACTCGTTGTGTGTTTGTTTTATTTTAAACTTAAAATAGTTATGATACCTTTGGATGTACTTATACGGGTAGTAACTGCTGATGGATTTACAGGTCTTTAAGTCTAATAAGTCCCCCCTTAAGTCTAATAATCTTGATACTTAGATCAAAAGATCTAGCAAAAATTTTGAATAAAACCAATAGTAGAAAAGCCCAAGGGGGGATTTTTGGATTTACTCGAGCGTGTCAGATTATTATAAGGAGGAGAACCTTACATATTGATAAGTACCTCCCTCCAGTCAGTATGAGCCCTTAATATAGGGTGATACGCTCAGGGGAACCCATCAGTAAAAAAAATCGACCGTCTGAAAGCTTTTTTCCCACTAGTTCGATTCGTTAGTTAGATCGTCGAACTAATGGGTAATTCCCATAAGTCCCAAAAAAAAAATCGATCGTCTGAAACCTTTTTTCCCACTAGTTCGATTCGTTAGTTCGATCGTCGAACTAGTGGGTAATTCCCATAAGTCCCAAAAAAAAATCGATCGTCTGAAACCTTTTTTCCCATTAGCAAAAAAAAAATCGATCGTCTGAAAGGGTACTGATGGGTTCCTCTGAGTGTACCCCCTTATATTAAGGGCTCATACTGGCTGGAGGTCCTTATCAATATGTAAGGTATCCTCCTTATATCTGACGCGCTCGAGTACATCGAAAAATTCCCTCTTAGGCATCCATACTACAGTATACCATACACGTTCATTAAATATTAATTTCTTACTGAAGTGAAACTTTTATATTGACGTTGCGCAAAGGGGGTAACATTAAAAATTACTAATTTTCGTGAAACGCTTGATTTTTTTTTTTAAATGTGTGTTTCTTGTTAGTACTTGTAACTAATAAAGAATTCTCTCTATATTCGCCAATCGAATACTTATTCAAACAACAAACATTTATAAACTTACGCAATATTAACGCTAAAATTTCAATTCAAGTCTTTTATTTATCATTGGACGAAGTCCGTTCAAGCACACGATTTTCAAAAGGCCAATTTCAAATATTCTCATCTCCTATAATAATTTAACTAATAATAATAATTCTACGAATACATCTATAATTATTAATAATAATACAACGAAAGCATCAAATAAATTACTATAACATGGATGCCCCAATAGTTAAAAAAAACTACAAATTGTTAGAATCGACAATTAACTAGCAACACATTTATTTTAAATAACCGTCATAACTGATTGCACAATTGAAATATTAAGCGAATTTTAACTTGATTTTAAAAAGGATAAACGTAAATAAGAATCTAAATCTATACTAAATAAAAACAATATTGGGGATCTTTTAAAAATAAACAAATTCTTTGGGTATCATATTGCGCAGAATAAGAAAAAACAATAGCATAGAGACTATAGCAGGAAACACGTCAAAATCGTATAACTATATCTATAAATACATTAAAAAACTTCTACTCCACTCCAATCTATAATCTTTGCAAAATCTTTGGCTGATCATTTTAAAAGTCAGAATCTTCTAATTAAAAAAAGTTAACTGTCACCGAAAACAGATTAAATCTGAAACAACTGATCCAAATCTGTAGTCAAATCATAGTCAAATATAACGAATAGACATTGGAATATTATCTAATTAGTTTAGTTTATACCTATTAAATATTTCGTTCAAAATATTCTTAACATTTTCGTTAAAAATAAAATTTTGTAATTGTTAAATTTTCACACACAATTATTTGGTAATAGAATGTACTAGAACTACATTCCACACATATTTTGTTTTTACTTCACAAGCTGTAACTAAATGCAAAACAGATTGCGTGCTTCCAATATTTAGTTCATATTGGTATGAAAGTTCTTACTGTCCAATCTCTAGGAAATTCAGTTCTCATCCACAATGTGAAATACAAAATCGTATCAAATTCAGACAGAAAATACATTTTCAAGTTTTCTTAACTTTACTATAGCATCGATCACGAATATCAATATTATTTAAGGTTGTAGCGCGATATAATTTTTAGTAATATCAATTTCCAGTGCTCACCATCTTCAGAAAGCAGTTAAGGTAATTTTTCATTGCTTTTAAGTGAACAGCAAAACAAAACGTTAATATCTGTCCTATTTTTATAGAGTCAGCGCCAATATCTGTAATCTACATGAACCCACAATCTTCATTTTTTAGGAACGCATGTGGAATGCTAATACCTGTAATTTGCATAAACCCACAATCTTAATTTTTTTAAGATCAGCGCTAATATATATCTTATGTATATTAATACATAATATACATACCTGTATTTTGTATGAACTCCCAATCCCAATTTTTGTAGGATCAGCCCTAATTGTGTATGAAGAACTCACAATATTTTTTTCTAGGGCCTGGGTGAGCTTAGTGTGATTTTTTAAAACCCGTCAATTTACAGTTACTGGGCTGTTGTATTTATAATTGTCACTGAGTTATTTTTAAGTACCTAATTCCAATGTTTAGCTAAACTTTAATAATTTTTAATTAATATGAATTATCTTCTTGAATTCAAATTCAGAACGTTTCTTTTTGTGTTATCAATAATTACATTATTACGATTTTTGATTACTATAATTAGTATTTCTTGTAATTTAATTGTGCATTTATTATTATCACCACGTAATTTAAACAATAAACATATTCATTTTTTTATTTCGAAAAATTAAGTAAAGTTATAATTTGAGGCCTATGTCTTTGGTCTATTCGTATATTTAATATGCGTTTTCTGAGTCACAGAGAAAAAATAAGTGATTCAGTTGCTATGTAAATAAAGTGATATTTTTTGTAATTAAATTTTAATTAAATTCAGTATATTACCAAGAATTATAACAGTTGATTATCAAATAAATCCAATTTATTGTTTTGAACTAGTAACTCTATTTTTATATACGACAAATAGTTTTTAAACATCATTTCAATTTAATGTTATATTAATTTTACTTTTCCATTTTTATTTCTAAAATTCCTTTGTTAAGTTTCGTTGGCATTATATAAAATCAGTTTCCTTACAATTGCACAAACTTACTTAAGACAATTCATCGTTTCTTTTTTTAATATAAAACATTCAAAACACTACTCATGAACCGACATATCAACAGCTGTGTTACCGTCACCTGACCTTTCTTCACTTTTATTCAACTCATCTTCACTTGATAACGGACCCCCGGACAGGGTAAGGAAGTGTTTACCGAAATCCACTTCCTCATAAGGCACTACATCAGTTTCAGTGCCACTTTTATCGTTAGTGACGTCATAGCTTTTGAATTCTCGTTGTTTTTTGCTGTTTTCCACAAACTGCTTCAGTTGCTGTGGCATCGGGAAGGAGGACTTTATGTGGCATCGTTTCATCCAGTTCCTGAGGGATTTCCGTGGCACTTTGTGAGTTTGAGCAGCTCTGGAAGAGAAAAAGTTAACATCACACTCAAAGATATCGAAAAAGCACATTCTTTGAGATGATTCTTGATTCATGAGAACTAATAACTCTTAAAGAAAATTACAACCAAAATGTTGTTAAGTACCCCTTTTTATAATGAATTTTTTGGGTCATTACTCCACATTCTCTTTTCTATCTTTCTGTCTTAATTTTTTCTAAGCCATTCTAACACAACAAATCGTTTTTCCATTTGCACATTCAGCAGTTTAAGAACCACTTTCTAATAATTTTATGCAACATGGTGATATGGAATAATAAACCCAAATAAGAAAATATAGTGAAAGATAAAGGTATCTTTGAAGGTAATCAGTTATTGACACTGGCAGATGCACATTTAAAAATAGATTTTCCATTTAATACCTTCTTGTTAAGTTTACTAAATATAATTCTATATGACGTATTTACTCATATCTGTAGTGACTGATTTATCATTGAACAAAATATTCTGGAAATTATGAAAATTCTATAAGGTTTTCAGAAGCCTCATCATCTTACATCTAATATATAAAATTCTCGTGTCACGCTTTTTTGAAGTTGAACTCCTCCGAAACGGCTCAACCGATTTTCGTGAATCTTTGCGTGCACATCGGCTAGGGTGGAGAATCCGACAACATCTATTTTTCATCCCCCTACCCCTAAAATTTTTTTGGCAGAACAACGTTTGCCCGGTCAGCTAGTTACATTATATTTTACACTTAACATTCAAGGAACAAATATAAAAACTAACCTGTATATACTCCCTCCCTTTTTGACGTCCATTAAAGCGGCCCACATGGCTTCATTGGAGTACCGTCTATTAGGATTAAACTTTCCCATCATGACTCTTTCAAGATCCTTTCTAGACAAGCCTGAAGAACTCACTTCCTTGCCTTCTAGAAATTGGTCCAAATCTGCTTTGAGTACTGTCTCACCAATGTCCACATTTTTGTCCTTGAAAATTGGCGGTCGTCCTCTTCTGCGGATTTGAGTCTTTTCTAACTTGGCAAAGCTTTCCTTATTACCACTCTTTGGGATCAATTCGACTTCCGATTTGCTCGGTTTCACTTCTAAACGCTTTTTTATTTGATTCGTTTTCAGTAACGAAACCTCAAGCTCCCCGTTCTGTTCCAACCATGACTTGTAGTAATCATTTTCAGTATTTTTCTGTGCGTAGTCGTCCGTATTCAACCCGTATTTATTAAATTCTTTTTGGATTTCCGTAGCGTTCATTTTCGACAGTCGGTTTATGTATTCCGAGTTCGCTTTCGCCAAATTCTGAAGTTTCGTTTGGAAAAATAACTCACTCTCTGGTTTTACTCTCAAGTAATTCCGTCCTGAAAAAATTTGAAAAATGTTTAAATATGTTGTAATATAGTGAACCATGAATGTCTTTGCCAGCGAAAAAAAAATAAAAAAACGACAAATGACATGTCTGTAAGATTGCCTGTTAAATAAAATAAAACAGAAATAAAAGTTGCCAGTTAAACCATTTTTAAATAAATAAAAGAATAAACACATTCATGGTTCTATTCTACAAACTACTAATTTATTTTATTTTATTTATTTCATGGTATATTATAAAAAATGGCCTACCTTACAGACATTCATTTTGCATTTATTACAATATCCATTCACAATATGATCTTCTTTAATGGTTTGCACTATGGACGGTTTATTTTTTAAATCACAACGCAACGTCGACGAGCAATATCCAATTTAAAGAAAGAACGTTTCAGTTTCAAAAATAAAATGAAGAAAAATAAAAAGTAAATAAAATCATAGCAAGTGACAGAAAGAAGTCACATTGCAAACAAACATTGATTAGATATTTTGAAAATAAATTTATAGAAAAAATATGATAAATATATTTATTCATATTATAAAACAAGTAATTAGATTGAACTCACCGGAAGGCTGCGCTAGACTGCTACCAGGTTTGCCAGGTTCCTCATCCTGAAAAACATAAAAACATTATAAAATAAAGGCGAAATAAATCTACTAATAGTACTTATTTCACCTAGGTCAGTAGGCTTAATTCTCCTACGCCCCAACTCACTAACGGTTACTTTAATTGCTCCTTAGTAAAGAATCACTATACAAATTCTGTACTAAGGAACGATTTAAGTAACCTTTAGTGACTCTGAGTTGGGGCGCTAGAGGCATGGGTGAATTAAAGGTCGATGTATACGTGACGTGTTTTTATCCGGACCGGACGGGACGTGAAGTTTTGGAAACATCGCTTCATAGAAAATATAAACGATAGCGCATACGCCACGGAGGCACGCATGGGACGGAAACGGGGCACGCACGTATATTTATGCCCCGTCCACGTCCCGTCCCCGTCCCGTCCACGTTACGTATGCATCGACCTTTAAAATGTTTATATATTTTTTTGTTATGGAGAAGGCATTAGAAAAGCAAAACAGTTGTTATCACATTAAATTAGATATTTATTTCAATAACTGGCATAATAAAGAACAGATACAGGATGCATTTATTGAATACAGGAGGTATTTTTGAAGTCGGTTAAAAAATCATCTACAGTATCGATAAAGGCTTAAGTCATACGGTACCTCATTATAATCCATATTGTCGTTATCCAGTTCGCCGTAGTACAGTCCATCTTCCTCTACCGTCTCTTCCTTCACCTCGGTCCGGTCTTCCGACTTCAGTTTCTTGGGGCCGTTCGTCGCTGTGTTGTTCTGTGGGAGGGGTTTCGACTGGGGGTTCGGGCCTGTAAGGAACAGTTGCTGAATAATTCAAAAGAATAAAACAAAAACAATTTCTTAATTACAGAGGATGAACTATTCCTTAATAAGTGAAAAACGAGTTGATGAGTCACCTGATGGTAAATGGTTTCTGTCGATTATGGACTACCGCAATACCAAACGCACCGTCAATACTTTGTTCAGCCATAAATGGAAAAAGACGAAAAGAAAGAAAGATACCAAGACTGAGGAGCGAAAGAAAATAAAAGGACTATGGTCCGGCTAAAATGCCATCTGCATTGTGCATTCAATGTTCCATATGAAATTATCATATCATACCTTTATAACATGACTAGCTGACCCGGCGAACTTCGTATCGCCTAACAATTTTTTTCTAAAATAAACGTAGCCTAAGTTACTCCTTATTACATCACCTATCTGCCAGTGAAAGTCCCGTCAAAACCGGTCCAGCCATTTCAGAGATTAGCCGAAACAAACAGACAGACAGACAGACAAAAATTGTAAAAAAATATTGTTTTGGTATATGTACCGTGTATATGTATATCCAAATGCACTTAGTAAAAAGCGGTTATTTTAATATTACAGACAGACATTCCAATTTTATTTATTTGTATAGATTAATATTGAACCAAGACCCAGTTAGACCCCTTACTTATACCATATTAGCCAAGCAAATATCAATGAATAACGATTGTCTCACCGTTGACAGGGACCTCGCGCTGAGCCGTGGCTACCAAGGCCTCGGAGGCCACAGTGAAGTCTTTGGTGTCCTTCGCCACGTCCGATGCCAGGCTTCCGTTGTCGGTTGAGCAGAGACCTACGAGAAAGTATGAGTTAAGATGAGGTTAACATTGTGTATGGACTACTTAAATGCTGAGCTGTTTCTCATTTCTTTAACTGTTTTCACGTGATGCTTAGACACGTGTTTGTGTTTGTCAATGTGCGTGTTTAGTACGTGTGTGTGTTTGATGCGTGTACTGTGTATGTTTATGGTGTATTGAATAGGACAATTAAAATTGGGAAAATGTTGAATACAATATTTTTTTGCAATGGACACTTGCTGTTGACCCTAGCGGATTTACACGTATAGTCATGCCGTCATGCGTACGAATTGAAGAAAAGATGTAAGTAGATAAACAAAATGTAAGATCTAGACAAAAATTATGAAACAGGTATCACTGGTTAATTTGTCTTGGGGTAATTATGTTATTTATAATAGTATTTTGGATTTTTCGTCTAAATTCGACGACCTATAATATCGAAGTGACATGTTTCAGTACTGACCTCTGATCTGCAGCGCCTCCGCTGACCGCAGCAAGCTGGGCAATTCTTCTTGAGTGACATTAACCTCTCCCTTATACATGAAGTCAACTAAGGCCTGCATTTCACTGAACCTGTATGCAAGTACAAAGATTTTGTCAGGTAGTAAAAAAATATACGGTTTGGAAGGCTGTTTTAGGGCTTCTGAGGCTAAACTAAATATTCCGGGAGGTAGTTGAAAGGATGTAGGACAGAGACACTAATTTTATTTTCAGGACTGGAGTAAGCCACTGGGTGACTTTGTCAATGACTACTTTTAACACATCTGGCTCGAAGGACCAAAAGTATGTTAAGCTGTAAGCAGGCTTAGCGTACTCCGCACTTTATATATGAAGTTATAATAAGTACATGCCGCGTTCGACATGTCGGGCCAATTCAGCCCAATTCATAAAGGCTGTCACACGTTCGTAATCTATCACACATGACGTTATCACACATGTCACACGTTAGTTCAGTACAACGCACTGCGTCGCGCTAGACGACATTAACTAAAATGAATGCAAAAGCATATTGCATCGCATTCCGCTGCCTAAACAATAACAAGGATCCGAACCTCACGGTTTTCACGTTATTTGTCTTATGTCATTTCAGATTTGATATGCATACCTACCTAAACACCTAAAAGAGATAATATTTATTTCATAGACAAGGTAGTACACATAAAGCCGTACGGCCATCTTTTTAACCGACTTCAGAAAAGGAGGAGGTATTCAATTCCACTGCATTTTTATGTTTATATTTTATTTTTATGTTTTATTATTATGTTTATGTTTATATTTATATTTTATGTTTGTTACCTCAGAACTTTCGACTGGGTGAACCGATTTTGATGATTTTTTTTAATCCAAAGCTGGTGCTTGTCATGTGGTCCCACTTAAATTTGAGCTAGATCTAACGAGTAGTTTTTGAGTTATTTTGAAGTCGGTTATTTTTTTCTTGCTAAACTTCAGATTATTAGGTTAAAGTACTTATGTCTTATGCAGACATTGTCAAATAAAATAGTTTTCTGATTTACATACTACCAAGTAAGTACCTACTTACCTAGCCTATTCTTTCATAAAAGACAATCCTAACATTGCCAGAGAGGATAAGAGATAGCGTTAGAAAGAGAGGCATTTTTATCACTGATGGTGATTAGCGCTGTGCGACCTGAATTACACTTTATTGAGTCGGAGCAAGAGTCGCTATTTATTTGAATGATTTTGCGGAGTGATTCTTCTGTACCAACAGGTACTATTAAGTATTCTGTGCTGTAAGATAAGCTATCTTGTTTATTCATAACAGTTTGCGTTTAGAAGAATGTTTGACGAATTTTATACTTTTCGTCGCTATAACTGAAATAATTTAGAACCTAATTTATAATTATAGTAGCAAGGATTCATTTCTATAGCGCCTTCTGCTATTTAGGATTCTAAAACTTTTAAGATTGACACGCTTCAATCGAAATAACCTCAATTGAAATAACTTTTGGTCCTTCGAGTCGGAAATATTATAACACACATTCTTCTTGCTAGTATACAAATAGGTCTCTTGAACGTTTTTTATGGAAATAGCCGGTAAACGAGCTAATGTTCGTAAGTGGCTATTAACCCATGGGCATCAGTAACACCAGAGGCATCACAGATACGTTGCCGGCCAAGAAAGAGAAATAATCTTACCTCATATCTCTCATAAGTACGATAGGATGCTTGCAAGGGTTCTGGAGCAATAGCCGCTCGAGGTAAGCGGAGCAGGCGCTGAGCACTAGCTTGTGGCAGCGCAACTGTCGCGACTCGCACGCTAGAGTCACGTCTGCAAACTGCTCCGTCAGTAGGAGCCGGGGGAATACTGACTGTGGAAGGATAGATAGTTTGATTACGGGGGAATACTGACTGTGTAAGGAGTAGTAGAAGTAGTAGTTTGATTAAAGGCTGTTTTAAATAATGTTTCGATCTATCAGGATAATATAGTAAGCAAAGTACAAATAACACTATAATGTAGAGATTTTTGATAATTGCTAAGTAATTGACTTGAGGATAATATATAGTTTGAATATTGAGTTAGCAGTATGTAACTGCTTAAAGTTGAGACTTAAATGTCAGTCGTAATAGGTTGTAGTAAAACATTATCTGTCAAAGGTGGTATTTGGTTTGATAGATGATTGATTTAGGTCACTAGAAATAAATAAACGCTTACACACTCACATCCCCACAGTAGGTTTTAACTTGTGTCGCGGGTGGCATAGACGACACAGTCATATAACATACCACAATAACACCCACGACCCGAGTACAAATATTTATCTGTCACATAAATAAATATCGGCCCCGGCCGGGAATTGAACCAGAGACCCTTCGCTTCGCAGGCAGGATCGCTACCAACTAGGCTACAGGGTCGACATACTCGTAGTAGTAGACACTGTAGACTGAGCCATCTAAGTTGTCACTTATGGCCTTTGTAGCATCTGTTGATGCTACTGTCTTGTCTGTTCAACAGATTAAATCAGGAAGAACCAATAAAGGTATATTTTGACAAAGGCCCCTAACACGAATAACATGCGAAAAAAATTGATTGCTAATGGGTATATGAGTATGTACATCGTTCCATGCTTCAGTGGACTCGTTGACTAATGATTCTCAGACGTCTCAATACGTAGTTTAGCGGACAGTAGAGAGTTATAAATATTTGTTGTGACTTTTGGGTATCTAAAAAATTTTAACATCTGTGTTGCCTACTATAGAGGACAATAGCGAGTGCGAGGTTTCAGGTTCTCTGAAGTCAATTCTTGGGCATCGGTAATGTTATATTTGTGTCTAAGCTTTGATAGGTGATTTTGTGCCTAAGCGTTTGTTTTGTGTGCATTTGAAAGTGATCTATTGCCCTCCACCAATGCACAGATAAAATGCACAGATAAAAATAATGCACAGTTGAAAATAAACATATAACTTAGAACTTACCTGTAGGTTTGTATGGTAGGAGTTCCATCTCACGCAAAACTGTTGCGGAGGCAGCGCCATTTTTCCATTAAAACTCACCAGAGATTAAAAATTTCAATTTTCGTTTATCAAAAACATATTACAACTCTACAATCTTTGGCCGATATATTCAGTCCTTCATAGATATTAGTTTTTAAAAATTGCACAGTTTATACACATTACATAAAAATTGCACAAAAACGTCCACAAAAGTTCTATATCACAGATCTATTTCTAAGAAATATTTTTAAAATTTTAAGTACATTGAATACTTGTGGGTAGTTTATAAGTAAGTAGAAACTGCTAGACTAGAATGTATATTATATATTTTTTACTTTGAATACTGGAACTGTCGAATAAATACTTCTATCTTGGGTACCTGGAAAAGAAAAAAGACCAAAGTAATTTATAAATCTAAGTATTAATTTACTTCTTCAGTTGAACAAGTTAAGGGTTTTCTACAATACTTTCAAAGTGGTGTAAGGTTTGCTTTTATTTTAACACAGAAGTCTTGGTAAACGTGGTCACTACGTGGTGGAGTATGGCCTTTAATTCTTGTAAGAGATCTCAGCCCAACGGTGAAAGAGCCAAGGGTTATAAAGATTGAAAGTTACTGACATTTCTCGATAACATTTAAAGCTTGATCAACTAGCTTGCGAAAGATTGCCCTTTGCTCAAAACGTGTTCGAGAATAATCAGCTTGTCAATATTGGCGTATCAGTTGGGTGAGATTTTACGCTGCCCGAACATAGATAGTAGGTTCTTTGGACCTGAAATTCTTCTAGAAAGTATACTAAAAGACAGATCGTAAGAAGTTTCAGTAGAATAATCAGCTTGTCAACATTAGCGTATCATTAGGTACTTAAGTGAGGTTTTATGCTTTCCTAAGACTAAAATATCATACTAGCATAGATCGTAAGAAGATTTACTACTTTGAGACTTCCCGTTTGCGAGAATAATTCAGTTACTGCGATATTGTCAGTTGCTTACGTTTTAAACACTCAACGATACATTTCCGTGGCCGTCATTATCACACGACAGTCGTTAGAGCGAGACGGCTATACGCAGTCAGTCCCCCGTTAAAGTTACAAACAAAAAGTTGGAACATAAAAATCAATATAGGGCGCCGTAAAAAGGAGGGCTCGTCTGACCCCTCGGTCGGGTGGTATCGACCTGGTGATTAATCTGCGAGTCTGTGAATGTGGTTTGGGATTCAGTGTTTGTCCAGATAGTTTTTTTATGGAGGCTAATAAAACTTCATATCCGTTGACTCTCCGGACCTGTAACTATGCTGCAACTAGGAACCAAACGAAATACATATAATGCTAATGATTATTATGTAGGAACTCCCTTATTATAATCACATTTAGAATTAATATAAGTACTAGGCACTTTTTATGCTTAAAGAAAAAACAAAATATTTCGAATTAAAATTTATACGGTAATTAATAAATTAATAAACTTTCTTTCTTCTATTTTCTTTCTTGGCCGACAACGCATCGATTTACATAAGTACTACGTAATATTATTATCTACTCTGTGGTGTTACTAATCTTCATTGGCGACGATGACCACATACTATCAGATAGGTCGTCTGCTCGTTTCCCGTTTTTTTACACAGAGTGTAGCCTCCAATAGGTTCTCCTAGCTCCAAAGCCTTGTCGTTGTTAAGCAGAGTGAGGGAAAGTGTGCTTGGTTTCAAGGTGAATGGAGACCCTTAACGGCAAAATTTAACGAGCAAAGAACAAATAAAATAAGAAAGGTACAAAATAATAAGGCTATTTAATATAAAATAACTTATTTATTATAATATAACAACATAGGTTATTCTCTTGTGTTCTTTGGGTTTTAATGTAGGGGAGGTACCGCACAGTGTTTTAAAGGTTTTATTCTATTACTTAAATAGTACATTACGATACGGTACGTAATGGTCAATTATTGCACGGGTGTAAAATTGGCACCCAAGCGCTACGGGGATGCTTAACGCAGTGAAATAATAGACTACTTACGTCACGGGTATCTATAGTTTATCATTATCGGTTATCGTTTTATAGCAGTGTGACTTACACCCCGCATTTAGAAGTCACGTTTTTTTGTGACCAAAGTAGTAATTTTTAGCATAACGAGGGTGCTAAACGCCGTGCATTAATCGGAAACTCAGTCATGAATTTTCGCACCGTCCAAAAAAGGGCTTACTAACTTTACGCACGGTAAATCGTGACTTAATCGCGCGTTTAGGTCACTGTTATTAAATTATTTTGACTTTATTTGGAAATTATAACGCTTGCAAATATTTTGTGTTGGTTTAATTTGTGCTGGTAGTATGTTCTTTCTAGTTTCTATTATTTCTCCTAGAAATAGTATTGAGCGAAAATGTATACATATATGTACGTAATATGTATATGCAAAATAACATTTACCAAACTAGCAAATGCATGTCATGTACATAAATTCAAACAATTATTTATGTTGCGTTGGCAGCCCTAGCCAAAGCCCTAAAATTAAATATTTTCACGAGGTTGATGTATAGTGTCTAGTGTATACACGATTGTCAACGCCGTGATATCACTGACCACACCTATTGACGATTGTGAAGCCAAAACCACTACAACTCTGATTACGTCAGTCAAGCGTCACTTCTCATCTTATCAATTTGGACTATACAGTCACTCACTCCTCATGGAATAGGTGAAATTATAATTTTTTACTGAGTCAAATTTCAGTCTCTTTTTGTAGACACAGGTGTTGCCAAATTTGGCAGCAACTTACACCATAAGTCTTATTCAAACAGTAACTCAATTAAAAATCCTAATTCGTGTCCTAATGCTTTTGTATGCCAAAATATCGGACTAGGTTTAAAATAATTATTATTGTTATATACAACTGAAGTGATGTTTATCTATCATTATTACAATGATTATTATTATGATTATTTATCGCATATTATAAAAATTTATTGCTGTATTTATTGTATTTGTGATAATAATCAAAAGATGGTTCTTTAAAAAAAAATTAAGCGCAATATTATCATCACATTTATTAGAAAAACTATATTTTCAGAAAAATCATCCGATCAGATCAGACGATCAGGATAATTAGCGATTAACCGATAATATTTGCTAATGCTCGATAGTGATTGATGTCCACAAATCTCAGATTTGAGCACATGGGAAGTAAAAAAAATGTGAAAACATATAGTATATTATTAATATCTGAAACGCTAAAAAACGAGCCTCCCTTCAAGTCAATTATCCAATCATATACGGCCAATCCAAGCGAATCATTTTATGCAATTCGAATCAACTTAACGTTGATTCGTGATATCGTTATAATGTTCATAACGAGTGCATAAATCGATGCCGTTCCTCGAACCGTGTTGGCCTCAAAAGAAGCCAAATATAACCCGCGCATGGCCGCTCGCAGGTGGTTCAGACCCCCGTCGCCGCTATTTCGGGCGCGCCCCTAAGGTCGACGGCCTGGACCCCCAGTTATGTTGGCTATATGACGCATCTTGAGATACCACTCTAGTTAGGGGACTGGCAGACAGCATTTTGAATTTCAGTTTCAAATTTGGAACTTTATTTATGATTTATTTATTTTTGTCTATGGTCTTAGCAATTGTGTTATTAAAAGTTGCCAGTTCTTGATGTGCGGATTGAGGCGGGAAATTTAAAATATGTCTTGAGTATTTAAATGCCATTTGAATCTTTTTCTTTTTTGTAATAGAATAGTAGATACGTAGTGATTAAGTACTCTGTGTAGTAGATAGATATTATCTAATATACCACAACGTCTACTGGGAACTGGAAATAAGTTCAACTTTATTTTTAATTTCAGGTGGATTCCATTTCCTATTTCGTACACATAAAAAAATTTAATAAATTAATCGTGTTTGACATAATATGGATTAATAGAAAAAAGCTTTTTCTAGGCAATTTAAATAAGCAAAACGTAAAGTCTAAAGTTGACGAAAACAGTTAATTGTTAGAAATTATCTACATCTGCACTATACATTACAAAAATTTTTCTTCATGTATTTTCAAGAATTCTGTAGTTAGTATTATACAAGTTAAATTGTCAGTTGACTAGTTTCGGAATATATCATTTATCTTTTTATTGATTAATCCTAATCCGTTACTATCCGTAAGCGTATTCAATATAATTCAGTCTCCTTCATCTATCTCCCTCTAATACACGTGCTAAAGTTATCTTTTTCATACAACGACGATTACATTAGCAACTCAGTATCCTTCATACAGCTTTACAATTCTCAGTAAAACATTTCTAACAAAAACATCGAGTCACTTGATACCTGAATACAAATCATTGCCTGCATAAGAAATCGTATGTTATATTTTTTATTACTTATCTGTAAACAAAAGGCATTGTTAGTGTGTTTGTGAGTATTTTTATTACACAGATTATACAAAAGTAGAAAATACATGTAGTTTACTTCTTTTGTACACAAATAGCTTGGTGATTGCGCTGGTTAGACTTTTTAACGTAATCTTTTAAAGTATCAGAAAAACGAGTAGACAACCCCACTGATGGCAAGTGAACATGGACATTGGACATCAGCAATATGAAACGCTTCATAGGGCCAAGAGTTTTAACCGCTCATTTAGATGCGCGTCTCGCGGACCGTCTCGAGGCGCGTCCGTAAGCCACGCCCCGTACGCGCGTGTGAACACCGCGCGAGCCCTTTTGGCGCTCGCCTAAACACCATGTCCTACGTGGGCGATTCAACGCGAACGCGATCGCGAAGCGAACCGATGCGGATTCAGTGCGACGCGGAGCGAAGCGGCGTCTCTGTCCTACGTGCACGCGAATTGTCACTTCACCGCCACTGACATACCCCGCGCCGCTGAATTACGCGCGAAAATATCAAACCAACTGATCGCGTTCGCTTCAAACCGCGCCGCACCGCAATGCCCTCTACGTGCTTTTGGTCACGTAGGACATTTCAATACATCTCGACTGTTTGTTATTTCCGCTTCGCACCGCGTCGCTTCGCGTTCGCGTTGATTCGCCCACGTAGGACAGCGCGTAAAAAACCGCTCCCGACGCGAGCTCTGCGAGCCATGAGACGCGCCGCGGTCTGGTCCGCGAGCGCCCTGTTCACATGCGCGCGTATGCGCGCGTCTCGCGGATTGTCTCGTGGCTCGCGCGTGCGTGTAAATGGGGTATAAGAGTGAATAGAGAAGAAAGAAAATATGTAATGGCTCTTAAGTCCCACACCGCCAGGAATACGACGAATCGTTTATCAGCCGACTCAAACACCTTCATGGAAAGATATTAATATCAGTAATATTATTAATGACTTATTAAGAATATTGTATTGACAATATCCTTACAAGAAGCCTGGTCTACAAGCCTACCGACAAACCTGGTCGGCCGGCATGTTACTAGGGTATTGTAAGACGCCCAAATATGGCCAAAACGATAGTATGTACAATGAAATTGTACTAATTGAAATTGACTAATTACGAATGCCTTAGTCGTTTTCTAAGTTCTTTTGAGGTTCTAAAGATATTCTGTTCCAGATGTTTAGTTCTTTAGAATTCTTAACATTACGACGATTGTGAGACTGTTCGCAATATGTACTTACTACAAATTGATCAGTTAATTCCATTTCCCTACCCTTCCAAATAGTACTATATCTAATCCTACCCAGCTATGCGATTTACATACATGTGTCTTCATACTACATAGTCATGTTCAGTATTTACATTTCAAAGGATTCCTCTTAATACCATGAGGACATGTAAGCCTTTTAAGGAACAACAGAACTGTACTCTTTTATTTTTAATTAAATAAGGGCTAGTTTTTAGGGTTCCGAAATAAAATTGGAACCCTTATAGTTTCGTCATGTCTGTCCGTCCAGACGGTTGTCCGAAGCAAAGCGCCGAGACTCTTAGTTCTAGACAGCTGTAATTTGGCATGGATATACATATTTATTAAAACTCCAGAATTTGAAAACATTTTTCAAAAAACTCCACATCCAGTTAATTAAAACAGTACAAATTCTGTTATACTTATTTAATTATTTTGTACCTAGGTTCATTAGAAAAACTCTTTTCTTATTCGACTGCAGCACCACAAAAAATACTTTATCACATGAACATCATGGAATTAGCCCAAGTGTCTTGATGCAGATGTAAGCTATGGCTAATATTCTATATTAATTCTGGAGGAAAGAAGAGGTAGTCGAAATTGAGGTGGCGGGACTAAGCAATTTTCCTTCTTAATAATTAAATAATTACAGTCTAATTGGCACGAAATCACAATATGAATTGGGCGCCAAAAATGCATGGGAAAGATAAGTGGGATCGATGAGTTTTCAAGTTAGGGACTGGCGTTTTACTGGAAATGTATCAGGGGGATAGCAAAAATTTCGGAAAAATTTAGTCCAGAGATACAAGTCAAATAATGACTTAGTTTTGGAGACAGAGTTATGTTGTCAATACAGTACAAAAAGTTGTTTCATGAAAAATTGTAATCTTGTATTTAAGTCATTATTATTAAATTCAACCTTTTCGGGGTGAGAGGGCCTGGAGATCTGTCATACAGCTGAGGTTACCCTTGGACGGACTCCAGACTCTCACAAAACCATAACCTTTTTTAGAACATTAGATAGAATTACTTAGTCTTGAGTCTGTTTTGTTTTGTGAAGAGAGAAATAAAGATATAAAGTTAGTACCAACTTTTAAGACGGCAACTAATGACAGAGTTACAACTTACAATCAATGGAACGTTACACACGTTATCGTAAGACGAAATAGCGGATCACGCGATGTCAACTGACTGCTCACATTAACATGATAATAGATGCTCACTGGCCTTAGCAGAGGCAACATGGCACAGGTCGGAGAATTCTTTATAATTTAAAATAGTTCCGTGAATGACTGAGTCGGAACCTACCTTAGATAAAATGTTTTGTTGATATGTTGATAAAATTTTGTGGTTGTTTCAAAAATTTTACCAGACTGTTTTTGCTAGAGTGCCTTAAATATCATCAATATTTTTTGTACGACAAATTCGCCATTAAAAACCGCAGAAATTAACGTTTCTGAACTGAATTTTACTGTCTTTAATTTTAAAAATTAATTGCTTCAAACAGAAACTCTCATTTACTACTGATTTAGTAAGCTTGCCGATGATTGCTATAACAAGCACTAATGCTTAACTTCAGGGTAAAGTACAAAGGTTTTCGTCGGTTGTATTTCTTCATATTTCATTTGATTTAGTGTTCAGAGATATTGTTGAAGTGGCCTGTGTCAACCTCTCAAGTTCAACAGATCTTGAGCTGGAAGAATAATCAGGAAGTTGCCTGCCAAAAAGCTTTGCGTTGTTTTTTGCGTATCCTTTTGGACTTACTTGCAAATCAAATTTTTTTCACCCAGGGTAGAAGGCAAATCAAAATTTTTAGATCCAGTGGGCAACGTGCTTAGAATCCTTGTTAATGCATAAAAATGTTCACTTTTTGTAGACAATAGTTACGTATTGGTAAGTATACATACAAACTGCCCCGGTACGCCCATGTTTTTACATAAGAATTTCGCACCAAATTCAAACAGCTCGCAATCTGCGTTTACTGAGATTTCTTATCTTCTATACAGTGTATTTATCTAAGTTCTGCTTCTAACTTACCAATTTACTTTATATTTTTGGCAATGTCATGATCTAATGACTCTACTCAGGCTCCAAGTCCTACATGATCCTTTATAACGTGCTGTTATTGTCCTTGTAGTATTTAAAAGTTCTCTTATTCAAAACTCCCATCAACGTTTTCATATTTTGTTGATTTCATCTGTTCCTTTAAGTCTCTTCTTCTGTTTTTCTACTTTTATTGTTTATACATCATCTCCGAAACTTCCATTCATTCGATCCAATTCAGTAAGGTCTAATGCGGGATTCTTTAGAACTTGCAGGATGCTTTTTAGCTTCTTTCAATTGTAATCAAGCTCGTATTTAAGTTCACAATGTATTCGTATTGTGGTTTTTTGAAGATATGATGTTTTTATTTTGGTTTGCTTTTTAAGAATACAAAATTGTCTGAGATATCTGTTTGAGGATATTTCTGGATTTTTCTTACAAAATATTGGACCTTAATTACAAAATAAAAAGCTAATCTCAACAATAAACAATATCGTTTAATTAGTGTTCGGTTTGAGGTGAGAGAGTAGGTAACTACGTAAAAAATTCTTAATGTCGTCATTTTTATCAAACAGAATATAACGAATACGTTTTGGAATGATTTTTCCCAAAAACGAAATACAAAATCACTCAATTTTGTAGTTGCAAGCGAGAACATGAAAAATGAAACCATCCGAACTTGTTTGAATTCCAGCATAAAAGTAGTAGGTACGCACGGGTTCAGAGAAGCATAACAGAATATAAAAAGACGACGACATGTTGAACTACAAATTCTGCTTCTAACTACTAAATCAAAATAAACTTGAAAATATCTAATTTACGCAATTTAAAATTAGTACAGAGAACCAAAAAATAAATTTCGCATCATCATGCCTCGAAGGACCAAAAAATACATGCAAACTACATTTTTTATTCTACACTTAGTAAATAGATAAAATAACAAAAAAATATTTTTTAATGATAATGCAGCACTGTTGTTCAAAGATAAGTATCACGTTTTAAATTTTATCCATACAATTGTCGCAAGTGTCGACAGTTATCGCTCGAGGGTCTCTTTCCTGATCTAGATCCAAGTATAGATTACGCCATATACTATCTATTTCAGGCGTAAAACACGTCAAAAAATCTGGCCCCTAACGCTGAGGCTCAAGAATATCTTATCGTGTGTTCTACGCGCCGTAAACATTAGGTTTGGTCATTTGACCGATAAAGAAATAACCATATAGCTAGCACACATTCAAAAGAACTCACCACAGAACACGACGCAACACAAAAAACACTCACTGAAACATCTTAGGACCTAAGTCACTGCGCGGTATGGGATGTAATGCTTAAAACATGAACAGAGCCAACATTTGGCGTTCCCGAAATAGTATACAGGCCCCAAGTAATCATATAAACATGCCTCAACTGACTCACACTCGACATAGTTACTAAACGAACCCTAAAAATCAATATTTAAATAATTACTCAAAGCTATGTTTAGTACGCGAAATGTCGAATTATATGGTCGACTATCATGAAATGAAAAATGCGACTTTTCACGACCACAACCTCTAGAAGGGAAAACTACTAAAATAGACTTATTTATATACTCACGATAGACCACCGCGCGTTACCGTCACACTATGCAATTAGCTTCGTCTGGACCGTTTTTTAACGATGAAAAATCAATAATTTTTAAGAACGAAAATGTTCATATTTTTCCATCACAGCGCTTTCCAGCGCGGTCTCCTTCGCACCGACAGTAAAAATGAAAAACGCTGCAAGGAAACTGTGGCAGCGAAAGAGATGCATATAGGCACGTCGCCGATTGTAAATAATGACAGAAGGAATCACAACAACAGAGCGAGACAGGCTATCTTGAGGGCATTTAATAAAAACAAGGGTGAGTTACGTAATTGTATTCAAAAAACGTTTAGATTGTCTACTCACCGTTCCTTGCGTTATTTTCCTAGTTGAGTCGTAGCGTCGAAACGTTTTTAATTATCAAAACATCGTGAATGCATCTTGACGGAGACCGACCATCCGTCAAGCGCCATTTGCAATCGGCTTCACTAAAAAAGCAGACTCGCTCCACCCGACACTTCTCTTCCGCTACTCGTACTCTGCGCTCCTTGAAAAAAATATTGCCAGATTAAAAAATATATTCGAAATCTGTCTGATTATCTCATAATAGCAGTGTAATTAATCAAATTCATTACTTTTTTATATTCCTGTTCATAGAGAACATAAAACAATGTATGCTATTACAATATACAATCTTAAATAATACAATGTTAATAAGTAAATACAGATGTGAAATATCTGTCGTTTATGGCAACATTGATATATACCTAACATGTGACAAATTGGCGGGAAATTTGAAATATTAAAAATAAATTTAAATAGACAAGTTACAAAGTTTGTAAAGGTCAGACATTGCGTTTATAATTTTATATTTTGAATTCTGCATTTTTTGTTTCTTGGCCGATTTATATTTAACTTTAGGATTCGTTCACTGACTTTAGGTCCTATGGCAGGTGTTTGAGATTCATTTTGTTTTTGATCCCTCGAGCAGGATTAGCACAATGAATGATTTTTGTTTCTAATGAAACTATATGAAAAAATATTATTGTTTTAGAATTAATATTATCACTTGCTTCATTAAGTGAAGCAAACCATCGTTAGGAATGTGTTTCGGTACTTCAGTATCTAGATGGCTGTAAAAACCATATAGGTCCTGGTAAAAATATTTTAACTGATTTGTTGATGCGTAGCCGGCGTAAGAGAAGTGACTAGCATTATCGCTGCCTCTCCGAGAAACTATTTTATGTAGGTATTAATCAATATAATATACGTATGAACTTTGAATCTACCACCGTTTCGGAAAGGTGTCCTATGAAGAGAAGAAACGGCAAAAGAATCTCCTCAGCTTTTTTTTAACACACTGGACCATTGTGACACTGAAACCGAAATACGTTTGAAACATTTCATGGTCGAGTTTTGAAGGACGACCCTCCTAGGCGAGGAAGCTAGAACAGAGATCGAAAGAAAACCAGATCGAATAAATACGAAACAGTTGAATTAATTATTTTCACTTCACAACATGGCATCATTGTTATTTTCGGAAATACTTAGTATTTTTTTTACTACCAAAAAGTACCTTTAGTTAATGGAAGTCAATAAACCTGTAAAATTATAAGATGGTTTACCCAACAATGAAGTAAATAAAACACATTGGACATTAATATATGTTTTTTATTCTCAAGAAGTATGTTTTATGTGGATTACATATTCACTGTTTTAATTTTGATTAAAATGCTTGATACTCAAACTTATACACCAATTGCACGTATAATACCACAGTTCAAAATGTTCACTGTTAATGGGACGAAATTAAGAACTAATCTTCATTCAATTCTTAGGTGTTTTGGTGACGTTTGTCGGCATCTGAAATCAATAAAAATGCTGGTTATAACACATCGATTTGGGCATAAAAACTTTTTTTATTAAATAACAAAACCCAATACCTGTATGTCAGTTGGTAAGTAAGTCAGGCGCGGTGGCGTGCAGCAGGGCGGTGGCGGCGGCGGCGGCGGCGCACCACGCGTCCAGCCGCCGCGCCAGCGCCTCCGCCCCAGCGCGGCCCACCGCCCGCGCGCGCACCCACGACACCGATACTGTGCCGCTCACCTGGGTAAAAAGTCGTATACGTGTTGAAAAGTGTTTCGATCGACAAAAGTAAAGGTGAAAGGTGTTCCGATCGATAAAAGTAAAGGTGAAAGGTGTTCCGATCGATAAAAGTAAAGGTGAAAGGTGTTCCGATCGATAAAAGTAAAGGTGAAAGGTGTTCCGATCGATAAAAGTAAAGGTGAAAGGTGTTCCGATCGATAAAAGTAAAGGTGAAAGTTGTTCCGATAGATAAAAGTTAAGTTGAAAGGTGTTCCAATCGATAAAAATTGAAAGGTGTTCCGATCGATAAAAGTTAAGTTAAAAGGTGTTTCGATCCACAAAAGTTGAAATATGTTTCGATCGACATAAGTAATGGTGAAAAGTGTCCCGAATCCCGATCGATAAAAGTATAGTTGAAAGGTGTTTCGATCGACAAAAGTAACGTTGAAAAGTAATTCGGTCGACAACAGTTAAGTTCAAAATTGTGTTCATTGATGAAAGCAATGCTGAAAAATATGAAAGACAATGAGAGTAAAATTGTAAGAAGCAATTATATTGTTGTGATAACATACACACACTCCCTCACACACCCGATTCATTCCCACTCACTTGATCAATGTGACCCCTGATCAGCTTCTCCGCTAAAGCCTTCATGACCAGGAGTTCCACTTCATCATGAGGAACCCTCGCTTCCCGCGCTATCTCCGCGAAGGTCAGTTTCCGTTGCGCCGACGTGCGATTGAAGGCCATCTGTTGGTAATATAATTATTAGTATTGTTACAAAGGACGAGCAGTAGAAAAACTCAACCTTGGAATCCAATTATACTGATACGCGCTGTACGGAATGTGGCACGTACGGGATGGGAAAAAACCTGTTACGTATGCATTGGGCTTTACTTAGAATCTATTAAGATGAAACCTTTTCTATCAAAAACTAAAAAGATTACCCGACTTGACCACTTTAATTTTTTAAACCCCTACTAAATTTTAATGTTTTAAACTAAAATGTAAAAAATAATTTATTTTATTTATTTATTCAACTTACATCTAACATTACAGATCCTTTCCAATGCGTTAGAGTAATATTATTACATTTAAAAATTTAATTATAAATTAAAATTAAATTAATCATCATTCATAAGCATTGTATTCATCAAGCATTATCTATAATTAAAATCACACATTTATTGATTTGTCAAAGTTACTGTAGTTAAGTTAATATTAATCAACTGTGTCATTAAAAATTCTAAAATGATAACAAATTACAATAAATAAGTCTGCATCTGCACTTACCTCCATTAAGCACAAAATGGCTATCTTCTGTCTCAGCTGTCTATCAGCACTATGTAGCTCAGGGTGGGGAGCCTGTGCTCTGTAACATATCGAATACTAATATATTGACGACCCTGTAGCATATTTGGTAGCAACCTTGTCTGCGATGCGAGGGGTCCCGGGTTCGATTCCCGGCCGGGGCAGACATTTATGTGACAGATTCGTGTAAATATGTGTCCCTGCCACCCGCGACATAGGTAAAAACCTACTGCGGGGGTATGAATGTGGTAAGCGTTTATTATTTATTTTTATTCGTTTTTATCGAAATGGAACTCGACACTTTATTAAAAACTCACAGAATTATAATTATTCGAAACACTTGTTTAACTTATTAAACGTTTTAAAAGTTAAACCATAAAAACTTAATGGAAAATTGTATCGCAACCAAGCATCACTTCTCTTGTCAAACATTCCTGTTTGTACATAAAAAACATAAATATGTACACAAAATGTGATATCTTGCCATATTTCAAGACTAGCTGACCCGGCGAACTTCGTATCACCTAACAAACTACTTTTTTTGCTAAACTAAAGGTAGTCTAAGTTACTCCTCATCACCTACTGTCAGTGAAAGTCCCGTCAAAATCGGTCCAGCCATTTCAGAGATTAGCCGGAACAAACAGAAAGACAGACAAAAATTGTTGAAAATGTTGTTTTGGTATATGTACCGTGTATACATCCAAATGCACTTTGTAAAAAGCGATTATTTTAATATTACAAACAGACACTACAATTTTTTTTATTTGTAAGTATAGATAATATGTCATAGAGCTTACCTGATTTTCTCAAAGGCCACCACATCGCCAGCCGCGACTGCCTTCACTAGCTCGCACGCCCAGGCGTCCGGAGTGCCCTTTAGCGACTCTAGGATTGGGTGTGCTAGCTGCAAAGGTTTGATGGTAATTACCAAATATTTAGATTGAATGAAGATTGAAGCCACAAAAAAGGATACAAATTTTATGTGAGAATTCTGATATTATAACGCTGAAAAGCTCGTAGCTTGTTAAGCGAGTTGTGTTTCAATGTACGGTTCCCAATAATCGTTAATCTCTAATAGGCTCTACTTCCCCCTTCAAATTTAAAATGCCAAAGGCCTTCCCCCATTTACATATGAATTAATAATTACATATTTTAATGTAAAGTACATGTCTTTTAATAAAACAAAATATAAATCAGTTTCAGAACCAGTTATTGTGATGGCAGTGGATACAGATTCAACATTAAAGACCTGTCCATCAAAAGACTATGCCATTTACGCCCTAATTCAGAGTCACTAACGGTTACTTTAATCGCTCCTTAGTATAGAATCACCATACAAATTCTATACTAAGTAACGATTTAAGAAACCATTAGTGACTCTGAGTTGGGGCGTTAGTGATTCAAGTAACTCACCAACTCTCCCAAATCATAGACAGTGGGGGCTATAACCGCTGCCAGTGCCAGTCGCAGTGCTATAGCGCGGCGCACCTCTATAGGCAGGGCTGCGCCCCCTTTCTCGCATCCCACGTAGCGTAACGCGGAACGGTAGTACTTTGCCATTGGGCCTCGGACCCTATGTGATGTCAAATCAACTTATGAAGGTTTAAAGTGTCAGTAAATAAGTAAAAAAACAATCAATTTTATATTACTGGTAAATATAGCAATGCTAATGCAGTATTTTTTGCAAACAACCAATTTCAATAGGTAGTGGCAAGTATTCATAAATTGACAAATATCAAAAACATACATTTTACGAGTTTGATAGTTTAGAGTGTGAAATTTTGATATTTTGTCTGTTTGATCTTTTTGTGTAACAGTATATTATCTTTGTTCATTACCTGTAATATTCTGAAGCAAGCTTGTAGAATCTGCCGTGAACTGGGGTGACACCATCAGCATCTTCCAATGACCCTTCCAGCTGTTCTATTATCTTTTCAGTTGAATCAAGGTCATTGAGTTGCTCCAGGTAAATCTGGCCTTGTAGTACCTGAAACAAACATGTGTTTTAATGGCAGATTTGTTTTATAATTTCAGAATTGTTGCCATTTTTTCTTCAACACACAATGTTAAGTTGACACTATGCACAAAGCCCTACCGTGAGTGGTCCTGGCGAAATGGCAAGAAACTACAGAGGTTTTATTTTCCTACTCACAGCTACAGACAGCACTTACCTACATAATACTACTTAGGGGTCATCCATAAATTACGTCACACTAATTTCATGACTTTTGACCCCTCCCCCCTCCTTGTCACAACTGGTCACATTTTTGAAACCTGGGGGAGGTTCCTAGTGTGATGTCACATATTATGAAATTTCACCCCTAGTAATTTATAAATTAAAACAGCAGTTCCTAAATAAGTTTTATTTCCATTAATTGTTTTTTAAATTTACCTATACATACCAATTATTCCATTTTGAAATGTGACATCACGAAATTTAGGACGCCCTTCTGCCCCTTGTCACACTACATCGACCCCCCCCCCCCCCTAACGTGTGACGTAATTTATGGATAGCCCCTTAAGGCAATAGTTAATATAAAAAAATTCATGTCCAAGTAGTTTTGCCATCAAACACACTCTCCACCAATCCACACTGGAGCAGTGCGTTGGAATACTCCAACTACTCCAAGGCCTGCTTAAGAGACCTGTGCAGAGTAGTAGTCCATATATGGATTGAAGCCCTTAAATGAAATAAATAAATAGCGCTACAAACTCATAGTGCCACACTACACAATTTCTGTGTTTTGGATGCCATAGACAACCATTACTTGGGTACCACAGACAACATTCTTTCTAACTGGGAATCAAACCTAGTACTGTTCAAATGGCAGCAAAGCTACAATTATTAAACTGTATTACATACCTTACACAAAGCAAGAGCTTCATCATTCATTTTAACCTTAGTTTCAACTTTCTCGAGGAATGTGATTGCATCTTTCTTGTTAGTGTACTGCTCCACAATATGGGCTACTATTTCTACCAGAGAGAGAGGGTTGATTCTGGAATTTGTTAACAATTTAATGAAAACAGATGTTTATCTACAGTGAATAATTTTTATTCATAATATGTAAGAAAGTCAAGTAGTAGATTTGGTGAAAAGAACAGTCAGTATAATTCTTGCTGAAGTGATAGAATAATGTGAGGATACCAGCATGATGAAGATAAGTAAATAAACATTGCTACAAGGAACTTTAACTAAAAAAAGCAAGGCTTTTCAGAGTACCTTTGTTTTCCAAGTATGTATACAACTATGGCGTGACTTGCAATATACTTACTTATTCTCGAATATGCTTAGAAAGTTGCTGTATAGCTGAATTAGGTTGTCGCCTTTCTGTAAAGCAGGTTGCTTTACGAAAACCAGTAGTTTTAGCGTCAGTTGATGCCATAATCTGGAAAACATAACCAATACATTTTAGGTTGACAAATCTAACAGAAATATGCCAAAGACAGAATATATACTTACTTTTTATTATACAGCTCTTCTAATTGAGCCCAATCAGCTGCTAGATCAGGCTCAGCGGCCTGTTTTTTCGATAAATAATCATTAACATCAACAACAGCGAATTTCACCGTAGCCATCTTTCAAATTTGTATGTAATGATGAGAAGTTGTTGCGTTTCAAATGTCATATGTGTCAAATGTGAGGTTTATTTCTGGAAGCAAAAGCTAAACACTTATTCAACCAACCTGAAGTTAGTTGCAGGTTGCAATAACAGTGCCATCTAACGTCAAATAGAATAACAACTTACTCAATAATGGTATTGCCCTCTAGCGTTTAAAAGCATCAACAATGTTACCGTATATTCAAATATAGATGGCATAAGTGTTCTATGCAGTAATGTACCATGACTCTACATTGTAGAGTTCCTGTTCATGTTTACAGAATTTAAATAATAATGTAGCACATTTTTTATACTTTATGTTTGGTTTTTTTAAATTCAGTTTTGAATTTTAACGATGAAATGATGTTCTGTGATTTAGGATTTTTATGTAAGTAGATTACATTAGAGCAGATGACTTGATGTAAGTGGAAAATTAAATTATTGACGCCAAAGCAAATAAGACTGTAAAAATGAACAAACGAACGTAAAAACTTTTCACAATCGATTTCAGAAGGGGGCGTAGCTGGCTGCTTTGTTTCTTTTTTGTAACTAGCTGAAATACGAGCTGACGATAGTGACGATCCACCTTATGGTAAGTGGCTACCGTCGCCCATGAACAGTAACACCAAAGGTATCATCAATGCGTTGCCAACCGATAAAGAAGAGAGAGAAAGAAAGAAAGAGCTGGCTCCCTCGCTCCATCCGGGAGACGACGGCTCATTTGACGGCTGACTCGAGCAAGAGGATGGCATTAGCCGTAGCAAGCAGGCTTCTTAAAAAGATAATAATATCCGTACCTAACATTGAAGTATTATTACTAGCATATAGAACCGACACCGCATAGAGTGTCCCGATGAATTGGCGCCGATCGGCTTCAATTTTCAATGGATTCGTTCGATTTTGAAAGGAGAACGGGGACTCAATTTTGAAAATAGAACCTTCCGGCGGGACACATATTTTGTTCGAGATGTCTGTTCTATGACATTATACTTCAGCGGTCCATCCATCCATCCATCCATCAGCCCTTAGAGGTCCACTGCTGGACATAGGCCTCCCCTAACTTGCGCCACTCTGACCGGTCCTGAGCCTTCTGAATCCAGCGGATGCCCGCTGTCTTCTTCAGGTCGTCAGTCCACCTGGTCGGGGGGCGTCCTATGCTCCTTTTTCCGAGACGTGGGCGCCATTCGAGGACCTTTCTTCCCCAACGGTTATCGGTCCTTCGAACTATGTGGCCAGCCCATTGCCACTTCAGCCGGCTAATTCTTTGAGCTATGTCGGTTACCCTTGTTCGTCTACGGATCTCCTCATTTCTGATGCGATCACGTAGAGAAATACCGAGCATAGCCCTCTCCATAGCCCGCTGCGCAACTCTGAGCTTGTGGATCAGGCCAATAGTAAAGCACCACGTCTCGGATCCGTATGTCATCACTGGCAACACAGACTGCTCGAACACCTTCGACTTCAGGCACTGAGGTAGTGTTTTGGACGACAAGATATGACGCAGTTTCCCCAACGCAGCCCATCCGAGTTGGATTCTATGAGTGACTTCTTTCTCGAAATTGGACTTACCCATCTGGATCACTTGTCCAGGTAATTGTATTCGTCTACAACTTCAAGAGCAGCGCCGTCAACAACAACCGGTACGGGTGTGACATGGACATTCGACATGATTTTCGTCTTGTCCATGTTCATCTTAAGACCCACCCGTTGTGAGGCGCTGTTCAAGTCCCCGAGCATTGTACCAAGTTCTTCCAGGGAACCCGCCAGGATGACTATATCATCGGCATATCGCAAGTGTGTGATGTATTCGCCATTGATGTTAATGCCACGTCGTTTCCACTCCATCGGCTTGAACACGTCTTCCAACGCAGCGGTGAACAGCTTTGGGGATATGACATCCCCTTGCCTGACACCTCTCTGCAGTTGGATGGGGTTCGTTGCTGTGTCGTGTACTCTGACGGACATGGTGGCAGATGAGTACAAACACTTCAATACCTCGATATACCGGTAGTCGATCCGGCACCGCTGGAGAGAATTTAGTACCGCCCAGGTCTCGATAGAATCAAAGGCTTTCTCATAGTCCACATAGGCAACACACAATGGCAGATTATACTCCTCGGTCTTTTGTATAATCTGCCGCAGTGTGTGTATATGGTCTATGGTGCTGTAGCCTTTTCGGAATCCTGCTTGTTCGGGAGGCTGGAAGTCGTCAAGCCTGCGTGCAATGCGATTTGTGAGCACCCTCGAAAACAGCTTATAAACGTGGCTCAGGAGTGCGATGGGCCTGTAGTTCTTCAAAAGGGCTTTATCGCCCTTCTTGAAGAACAGCGTCACCACACTTCTGCCCCACGCTTCCGGGGTAGTTCCAGTGTTAATGACGGAATCGAACAGTTTTTGGAGCGCCACTAGAAGGGGTTTTCCTCCAGCTCTTAGAAGCTCGGTTGTGATTCCGTCATCTCCCGGTGCCTTGTAGTTTTTAAGCTGTTTGAGAGCCTCTCTAATCTCATACAGGCTGACGTCCGGGATATCCTCTGTGTAGTGTCGGGTCAGTTTAGCTCTCTTATCGCTCTCCTCGCTAGGAGGTGGAGCTTGAGAGGAGGCATACAACCGTCCGTAGTATCTCTCAGTCTCTCTCAGAACTTCCGGTTTCGACGAAACCATGGTGCCGGACTCGGTCTTCAACCTCGTAAGCTGACTTTGCCCAATAGACAGATCTCTGGCGAACACTTTGGAGCCCTGGTTTCGCTCAATTGTGTTTTTTACACGATTTGCGTTGTGTTTTCGCAAATCGCGTCGCCTGCACTTGGAGATCTGCTCATTGAGCCGTCGGTATTCCCTCATGGAGGTTGGAGACTGCACACATAGTTCTCGTCGATCCCTCATAAGACCGACAGTTTGTTCTGAGAGAACCTGAGATCTACCACTAGGGTGGGTCTTGAAATACTTCGACCCTACCTCGTGGACAGTTGTTACTATCCTGGTGTTAAACTCGTCCACTGACGTGCACGATTCTAGGCATGCAAAACGGTTTTTCAGCTCAAGTTGAAAGTTCTCGGATCCCTGGATTTGGACGGCTGTTGGGCGAAGCGTAGACTTTATCAGGCGTGACCGTTCCAGCTTCAGGTCGATATTTAATGTGCCTCTCACAAGACGGTGATCGCTTCCGGTTTTGAACCTGCTGATCACAGAGACATCATTAAATATGTGCCGTTTGTCTGCCAGAATGAAGTCTATCTCGCTTTTCGTGGAACCATCAGGACTTATCCAAGTCCACTTCCGTTGTGGCTTCTTTCTGAAGAAGGAGTTCATCATGAAGAGATCTTCCTTCTCCAAAAAGTTGGCCAGCAAGTTTCCTCGGTGGTTCCGTCGTCCAATTCCGTAGGGACCCACTTTCCTCTCGGCGCCGCTTTGCGTGCCCAGCTTCGCGTTGAAGTCCTCCATCACAACATTGAAGTGAGCTTTAGAGGTATGTATGGCTCTACTTATGTCCTCATACATAACCTCAACCTCATCGTGGGGATGTGTCGAGGTCGGCGCATATACCTGTACAACCTTCAACGAATACCGTTTGGATATTCTGAGTGTAAGGTACGCTACCCTGGCCGACACGCTCCCGACTTGCACAATGTTGTTGACGAGGGACTTGTGAACGAGAAACCCGACACCACCTTGGGACAGATGTTCGCCCTCCCGGTGATAGAACAAGTTTCCGGATTTGAGTATTATCGTGTCCTCTCCCTGTCTTCGGACTTCAGATAAACCCACAATACTCCAGTTTAACTTGTCTATCTCTTCTTCCAGCTCTTTTACCTTGTCGTTGGTCCTCAGTGACCTGGTGTTGTATGTTGCCAGGTGCAGAAGTCGTCGTTTGGATTGGTAGCCCGATCTCTGCCGGCGATTCTTAGCACCCCCTGCCCCGCCGTTACCATAGCCGCTACCGTAACTAGGAATAGCGGGGCTGCCGGGGACTGGGGGCCGAGGCTTGTTCGTGACTTGCATGCGGGGGTTTTAGCCACTTCAGCGGTACCTAATAATAATTTGTTTGCTAGGTATTTGTTATTCGATTGGTGGTTCAGTGGCTGCTTATATTTCTTGAGCGTTTGAACCATTTGCGGAATTTATTTCTATAACTTGTTGATTGTACACTCCTCAGTACCACTCGCTAACCAATGTAGTGATTGCGACAAATCTCTGGTAGTTGTATTGTAAAGTACGTTACATGCTTGGCAACAACCTTCCTCTTTAATATCATGCCATATTTAAGTAAAACATGTTAGCTAACTAAGAAGGCACATTTTGGAGTTTTATTTCGTTCTTGAATCTTGACCCTGTTTTTCTTCGTGTTCTTTATTTCTAATGTTGGCAGCAGTGACCACCCAGATGACGCTTCTTCTCCTATAGCTACCAACATTGAGACAAGATATTTTTTCTATAGGTGTTAAAGCAATTTAAATTCGCAGTCAATTTACTATATTTTAGTATTGTATTCATAGTTATGATTGTATTGTAAGTTGTAACAATAGTCAGGTAATTTATTTAATTACTTACTATAAAAAATAATTGCTTGTCAGATTAGAATAAAAATTATGACATAGTGATATTATAAATTGAATAATAATTAGATTATAAGTTGAGATAATGAATAACATTCATGCAATTTAATTTTAGCATCTGCACTATATATGTATATTTAAATATATGTTAAAATAATTTAAGGATCTTCATCATCAGTATTGCCATCATTTTATCGTACTACGCTTCGGTTCGTCTTTTTTTCAGTGAGAGGGAGTTAAGGCATAATGTTTTAAACTGGCCTTAAAGAAGAATCATGAAGAAGAATAATAATTATCATCATCAAAATCCTTCTACTGGGCTCTGTTTCGGTTTTTTTTCAATGAGAGGAGTTAAGACGTAATGTTTTAAGCTGGCCTCAAAGAAGAATCATCAAGAAGAATATTATCATCATCAAAATGCTTATAATGGGCTCGGTTTTCCTGTCACAATATGAGGAATAAATGTTACTATGCTGGTAAAATTTGGAATAGCAGCAGACTTCATACATAGAAGATAACGGTGTAGTACCTATTCTTTCCATATTGTAATTAAACTAATAAATTTAACCAATTGAATAACTTGTAGGTATTGACGTCATACACTTAATTTGTCGTGAAAAATAAATGGCGTTTTGACAGTTGATAAAATGTATGTTAGGTGATTTGACACGCACTTACCCTGTATTTTTCAATATTGAAAAAAATAATGTGCATGCCACATTGAGTTATAAGTATACGTAGAGAAGACATCTCAAACAAAATGTGTGTCTCTGCCGGGAGGTTCTATTTTCAAAATTGAGCCCCTGTTCTCCTTTCAAAATTGAACGAATCCTTTGGACATTGAAGCCGCGCGGCGCCAATTCATTGGAACATACATTGTGTTCGCGGTGTCTGTTCTATACGCTAGTAATAATACTTCAATGGCATGCCATGATACAATTTCATGAAAAATTTTCATCTTTACCTTTCATCTTACGTCAAATGTATGCAAAATTGTTTGCATATTTTTTTTCTGCAATCTTATTGGCATGTCAATAAGATTATACTCGTTTTAGCGCATGGATAGCGCATGGTATGCACTATGGTCGTTCAGGCATGCGGTTCAGAAAAACACAAGATGATCTTGAAAGCGCTTTGGCGTAGACATATTATTATATTATATATGATAATAATAACTGTTATTAACTGATGGACACACCCTAAACTCGTGGGCCTAAAAACATGAAACTTTGTTCAGAGGTTATAAATAATAAATATATAATAATAATAAAGCGCAGTAGAAAGGATGTTTGAATCAACAACCCCTAACAGCGGAAAGGATTAAATCCCTAACGGGGTAAAATGAGAGTTCAACTTTGTATGAGTTTAAAAGTTATAGTTTCGCGAAAAAAGTTGTGGGCACCAGGGGCGTAGCTACCGCCGTATTAGTCGTATCAATTATACGGGGCCCCCAACGAATAGAGGCCCCCACTAACACTCAAAAAAAAGCTCGCCAGCGGCCTATGACCGCTACATTTGGCACTTCTTTTATATTTGACAGCTGACGTTGAGGGGGCCCCACAATAAATATTGATTTGGAGCCCCTTGTGGCTAGCTACACCACTGGTGGGCACCAACTGGTAATTGAATAATTTAATGCCGTTTTCATACTCAAATCATGCACTTTCAACTTTCTTTGAACGGGTTAGACATAATTTTGTTTTGACCTCTTTTTGTGGTTTCAGATGTAGAATTTCTACAGTTATTAGGTATACTTCGTTGGTAAAATATCTTTGACTTCATACATATTTTTATATTTGCATAGAATTTGAGTGCTCATTTCCTTAAATAAAATTTAGAATAACGTTACGCAATAATATTAAAATTAAAACTAGTAACGACTCTCGGCTACGCTCATCGTTCGTTAATTTCGTTCCTTCCCTTCTTCATCAGCAAAGTGGCAGCCGTAATTGGGTTAGAGCACAGAAGAAATAATGGTACTTATAATCTCATAAAGATCTCCAAAACGGAGAACTTCAATTGATCCACTTTGACCAGAACGTATTATTCGACGTGGGGATGTTCTCTTATTTAGTTCGTAAGAGATGGAAAGAGAGAGATTTCTTCTCTCTTTCTTTTTTTGGTGTCGCTGATGTTCATGGTCGATAATAGCTACTTATGTATACTTAGATCAGGTGGATCGTCAACTCGTTTGTCGGGTATTGATTGCCATAAAAAATTCTTTCCTCCTTAGCGGGAATAAACTTATAGCAGATGCTTCACAGTTTCTTGCAGGGGAGGTTAGCTTAAGTGTTTTGAGGTCTTTTTAGGGTTCCGTAACCAAAGGGTAAAAACGGGACCCTTTTACTAAGACTCCGCTGTCCGTCCGTCTGTCTGTCTGTCTGTTTGTCTGTCTGTCTGTTTGTCTGTCTGTCTGTCTGTCTGTCTGTCTGTCTGTCTCTCTGTCACCAGGCTGTATCTCATGAACCGTGATAACTAGACAGTTAAAATGTTCACAGATGATGTATTTCTGTTGCCGCTATGACAAGAAGCCGTTACAAACTATAACTACCTATAGCCGTATTGGGGCGGCTTAGAATACTAACCCCAATCCCACTCCGGATGGGTGTCGTAAAAGGCAACTAAATCCGGCCCGCTGGTGGTAGGGCCCTTGAAGGATTTATATTGGTAATATTGATTTTAATTGTTAATTAATTAATTAATACCATTATTACTATTATTATTTCTCTATGGAGTTCGCCTGGATAGCTACCACCCTTGAGCATGAGTCAGCCGCCAAACGACTCGTCGTGTTCCGGCTGGGGGCTTGAGAACCAGTGCTTTCATTCTTTTTTTTCTCTCTTTCTTGGCCGGCAACGCATCAGCGATGCCTTTAGTGTTGCTGATGTCCATGGGTGACTATAGCCACTTACCATTAGGTGGATCGTCAGCTCGTTTGTCGGCTATTTCCATAAGAAATAAAAATATTAATAACAGAATAAAATAAATATTTAAGTGGGGCTCCCATACAACAAACGTGATTTTTTGCCGTTTTTCGCTTGATATTAATAACAGCTTACGGTAGACGCTAATGTTGTATAGATAATAATTAATACATACGAGGAACAAGGCTAAACTGATTGTACCTAATTTTAGACTATGTAAAACTGGTGGCTCGTTCATGGGTACATGTGTAAAGATTTATAATAAAATTCCATCGAAATTTACAGAAATGCCTTATCTTAAATTTAAAACTCATATTAAAAGCATTCTTATGACGAAAGGATATTACAAATTAGATGATTATTTTAAAGACTGCTTGGACATGATTTTTATGAATATACATTGTAGTAGATGATAAGTGCTATCTGTAACTGTGAGCAGGAAAAAAACAAACCCGGTAGTTTCTTGCTGCTTCTTCTCCCGGGCCCTCTCACAGTAGGGCCTTGTCTGAAGCATTGGCGTAACATGCATGACTTTCAAAAAGTGTTTGTAAACCAAACCAATCTATACTATATTAAAACTCAAGAGGCAAATTTTCTGTACATTGAATATTTTTTTAAAATTTCGATTAGGGGGCACTTCAATAACGTGTTAGAGCACAAAAATATTTTTTAGCATTAATGTCTGTCTGTTTGTCTGTCCGGGCATCATATGAAAACCCTTGAACGGATTTCAATGAAAATTGGTATAGTTGTTACTAATAATTCGGGTCATATTTAAAGACACTTTATCCCGGAAAATTAAAAGGTTTCTCCGGGAAACGGGAAAGTTTGTATGGAATATTTTTAAAACAACAACCGATTTGCTTCAAATTTGCAACAAATGTTCCTTGCTTAAATTGATGGAATATTATGTATTTCTCAGTTTTTCAAAATTATGAAAAAAAAAATCCAAATTAATGTGAATATTGCTTATTTTTCAAAACCCGCTCCTGGAGGAATCCTCTGTGATTTTATCGTGGGTTTCAGTACAAAAATTACTAAACATAAGTACTTCAATATAAATTCACCGTTTTTTAAATTTTCTTCTGCTAGAGGTATGAAATAAGGTAAAACATAATTTCCGTATGCGAAGCTGCGGGCAACAGCTAGTTTTGAATAAAAACATTTGATTTGATTTGATTTGAATAATGCGGAACACTTCGTGCGCGAGTCCGACTCGCACTTGGTACGGTTTTTTATGTTACTATCCAATAAACGAGCAGATGGGCCACCTGATGGCTGGAGATCATCGCCACACATGGACATCAGTAACTCCATCACTCTATACCTGCACCCATGCATTGTCAACCAAGAAAGAAGAGAGAAGAAAGAAAGAAAGAACTGGCTTTCAACCATTGAAATATTATTACTAGCGTATAGAACCGACACCGCGAACACAATGTATGTCCCAATGAAGTGACGCCGATCGGCTTCAATTTTCAATGGATTCGTTCGATTTTGAAAGGAGAACGGGGGCTCAATTTTGAAAATAGAATCTCCCTGCGGGACACACATTTTGTTCGAGTTGTCTGTTCTATAACATTATACTTCAATGCTCTCAACCCCCCAAACGGAACACGTTGTGACGTGTTGTTTGGCGGTTACCACAGACATGCGATTACTTAAAAACTAGCTAGGCAGTTGCATTGGAACAGCTTACAATACTGACTCGAATCCCATGCCGGCAAACAAGACTCTAGGGTGTTGTAAGAGGCGACAGAAGCCGGCCGACTTGGTAGTAAGGTTGCACATAAGAATTATATTTTTAATGTTATTATTACACCATTAATAATTATTATTATTTTAAATATTTTATTTGTAATGAATTGTATTTTAAACTTGACTTTGTATTTGATTTTTTTTGGACATGATTTTGCAATTAATGGATGTTGATTATCTGAAATAAATTATTATTATTAATGTTAGTACTTACTGGTATAATTTTAATTTAATTAAGCTACCTGAAAAGCTATTATCATCTCGCTTGACTCAGCTGCCAAACGATTCGTCGCGTTCAGGCTAGGGTCTCCAGAGCCGGTCATTTCTTTGTCCCGTCTGCTTTCTTGGTCGGTGATGCCTTGGATGTTGCTAATGTTTATGGGTGACGGTGGCCAATTACCTTCAGGTGGATCGTCAGCTCGTTTGACGCCTGTTTGAAAAAATAAATTAAAAAAGTACTTAGGCTTCACAGAGAAATAGTAAATATGATTTTAATGACTTTAGAATCATCCTACTGATATTATAAATACGAAAGTTAATGAGGATGGATGGATATGGATAGATGGATGTTTGTTACGGTTTCACGCAAAAATTACTGAACGGATTTTCATGAAATTTTGCATTCAGATAGATCATGATTTAGAATAAGATATTCGGTACTTATTATCCCGGAAAAATGCGGGCAACGCCACGGGCAGAGCGCTTGTAATAATATGAGTATTCTAAATGTGAAAGTTTGTATGGAAGTTTGTTGCTCTTTCACGCAAAAACTGCTGAACGAATTTTCATGAAATTTTGCACATACATAGACCATGACTTAGAATAAGACATAGGGTATTTATTATCCCGGAAAACGCAGGCGAAGCCGCATGTAGAGCGCTACTGGATAATATCTTTATCCTTGTTTATCCTTATATTAATCCTTGCGCAAAACCCTAACACCAAACAGGATGAGTTGGCTTCTGTCTTCTTCTTCCCGTCTTACGAAACCCTTGTCTGCCAACATGGGGTTGGGGTAAATATTCTTGACCACCCCAGTACGGCCAAAAAGCTCTGTGAAGTCCAGTGTAAAAATGTTTTTTTCTTCACTGTAAAAATAGTAGGTACCTAGGTGATGTGTACTGTCTAGTCTAATGAAGTTTTTCGAGCTAATTAGGTAGTTAATACCTACCTACTGTCTTCTAATTTATATCTGTGAAAACCTATAGAATAATAACGTAGTGAGCATTTATTTATTTAAATCAGTTACTGGTAAAATACATTAAAATACATGTATTTTTTTCCTTTTTAATGTTTAATTGGTTTTTTAAATTTTCAGACAATTTAAATTTAAAATTAAATTTTTAAAACTGATGTACCTTTTAAGTTGCATCTATTAAGTGTTTAATTCTTCGTACTACGAGTAAAACCTCTAAATGCTGTAAATTAAAATGTAATTACAAGTAAGAAAATAATTATAACGATAATATGTTTTTCTATAAATATTGAGACATTAGGGAACCTCTTGAAAATATTAGTAGATTAGCAATAGGGTTGCCATCCGTCCGGGTTTCACCGGATTTGTTTTTGTTTAAGGGGCGAATAAAAATGTTAGACAGTTAAACTTAAGGTTAACTTACTATTAATGTAAATTTACTATTATCTACATGTGATTTACAAAAAGGCATGCTAATACATAGTCCATAGAAATAGGTATAATTTTTATCAAAAGGATTCTTTTCTTGAAAATATTCTTCAAATTCAAAAATCTTAAGACGAATTTTCATACCATACCTACCTATCTGTTGATATTATTTTTACTTCTAGTAGTCTTACGTTGTAGTAATTTATTACCATTTTTTATGTGCCAATTTTCTTTTTACTGAATTATTAAATAACAAGTCGAACTTATTTATTATTATTTTTGTTGACTAGTTCAAGCGTTTGAACGTTGTCTAGTTTCTTTAGAATTAATAGTATCTAATTCATACCTACATTATAAAGTTTTATTATATTTTTATATCGATTTCCATAAATTCGAAAATCCATAAAAACCGTATTTGGATGAATATTTCCCAAAATAAAAAATAAATAGAATAGGTCTCTACTTATAGATAGACTTTCCACAATCTAAACTAGAGAAAGTTCCAAATCGAGTAACCCAAAAATAGGTAAACGGATACACCAAAAATAGAGTAGGTATTCGATCGGTGCAGAAGCCGGGCCCCCAAAAATTTTAGGTGTAGGTATGCTTGACTACGGTTGCCTACAGTCGGATGCTTCATTTAGGCATAACCACACCACGAGGTCGCGAGGCAAGGTTAGAACGCGCTGAGTCTCGCCGGACTGCCATTTCGACTTCGTGGCTCGCCCGCGCACCACCTCTTCGCTTCGATTCCACCCTGGCCCTACCCCTTACACCCTTATCATTATCCCACCCTTAAATCCAACGCAACCCCTGCACCGTGCACGCCGCGCGCTCATATCAAATAGTTACACGTGCATTCATCAACCGTTCGCGAAAATTGTGATCCTTGTAAGTACGTAAGCCCTTATCGGGACCTTATCCATTGCTATCGGTCGCGGAATATTATCGGGAGGACGCCAAAACTGAGGCTTTGTACTTCGATGGCGCGCGCGCGGGCCACACTCGCCGACGTAGGCCTAAATACGCGGCGATCGCGCGGTCGCGCCAAATTTTTGCACTAATACCGGCGCATAACATCCAATAAGATTCTTATAGGCCTATTTAGAAAACTTTTGATTCCAATTCTGTGGACTTTAAAGTCTTTGAATGTGTTAATTTTTTCGCAATATTCCAACGGGAACTGTATCTTTTAAAGGGTTTTGTTAAATGCGTGTGATTGGACGGCAGCCGTGAGACTCGAGTGTTATTTGGACTGATACTTATGGATATTTCCTCTGGATTGTTCTTAATATGGTAAGTACTGTTTCTTTTTTATACAAATACTTATTTTACTTATCTTAAAAATATACATTTTTTGATTTTTTAAACATTTTTTACATGTCTAGCTCTGGTCCATACCACTCTATGTTGATGTTAATTAAGGTATAAAATATTAAAATAATTGTCAAAATTCATTTCATTTATTGTTAATTGTGAATTAATTTACGCTATTTGTGATATTTTATATCCTAAATTGTTTATTTAATACCTTTGGTAGACCATTTCCCGGGCGCAGTTTAAAACTTGAAAAATAGAGATTACAACTAAAAGTTTGTGGATTCATGCCACTATTTAATTATACAACTTACACAATTTCTGTAAAAAAATAAAATAAATAAACCTTTACTTTACTTTTTTATAATACTTGTTGAATAGTCTACTTCCACAGAACCTATTTCTTTAAATTACGATTTGTACTTCTCAACACTAAGAATAAAAGTTGAAGTATTTTGTAGTAAAAAGTATTAAATAATCTAAAAGAACAATTGTTAAATTTTGAGATTTAAATATAAAAATCTTGTAATTAACAAATATCGGATGATATATACACTATACTTACTGTAAAATTATTTTATCATAAAAGAAATCTATAATACATTTTAAAGAAACTGAAAACTCAAAAAAATCATTTACCTAATTATTCCTATTAAACTAAATAACTTTATTAATGCATCATCTATGCAGAAATATGAAATTTTCATATATAAATACCTACCATTAAATTTCATGTGAAACATTCGATTAATTTTATTTAAACGAACTTTTACTTACTTTTGAGAATTCATTTAGGGACTATAAATTAGAAAAACTTTTCTTAAGAACTTACCAATGATGAAAAAATTAGCTTTATACCTACTTAATTAAATACTATGTACCTACCTACTGAGTTAAGAAAAGCTCATGAAAATTTTCAATCTCAAAATAGCTAAAAAGTAATTACCTAAATTAAATATACTTCTTTGATTGATGATTTGAAAATAGCTAAATCTGTTGACTGTGGTAATTTTTTAACCTTTAATATTAGTATTGTAATTTTAGACCCAGGATAGGTATCTATGAGATGACCAAACATAGAGATGGATAGAGGATAGGATAAGAGAGTCCTATCAAAATTACTATTTCTAATGTTAGGTATTATCTTGGCATACATTTCCACTAGTTACGGCATGCTTTACAAAAGAAAAAAAGTTATTCAAAGTGAAAAATTGTAAAACTGTGTATATTTACAATAGGTAAGTGTAATTGATATAATTTCTATAAAAATACGAATATCTTGCATTCAAAAACATCACATCATATTAACAGCGTTATTATTATTATTATTAAATATTAATAGCTGAGTTGTAAATTGCAATACAGACTCTCTAATTCATTTATAAGTGACAAAAATGTCCTGATATTATTATGTTACTTAAATAACGATATACCTACACATATATATACATGGGGACATATCATTATATCTATCACATATAAATAACTTATACTTATATATTTTTCAATTAATAATGTTGTATTAATATACCATTTTTTATTAATGAGTTTAGTGACATATTATATTTTGCGACATTTTAATAATTAGGACAACGAGTGCATGTGGATTATTTTATTTAAAAAGACTTCATGTTTTAAAAGTCATTCTTTTAAATCCTAAAAATCTACCTACGAAGAAAGAGAAAAAAATTCATCCAAGTTCAATGTACATTTTTAGCATTCCAACAAATAATTTTTGTAAGCTAATTCGATTAATTTTTATTCTACCTATTTCTACTGTGTAAAAAATCAAATATGATTTAGAATAGAATTAGAAGTTTTTATTTTTTTATTAATTTAACTATATTTTATTGATTCCCTTTAATCTTTTTATTCAATCGTTTAATTGTAATAAATTAATAATACGTATTAATTATAATGCTTGTTATGACCATCATATTTCATTATGTGAAATACTAATAAACTCAATAGTTATAGACTTCAATTAGGAGCCAGTGTCCTTACTGGAACAATGCAGAATATTTCTTACTGAATATTTTCAAACAATTGCACAACCGTTTTTAATGTTTTCGGGTACAATTTTAGTACATATGAGCTAGAAAGTAGTGCTATATTTTAAGATCAATTGAAGATCAATTGAAAAAAATGCCTATCCGTGAAAAATTAAATATTGCTAGGTATAAGGCTAATTTATGATAACGTAAACTATTTTGTAAGTCGTTGTCGTTCAGTCCGCGGCTTTGCTTGCGTTTTTTTTTAAATAGAAATAGCCGGCAAACGAGCTGACGATCCACCTGATAGTAAGTGACTTGACTATCGACCACCAGTTTTCCGGGATAATAACTGCCCTATATCTTATTCCACATCATGGTCTACTTGTGTGCTAAATTTCATGAAAATCCGTTCAGTAGAATTTGCTGAAAACAAAACTTACAATTAGTTTTATTATCATACTATTAGTAGGAGAATGGCAACTAAAAGCAAACATATACCTACATAAATCCTCTTTATTCCTACTTGCAAATGAAATTATAAGACCAGTTTATAATTATTCTATGCCATGGGAATTTCATACAATACGGCTTTGGCTCTTCTCTAGATTATAAACAATGGTATTATACAGTAAAAAAGTTAACCCATAATGTCATTGATTATAAAGGACACATGTGTGCAAAATTGTATTGTGCAAAAATGTAGCTTTCTGGCTCGAAGAGTTTGGGCTGGGCAATGGAAGCGATATACATCAGTCAGTCAAGATTATGTAACTACTTAATTTTAATAACTTGAAACTACATTAATTTAAATTTTAGTATATTTTATTTATGTGGGATAGTAACAGCAATACACTGAAAACTTACAATTAAACTACATTTTAGGCCAATAACAACGATACACTAATTACAAATAAATTAAAAATGAAATTATACAAAACGCTCAGAAATAGATACAATGCATGTGAATATATAAAAAAGAAAAAGATAGATAGAGTATAAGTTAAAGCCGCTTCAAAATTGTTCCAGTAGGTTTTGAGTGATGTTGCAAACTAAATTAAAGAAATTAATATTTTTTTGGGAGACATTAATTTTCATCACGTTCATCATAGTTTTATTTTCATCATAGATTATAGTAAAAAAACAACTTACAAGATGATAAATGGTTTAAATCATATTTAGGTTATTGTACCTACTTTTAAATTTCATGCGTAATCATTATTAATTTTTGGGTGTAAGTAATTAATTTATAATGACAACAATAACTGGAAAATAAATAAGAAATATTGTTAGAACGAACAAAACTAATTTAAAAACATATTTTTTTACAAAAGTTATTTTTCAGAATTAAAATAAAATATAGCTACATTTTCCATAATAATATATCTCGAGGTTCACAATTACGTGGCAAAACTAGTTATAAGGTAGTTTTATGTACAAGGAATAAAAGCTCTTACAAACTGACACCCCTAACAGAATACAGGTTTGACTTTAATGACATGCATTATTTCGTTATTCAGCCAAATTTAAAATGATGTAATTCTTACACAAATAAGTGTTAACAATAAAGCATTCAAAATAAGATGAGTAATCACAATAGTTTAAAAGTCAGACATTTGGGGAAAAATTTTGGGGAAGATATATCCACGAATACCGTATTGAAAAAGAGGATGCCCCACGTCCAAATGGATGGATGGATGACGACTAGCATAGCAGTAGAATAGCAGATCTATCAGCTGAATTTAGAAGATTCAGTGTACCTAATTGTTCATCATAGCCAGATCATCACAACATCATAGGAACCATCCATAAATTACGTCACACTAATTTCATGACTTTTTGACCCCTCCCCCCCTCCATGTCACAGCTGGTCACATTTGTGAGACCTCCCCCCTAGTGTGACGTCACATATTATGAAATTTTACACCAAGAAATTATTAAATTAAATAGCAGTTCCGATATAAATTTTATTTCCATAAATTGTTTCCTAATATTTATCTATACATACCAATTATTCGTTTTTGAAATGTGACGTCACGAAATATGTGACTCCCTCCCACCCCCTTGTCACACGATGTCACACTACATCAAACCCCCCCCCTCCCCCCTAACGTGTGACGTAATTTATGGATGGCCCCATAGAAGGTTAATGAAATATAGAGTTGCACCTGCAGAGAAAAAAAGACGAAATAAATAACTGTACTAAGAACCATCTCGACCACATTCATTTAATAAAAACCGCATCATAATGCTACGATGCCTTTAACAGACACACACACAGACACGTCAAACTTATAACCCCTATCTTTTTGCTTCGGGGGTATTATATTATTATATTAACTTCTAAGCTGCATGACATAATATGAACAGTTTTGTTACAAAATAATTTTGAGAGTTTTAAAAGCTAAAGCAGCTTCTATGTTGTATTTATAAGTTTTTTTCTCGCAATTATTTTTAAGTCATTGACGATACAATTTTCTAATATTATCTAGATATTATTGCTATTGTCTAACAGTATTAGTATTGTATTAAGTATCATAATAATTTGTGATAAGTGTTCAATCATTACGGTTGAACATATAGTCTGTGGTAGCAGTGTGTGGTTCTATTTTATTTTATACTAGCTGTTGCCCGCAGCTTCGCATACGGAAATTATGTTTTACCGTATTTGTACCTCTTGTAGAAGAAAATTTAAAAAACGGTGAATTTATATTGAAATACTTATTTTTAGTAATTTATATACTGAAACCCACGATACAATCACAAAGTATTCCTCCAGGAGCGGGTTTTGAAAAATAAGCAATATTTACATTAATTTGTTTTTTTTTAATAAACGCTATAAACGCTAACACACTCATACCCCCGCAGTAGGTTATTACCTGTATCGCGGGTGGCATAGACTACACATAACACATCACAGTAACACCCATGACCCGAGTACAAATATTTATCTGCCACATAAATATCTGCCCCGGCCGGGAATCGAACCCGGGACCCCTCGCTTCGCAGGCAGGGTCGCTACCAACTAGGCTACAGGGTCGTCCATTTTTTCTTTTTTTTCTGCAAAATTTTGAAAAACTGAAAAATATATGTTCCATCAATTTAAGCAAGGAACATTTGTTGCTTTGAAGCAAATCGGTTGATGTTTTAAAAATATTCCATACAAATTTTCATCCCGTTTCCCGGGGAAACCTATCAATTTTCCGGGATAAAAAGTATCCTAAAATATGACCCGGAGTATGAGTAACAACTTTACCAATTTTCATCGAAATCCGTTCAAGAGTTTTCATGTGATGCCCGGACAGACCAACAGACAGACCGACAGACAGACAGACAGACAATAATTCTAAAAAAAATATTTTTGTGCTCTAACACGTTATTGAAGTGCCCCCTAATCGAAATTTTTAAAAAATATTTAATGTACAGAAAACTTGCCCCTTGAGTTTTATTAAAGTATAGATTTTATCTACAATAAGTATTGTCTATGATTGTCTCTACACTCTATGGGTTTTTTCCCTTTTTTCTTCCTCTCTCCGCTACCATTGCCGCCGTTTCATGTCCGCGCTCTTAAATATTGTATGTGAACCAGTGCAAATAAATACAGTTTTAAAGTTTCTCGCATGTTTCATTATACAATAAGTATTAATAAAACGAAAAGTACCACAGACCAAGTTGGTTTCAAAGCCGCCATTTTTTTAAACTTCAAAAACTGGTTTATTCGAGTAGGTTGACAAAACTCAAAAAATCACTAATTTGTGCCGTCGATGGTGTTAAAATTAACTCCTCAATATCACAGCTAGAATATATGTAAATGTATATTTAGCATATAAATAACTTCCTCGAGAATCGAACCCAGGACCTTTCGAACGGTATTCCGGCAAGGTAACCACTGTGCCAGACGGACTGGTTCTCATTAATAACTTCAATGGCGTTTGTCTATCCAAATTAGTCTTTTCTAGGTTTGGCTAAAAATTCGTTAGCCAAAGGCCGAAATAGAAATCTATTTTGGGGTTTGCCTAAAGGCGTCGGTCAATCCTGAGGTTTGACTAGGCAAACTTAGGAGTGCCAGAGTTTCGAGGTTTGACTATTACATATGCATAGTCCAACAGGTAATATTTATGTATGCAAATTATTCTACATATTACATAAAAAATCTCTATCAAAGCCCTTCTTACCGAGTCGCTATATAAACTATCCTAGAACCGTAAAATAACGTTAATATATTACAAGCATAATTACCCTATCCCTATTCCCTTAGAGTAGGGTCATAATAGACCAATTGCGTCGTCCCTGAATTAATTTTATGGTCAAACTAAATAGATATCTATCTAAATAGGGTGTCGTTAAGAAATAGATAAGGAGTATAATTATCTATGACGCCCTCATAGGCCTACGGTATTAGCCAATAGTATCGGAGGAACTATCGTCGTATTTTACTAAAAAAATGTGATGGAAATTGACTGTATCGTAATTCATCATTCATTTGACACTATCAATTTATTTATTGACCTAATTTTAAAGTTCGAAATTAATATTTTTTTGGCACAGAAAATTCATTACATATTTTGCCTTTACGCTTAGTACTTTAGACAATTGAAAAAAAAACTATAAAGTTAAAATACAATTAATTAGTGTTAATTTTTTAATAGTTCGAAATTTAAATAATTTATTTAAAAAATCTTTCTCTGCGATCTTTACTTTTTTCGTAATAAATATGATTGTGTTTATCATTGACAGTAATATTTAAACAATCAATATTTTATTTATTTTTATATTACTTGTAGCAAACACGTATATTTTAATTTTAGGTTTGTTTTCCTCCACATTATTATCTTTAACTATAAGAAAGGGTAAATTTTAAGTGTCATCATAGACCAATAAAATTATATTACATAATGATTAGTTATATGCAAAGTAAATTGTCTATGACCCCATTTAAGGAAAGAACAGGGTGTAACTAGTTTTAATAGACGAATAGAGCAACACGATTCTATTTTTAAAAATAAAAAGGGTATCATAGCCCAATAAAAGATATAATAGTGTCTCGAAAGATTCTCATCAATCTGCAAAGGGTGTGTGATTATTCAAATAAATTCACCCTATATTATAATTTTAGGACCTGTTTTTAACCCGTCCAGTCTTAAGGGCATGGGAGAATCCTTGAGCATGCCAAGGGTTAAGGGTCCAGCATTAGAAGGTCAAGTTTGCAACCTGTGGTCTTGACTGACATTGTACGATTGAATAATTCGCTTGTCTTCAAGGACACGATTAGATATGCTTGAAGATATGGTACTTTACAACAGTTTATCTTGATGTGAAGTTATATTTCTCTTATGGTATTGTTTTCATACCGTCTTGGGTAAAATGTTTATGACGTGTTTTAATTGTAGTGATGAAGATAGATAATTAAATAACAAGCGCAGTTAGATGCAGTTAATTTCTTGGCTGGTAACGTATTGGCGACGCTTCTTGCACTTTCCAGTTTACTACTAACTATTGGAAGTTCGTCGTTTATCCGGGTTACACTTAAACAAAGTTAATTAAGGTTAGTTAATAGTTAAAAACTAAATACACGTTTTATAGTGTCTATGCACTAAAGCAAAAAATAGGGACTGTGCTATAAACGGTTAAGGAGTTCCCTCATCTGGAGCCAAACCTGGGTGTTGTGCCAGTTCATATTTATCACAAAAAATTATCAGAACTAAAACAGTTTTTTTATTTAACAATCACCATCAATAAACTCGATGCAATAACTCTAGTACACTGATGCGTTGCTGACTAAGAAAGAGAGAAGAAAAAGAAAGAAAGTATTCCGTAAGCAATGTATGTATCTGGCGACTTTTTTGGCCTGCAACACGTCGGCAACTGATTCCATGGACGACGGTGGCTTTTTATCGTCAGGCGACACAAATGCGCCTTTGTCGGTGATTTCCACAAAATTAATATATGGGTTGAAAATACTCTACTTTGGAGTTTCTTGCCGCTTTTTCCAGCCTGTTTATTGAAGGTACCTATTTGTTAAAGCAATAATGTAAATTTTATAAAAACGTCTTTAAAAACCAACTTTCTTTCTTTTTCTTCTCTCTTTCTTGGCCGACAATGCATCAGTGATGCCTTTGGTGTTGCTGATGTCCATGGGCGACGATAGCCGCATACCATCACGTGGATCATCAGCTCGTTTGCCGGCTATTTCCATTAAAAAAAACTTAAAATAAAAAATGTCATGTATTGTATCATATTATGTCAAAATATTTTTTCATACATTTAAAAAGGCCGCAATACTTTACAATGTCTGAAATACGTTTAAACTTAAATATATACAATATATCCATGCATGTATAGGTATAAGAAAAGTAATACCGGTGCCTGTCTGTCTACAACCTTTATTTGTTTGAAATCCAATTCTCCATATAACCACACGCTATCTACTAACCCGTAAATGGCATCGGGTAATAAATGACGAATTCGTTACATGCCAAGCGAATAAGGAATGAACATGATTAGACGACATTACTTATGTGTGTTCGTCTAGACACTCTAGACCAGCGGTTCTTAATCTTTTAGGTATGATAGACCATGTGATAAAATGTCTGTCTTGCCAACTAATTATCTCTCGTTAAATTTCATTATGCATAAATAAAACATTCATTTTTAACCGACTACAAAAAAAGGAGGAGGTTCTCAATTCGACTGTATTTTTTTTTATGTTTGTTACCTCAGAACTTTGGACTGGGCGAACCGATTTTGATGATTGTCGATAATCGAAAGCTGGTGGCTGTCATGTGGTTCCACATAAATTTTATTGAGATCTGACAATGGCATTCATGAGAAAACCACATAAGTCGTAAATTTGTGTTAAGATGTGCGCGAAAAATCGACGAATAACTCAATATCAAGCCAACCGATTTCGATGATTCTTTTTTTAATCGAAAGCAGGGGCTTGTCATGTGGTCCCACATAAATTTGAACGAGATCTGAAAAGTGGTTTTTGAGACTTTGAAGTCGGTTATTTTTTGTTAGTAAAATTTAAATTATAATTTGTTGGAAGAAGCTAATTGATGTTTTTTTTTATTTTTTCGGTCCGCGGTCCAAAGGTTAAGAACCACTGGTCTAGACACTCAAGACTACAACGTAAAACATTGTGGGTTTGAGATCAGTTTATTCGTTTTCAGCATTAAATTAATGAAGATAAAAGCTGAATTTTAATATAATTTAATTCGGCTTTCATCTTTAAAATCCTGTAATTTTTGCGGGGTCTTTATGGCGAGATGATAAATCGAGTTTTATGGTCACATGATGGTATAAGTTACTGATATGTTCAGTAACGTGAAGAAAGTCACAGACGCATTGCTGACCTAGAAGTGTAAAGTTATAGATAGAGGTAGATATAGGGGAGTAAGATGGTTACCACCATACATAAGTACGCTTTAAATTATTCAGTCGCGTAACTTCTCCACTGTCTTCCCACACGTGTGTCTCTCACCTCGCTGAGCTCGTAAACTTATTACCTACCCTTATCCGATTATTAAGATATAGCATTTGTTGGGTATTGTTCAGTTAGGAATTCGTAGTTTGTGCTAATTTAATTTAATTTGTATAGTTTAAGAATTTATTTCAAAAAGATATTTTTTATTGTGCCCTATTTATTTCGATGTTATATAAAATCACTGCTTTCTATCAGATATAATACTTTTCCAATGCGAAGCTAGGGATGGCAGTAATATTGGAAGAGAATAAACTAAAAGCGGCCAAGTGCGAGTCGGACTCGCCCATGAAGGGTTCCGTAGCAGCAAGTAACATAATATAAAAGTTTTGTAGTTCGTTGTAACTTTGATCGAGGTAAATTGAGGTTTACGATTTATGAGGTATTAAAAAAAAAAACTACTTACTAGATCTCGTTCAAACCAATTTTAAGTGGAAGTTTGCATGGTAAAGTACATCATATATTTTTTTTAGTTTTATCATTCTCTTATTTTATAAGTTACAGGGGGGGGACACACATTTTACCACTTTGGAAGTGTCTCTCGCGCAAATTATTCAGTTTAGAAAAAAATTATATTAGAAACCTCAATATCATTTTTGAAGACCTATCCATAGATACCTCACATGTATGGGTTTGATGAAAAAAAAATTTTTGAGTTTCAGTTCTAAGTATGGGGAGCCCCCAAAAGTTATTGTTTTTGTTCTATTTTTATGTAAAAATCTTAATGCGGTTCACAGAATACATCTACTTACCAAGTTTCAACAGTATAGTTCTTATACTTTCGGAAAAAAGTGGCTGTGACATACGGACGGACAGACAGACAGACAGACAGACAGACATGACGAATCTATAAGGGTTCCGTTTTTTGCCATTTGGCTACGGAACCCTAAAAAGTACCTATTTGTATAAATTACAATATATAAAATATGTAGTTCTCACTCAACTGTCATGACATGACTTGTGCTAGCAACATCATGCGTCACCGTTTCCTTAAATCTGTTAATAATAATTTATCTATATCTATACAAATAAATAAAATTGGAGTGTCAGTTTGTAATATTAAAATAACCGCTTTTTATTAAGTGCATTTGGATGTATGCACGGTAAATATACCAAAACAAAATTTTTTACAATTTTTGTCTGTCTGTCTATCTGTTTGTTCCGGCTAATCTCTGAAATGGCTGGACCAATTTTGACGGGACTTTCACTGGCAGATAGCTGATGTAACAAGGAATAACTTAGGCTACTTTTATTTTAGAAAAAAAAAAGTTTGTTAGGCGATACGAAGTTCGCCGGGTCAGCTAGTTATTAATAAATTGCAACATATTGTTAAGTAAATATGAGGCGGTTATATTTTTTTTTATCAAGAAAGACACAAAAAAATGTCTACCTGACATATCACAAATACGGATGACGATAAGTTGTAACGGATTTTTTATCTGTATTTGTAAGTGGTAGAGGGGGTAGAACCACAGTGTAATTTACAGTGGACCAACTTTGGTTGGACACCTTTGATGTTGTTATAATGCCGACAAAGTCTAGACGTCGACAATTTTGGTAGCTAGGGTTATCACTTACGAGATAATATTGCTGAAAATTGTATAAGTTCCAGTGATGACATAGATATCTAAATAAACGTAAGTACTTAAACCATGAAAGAACTAATTTCATTTTATAAATGACAAGATAAATGGAAATAGCTGTGCCATTGACAGCTCCGGTTGCCTATTTATTTAAAGGCTGAGAAGGTTCTTTCGCCATTTCTTCTTCTCCAAGGCAAATCACCTTTCCGAAATGGTGTAAGAATAAAAGAAATGAAAATCATAACTGTGTGATACCAATATGATTAAATGATTTTGAATTTAAACTATAACATAGCATTACGTCGCTGCGTCGGGTTACTACCCTACTTGGTAATACTTATGATTTTTTTTTGTTTTAATCTGTGATTCTACTACAAATGCGAAAATATTGTGTAATAAATATAAACTATAATAACCAAAGATAAGCAACATGAGAACATAACTATTTTGTGATTAGGACTCACATCTAAATTATGTTACTGCTTTTGTGGATACTTAGGAAGGTAGTAATTTTTATTATCAACTAGCTGACCCGGCAAACTTTGTACCGTCTATCAATTTCTCCCTCTCCCTCGTCCTCCCCCTCTCCTTGAATATTTCTAGAAAGATAAAAGACATCAAATGTTTTACAGCTAGGAACATTTTGTATTGGAAAATTAAATTGTCATTTTTAATATTTTCCGTTACTTATTATTAATGTTTCCCACCGTTTAAACCTTCCCTGAAGTTCCATAAATATATCAAGATCAAATTAGCCAAATCAGTCCAGCCATTTTCTAGTTTTAGCGAGACAAACGAACAGCAATTGATTTTTATATATACATATACGTAGATATAAAAGTGACATAAATTCAAATTAGCTAGCTACTTTACATATTATGCAATGTCGGGTTAACTAAAAAGCGGCCAAGTGCGAGTCGGACTCGCCCATGAAGGGTTCCGTAGCAGCAAGTAACATAATATAAAAGTTTTTGTAGTTCGTTGTAACTTTGATCAATGTTTTTTGCGGTTTACGATTTATGACGTATTAAAAAAAAACTTCTTACTAGATCTCATTCAAACCAATTTTCGTTGGAAGTTTGCTTGGTAATGTACATCATATATTTTTTTTAGTTTTATCATTCCCTTATTTTAGAAGTTACAGGGGGGGGGGGACACATATTTTACCACTTTGGAAGTGTCTCTCGCGCAAACTATTCAGTTTAGAAAAAAATGATATAAGAAACCTCAATATCATTTTTGAAGACCTATCCATAGATACCCCACACGTATGGGTTTGATGAAAAAAACATTTTTGAGTTTCAGTTCTAAGTATGGGGAACCCCCAAAATTTATTGTTTTCTTTCTATTTTTGTATGAAAATCTTAATGCGGTTCGCAGAATACATTTACTTACCAAGTTTCAATGGTATAGCTCTTATAGTTTCGGAAAAAAGTGGCTGTGACATACGGACGGACAGACAGACAGACAGACAGACAGACAGACAGACAGACATGACGAATCCATAAGGGTTCCGTTTTTTGCCATTCGGCTACGGAACCCTAAAAAGTGTGATCGATATTTTCAGTGATATCCATCAGTTACATTATCTTGATGTTTTTAAGTATATATCATATAAGTACCCACTATACCATCACGTGTATAGGAGCGATACTTACTCCGAACATTTTGTTTTTTAAATTTTCGTGACATTATAAAAACAGTAGGTAGAGGTAAGTATTGTTTGCAGCTACACAGTTTCTAGTTTCTAAATGATTTTGAATTATTTGTCTACATTGTTGTTAAACTGGCCAGTTCTAAGAAAATCAACACTAAAGTATTAAATATACGAATATGTACAGGGTGGAAATAAAAGACGGTAGGTACTTGGAGGAAAAGTACTCTGAATATTGATGATGGCAAATTTTACTGAAAGGAAACATCCTTTATTTTCAAAAATAAGAAATTGATCCTTATGAATGATTCTTTCGGATGGTATCATAAAATACAAGATGTTTTATTTTTCACATTTCACGGGTCAATTCCCGGCTTAAGCAAGCGATTTTTCAAAAATCTTTGAATGCAGTTTTACTCATTTTTGAAAACACAGGAAAGTTTCCTTTCAGTAATATTTGCCATCATCAATATTCAGGGTACTTTTCCTCCAACTACCGACTTTTATTTCCATCCTCTATATGAATATTCTTGCAGAAAAGCGCTTGCATTACCTAAAACGACTAAAACCGTGTTCCTTAGTAACGATGCCGTTGAGAGTCCGATCAATACTTGCTAAATTCAAAATGGCTGCCTCTGGTACTTCAAAATCTTTCATAGGATGGGCTAAAACAATAAAATTACCACTGTATCGAAGCGACATAAACAAAACCAGTTCAAACCGGTTACGAGCAGAAAAATGATATAGGCATAGGTTAATTATGTTAAACAGTAGACTTACATAAACTTAATTAAATATTAAATATAACACATGTCAATTGTTGATGATTTTAAACTTATATCATCGTGGACACTGAACATTTTAAATGTAACGGATACTCACGATTCGTATTTTATTTTAACCGAATTACTTGGATCGTGGTCACGGTGAGACTGCGGTGGCGGGGATTTATTTAAATTATTGAATCTCCATAATTATTCTTACTCCAGGGCCGACTGTAATGCGACATGCGATAGATGGACGAAAAATTTTGGGGCGATAGAATAAAAGTTTCACTTTAAAATATGATTCCTCGCTTTATAGGATTCAGTAGGCGAATGGCAAAAAACGGAACCCTTATAAATTCATCATGTCTGTCTGCCTGTCTGTCCGTCTGTATGTCACAGCCACTTTATTCCGAAACTATTAGGACTACACAGTTGAGACCTGGTAAGTAGATGTATTCTGTGAACCGCTTTACGATTTTATACAAAAATTAAAAATTAACGGGGGCCTCCCCATACACGGAACTGACTTTTTTCATCAAACCTATACGTGTTACCCGTTTAAGTTTTGAGGTTCCTAAAGCCATTTTTTCCCAAAGTGAATCGTTTGAAAGATAGACACTTCCAAAGTGATATAATAAGGTGGACACACATTTCACCTCTAACTTTTAAAATAAGAGAGTGAAAAATCTAAAATTAATATATGAACACTTTCAGCGAAAATTGGCAGAACCCTTCATGGGCGAGTCCGACTCGTAGTTGGTTACTTTATTTGGTGTTAAGCTTTACACTATAAGCTTAACATTTACTTACGATATTCCGAATTCTTAAACTTTTACAAAAACTGTACAATGTTTTTTTTTTACAATTTTTAATTTAAGTTTTTATTTTTGATTCCTATTCTAAGATACAATAACAGTTACAGTCGCTAGCAATTATCTACTGTTTAAGACACATAAGGTTTTCTACAGGGCACATTTCGGAGAGTGTGCGCAGGAATTGTTTGAGATAATTCCCTCATCTTCGTTTCTCCATCGAACGACACGACGCACGGCGGGTATCCATCCTTTTGTCGTGAACATCCCGCCGGTACGGACGAAGCAGTTTGCCTCGTCATTCGTTATTCGCACCGCGAAGGACTGGAATAACTTGCCTGCGTCGGCGTTCCCGCCTGCCTATGACGTGGATGTCTTCAAGAAAAGAGTGAATAGGCTTTTACTAAGTTAATGTGCTCACCACCTTCGACCACATCTCCACTTTCCATCAGGTGGAATTGTGGTCAAGCATTAACTTATTCGTGTAAAAAAAAGACCGCAATTTACGCTATTCCGAATTCAGCTAATACACACCGTCCTCGGGTACAATAGTGCTAATGTAATTTCGTGACAAGGAGGCATTGTATTGATAACTTATCAGATACGACCTTATCTCTGTGGGGCGCCGTTGAGTCTTGTCTGACAAACTTAGTTTTTGTCAGTTGTGTGATAATTGGGTGAAATACGTACATAATATTTTGTACAGTGTAGATAATATTGTTTAGAATACATACATAGACGTCGTGTATTTCATCTCATTCACGGGATAGTTTAGAGTACGTATTTGGTTAATTCATCCTTGGGAGCTAGCCAACTACCCCTCTTTGCATACCATGCTGAACAGCAGTATTGGAGAACCTGACAAAAATGTAAAAAAATAAACACGCTTTTATACCATTTTTAAAACTTGTATGCCTGACAAATATAAAAAAATATAACAGAAAATTTAGTGGCCAATATTCAGCTTGAAAGAAATTAATTATCACTTGCAGGGGTGAAGGAAAACATCCTGAGAGTTCTCGATAATATTCTCAAAGGTGTGTGAAGTCTACCAACCCGCACTTGGCCAGCGTGGTAGACTATGGCCTATACCCCTCACATTGTGAGAGGAGATCTAAGCCCAGCAGTAGGACAACATGTGTTGTGACTTTGACTATTCAGGATGATTAGAGGAAACAAAAAGAGAAGTTTTAAAAATAAATTGAAATACACAGTCATCAAACTTGAGCCCCTTGCGGACATTCTGCAATAAAATTGATCTCAAAAAACCTTTATTGTAGGGTAACCTGGGGTAACACAAAAAATGGAGAAAACGGTAGCCAGTTACCTAATTCATGTATACCTTAATACGTGTAAATGTATAATGTATAGTTATACAACGACGTGTATAAATGTATAATTTATCTGTCCCGCGACCGGCCCGGGTCGTCGACCGCGCCGCTAATCTCAAACTGCGACAGAGATCTTTCACCGCAGATTATCTGTATAGGAGTTGAGAATAAAAACTTTTAAATGTACGTCTCTTACGTTTATGTCTGCCTGGTACCTGTGAGTATTGGGGAAGTTTTTATACGGGTTGACCAAGCGACTGCTAACCCCTGTTCTTGTCATAAACAGATGGTCTGGAATACGAATTCTACGCCGCTTTAAATGGATTGATGAAAAAATAAATATTACTTAGCAGTATTCAAAAATGTAAAATCTCTTAAATACCACATACACACATACAAGCTTAAGATGTAGGTAATCGTGTGCATTGGACATTCATACCCAACTTAAAATTAAACAGTTAAGTATATTTTTCACTGACAAGTGGGGCTCTTTGAAATGCGGGGTACAATGAAACTATTCAAAAAATTCTACAATTTTTTCAAATTTCTATTTTTTTACTCGATCAATCCCGTGCTTCCACAGGTTATTCGTGAAGTTAGTTACCTGGAGATCACATGCTGTGTATTTGATCTGCGAGCGAAAAAATTGTTTTTGAGGGTCTAAAGTTGGGGCACAAATAAACGGGGTTCAATGAAACTGTGTTTTATTGTAAGGAAGAGTAACAAGAGAGACCACAGGTTCTTTTGCTCTCTGGTACCTGATTCTTTGGTTTCTATGATCAATACCTATTGAATTGGTATTGCCCTCACCAAGTTTTTCTGGAAAAACAAAAAGATGAGCCTGATCATATTTACACATTCCCTTCACGAATTTTGAATAAATACAATTTTGGCTAAGATATTAATTGTTATCATAATTAGAACTTAGTTTTGTTTGCTTTGTTATATTTTTTATATTATATGATTGTTACAACGCATTTTTTACTGCGCCTCTTAGTGTCTCATCGCGCCACAGGGGGTGTTTTATTATATCCTAGATCTGGGGTACATTGAAACAGAAGAATGGTTTCGGTAGATTGTAAAATAAATTGGGTTAGAGTTGAATATTGATCTCATTTAAATGACTCACTTTATTAAAGAAAGTTTCTAATAGTACAAAAATGACAGTGATAATAACTATGGAATATAAAACACAAAAATGCTTTTTTCGTTTCATTGTGCCCCACTTGTCCTACTAAGTATAATTACTTAAAATAAGTATTATATGAAATGAACGTAAAGATTCGAAGTAAAAGTTCGACTATTTATGAACTCCATTATTGTTGAAAATAACAATGTGCTAATTAAATAAATGTTTGGCGTAAATGACACTCGTCCATATGCGTATTTTGACATTTTCAAATTTCTTTATCACTAGGTCTCGAGGTGTGATAACCGACCGATAAGAGCTGACAACGTCACCATCTTGTACGAAATTCAAATATTGTCTTGTGAATAAATCTCCCGCCATTTTGACACTTTTATAACATGGTTTTTGACCTCACACACTCAATCAATTGTATGTTTTTGGATTTTTTCTTTTTATTGTGTTACTTTTCCTTGGTTGATACCTAAGCATTAAAAGTTCGTTATTTAGTAATCGAATTTATATTTTATATGACATATTCACATAAAATTTTTATACCATTAACTTCAGATAGTTATTAGGTACCTACCTACCTACCTACAAATTAAACTATGTAAATTTCGTACAGTCATGTCGATTCAATGAATTCTAATACATTATTTCATCCAAAATGAAAGCAGAAAAATAAATCTGCCCCAGATCACATTTTTAACCGAAATTATGGAAATGTAAAAAAAAAATATTATAACATTTTATTCCAAATAATAAAATTGTTACCAAGTCAAGTTGTATACACTTCACGTTTGTTTACATGAACCATTTTATCAAAATAAATTCAATAATGAACCGTATGTTTACGACTTAAGGGCCAGCTGTTACAACACACTAGTAACTGGTTAACAAAACTGTATCATAGATAACATAGAGCCGCCCTAGACGAACTACAAATATTTCGACAATGACAATGTATTGGTTCGCCATTGGCCCGATAGGCCAATAGTAAAACGGGCCCTTTACCCAACCGACTCCTATTTACCGTCCTAGAAGGACCATGTATTCTTTGTAACGGTAGTGTAACCATATGTACCGGAGTCGCTGAGATGTCCCATAAAAAACGTTAAGTCATAAACTTGATACATTAAAGATTTTGTAGCCTAATTATGATCGTTGTAAGGAGAGCCGAGTTCCGGGTTCGTCACCACGAATAAGAACTTAGAACTGTGGTTATAAGATAAGCGGCTGTTTTATATGTGTAAGTATGTATAACTAAAGACGAAATAATGAAGGCTTCAATACGACTCTTTTGATCTCTCCTTTGAGTAAATTTTACATTCTGTAATTATATAAATATTAATATAAAACAGGTTGCAAGAATTGTATTCATTTATATTCGAATGCGATTTTAGCTTTGGAAAATAATCGTTTAAACATGACATCAAAATAGATTATTCCTGCCGAACCGCTGGCCACCCTAGCTAAGGTCCCCCACTCGTAGAAGAAAAAGAATGGGCCAATGGGCGCGCGCTATTCACATTCCACAGACCAATTTGATTTATTTTTGACAACAACTTTTGGAGGGAAACGATGTGTTGTATTTTTATTATGTTGCCACGGACAGGGCTTTTTCGCAGACAGAAAATGCTTCGGTTCTACTCGCTGACACATTTGTATTTTTAATTTAACTTTGTACACTTTAAAATGAATTTGTTGTTACGTATTTTTGAATGCTGTCATTTTATCGACGTTTATAAGTAAATTAATACGTGTAAAGAGACAATTTAGTAACTTTTTAGTTAAAATTTAGTTATCTACTTAACTACTTAATACGTGTAAACCGGACTTAAGGGATCGAAAAATTAAAGCAAAAGCGGGTGCGGTCTATTAATAGTTGGATGGGTGACCGGTAGTGGCAAAAAAATCCTGAGTACTTTCTTTGCTTAGAGGGCAAGTAAAGCCATGGGTCCTGGTTGTTATCGTAAGAAAATAGTCACTCCATGTCGGACGCTCCGTGGCGACACTTCGGTTGGTTACTAACCCCTCCACCAATCCGTTCTGCAGCAGTGTGGTAGAGTGGGCCTACAGTCTCCTCAAGGGGAGACTCGTACTCACAATCAGTAGTGGGTCATTAATGAGGTGAAGTCAAAATACTATAATCTGAATGTTACCAAGAAAAAAATAACCGACTTCAAAATAACTCAAAAACTACTCGTCAGATCTCGCTCAAATTTAAGTAGGACCACATGACAAGCACCAGTTTTTGATTAAAAAAAGAATCGTCAAAATCGATTCACTCAGTCGAAAGTTCTGATGTAACAAACATAAAAAAATACAGTCGAATTGAATACCTCCTCCTTTTTTGAAGTCGGTTAAAAAAAGGAAATTTTTGGTTGATTTATGGAATTTCCTGTTTAGCTTTCTAACATTGAATAATGATTATGGTAGACAAAATAAATTAGACATGGCTCACTATAAAACGAATACCTAATCAAACAATATATCTGTATTTAAAAAAATATGTAAGTACAGTAAAGTTGTATAAAAGTTAATTATTGATTACTGGGCATACAATAAAAACAAGTGTAGGACAAGCTCAAGCTATTCCTTAGGGAACGCAGGTTCAAACCTCAGTAGTCTCTACATTCTAGGCAAAACGTCCTAAATCAGGTCGCTATATACATATTTTTATTCTAAATTATATTGTGACTTATCTTATTTTAATGTTCGGTTTACACTTATTAAGTAATTAAAAGTAGATAACAAAATTTTAACTAAAAAGTTACTAAATTGTCTGTTTACACGTATTCATTAACTTTAAATTTAGTTCAAATTTAGTTATCTACTTAACTACTTAAGTAATACGTGTAAACCGGACTTAAAAGCTCGCGACAGCCAAACATTCTTCCTTATTTTTTAAAACCTGAAAGTTTCTCTGTGCATGTCCCCAACATAGCTAAGAACGCTCCGGGACTATGAAGTTTGGATGATGAGCAGGTACCAGATAACAAACATTTATTAAGTTAGTGCGTTCACCATCTTGGACTCCATCGCCACTTACCATCAGGTGGGATTGTTGTCAAGCACTAACTTATCTAAGGTAAAAAAAAATGTATAAAATTGGACCTGAAATTCCTTGGAGTGTAAAGCTCAGTTTTTTTAATATTTTCTTCGGAATAATATTACAAATGACGTCATCCATTTGCCAGACACCCTAAACTTAAATATTGATTAGAAAAACCATATTCTTGGATTAAGTATAAAAGTATATTAGTTTTTGTATAAATACCATAATAGCATATGTTTCCCTAAATATGTACGAAGTACTAAATGACATAGCTTATCTATGGATCTACGATGTCAATATGTCAGTATGTTTCATACAGAGCTGACAATTTTTATACTAAGTCCTTCAAAGTCGATATTATCTATACTAATATATAAAGAGGAAAGATTTGATTTTTTGTTTGCACTGAATAGGCTCCGAAACTACTGAACCGATTTCAAAAATTCTTTCACTGTTGAGAAGCTACACTATCCCCGAGTAACATAGGCTATATTATATTTTCAAAAAAATTAGGGATCCTTAATAAAACTCCAATAAGTTGTAAAAAAATAAGAAAACCGAAGCAAAGCGAGGGCGGTTACTCGTAATAAATATTTATATATCAATGACATATCTTTATCTTCTCATGATTGTTGATATCAATCGAGTTGCTATTGCTACACGGACTTTCACTTTATCTACCTATTAGGTATAATTTCGCAGTGCGAAAAAACTGTTGCGGTTTTCAACTTTCTGCTGTTCAACTCTGTATCGTTATTCTGTAAAATCACCTTCAACTTATTTCGGATTTCGATTATTAATTATAATATTAGGTATTAAATGTAATCAAATAAGGTAATAGGAATAAAAAATATGTAACTAATGTACCTACCTGCTATTAATTATGAACATAATACATAGTTAATTATATTTTTTCTTTGTCAATATTTATTGCGTACTCAATCCTACATAAAAAGCCATGTCGATCAAAAAGATTTATGAAAATTCCAATTACCAAAGTCCTGTGGGTGACCGCGATTTAGTGGCAAAAAATCTTAGTAAGTGCTGTCGTAATAGCCTGTCCTTATCGTCATATAACAGTCGTAAAATGATGAGACTTCCAGGTGGCACAACCTCCCAAACTTGACTAATCTTACTTGGATGGCCGCGATCCTCTGCCCAGGCCCGTAGGATGCAAGCAGCAGGTAAAATCCAATAGTTTACAACCACTGCTGTATTGCCCAATGTTGGCCACAGGGCCAGTAATAGAAGTGGGCGGAGGCGCGGTCAAAAATCCAGTGCAAAATGTCGTTGACACTACACAAGGAACTGTGAGATATGCAAATCGGCCTTGAAGGCCCGATAGCAGGTCGATACGATACGAGCGATAGCCGATACCGGAGATAGCCGCGATCTGGGTTCCAATCGGACGTCCCAAATTGTTATTTTTGGAAGGGGGTCATCTTTCGTGGGCACGTGTTTGATAGGGTTGTCAACTAATACTTTTTTTTCACATTAAATGTTATAGATGATTTTTAAGTTTCACGTGTCTGTCAAATTTAGCTCCTAAACGAATGGACCCATTATGATGCGGTTTTTTTGTTTGAAAGTTAATGTGATCCATATGGTTCTTAGCTATGTTTAATGTAAATAAAATGTCATCAAAAACAAAAATGTGAAATGAGAGCCAAGTTCAAAAAAGAATTGAGTATGTAATTCATGTTGTATATTTATTTGACTTGGCTATGTCACACGCAAGTTAGTGTATTTCCTGTTTGCTGGTACGTTCATACTTATTTCTATCTATTTTACTTTTACAAATTTTGGTTTGTTAACTAACTAATGAAAACTAGCCAAGTCAAATGTAGAATCAAGTTTCTAGGGTTAGGTTTTTGATCCTATGTTAGTGGGTCAGTTACCAAAATGCGGGTTTTTAAACGTTAATATATCAATAACTGTTTGAGCTACATTCATGAAATTTTGAATTTTAAATAAGCTAAGGGGCTTTAATAAATGTGGAACATTTCATGTATGTAGGTTAAATAGGTCTCGAGTTGTGAAGGGGTCAAAAGTAACGAACGAAATGATTCCTGTAATATTACACATGGCGCTGTGTTACCAGTTCCGTTTTTTTGAACTTTGGCTGGACACGCTGCCGCGTGTCTAGATTAAGGCACTTCCATGACATAAGCAAAGATATTTTACTGTCAAAAAGACTGGTTGCCAGCCCTAGCCTTATCATAAACATATGATAGAGGCTTCATCAAATTGCAGACATCATTGTGAGAGGCCTTTGAACAGTTCATTTGGATTTAGAGTTTACCAAGATTATGTACATGTAATTTATTATAATACTGCTTAGACTGAAGCATGGTTCGAGTCCCCTTTAACGCCATAGCAATATCTTAAAAATAACGGCTAACAGCTGTTTTTTTCATTTGGACAGCATATTAAAAGGTTTTGCTTGAAATTAATAATTTTTCTTGCCTAGAATCTTACAATTCATCAACAATTATAAAACTAAAATTCAGTCACCCTGTAATGTTATCTAGACTACATCAATGGTCAGCAAAGAAAATGTGAGCAGTTTTTACAAAAAGTATGTTAGGTTAGGTCATGTTAGATGTTAGATGTTGACGACCCTGTAGCCTAGTTGGTAGCGACCCTGCCTGCGAAGCGAGGGGTCCCGGGTTCGATTCCCGGCCGGGGCAAATATTTATGTGACAGATAAATATTTGTACTCGGGTCATGGGTGTTACTGTGATGTGTTATATGTGTCGTCCATGCCACCCGCGACACAGGTAAAAAAAAACCTACTGCGGGGGGTATGAGTGTGTTAGCGTTTTATGTTAGAATATATTAATTAATAGCGGCTTAGAATACTGATTCCAGTCCCATGCCGACATACTTACTAGGGTGTTGTGAGTAAGAGACAACAGGAGCTGGCCCCCGGTGGTAAGGCTTGATAACAATTATAAATTATTATCAATTTTAAAATTAAGTTACCAATATTATTACTGGTATTTTCATAATAATAATTATTATCTGACTGACGACCCGTGTGGCGCAAATGGTTACCATGCCAGATCGCCGCACCAAGGGTTCTTGGTTCGATTCCCAGCGAGGCGGAAATTTGAATGCTGAGTTTGAATTTCTGTTCTCGGTCTGGGTGTGAATATCCTTGTCTAGTGTGTTGTCCATGGCACCCACGACACAGGGAATCCTAGTGTGGGAATATGAGTGTGAAGCGTTATTTATTATTTATTTATTTATTTATCTTCCTGAAGCCTGCTTGGCTAGATACCCTATTACTCGAGTGAGCCATCAAACGACTCGTCGTGTTCCAGCTAGGGGCTAAGGAACTAGTTCTTTCTTTCTTTCTCTCTCTACTTTCTTTCTCGGCAACGTATCGGTGATGCCTCTGATGTTACTGATGATGATCCCTCCCGCACAACATCCTAGAAAGGAAGGTCTGGCTGAAAACCAGCGCTGCACGGGAACCCAGCCACTTATTGAAAGCTGAGTCAGCTCCTTTTGTCATATTTATTTAATTTAAATTATTTATGCTAATTTTAAGTACGAGTACCTTATATTATAATGATGTCAATGTAACTTTTTATAGCAATAAATAGATTTTATTATTATTATTTGGATTTTATGACATTAACTGAAAATAAATAATAACTTCTATGATTCATCTCCTCAAAGTTTGCTTGGAGTAAAGGATAGATGTAATTACCTACTTCCCAAACCTCCACCATCTCATCTAAAGCCATCATAAAAATCGGAAATCTTTTGAAGATTTCAACAAGCCATAAAAATACGTCGAGAATTGCAATATTTTTTATTCCTTGTTGAATATGTTGGCAAAACATTTTTTTTTAATATAACCTCGTTTCATAATACAAAAATCATATAAATGCAGTATTTAGCGTATAATGTAGCGTTGGGAGTATTGGCAACGACGCAAGAATGCGCTGGTTCATTGGCACGGAGTAGGTACATAACATATCTTTCGGAATTCCAGCTATCCTCATTTGTTTAAGAACCGAGGTTAGTATCATGACGTATTTACGTTTTATTGTCATCGCACCCATTGCCCTATTAATTGGATCTTTCCCATTGCTGTAAAAGTCAGTTTGTATGTGCAGTTGGCCTGCTGTCGGACTGCCGTCGGCGCGTCGACTGCAAGCGTCGACGTTTGCAGTTGGCTCTCTCGACTGCAAAGTGCCGTTCGTGTGTTAGCGCTCTAAAGATAAGGAGCGAACTTCCTTCATCAGTGTTTCCAGACTTTCCGCATGGAATCTTCACGAAGCGGGTTTATTTCCTTGGCCATGCCGGACCACCGTTCGCTGGGTCCGACGCTCGATTCCCAGAGAGGCAGAATTTTGAATGTTAAGTTTTTTCTGTTCTCGGTCCTGCTGTGTGAGCTCTTGTCTTTGTGGGTTATCAATGGTAACCACGACAAAGGGAATCCTAGTGTGGGACAAAAAAAAACCGTTGTTGACTTCCTGATGTTCCTCATAATCACGGGCTACATGATTACTTATCATCACATGACTAGATTCCCTGTTTATAAATACAATTTTTCATCATCAAGTGGACTTGATGATATATGGGACTACCTTGCACACAATTGTAATGGGTGGATGGATAGGATTATAATATTTTTCTAGTAACCACCCTTGATTTGCTTTGGGCAACCTTAAAATTAATACTCACATAGCCTAAAAACTAAAAAATGAAACGTGATTTTTAGTTGGAATTACTTGTTTATTTGTGAACAGAATAAAATATACTTAACACATAAACCCCCAAGCTTACATTATTACAAGCATACATTATGAAAAAACATGAAAACCGCCTCCGAATCCATTGAATCGTTATGAATAATAAACAAACAGACAAAATTCTAAACCTTGTGAAGACATCTATAGCATTAAGAAATATCTACCCTCTGTTATGGCTCTTTCTGTTTTAGTCTCAAAAACATTTTCATGTAGAAGTCGATCAGTTACGCGCTGTTCTATGAGTACGTGAGCGATCAAGATGCGAACGCGGCGCGACGCGAAGACAACATGCAGTCGAAATGTATTGAAGTGTCCTACGTACATAACGCAGGACACTTCAGTACATTTCGACTGTTTGTTTGCATCTCGCTCACGTAGGACTCAGCGTTACAGTTGGATTATATTACGTGTATTATGACATATACATACATTGATATGTGATGTTAAAATCCAATTCAAATCAATTGTGTCTGTCTACCGGTTGACTTAGCCTAATCCAATTAATAACTAAACTAAGACCTCTACAAAACTCTACATGCACTCTATACTATCTCTACGTTGCAGTATTCGACCCAAAGCCTCCAGACCAAGTAATTTAATTTTGCCGAATTTCGACATAGAGTTTGCTTGACAGAGACATATATACGATGTCTCGTAGGTGAGAAAGAGATGGGACAGTGTCGTCTTCCTCTGGCTGCGCTCGTCCCGGATTCGGGTAGGTTGTGTGTGTTAGCGGACAACTGATGATAATACGATGAAGATTTTATTTGTCTGGAGTATCAGCCCATTCCTTATCCCGGCAATCCCGGAACCCTGAAATATTGGAAGAAGATTTAGAAGAACTCTGAAGAAGACAAACCAGTAGACGATGGAAAGTGGTCACCATCGCCCAAGAACTTCAAGAACTTCAAAGGCATAATCGACGCGTTTCTAGACAAGGAAGAAATTAGAAGAAAGAAGGAACCAGCTATGAAGACTCGGGCCTGCACGATAAATCGTTTGATCCTTCCTTAATGCAAAAATTGCAAAAATGTAACCATGATTCCCATATGTGGAACCGCCTAGCAATGCTTATTGTTGGTTGAGCCAGCTCATGTACCTATGATCTACAATATGGATAGATCCGGTAACTATGCTTGTCTGTAATTTGGCAATGTATGCCCATGCATGAGGTTTTCCTTAAGAAAGGAACTGCAATATTGTATCAGATTGGTTCTTCATGTATTTTATCGTTTTACTTAGTCAGTTACTAATATACCGATTAATATTATTAATACCGATTGTACTTAGTTAGTTACTGGGAAAGCATCTGACAAGAGGTAGTGCAATAGATATCCATGAATGGCTATTGAAACCAAGGTTGTTGGTTCCTATTCCGCAAGTCGAAATTTCTTGGTCACGCTCCAATATAATATACACTTACATACTCACATCCTCGCACTGGAGTGACCTTATTTTAATTATAATTAACAGACACGACAATACCACAGAATAAATAATAGTACATATCTGATACGGAAGAGATGGCAAAGGAACATAAAATTAAAATAAGAATATAAAATTTTAAAACCTTGTCGGAAAATAAACTCGGGATCTTTAGCTTGCCACTACTATGTTCCAAGGACGCTATTTCTAGGGATTTTATTATGGTCCATTTTTAAGCAGACGCGCCACCGGATAGCCCATGATCGTTTAAGAATATCAGTAACCTAAGGCATCACCGAAGAAAGAAGATCAAAGATCTACCAAAAACCTAGCAAGTTGACTCGCTCTCAGAGAGACCATACCCCCGCCCGACTACAGACTGAGCGAGATCGTTGACCCACGAAGGCTGTATTGCAGGAACTTCCGCGTGGAGCGGTATCGCTGGCGTTACAGCGTTTACCTGCATCAGAGGGATTCGCGAATTATAAGGCCCGTATTCACCAACAACACTATAAAGTCTCACAGTGCTTGCGAGTGCATAGTGTCATACCAAAGGCATAGTGTTGGTTTGACTTCTATCAAATAGAAAAAAAAGGATCGATTGTTTGTTCTGCCATATCTTTGTCTTTGCCTTCGTTAAATGCCTACAAAGTTTGCCGCATCAATTACAAGGCTGTATTCAGCACTATGCGAACACTAACCCAGTGTTTGCATAGCGATACTTCCTTCTTAGCTAAGTGTCGTTTTTGAATATGACGTTCAGTTCACTGGCGGACGCCCACAACTTCGTTAGCGTATTTTGTGGCTTAAGCATGTTTAAATTTCTTTTCCTATACAAAACTCTAAAATTTAGAACTTACTTGGCTTCATCGCCATCTAATATCCTTTTATATTTGTGACATTTCGAAATGAGTAATTACAAAAAAATTTAGGGTTCGGAAGAAAAATCGGAACCCTTATATTTTTGTCATGTCCGTCCGTCCGTCTGTCCGTCCGATCTTCCATCCGTCCGTCCGTCCATCTGTCCTTAGTGCTAGAAGACTCTTAGTGCTAGAAATCTGTAATTTGGTATGAATAAACATATTTATTAAAACTCCAAAACTGCAGAATAAAATATTGAAAAATTTATTTTATTAAGGGTATTTTCCATAACATGGGGATGAATTTTTTTCGTCGCGTACCCCATAGTGTGAGGTATCGTTGAAAAGGTCTTTCAAAAATTTGGGTCTGTTACAACTGTTTTTCAGTTAAGGGGTCCGTTTGTGAAATATTCGGCTCTAAAATGCCAATTTTGCTTACAGTCAAGTGTCCTCCCCCCTGCCCGCTAAATGGTTGGAAGTGGAGTAGTAAAAAATTCACAAAAACAGATTATGTGATGATTTTACAAGAAAAACCATCACGGCTAGGTTAGCTTAAGTAGTTTATGAATAATAGTCGATAAACTTACACGTTCGGAACCCTAAATTGCGCGTGGCCTGACATGCACTTGGCCGGTTTTTTCGACTTCAGTCAAAAATCACTTGTGTCTGTGTTCCGTGGTTATATCTGTCTATCTATCCAGAGTCCAGCCAGACATAAGATACAATTAGTAACTCTTTGCAAATGTCAAGTAAAATGGATGGACCCATTTTGACAGTTTCACGACATGTTTTGACAGTTGATTAAAAGTATGTCATTCAATTTGACAGCCAGCCATCCAGTTGATTAAACAATTGTTAAAAAATCGCAGTAGACCTGGTTCTCATTTAAATAAATTAGTTTTCTAGGTATACATGTCTGTGGTTTTTACACACAATTCAGATAATTACAGCAAAAATGTAAATTTAGTTTAGTAATGACTATAATAACTTGTGTATAAAACTATGCCAAGTTATACGTCAGTCGGTGGCTAACATTTTTTTAAACAACAATCAAAGAATGTTTTTTAATCTCTGTACCAATGAATAAATGAACTTGTGGAATTTGGCGTTAGCTTCTTACTTTTATTGATAAATTAGTACTTACTTTTATAGATAAATAAATTATTTACGGAAATAGGAGTGAGATGCAATAAAATAACGCCCTATAGCTCAGATAGTAGCTCGGTAGAGTCAGTGAATCTGCCTAAGAAACGAGAGATTCCGGATTCGTTCTCGGGACAAATATGTATGTCTCAAACACGGACATAAAAAAAGAACAGACGTAACCTTGTCTAATCGAGAGTGAAGCTGACAGCTGACAGCTCGCTTACCATGTGTGCGTAATTTTGTAATTTTTGATTGGCGATGGTGTCAATGTCGTAGCCGTATGGTGTCAATGTGTGGGTGTGTGTACTTGTACGAATACAGAGTTGGTATTCCTATGGGTGCTTCACTGAATTTGTTCTTGGGATTATGTCCGTCTTTTTTTTAGGTCCGTGATCTCAAATAAATTTTTATTTGCGTGGCGTTGGTGTTTGTGATGTCTCATGCCATCCGCGACACAGAGACATACATAAATACATACATACATACACTCATACCGGGGAGTGTAGATTTTTTTCTATACTAATATATAAAGAGGAAAGATTTGATTTTTTGTTTGCATTGAATATACTCCGAAACTACTGAACCGATTTGAAAAATTCTTTCACTGTTGCGATGCTACACTATCCCCGGGTGACATAGGCTATATTATATTTAAAAAAAAATTAGGGATCCTTAATAAAACTCCAATAATGTAACCCAAGGTGTAAGAAAATAAGAAAACCGAAGCAAAGCGAGGGCGGTTACTCGTATTTGATAAGGATAACAAACGCGCTTATATTATTATTGCAACCATACAATGATATTTTTTTTAATGCAAAAAGAGGTAGATATGTCACTAGCGCACCGAAGATGAAGAGCGTAATAATAGGCATTTGACCGTTCTGCTCGTAGTCGCTGTGTCAATACAAGACAATACGCACGCTTTTGTTGTTGTCAGAAGTGCTTGACATTTGACATGCAGCGTTAAAATGCCTTCGTGTGTTATACCAATGTGATTGGTGTAGTGAAACAAAAAACAAACGTGTGTGTGTTGTGGCTCTTTTCGGAACAGATTTTTTGGTTGATTTGTATGGGCATAACGTATCTATATTTTTAAATATCATTGGCCACCCTAGCATACCCTGCCGTCCACGGACATCTGTGAGGAACCTTAAATAGGATTGTAGGAGGAACTGTAGTCAGGTAGAAAGTCATTGTATCATACACATAAAGTGAGTGAGATAAGGACTCATAGTTGACTATTTATAACATTTTAGTCCTCATAATTATTACGTGCCAGATAGGAAATATAATTCCAAAAAATATATTTTTCTTAAGTAGGTATTATGAGCAATTTTAAAATACATAATTTTAACTACTTATTTCAAACGGAGCCCTCATATCATTGAACTGACCATTTAGCATCTGTAAAACCAGAGGCATGTCAATATGCTGCTTCGCAGGTTAGTAGAGAATCAGTTTGGTAACGTTTGCTTTACGGCACTGCAATACAAATTTATCTAGATGGCTCGCAATTGCTGATCAAGAAAGTAGAAAAAAGAAAGTAGAAAAAAGAAAGTAGAAAAAAGAAAGTAGAAAGTAGAAGAGTAGTAAAGGAGAAGGTGCCTTGGACTTAAACATGGATGAAGGCATGTCAAACAAGACCAGCCCTTTCAACCCAACTGCATCAGCGCCAAATCGATGGTTTGACGGTTGAACTACCGTTTTTAAATAAACTACTTACTAGGATTACATAGAGTCATAACACGGCTAACTGCGTCATGTGGTAAAACTTGATAATCAAATGGACTCCATCTCCCTCCCACTTTCGTTGCAAGGACAGACGTTATCGATTGGCTCGGGTCGAATCTATCCCCATCCTTTTCTTCTATATAATCTTCATAGCGCATGCACCGCTGCTTAGCAACCAGAATCGATAGAACACCAAAATTGATACGAAGTTAATTTCCTTGTGCTATTACATTACGTGTCTCTTTTCAATTATGTAACGTTCATGCTATTAGCTCAATCACCTAATTGGATTCCTTTCAGTTAGGTATAAATTATCCTCATATAGGTTTGAAAGCGTTGTAAGTCATGAGATTTGTCCTTCGAATGGTTCTGCTGTTGATTAGACATACAACAACAATCGTCATTTTTATCATTGACTGACCTATAGATCAAAACTGTAACCCAGTTCCAGATGACCTAGAAACTTGATATTTGGTATCAAGGTAGGCGTATGTAAATGAAAAAATCTAAAAACTGAAAATTATTGTTAATTAGTGAAACTAGTGAATTAGCGGTTCCACTGTATAGAGTAATTTTACAAATAACAATAAGTAAACACGTATAATTTCTAGACAAAAGTAATGATACATATCTCATCAAAAACATAAATGTGAAATGAGAGCCAATTTCAAAAAAAAAGAATTGAGATCTAAATGGGTGCCAAGTTCTGTGTAGAAAAGTCTACAATTTTAGTCATAAGAACATGTAATTCAAGCTTTACATTTGACTTGACTAGTTTTCATTAGTTAGAACCAGCAAACCAAATTTTAAATAAATTTTACTAACAAAAAATAACCGACTTCAAAGTTACTCTAAAACTAATTGTCAGATCTCGTTCAAATTTATGTGGGATTACGTGACAAGCACCTGCTTTCGATTAAAAAAAGAATCATTAAAATCGGTTGGCGTTATTAAGTTATTCGTCCATTTGTCGCGCTTACTTAATACAAATTTAAGACTTATATGGTTTTTTCATGGATGCCATTGTCAGATCTCAATAAAATTTATATGGGACTACATGACAGCCACCAGCTTTCGATTAAAAAAAATCATCAAAATCGGTTCGCCCAGTCCAAAGTTCTGAGGTAACGAACATAAAAAAAATACAGTCGAATTGAGAACCTCCTTCTTTTTTGAAGTCGGTTAAAAAGTAACATTACATCAAACTTACAGACTTAACAATTATAATATAGCCTAGGTAGAGGTAGGTGAAAACTAATCAAATCAAATGTAGAGCTTGAATTGTAATTCAAAATTTTAGGCTTTTCTACACAGAGCTTTGCACCCATTTAGATCTCAATTCTTTGGCTCTCATTTCACATTTATGTTTTAGATGAGATAATAAATAACAAGCGCAATGCCATAAATCAACAACGTTTGGAGATTATAGTATCAAAAAAAAAAATAGAACTAATTATAGACATTGACAACATAACGTATACAATGTATTACTGTTCAGGCAAACCTCGTCTTCTATGATGTCGTAGTACTGTGTCTTTTAAATTTTTTTTAAGTTATGGAATTACACAAAAAAATCCTAAGATTTTTTTTATGGAAATAACCGGCAAACGAGCTGAAGATCCACCTGATGGTAAGTGGCTATTGCCGCCCATGGACATCAGCAACACCAAAGGCATTACTGATGCGTTGCCGGCCAGGAAAGAGAGAAGAAAAAGAAAGAAAAAACAAGCCCCCAGCCGGAATACGACGAGTCCTTTGGCGGCTGACTCATGCTCAAGGGTGGTAGCTATCCAGGCGAACGACATGGAGAAATAAGAATAGTAATAATGGTATTAAAAAATAATTAAAATCAATATTAAACGTATAAGCCCTCGAGGGGCCCTACCACCACCGGGCCGCCCAAATACGGCTACCACTGTTAACCAAAATAAAGACATCGTAATATAGTAACTTTCTTTTAGTTTTTAAAAGACCATTACTAATTTTTAGTTACTTCACGCCTCCGCCATATAATAAACGATTTTTCCCCTTTCACTCCTACCGCAAGCTGCGTTAGGTTAAACTTTGCTCCAATTAATTATTTGTTTGTTCAAAGTTTGTTTTTACAAACCTCAGATTAAAGAACAAGTACAAACACTATTTGAGTGATGCCAATACTTCCGGAAATGCCTGCAAGAAGAGGCGAAACTTCGAAAAATTTCTCGACTAATATTTTTCTTATTGTTTGTTATTTAATCTTGCCACGTAATCTTCATATTAGTCTTAAGTTATCTTTACAATTGCGTTTGTTAATGAGGAGTTATACATATATATCAAGGAAATTGATTTTGAAGTAACCAAGGGTTGCGATCATTATTTGCTACATACCTAATAAGTTAGGTACTTGCCATTAAATAATAAGTGAAATAAATATGTCAAATTCATTCGATGAAAGTCGTATTACAATGTAGGTGTCTATAAGTTAAAGGTGAATAGGTTTTTAATAAGTTACGGGTAATATTAGTGTTACATTACTTTACCATTACTTTCTTTCTTCTATATTCTTTCTTGGCCGACTACGCATCGGTGACGCATGGTGTGTTTATTACTGAGATTCACGGGCGATGGTAACCATTAATGATTAGCTGGCTCGTGTGGTCCTGTGTCGAATATACACAAAAAAAACAACTTTTATTTTTTTACTTTTTATTTTTTTCCTATGTAAAAATGGCCATAGAATCGTTGCTTCTCTTTAAAACAGGGTTGAAATATTGCATAAGATTATGCTGGACTGGACCTACACGTGCACATAAAATAAGTACGTACATCTACATACTTTATCATTATTCACATTTTACGTACAAACCATATCATTCATTTGAAGGATAAATGACGACCCACTTACATACATCAAACTGGATGTATCAACGTTAACACATTAATAGGATACATGTTTAATCGAGCAACCCTAAACCCGACTATCAAGGCCGAGCATAAAGAGTACCGGGCCCAGAGTCGATCCTTCTGGTACTCAATGAAAAAACCAACAAAAATCAAGACTTGCTCTCTTATCAATTATTCTCTGGCCGGTTTCATGCCTGTAAGTGAAATGGGGGCCTTTCCAATCCAACGTCCACCTTGCCTTACAAAGAATAAGAGTTATAATCGACGGTTAAAGTGTCAAAGGCCTTGGCAAAGACAAAAGTGGGGTGTGGTAAAATTATGCTGTTGCTAAGTGACCCTGTACGTAAGCACTTTTAGCGCTCCGGTGTAATGTAGGTTTAAAAATTTTTGCTTCGACTTAAAAGTATAAGTTATTATCGTAAAGATTTTTATCGCGTTGTCAATGTAGCTTTTAACTTGTTTTTTTGAAATCAGCGAATACTTCTTCATTTTTTTTTCGGTTTATGCAATTTTATCCTTCTCAGACTTTTTTATACTAAAGGAAATAAATTTAAAAAACGTAAATGGTGGTGAATGAGAACTTATTACTATTTAAACATAACTACATATATATATATATTTATATATATAAACTTACGCAAACATAAATATAGTCAGTCGCCAAAAACGCTAAAAGACTCGCTACGTTCAAATACGAAATACAGAAATTAACGTTACGAACAAAATAATTGCCCGCAATTTACAGCAGGTGGTTAAACTGCTATAATTTAATTAGTATAGGAAAACTATGTTGATAATATTAGCGCTGATTTTGTTTCAAAAGTTACCTACTGCTGAAAATCATATCATATGAAAATTGTAACCTTGTAGAGATGCATCTTACGTTGGTAATTCAATAGCTACCCATCCGTGACCAACTTCTTGTGGGACAAATACCAACGATTACTAATATTTTTTTTTTATCTTAATGTGACATTTTTATCTTAATGTGACAATTATTACTATTTGGAAATTTAGCTTGATTATTTTATTATGTAATATTAATGTGATTTGATAAATGTTTGATTATTGTATTGATTTATGTCTACTAACACTAGCTTGTAAGACAAACCTACTAACAAGATATGGATACAGTCTGAAATAAAGTATTATTATTATTATTATTATTATTAATATTTACTAATAGAACTAACCTGCACTAGCCGTCCTAATTTCCACAGTCCTCTTATTAACCAATAATAAGTAATTGATATTTTTATTAACACCTAATATACTGAATACACTCGCACCCGTAGTCCTGGTGTATTCGAGGTTTTTTCGGTGAACCACCGACGAAAAGAGAGGGATGTTATAATTTTGACGTGCCTGTGTGTCTGTGTGTCTATGTGTCTATGTATCTGTATGTTTGTCTGCATCGTAGCTCCCAAACGGATGAACCGATTTTGATCTAGTTTTTTTGTTTAAAAGGTAACTTAATCGGATAGTGTTCTAATTGTAAGATTATTCCCAGATGTCCATCGGTAGCACTGCAAGTAGGTTTGCTATCCGTATCACCTAAAAAGGCGCTTACATTGTGTCAAGGCTAAACTCGATAGCCACGCCATACCTTCGAGAATATTATGCTCTAATACACAAGTCTACACTTCTGAGAGTTCTCCAAAAAAGTCTGTCAATCCACACTTGGCCAGCGTGGTGGAGAATGACAAGTACCTCACATAGCAGGAGGAGACCTGAGCCCAGTGGGCCTAGTTATGGGTTGTGATGATGATGAAGTGTTCAAATGACATAGCGGTGTGTGTGTTCTCCGAAGTAATGAATAATTTTTAATATGCAAATACCTAATACTGAAAAATTTAAGGTACGCGCGAATTCGAACTCTGTCGACTATCACTGACCCATGTTTACCTACCACTAGGCTATAAGGCCTATAAGCGTGTATCTGTATTAAAGCACATGCTATCTATGCTGTCAAATATCAGATACGATTAATCGTATTTGTCGACATTCAAAACTATTTATTAAAATGGTGAATATCAAATAATTTGCTGATTAATGCAACGCAGAATGAAATGTTGAACTGTTGACTTAGTCATAGATAGCATTTTTAGTATTTTAATGGAAACCGGACATCCGCCTTGCACTTGAAATTCTATCGTAATTTATATTGTGAAAGGGTTACTTCACATTGACGGTATTGAATGTTTTATTTTTCTTTAATTTTTGTTACACTTGATTATTTTGTAAAATTTTGCTTTCTGATTTTTTCTCCGTATGAATTTAACTGTTATTATCTCAATTTAGTGGAGATTATGAATAAAAATGTACAGAAGAATAATTTTACTTCCTTGCCTAAATAAATTCGTAAATTATTTAAAAGTATTTAATATACCTATTGCAATAACATAATGCATTAATTTACTTTCTCGTCGTACTTAGTGATAAGCAAGGTGCAGAGAGGGTTATGTTGTTATCAGTTTGATAATGGTGTGACGTCAGAGTGTCGTGGACACTTCGACTGTCCCTATACGATATTGGTAGTGAAAAACGCTATATTACAGAAGAGCATTTTAAAGTTTATGTGAAGAATTTTGTATATAAAATCGTCTTATATAAAGGTATTTAGGGTTGTAAGAAGCTCCATCGATTCTAGAATCCGAACTAAGTTCCCCTGCTGAACAATGGATGGATGAGTTTATGGCGCCAGGTCCTCCTGTTGGTAGAAGCTGGGTTCTGTACCTGCCAACTTGATTTCAACAGTAATTGCATGGTACAGACCTTCTACTTTAAAAATGTATTTGTAAGTGGCAAATTAGGGAAAAATTTTATATTAAACTAGGATACCCGGCGTGTTCCACTACGCTAAAAAAAATCTGATGAGAATGACAGAACAGTGTTTTTGTATTAACGTTGACGTTGATGCGCCATCTTTACATCTTCTTCCATCTAATCTAATAAGTAGTATCCACCATCTTCAATTGTTTTATAAGAAAGTGAAAAAATCGAATTTATCAATGGGCCGAATGCCTATTGCATTGTTTTAGTAATCTTAAACCACCTTCGGATATTGCCTTTCAAATGAAACCATTTTGGGGCATATCGGTTGGATGGTTTCAGAGTCTATAAAGGACATCCGTACAAACATTTTTTGTGTTTTAAATATATAAGTATTTAATGAAATATAAATATACATCTCCACTTACAGGTTTTAAAAATTATAATTAATAAGTGGGGGTACGCTCATTTTAAATGGAGACGACTCTGGTAGGGTATTGTACTGGTCTGGCTAACTTTAACCTTCCTTAAAAAATTGACCGTGATATTTATAAGGTTTACGTGGTTTTATTTTCAGTCTGCAACACGTCGTTGGAGTCCTTGGTGTCTCCTTAGACACACAGCACCTAACTTATCATCAGCTTTATGTTTCTAATCTCTCTTATAGAAAAACTGTATGAAAATTCGCGTACAAGTCTTCGTGTGAATACAGCTCCAGCAACGGTGTTTTATTAATTTGATTATAATTGAAATTAAAACATATACATATTTATTAAATTTACTAAACTTAATCTTATGTTATAACAGTAATAGTGTTTATTATATAAAACAGACTTTTATAAATATCTTACTTATTATAAGTTCAATAAATTTTAGATAATTAAAACATGACGTTAAAGGCGTGCAAGGTGAAATGCTCAAAGCTCGACATCATACAGAATGATGAGGTATATATATAGATATGATAGGTAATATATAAAGAGGAAAGATTTGATTTTTCGTTTGCATTGAATAGGCTCCGAAACTACTGAACCGATTTGAAAAATTCTTTCACTGTTGGGAAGCTACACTATCCCCGAGTAACATAGGCTATTTTATATTTAAAAAAAATAGGGATCCTTAATAAAACTCCAATAATGTAACCCAAGGTATAAAAAAAAAATAAGAAAACCGAAGCAAAGCGAGGGCGGTTACTCGTATAAAATAAAATAGATTAAACATTGAGGATAGTTTTCCTATCTAGCCCTTTATAGAAAACTCTTTTGCTGACTATACCTATCGATTACCTACATGTGTACATTCGTACTTAAGCTAATAATAATAGATTAAAACAATTACTTTAATCTGTAATAAATTTCTTCAACTACAAGTAATTGTTTAACGATGCTGTTTATTTTATTACACCTATTAATTACGCCCTTACAGCGAACAACCTTACTTTTATCTCTTTTTCAAACAGTTTTCTTCGCAACGGTTGCCTGGAAGAAATTGCTTCTTAAGCGAAAACCTGAGGTTTCTTGTACAATTAAACGTTTTGTAATTTTATTGCTATATATGACCATACAATAAAATTTTTTTTTCGTTCACGTTGTTGTAAACAATTTAAGTCTTCTAAAGCAAGGCAAGTAAGAGTAGGTAGGTACTTTATCATCGTGGTCACACCATAATGTGATATTGAAACAAGTTATTAGTTTAAAATGTTTTACTAACAATATTTTTTACTGGTTGAACGTTAAATAAAAAAAAATTTGATAAACCATTCCGAACAAAAAGGTTGACCAATTTTAGAAGTGTGTATGTGTTCGTAAATGAAGCGTTCGCGTTGCCAAGTTTCAGTTAAATTATAAAATATTAGGAATAGTTTAATTATATGCTTATTACTCGATGTTGTATTGTCTTTGCACTACTTGTAAATGTTTTATTAACAATCTTACATTACAATTTCTAAGGTTAAATAAAATAGGTTTAACTGGCTTCGAAGACGTTACATGTTTAATTACTTGTTTTGCAATTTCTTATTTTTTACGTCATTAATATATCTAATCTACTAGGTATGTATGGGGAAGATAAGTATGATGATGGGTGTGTAGATAAATGAACATCAGTGTTACTTGGCAAAGTTATAATATTCTAATAATTATTGTAATAATTTGAGGACATGTTATATTTTCGAAAAGAGTCCAAATTATCGTATTTTTAAACCATATTACATTTTCACCATATTATGTTTTCTGGTTAGATGCCTAATGATATGATATGATGATAGATGATAAAATTATGAGATGATAAGTTAATTGAAACTTAGTGTGGGCATGCCCAGGGCAACAGCTAGTTTATCTATCACTAATCGAAACATGAAATAAACATAATTATTAAGTAGGAAAAACAATTTTCCTGTACACTGACTTATGAGGTTAGTTTTTGTAATATAATTTTGCACTTTTGTACACAATTAATGACATTGTAACTTTTTAACTTTATATCTTCTACAGAAAACTGTACTGAAAGTAACTAATGGTTATCTTAGTTAAGTAGTCACTTCAGCTTGTAATCAATTGTGTATAATCTGTCAGTAAAATATTTACGGGGAATTTAAGAACCACCACATGAATTTAAGCGCATAACGAAAAATTCGTAAAATAACCATCGGATGATGGTCTCTATAAAATCGTTTTAAAATTCAAATTTGAAAAAAGAACTGTCAGATTTTACATAGCTATAGCTAGGTGTGGTCGTGCAGCTAAATAGGATGTTTAGTTGATGTTTCCCAACTGCCTACTTTAAGTAGAGCTCCGGTGGGCTCAGAATTGTTTCAGTCTGCCTCGGTATCGAGCGTAGTGTTCCAGACTTTCTACGAGTGTATGTGTGCCACTCGCTATTGTGGCCCTAAACTGCCGAATAATAAAGCTCAAACTTCTCTACAGAGTCAGTTACGTTGAAGTGTGCGTGATCATCGCTGTGTGCAGGCCCTGCGCCACTGCAACAAGCCCTAGGTCAGTACACTCCGATGCATCCGACCGAATGCATTCCGCGCGGTGTTCGCTGCGAAAACCAAGAATCATAAATTATTAACCCTAAATTCGCCCCAGTGTACCCCAAACAAGCCGCGTCGGAGATTTTCGAGAAATTTCCGTTACCGGATCGCAGTTTTCCGATTCCTTTGTCCACCGCCATATTGGATCGCCGTGCGGTGAGTCCACTTTCCAATTTTTTTCGAATTCAGAACACTGGCCTTTCATATGTGTACGCCATTTTAAAAATGCTTTGCTTTTTTTTGTTGAGCGAACGAATGTACATCTGTTGTAAGTCCAGACGTCTTATAAGGTTTAAAGGATTTTTTTTGTATTTGTTTTACCTAATGAAATGTGTTTAATTTTGTACATTTTGGTGTATTTATGGCATTTTATTTGAATTACGCAGTGAGAAGTACCTATCTGAAACATATCGATTGATACTCCAATTTTGTGTTGTCTTACTTAAGAATGCGCTTTCAGTAGCAAAACATCTTAGCGAATCGATTATTGGATCAAATTGCGCGACAACATCAACAAAGCCACGAAATAGCAATCATTGGCAACAAAAAAAATATTTTCTTTAATTTTGTGGTATTACGTCATGTAATCAAAGGGAAGCCATTTTGAAAATGGGCGTCAGCACCCCTCCAAACAAAGATTCGGTTATTTTCGTTTGATTTCGGATTATAAGAAAATTTGATTCTTTCTTAGAAAATTAAACGAAACCAACCGAATAAGTAGAGTTTGATGTCTGTAATAGTATTTAATTATAACAAAATGATACGTATATCATGAATTTATACGTATTTATTATGGTGACGTCAGAACTCCAGACATAGCTTCCGACACGACCTAGATTACTTGAATGTATTGATCGATTTTGCTTTGTCTTCAAAATTTAGAATTAATGCTTTCGTTTTTTTTATTTAATACCTATTTTGTACTGACAGCCAGGCGTACTTATAAATATTCAAGCAAAAGGTACCTACTCGAACTCTAACAATACAAATTACGATTTAATGTATAATACGATATAGACTATATCATCATCAAGGTAGCTAGCTATTTACTATATTATTATGTCCATGTTGTTACGGTTCCTTTATTTTGACCCCACGTGCTTTTGCTTTCGCTAGAAACCAAGTTGCATCCTATGTTAAAGTATGCTAAACTGTTAGGTACCTACTATTTTTGCAATTGAAAAATTTTGAGTATTTAACTAACAATTAATCATAAAAGAGTACTGAGACAAACTCACAATGTAGTTGGCATACAACAGGCCTCCTCTCAGACTGATGTGTTACCCTAATTGGCTTCTAGATATGCCTTTCAGAATATTATGAAGAACTGTACTGAACCCTAAAGTTCCTTCATGGATCTCCACCACCAATTTCAACCATCAGGTAGGGTTGTAGTGAATAATTAAATTATAATAAACAAAAATATGATAATTAAAATCTTGTAATGTCCAAACACTTTAAGAGCACAATATAGGTTAAAAGCGACTGCACAGGTATATTTTCGATCTGCAGCGTAAGAAAAAATATTTTCATATGTTTTTGATACAGATAAACTATTTAAGTAATAAAATAAAGTCAAACAATGAAATAAAATATAACCTTAGCCATTTTATAACTTTTTATTTCTTTCGTATTAACAAAGTCTAAGTCATCTAGAAAATTTATTTTGAATGTTGTCCGAGGAAAATCCAAGTCTAAGTTCTCTTTATACTTCTCACCCTCAAAGCTCAACATTAGGATACCCTGTGTTGTAGGCGCCATGGCATAGAAAGCACACAAATACAAGACTATCATCCACATTTTTGTCTCGATGGAAATCGAACCCAGTCCCTTTAAAGGATGGCCGACATAGTAACCATTGCGCCAGATGGGCTGTAGGAATGTAAAATGTTGATTTAAAAATAGATATTTAAAAAGTTTTCATAAAATTTGAATAAAATTTATTGAATTATCCATCCCTTTTCAATGAGCTCTACTATATTATCTTGAAAAATTGTAGGTAAGTATTTTTGTAGCACCTAATGATGCAGCCTGGCTTCGCATGGGTAGGTGAAGCAAAGAAAAACTTTCAGATGTGAAAATCATTCGTTTTCAGCTTTACTTGATAATTTATTTTCATAGCCAAGCTATTTTGTCTTCGCTATCGATAACACCCTTGAAATTATAATTATATAAACACAGACAAATCAAATCAAATCAAATCAAATCAAATCAAATGTTTTCATCCAAAATTGGTTTGGTTTACAAACACTATTTGAAAGTCATGCAAGCTACGCCAATGCTTTAACAAGGCCCTACTGTGAGAGGGCCCGGGAGAAGAGGCAGCAAGAAACTACCGGGGTTGTTTTTTTTCCTGCTCATAGTTACAGATAGCACTTATCATCTACTACAATCTATATTCATATAACTCATGTCCAAGCAGTCTTGTCTTCAAAATAATCATCTAATTTGTAATAATCATCTAATCCTTTCGCCATAAGAATGCTTTTAATATGAGTTTTAAATTTAAGGTAGGGCATTTTTACTATAAATCTTTACACATGTACCCATGAATGAGACACCAGTTTTACATAGTCTAAAATTTGGTACAATCAGTTTAGCCTTGCTCCTCGTATTAATATTGTGGATGTCACTCTTCTCAAAAACTGTGTTCTACACTTTCTAATAAAACTGTTATTGTTTTTTTCTCTAATTAGATGACAAATGACGACAAGCTACATGATGGTACGTGGTCACCGTCGCCTGTAAACCTAAGTAACGCTTAAGGACTCATCGAAGCTTTGCCGGGCGAAAATTAAGCGTGGGACCAGTTATTACTGCTGGCTGTTATTATTGAAACAACAAGATGTATGAAGTTTAGGGTAACATGTGCCTAACATATATCTTCTTTGTAGTTAGTTATTTTACAATCTTTATATAGTTTTCTGCACATTCGTGTGTTTCTGTTTCGCCCAATGGTTAGCTGGTAGAGAATTTATTAGGCATTAAGCTCGCCATTTGTACCCTATTATTTATTGTGGTCGATAAAGATTAAATAAATAAATAAATATCTTTAATCTTAATAGGGCTAGTCTAGTTTACGGTCTCATATTGTCCTAATTCCTATTCCATTCTACTAATATCTTATTATTGTGAAATTAAATGTGAAAGTTTGTAAAGACCCATGGATGTTTATCACTCATCCACGCAAAAATTACTAAACAGATTTTAATGAAATTTAGCACATAGGTAGCCCATGATCTAGAGTAAGATATAGGATAGGTACTTATTATCCCGGAAAACGCGGGAAAAGCCGCAGGCAGACATTGAAGTATAATGTCATAGAACAGACATCTCGAACAATATGTGTGTTCTATTTTCAAAATTGAGCCCCCGTTCTCCTTTCAAAATCGAACGAATCCATTGAAAATTGAAGCCGATCGGCGCCAATTCATTGGGACATACATTGTGTTCGCGGTGTCGGTTCTATATGCTAGTAATAATACTTCAATGCAGGCAGAGCGCTAGTTCTGAAACAAAAAGCCATATTACAAAAGCTAATTCAATTGGTCAAATTATCCTTATTGAAATCCGTGCTTGGAAAGAGTTACAGACTTCATGATAAGATTAACATGTTAACATCTGTATAAGGCTAATAACTAGTACACAAGAAGTCGAGGCCGGTAGAGATAAAAATCCGAAAAAAATGTGTAGAATCTATTGTGTTAATAAACATATAGTTAATAAATTACATAACTAGTTTTTCACTAACATATCTTCCATGTATAGATAGATAATATACATAGATTGAAGTGGTAAATTCAAGCAAAAAGGGATATACGATTAATAAATCGAATCCAGTATCATACATTAGAAGGAAGCTGATGGTATTATATCGTCCGTGGTTCTTCGATAATACTACGATCAGACATGATATATATCCTAGTTTTATAGATGGCCTCAAAAGTATTGGAAATTAGGAACGTTGGTTACTAAGTAACAATCTGTATAAAGTTTATCGCTTAGTTAGATAAACATAACTTTATATTCCTAATACCTAGATGGTGGGAAGACTTCAGATATGAATTAACCACTTTACAACCAAAAAATAAATTAATTGATTAACCTTTCAAGTTTAAACTTTCTCTGTTATAATTTCTTTTAACATTTTATGTCGTGGTCAATTAAAAATTGATTTCAAAAAAGAAAAAAAAACGAACGCAAATTTAAATATAAAACCATGGAACACAATTTAAATATAGAACGGTTCCTTGTTATTTTCCTCGTAATGATTTGGGCGGAACCTGCCAGTCTCAAGGGAGGGGGGAGGGTTGCAGGAGCCGATCTACGCCTGTGCCATACCCAAATCGATGCGATGTAACGCGGTTGTTTCTATGTCATATATCACGTATGTTATGTATAATATGTACCATTGAAGGGCATATAGCCGGCTTGTTGACAAAGTTGACCAACATTGATCAGTTGGGAGTTTGATGAGAGTTACTGACAAAGTGTCATGAACATTTTCATTTATACCATGTATGAATGCAAACCCATTTTCATCGAACTGTTATTGACCATTATATTTTTATCACTATGACTCGCATGGCTTTTAATTATTTTTGTTGTCTTTCAGGAAACTTTCAACTGCCGATATTACCATATTAGATAAGAATTAGCCTTTGACAGTTTTTAGGAGGTCGAGACTTTTTTTTAGCGATTCTCTAGATGTTTTTTTATTGATATGGCAAGTCTAAAATGGGGTGAGAAAAAATTGTAAGTAATATGAAATTCAGAAAATCGTCAGATATATTTTTGTCCTCATGCATAGTAAAGTTCCGAAGAGTCATTCTAATTATTTAATGTTTTAAATACTCTTATTTAAAGCAGATATATGAATATATATTCTGTATTTCCTATCTCGGGGAAAGGTACATAAAATCTTAAAAATTGTTTTATATAGGTATCTACATTAGTAAAAAAAAGCGGCCAAGCGCGAGTTGGACTCGCCCATGAAGGGTTCCGTAGCAGCAAGTAACATAATATAAAAGTTCTTGTAGTTCGTTGTAACCTTTATCAATGTTTTTTGCGGTTTACAATTTATGACGTATTAAAAAAAAACTACTTACTAGATCTCATTCAAACCAATTTTCGTTGGAAGTTTGCATGGTAATGTACATCATATATTTTTTTTAGTTTTATCATTCTCTTATTTTAGAAGTTACGGGGGGGGGACACACATTTTACCACTTTGGAAGTGGTAAAACATGGGTAAAACGGTCTCGCGCAAACTATTCAGTTTAGAAAAAAATGATATTAGAAACCTCAATATCATTTTTGAAGACCTATCCAAAGATACCCACACATATGGGTTTGATGAAAAAAACATTTTTGAGTTTCAGTTCTAAGTATGGGGAACCCCCAAAATTTATTGTTTTTTTTCTATTTTTGTGTGAAAATCTTAATGCGGTTCACAGAATACATCTACTTACCAAGTTTCAATGGTATAGCTCTTATAGTTTCGGAAAAAAGTGGCTGTGACATACGGACGGACAGACAGACAGACAGACATGATGAATCCATAAGGGTTCCGTTTTTTGCCATTCGGTTACGGAACCCTAATTATGATGTTTATGGTCATGACCCAAATATGAACTCTCTAATGTGAACTCGCAACTTTAAAAGGAAAATGTACCTAAATATTCTCTCTTCCTAATTTTGTAAATATTTCTAAATTAACTTCTCTCCAAGAAGGAATCCTGCGTGCAAAATATAATATTAACGATTACCTCTTTGGGAGAACTGTCATCTAGCCCATTAGAGTTGGGGCTTCAATGTTCTTCTTCAGCCAAGCAGTATCGAAGATTGAAGCTCTACCTATGTAGGTACAGCTTCAATCTTCCTTCCTCTTCCTTAATCTTCCTTCGTTAAATGTCTTCCGTGATTCAGTAATGTTACTGAATCACGGAAGACATTTAACATCAGACCTACGTCATACTGCGGGGTCAAGGCCCTGCATCGACAGTTATCAACGCATTTGCAATTGCATTGGGGTGACTGAACTGTGATAGCGAGCTCAATGATATCTTTGTTTATGAGTTGTAAATTCCTTTGGATTCTGTCCTTACAGCCTCTAGTACCTGGGGCATCCTACAGCCAGGTTATTGACTAGTAGTCTTAAAAATTATTTTATAATAATGTTTACCAATAAGTGACATCGAGAAGTTTGCTTTAGAAAGAAAGAAGGCGGGAAAGAGAAAAGAAGAAGGAGAAAAAAAGAAAGCTTAGGTTAGAGAGCGTGGTTACTCCCTTAGCACTTCGCATGCCCCTACTTCTCGAGGTGTGGAGGTATCACTCCAACCTCGCAAATACATAATTATGTCTTTTCGCCTGATCCTCTCCAGGCTCGCCCACCTGTCAGCGTGAAGCTGTAAAGGCCACTAGAGCCAACAGCAACTATTCATTCGAAAAAAAGAGTGTGCTTGGTTGTCTCTTGCCATGTCTCTGAAAATAAATCAACCCCACAGACTATATCCAATGTAGACCTGAAGAAGACAGCGGGTATCAGCTGGATTCAGAAGTCCCAGGACCGATCAGAGAAGCCCATATTAGGGGAGACCCATAACCAGTAGAGGACTCATCAAATTGATGAATGAAATTGGTAAGTGGATATTGTCTTTATACCGCGTAGAAAACACTGGTAATTTTCAAAAATTCTCTTAATTTCTGCGCATAACAAGTTAATGCTTTAAAAACTACTTTAGGAACTAAAATAATTGTGACGTGCAGTTAACTGTTAAGGAGTCCCCTCGTCTGGAGCCAACCCTAAAAGTGTTATCAGGTCATGCTTATCATAATAATGTATTGTCATCAGAACCATAGCAATATGCAAAATTTCAACTTCTTAGGATGAAAGGAAGTACTTCTAATACAGCTTGCAAGATTTGACCCAAACAAGCACATCTGTACAATTACAATTTACAATCAATAACAACAACAATCTATACTGTTTGTAATATTAAAATAACCGCTTTTTACTAAGTGCATTTGGATGTATACACGGTACATAAACCAAAACAACATTTTTTACAATTTTTGCCTGTCTGTCTGTTTGTTCCGGCTAATCTCTGACTGGACCGATTTTGACGGGACTTTCACTGGCAAATAGCTGATGTAACAAGGAGTAACTTAAGCTACTTTTATTTTAGAAAAAAAATAGTTTGTTACGCAATACGAAGTTCGCCGGGTCAGCTAGTAAACAATAAAACCGTTTAAAAAGGTAAAAAATCACTTTGTTACCATTATCATAGTGTCATTACAATATTTCCTATAAATGTTCCTGGTCGTAAATATACATTTATGTATTTACAAAATAAAAGTGCATTCAGAAAAATCAACCAATGATGTAAACATATAAGCCTATTTAATAAATGTTCCCTCTATTATTAGCCAAGATACACAACCTTCCCGGAATTAGAAAAAAAAAACTAGTCTATGGTCATAACTCTACGCGCCCCAATTCGAGCCAATCATATGGCGTTGGGAGTTGTAAAAACGATACATTTGATAAAAAACGCAGGTAGTAAAATAGTAAAACTTCACTGGTTATAAAATAGGGTCCTTATAACTAAACTATGTGTGTGCACTTTTTATGTATTTGGCCACTAAGAAAAAATATTTGGATCTAATGACGCTGTTCTAATTTTTTAGAGAGGTAATAAGTAACTTACGTGTTAACATAATTTAGATATCTTCGAGAAGATATTTAATGTAGCTTCTCAGATTATAGAACAAAGCCGCTTATTTAAAATTTTCTTGCTGGTCGAAGAATATTTAATTTAATAATATTATAATATCTACTTAATATGGAACGATATTTTTATTTCTAATCGTTTTATGTATGAAACCTGAAGCGTTTCAAATTACACATGATGTTTCAAATTACCTAGTGTTTTAGACATTTACACAGTAAATTATTTATTAAAAAAAAGAGATGTGACTTTTTGCATTCTCAAACCAGTTTTGATCCAGTTTAAGAAGTATCGACGTCACCATAATATTATTCTTCACAATTAATTAAATAAATAAATAAATAATGCTACACGTGGGTCGTGAGTGCCATGGACAATACACCCAATTCACAATTAAATAAATAAATAAATAAATAATGCTACACGTGGGTCGTGAGTGCCATGGACAATACACCCAGACCAAGAACAGAAATTCAAACTCATCATTCAAATTTCTGCCTCGCTGGGAAAAGTGTTGCCAATGCTACGGCAATTACCGTGTTCTACGGCTTTCAGGCCAAAAAATCACAAAATCTACGGTCTACGGCTGGAACCCTAGGGCCGTAGCAAATTCTACGGCTTTTCGCAAATTCTACTATCTTTTTGTTATTTATTATTTTTGCAGACATTTAAAGAATGTTAAAAACCCTTAAAACAGCGCTACTAGGCTAATGAAAAGTGTTCCTTATTTTGTGGACATCAAATTCACTGCCTATGACCTTTTTTTTGACGTGATAACGTCTATTAAAACGATGAACGCTGGGCGCACGCACGAAAAAATGTAGCGTTCCGCGAGTGAGAGGCACGATCGGCTACGATCGGCGTATCGTAGCCGATGCCGTAGGCGATCGTAGTTGAGTGGAGCGGAGCGGGGCGGAGCGGAGCGGAGCTTTGTCATGACGTTGTCACGTTAAACTACCGTCCATAAATCGACTTTACAGTCAACCATTTTTTTAGTCTGAGCGCTGAACCGATGGTATATATTGACTTAATTGGATAGCATAATATATTGGCAGCTGTGGACACGGCCGGGCGGCCCACAGTTGATCTTTTTCCATATAAACACGGCTTTTTTATCTAATGTACACGGCCTTCCAAAAATTTTCATTAGCAACATTAGCTTGGAATCGAATCCAGGACCCTTGGTGCGGCGATCTGGTATGGTAACCATTGCGTCACACGGGTTGTCAAAATTATTTACGTTTTAGGTACATTTCCTTAAAAAACGCTGTGTTTATAAATGAAAATGCCCTTTTACAACAAACAATAATTTTATATTGCGGTATAAAACTTTAAATTATAAATAAGTTTAACTTTATGCTGATAAGAATGACTATTATTTATTTCGAAAACTTCAAACAAAACTTCGTGATGTCGAGACCGGATATCATTTTCCTGAAAATGACACGAAAAGTTGTTTCACGACTAAAAAATAAAAATGTGGGCTATGCTGATACTGCTCATGCGAGAATAGAGTTTTACATTACATAATCCTATCAATATTTTGATTAGTGATTATCGCATGATAAATCATTTATTTTAAAGCAAGTTAAAGAACCAAAATAATCTCTTCTTATTTAGAAATACCCAAGAAACATCCTTACCAAAAACAGCACACACAAAAATCTACCATCATCAAAAAAACAAGAAAAACGTTTCTAAAACCATAAGTTAACACGAAATAAAAAAGGTCGCCAACAAACATGACTAACCAAACGAGTGAGAAAAAACTATGAAAATAGACCAATAGTGGTCTATGATAGTATAGGATGCAGCGATGCGTCAGTCAGCGACCAATGGTGTGCGCGCGCGACGCCCTTTGCATCACAAAGCGGCAACGCCGCAGGCCCTAAGGGTTCCGGTTGTATGTGGGGCTACAGATTCAATAATAGAGTTTTGCCGCGCTTTAACAACGAAACAGATTAAATATTAAAATATAAGCTTTTTAATTTAATTACTAGGTTTAGATATAAAATTTATGGTCATATACCTTGACCATTATAGTATATTAATTTTGAAGGCAAGAACAGAATATATTGGCGACCATTTACATAGTACTGATATGCTAGCGTGACGCAAACATTCTTTCGAAACGGTAATTTCACTGTAGAAATAGCAGGTGGTACCGCGACTCATTGTCGTCAAAACTCATATCTTATTCATTAGGAAAAAAACACCATAGCTTACTTACCACAAAGCGTCATTTATGGGGTATTAACTCATTTACTTTTGAATATTGTAGTAGGCAAATGAATACCAATAATTGTATGTTACGGTTCAATTCTACCTATTGGAAATGAAAATGTAATTGAAATAACCTATGGCAAGGCTTTCGTGACGGCTGTTGAAGCAGCAATTTGAATTTTATATTAAATTTTCTTTGAAGTAGGGAAGGAAAATAATTTTATTTCAACGAATAAACTTTTGAATGAACGGAATTTAAAAAGATACTTTTACAATTTTCTTATCTACTCATAGATTTAAGTATTATAGACCATTTTTTAGACAACTCATATTTAGTAAACAATCTTACAGGTTCTTTTTGTCGAAATTTCAATAAAAAGCAGTGCCAAGTGTTAGCGTGCTATTATATAAATACAGTGTAATGCATTCTCTTTGTATAACTATTGTGAATATCAGTATGGTAAATGACATATGCAGCCTACTGTCATCAGTATCCGTCAGGCGTATTGATGTATTGATTCAACGTCAGTCAGTATCGATTACCTTATAGCAAAGAGCACCAAACGCGATTCATTCGTCTTTCGACATTTGGCCTGAACGGTCGGTTGCAAAAGTCATGTCTCTCTGGAAGTTAGTAATATAATTTTAACCTAATTTTAGTGTTAAGATTATCTTGTGGAAAAGTATAATAACATATATGTTGAATATCGTCGTTTCATTGGGCTGAGCCCAATACAAGATTGTTAACTAAAACGGACTATGGATAAATATTTTACACGTCGTATACGTATAAGTCAATGTGTAAGAAACTTGACCATCAATCAATGTGATTCAGAAAGATTAGCATCTCCGTTGAAATTGAATAAAACCGGCCAAGTGCGTGTCAGGCCATGCGCAATGTAGGTTTCCGAATCGAAATATCGTCTTTGCAGATCCATCATATTTTTGAAAGACGGACGGACAGACATGACGAAACTATAAGGGTCCCGATTTTTCTTCGGAACCCTATAAAGCGTCTCCCGCTTTTGCTTTTATATATTGACACATTGTTGTCGTTGCGTTACGGGGTTTACAAAACCCCGTGCAGAGTTTTCATTTTATGCGGCGTTAAAAATCGTGTACTTTCACTCTGTGCGGGAGGCTATAACGTCTAAAGTTCTATGAGGGGTATTCTACGGTATTGGTTATTCAATAATATTCCTTTTACTTTGCTCCATGATATATTTCCAGTTCTAACGTTCACATCAATAACAATCTCTACTACTCCGTGATCAGTGATCGAATCCCATAGAATGTCCCACACATATTGTTCTAAATAGATTGATTATTCTAAGTATTTACTGATGATTACTGATTGACTTATTCTAAGTATTTAGTTTTTCTTCATGACTTCTTGTATGACAGCATTTGTAGGCCGATCGTTGTAGAACCGAAGAGGTCGCTCGCCGACATGTACATAAGCTTCCCGCATAAATTTTGATTCAATGGTGTAATAAAATATATTCGGTGTCGACGAGGTCCCTAAAGCACTGAAGTAAAAATATATTTACTCCTTGCGTTTGGGGGTTTGTTGATACCCGTCGTGAATCGTGAGCCCTATAGCCGCCGACAGACGGGATAGTGGGAGGCGCAAGTACCGCAAGTTTTGTTTGCTTCATTATCAAACTATTACGCTCGTAAATACAGTTTGATTGTAGAAATAAAGAGTATACGACAAACAAAGAGTTATTTTAAAAGGAAAAAGTGCGAAAAGTCAGAAATATATGTGTTTTAAAGAAAAATACTGTTCTTGAAATATTCATGTACCTACCAAATTTTTTATATAAAACTTTTTAACCTATCAACAACTGGGATTTTATTTTATTTCCATTACTAGCAGCTACACATATTGAACTATCGTCTGTCGCGGAACGGGGTACAACCGATCCCTATTTTTTTTAAATAATAGCGGTTAACCCTAATGTCACAACTGCTTGCGAACCTACCAAAGGATAGCCTATGTTTAAGCCACAAAAATTCATAAATATATCATTGGTTATGAGGAAAATATAAATTATTTTCTAAACTGTTATTTTAGGGGACTGAAAAGGTCCCCATAGCACAGGCAGAAAGATCTTTGAAAATGTTGACGCAGGTAACGTGTTGAACAAATTATAAACATGAGATCTAACGCCTTTAATGGATAAATAGGGAGAACTGGCTCGTTTATTATTTTTTGTGATTTTAAATACTACTATAAAATAGTAATTACTACTGATGACTTAGTTTTTTTTAACTACTTATTATTTTATTAGCAACACTTATTAGCAGTCCTACCAAGTACTATTATCTATCTGTGGTTCTCACGCAGAAAATATATTTTATATCAATTTCAGTTTAGGTTGACTGATTAATTACTTGTTTGTCATTTATCAAAAAAGCTCTCCATGAAAAAATTAAAAGAAATCGCAGATTTTTTAAGACTCTTACAGAAATAATACTTAAGCTTCTTACAAATGTTACTGATGTTACTAATTAATTAAAAGTTCATACAAATAAGAAACTGATCAATAACCACCATACGAATATAGAATCCGATCATTGACATTGTCAGGCCTGAAATAACCGGGTGGACAAAAAAATTGGCGTCACATTTAATTTTATGCGTAACATAAATTTATTTTTAGAAGTAACTTCCAAGCAAGCCTTTGAAGACTAAACCTACGAGACGAGACGATCACGTCATCGTGTCGTTGACGTCACGTTTTATGTAACATGTGTATTTAACATGAATGTACCGTAACAACAACCTTAAAGGAGGTTAATAATAAATAAATAACGGTACACACTCATAGCCCCACACTATTCCGTGTCGTGGGTGCCATTGAAAACACACAAAGAACCAGAACGAACACAGAAATTTCTGACCAGTGACCGAATCTCATCCCAAAGTTCTTCTGTGGTAGACTATGATCTGAAATAAAATATGGGATACTTACTATCCCGGAAAAAGCAGGTAAAACCGCGGATAGAGCACTAGAAGCATTGTAAAATTTAAGTCATATCGAGAAAGTTTAAAAACAATAACAAAATACAGAAAAACGACTCGTCGTTTTCCGGCTGGGGTCTTGAGAGCCAGTGCTTTCTTTCTTTTTCTTCTCTCTTTCTTGGCCGGCAACGCATTAGTGATGCCTTTGGTGTTGCTGATGTCCATGGGCGACGATACCCACTTACCATGAGATGGATCGTCAGCTCGTTTGCCGGCTATTTCCATAAAAAACACATTCCTACAAGAAATGGATTTAATAAAATGTGCTAATAACTCAACACAAAGTGGTCAGACATGACACTGTCGTCATTATGGTTTTCCGAAGATCCACATTCTTACCTTTAAAACTTTGAAAACTGCAGAAATCGTGTTTTCACTGACATTTATTATCCATTTTAAAGAATAGGTTATGTTTAATTCCCGTCTTCTTCATTTCAACACAGAACTCCTTTATAATGCTAATGAAATAAATATAGTACATAAATAAACTGGCTAAAATTATTGAACTAGCCATTGATGTATTATTACTAGCATATAGAACCGACACCGCGAACACAATGTATGTCCCAATGAATTGGCACCGATCGGCTTCAATTTTCAATGGATTCGTTCGATTTTGAAAGGAGAACGGGGGCTCAATTTTGAAAATAGAACCTCCCGGCGGGACACACATTTAGATCGAGATGACTGTTCTGTGACATTATACTTCAATGGAACTAGCGTGTTTGTATAACTGGCTGTCAAACTGCAGATAAGCCACAAAAATAACTAAACATCATGGATCTTGAACCCATGGACCATGGACATCAGTTAGGTACACCTGGTACCAGTGGCATCAATTTACCTCTATGTGAATCGAATTCTCAGAATACAGAACTAAAATTCTGAATTGTAGTTATACTCAGAAAAGAAATCTAGTGCTAGCGTTCAATGCAATTTACTTTATATTATTAAAGTACGATTTATCTATATCTATCCATTGAGGTATAAGTATACATAGAGAAGACATCTCAAACAAAATGTGGGTCCCCGCCGGGAGGTTCTATTTTCAAAATTGAGCCCCTGTTCTCCTTTCAAAATCGAACGAATCCATTGGACGTTGAAGCCGCGCGGCGCCAATACATTGGAACATACATGACTTCATTATGATATGCGATCTTTCATCTATGACATATATATGAGTATCTATGCATTTTAGTCCTACCCCGTTCCCCATATCTCCAGACAACAAACACCGTACAACGTACGCGTAAAGTTCCGAAAAATGTGTTTAAAAACAATTAATTCCTTTGGAATTTGTGAAAACGCAGGTTGATCAAATAACGCTCTTGTCACCTTAAAATAGAGTTCAAAGATTAAAGATGAAATTGTCATAGTACCACTATAATTAAACATTTGAGTTGCTCCAAAATATACTCTTAGATGTACGTAATACGAATGATTACACATGTCAGGTGGAGTAGGTTAGCTGGAAACAGGTCATGAAGTGACTCACAGCACAATACATATGTATAGACTATTTCAATAGTTGATAGCATTGAATAATTTACGTAGCTACGTACTAGCATGAAGTGCTCTTATTCCGACGGCGTGTGTCAATTGTAGTCTCCAAATTGAGTTATTTTGGGTACGGTTAGCAGTTGGATGGATGACGTTGGACGATCTTACTTGAGTCACTGAGTCAGCCAGTTTCTTCTGCTGGTGTCCATGGGCGACGGTGACTTACGATGAGGCTTGTCTACTCGGTTGTCAGCAATGGCTGGCCTGAAACCATTAACGCTCACTACTGAGCACGGGTCTCTCGTCTTGAAGATGCCAACAGCATACTCCACCACGTTTCTCCAGTGCGGATTGGTGGAACTGGTTTTCAGCTATTATAATCTCTATATATAATAAAAATCGAATGGCGCACACGTCTCGAAAAGAGGAGCATAGGATGCCCCCCGACCAAGTGGACTGACGACCTGAAGAAGACAGCGGACATCCGCTGGATTCAGAAGGCTCAGGACCGGTCAGAGTGGCGCAAGGTAGGAGAGGCCTACGTCCAGCAGTGGACCTTCAAAGGCTGATGGATGAATGGATATAATAAAATTGTAACTCATCTATGTCTGTATATTGAAGATATTTAAGAAAATTTGATATCAGGGGCAGGAAAATTTGATATATTATGAGCAATAGAAAGCAAATCTGTCATTTTTTTAAATCTTTATCTATAACGAGTAACCGCCCTCACTTTGCTTCGGTTTTCTTATTTTTTTACACCTTGGGTTAGGTACATTATTGGAGTTTTATTACGGATCCCTAATTTTTTTTTAATATAATATAGCCTATGTTACTCGGGGATACTGTAGCTTCCCAACAGTGAAAGAATTTTTGAAATCGGTTCAGTAGTTTCGGAGTCTATTCAATGCAAACAAAAAATCAAATCTTTCCTCTTTATATATTAGTATAGATAAAATCTATTAAAATTTTATTTTTCAGTGTTATCGGATTATGACTAAATTAATATCCTACCAATACCTATTTATAAATATGAAAGGTTTTGAAGATGTTAGAAGATGTGGGTGTTTGTATTTCCATATACGCGTTAACCATTATCCAGATACATATAAATAAAACTTAGCACACAGAGACGATGGATAGATTTTGTCCCGGTCGAATGTTCCTGGGATAATTTGGACGTTAATAGGTACGAGTATGTTTGTGATTACGTTTTATGAAACCTCTCTTAATATTCATTCATTGATTTTTAGGGTTCCGTAGCCGAATGGCAAAAAACGGAACCCTTATAGATTCGTCATGTCTGTCTGTCTGTCTGTCTGTCTGTCTGTCTGTCTGTCCGTCCGTATGTCACAGCCATTTTTTTCCGAAACTATAAGAGCTATACTGTTGAAACTTGGTAAGTAGATGTATTCTGTGAACCGCATTAAGATTTTCACACAAAAATAGAAAAAAAGCAATAAATTTTGGGGGTTCCCCATACTTAGAACTGAAACTCAAAAATGTTTTTTTCATCAAACCCATACGTGTGGGGTATCTATGGATAGGTCTTTAAAAATGATATTGAGGTTTCTAATATCATTTTTTTCTAAACTGAATAGTTTGCGCGAGAGACACTTCCAAAGTTGTAAAATGTGTGTCCCCCCCCTGTAACTTCTAAAATAAGGGAATGATAAAACTAAAAAAAATATATGATGTACATTACCAAGCAAACTTCCAACGAAAATTGGTTTGAATGAAATCTAGTAAGTAGTTTTTTTTTAATACGTCATAAATCGTAAACCGCAAAAAACATTGATCAAAGTTACAACGAACTACAAGAACTTTTATATTATGTTACTTGCTGCTACGGAACCCTTCATGGGCGAGTCCGACTCGCACTTGATCGCTTTTTTTTTAAATATTATTTCTGTTGTAAAAATAAATACCTACCTATCTATTTCTTGATGGCAATTAAACCCATTTAATACCTTGTATCCATTTATAAAATAAAATTATTACGTCATAGTACTCTAGAGTCCATGTTTATAGTAGATATTTTAAATACAATGTTCAACCAAAATCGCCTCTACATGTTATGAGATAGAGTTTGAGTAAGGTAAGCTTCTTTTTCGCTTAAAAAATATTTTTTCATTACCACATAATTGGTTAAGTTTCAGACTTTATTTTACCTTTTCATTAGTTATCTGATGATTATTTATCTGCAAGTCCCTAGCATGAGCAATTCCGAAAGCAAAAGCAGCAAGAATCTTGCCACGCAAATAGAGGAAAATTTTTATAGAAAAATAAATCACATAATCGGAAAAAACAATAAAATATAAGTAAAATGTACATGCATGTAACATATTATATAACGTATCGTTAATAATACATTAATGTATCATTGTTTTATACTTATTGTGACGCGTCACGTGACCTTGAGACGTGTGTAGAGTGTGGCCGGATGCGGAAGATACGTGACCTGTCGTAACATGACCTCGGTTATCCTATACATGTGTTGAAGTTGGAGCTCAACAGAACTGGATGGAAAATGGACAGCGGTTTCTACTTTCGTCAGAGAATTGGAGACGCTATGATAAAGTCAACGTTTGTCACGAAAGATAGAGACTTGTACTATGCCACAGTGCGAAGAGACTATGTGTTTTTGAATTGTAACTGTATCAGTAGGGCTGTCAAAAATAATATAATTAATTATAATGTTTGATGAATTACGAAAAAAATAAGTAAGTACACGGTTGTATGGGAAAATAAACTAAGCTAAGGAATATTTTAAAATGGCAATGAAAAATTATTGAACACTTTACATACTTAGGTATCTACTATTTTAAGTATAAAATTGTATTCAAGGGGCTTATAGACGTAACTAAAACAGGCTCCTTGTAGGAGAAACCTATTGAAATAAGAATAATATATTACTTAAATTTGAAAAAAGGTTTTTGTAATTAATTTCTTATAAAATATTATTATCTCAAACATCAGCTTATCATATTCCAATAAGAATACCAGGTAATCTAATCTTGTTTATTAAGTAAAAAATGTTGCATTGACCTGTTCAAACGTAAAATAAAAAATATTGTACAGAGGGAAAATTTTAATAATATAATATTTTAATAATACAAAAAAAAATTGTTGTGAAAATCTAATTTTTCAGAAAAGGTATTTATCAGAAGAAACATATTTTTTTATCAATTTTTATGAATTCTAGGCTGGGAGTGGGAAGGCTGACAACCCTTGGCATCTGGTAATTATGCTGTTAAGAAAATGGCTTACCAAATAGGCATTGTTGAAAAAAATATAAACCATTAAGTATCAGGTAAATACCTTACGTAGTTTTATATTTGATTATAAGTAAGTCTTCACTAATGCCTTAGTAGATATATACTAGATAATTATTATGTACATGATACTAGATACATATTGATTTTAAGCAATAAATAAATAAAAAAAGAAAGTTAAATTTTACTATGAAGATACTTACAAAATGGAAGCATCTAATTAAAATTTCAAAAATATAATATTCAGAGATGTACATAATTTTAAATTTAAGAACGGTTTAATATTTCATGATGTTTATTATATTTCACGATATTTATAAGTAGGCCCTTTTCTTTAATTCTATGTGACTTGATTGGTCGTTTTGGCAAACTTCGAAGTCAAGTTGCTTTAAGGAATTTTTGATATGGAGGCATAAAATTATAGGCTTCACATTTCCCAATTCCATCCATCCATCCAGCGTCAGCCTTTGGAGGTCCACTGTTGGACATAGGCCTAACATGCACCACGCTGACCGGTCCTGAGCCTTCTGAATCCAGGGGATACCCACTGTCTTATTCAGGTCGTCAGTCCACCTGCTTAGGAGGCTCATACCAAAGTATGGTCTCCATTCCAGTCCAGGACCTTTGTTCCCCAACGGTTATAGGTCCTGCGAATAACCCGATTCACTGTATACCTGTAATAAAATAGGTACCTACCTCATAACAATTTACTATGTCTACTACAAGTACGTCTATTTAAAATACTATTACAACCTTATCTTAATTAACACGAAATAACATTTTCAACACATGTAATCAATATAACATTATTTAATTCCTCAACCTAATACGATCGAGCTGGCAACGTCGCATTAAAAATATCAAATAGTCTCCGTTGTGGGGATACTTCTCCCTCTCTCTCTGATATATACTTATATCTTTGTCTAATTATCTATTCCTCTCGAACCTGTTAAATGTGGGTGTATCGTTTCGTTTTTTTATCTTTGTCGTGTCAAAGGAATATGGGGTGTAGACATAGATTTTTTAGCCTGTCTGGGATAGATATGTATTTTTAGATAACTGCTGCTTTTGTTGATATTTAGGTAGTGGTTTTTTGTTGGGGGAGGAGGGGGGGGGGGAATATTGAGGAAATGAGGATCCTTTTCATTTGGAGCTGGTTGGCCTAACTTCCTCTCATTTTTATTTCAACACTACTTAGTATGCATAGTTTCAGGATTTCTACCTGTCTGGCTAGACACCTCCCTATTAAGAGGAATTGATTTAAATATAACCATGAAATAATTTGCATTTCGGCGTCAGAGTTGAAGACCCTGTAAACAACTGGACTTATTTACTTTTTTAATATCAGGAACTGTTTCAATAGTGACTCTTGTTGCAGACAGATGACTGCGTATATCCCACACTGCTAGTCTTTCTTCTCTCTCAATCACTCTTTCTATCTACTTTTCGTAAAAGAAACGAAAAACTTGATAGAAAAATATAACACGAGCAGAACAGAAAAATCAAAGAAAAAGGAGAATTAGAAAGCAGTGCGGGCCTCCCGTTTTCTTTTGGCTGGCAACGCGTTGGTGATGCCGTACCATTTACTATAATTCCTTGGCAAATTCATCTGGTGAACTATGTATAAAAAAAACGTTAACCTTCATTAGAATTGTATTGGACACGATATCTTACTTACAATGACAACATTGTTAACATGACAACACAATGACTACATTGTTGTTACAATTATGACAACATCAACAACAATAATTGACGTGTCCCTTAGGTCTAATACTAAATTACTTCTAAATCGAAATTCCTATTCGATCTCCTTCCTTCCAAATTAAGTTGCTAATATTAGTTTGCATGATTCTATCATAACTTTATTGCAATCTCTCGTAGATCTGTTTTTTGAGTATTTACATAAGTATGTTGCATATGCAGTTGGAAGATGTTCTTCCCAAAAATGATCCATTATAATTTTTTAAAACGTCGTCTTTCTCCACATTTATTCCACCAGGTGGATCTGTCAATCCAGCTGTCGCTCGTTTGGGGAATAACAACAGTGATCAGACGCTTACCCAAAACAACAAAATAACAACGACACTAACAACAACGACACTAACAACAACGACACTAACAACAACAACAGCTTCAAAGTGATAGCCTAAGTGCTAGTGAAAGGTTTCCCATATGAGATATCTGATAGTGATAAGCTCTAAAATATTTTTTCCAAATTTTTTAAAAATGAAGTGCTACAACTAAATCTTCACAAGTTCTTCACAATTCTATTAATCTAGTTCTTCACAATGTTCTTGAAATGTGAAGAAAGTCGATGTCAATGCCCGACAATTGTAAAGCGTGACAGGATACCTGATGCCAGCAATGAGACTATTAAGATTTCTGATGATGATGATAATGATACCTTATGTAATCATGGTAATTATTAATAATGATTTTTTATCTTTTCAGTTATTGGTGTACTGAACATTCTTTGGTAAGTTCATAATGCTTTATACTTTATCTATACGAGATCTGATTCTAAGGTGGCCATTGCATTTAACATATACATATTATGTAAAATACCTATATATAATACTTGATTCTAAATAATTCTTGAAAAAAAATAACCGACTTCAAAATTAGGGATAACTCAAAAACTGCTCGTTAGATCTCGTTCAAATTTAAGTGACACCACGTGACAAGTTATCGATTAAAAAAGAATCATCAAAATCGGTTTACCCAGTCGAAACTTCTGAGGTAACGAACGTAAAAAAAAATACATTCGAATTGAATACCTCATACTTTTTTGAAGTCGTTTAAAAAATGCTGATAATTTTAAACACTTCGGAGAACTTAGGCTTTACTTAAGGCTTTGCTCAGATTTTAAATAATTCAAACAAAAATAATGGTTGTAAATAATTTTTTTCTTGTTATCAAATATTCGAATAAATGTAATTGTCCTGAATCTACCTTAACATCAGCCGTTTTTCATGACTTTGATTTTTTTTTGAATTAGCAAAGTGTCGAGTCATCTATTACATTAGGCTGTTGTCTGAACTAAAAGTTGCCAGCCAAGAAAAAAAGTTTAGAGAATCTATAAATATCAAAACCTCATATCTTTTCCTAGCTCCGAGGCTTAGCGAAAAAAATTCTTTGTTTAATTTATATTTTAAAGAAAATTGTATTTATTGCACCTAGGTAATAAAATTCTTGGACCAAAAACTAGCTCAAAATAAGTTTTATGGACGATTTATTTTGCGATAGAATTTTATGTATTACAATTGAGTGAAGAATTTAAAATAATTTTTATGGACCATTTATTGTGAGGCATTTTTTGTCACTACATTTGAGTTAACTCAGATTACATCAAAAACAAAGAATTTAAAGCTATAGTTAATCTGTTTGGACGGAATTCATTATTTCATCTGCAAAAACTGTTGGCATTAAATAAATTTATATTTATATCTCTTAGTATTGCAGTGATAGATAGATATATTTGGATTTCATTATATATGGCTGGTTAAATTTATTTTATGTAGGCATTTCATACCTAACTAGCTGACCTGGCGAACTTTGTATCGCCTAACAATCTATTTTTTTTCTTAAATCAAAGTAGCCTAAGTTACTCCTTGTTACATCAGCTATCTGCCAGTGAAAGTCCCGTCAAAATCGGTCCAGCCATGTTATGTTAATATTACCAACAGACACTCCAATTTTATTTATTTGTATAGATACATAATACATATTACAAAAGCTTACAAGGTTACTAGCATCTCAGCACTAGGATATCGCAGCACTAGATATTTGATCATACGAAAAAATTTTAAATTCATAAAAAGCGGCTAATGTTAAGGTTAATTTAGGGTCATTTTTTTTTCAGAGAATTTCAAGTCTGAGCAAAGCCTACGGTCTACAGATCTCAATCACCCTTTAGTGTTTTTGAGGACTGAAAAAAGCTTCATTTTTATAAGCGTCGCCGAAACCAGTGTTTTTCATATGGACACTCAAGATTTTGTTAATAAACTAGCAGATGAAAACGATCAAACGAATAATCCCATAAAAATTGCCACTTATAGTAGTAACACTACATATTTCACCAACGTGTTGGCGGCCAAGAAAGGACCCCCTAAGAAAATCTTTTCCTAAAAGATACGAGTAAAAAGGTCAAAGCGATGCACGAGTGTGAACTAATTAATAATTAATTTCTTTATAATAGAAAATTAAATGTACCAAAATTTTTATGGCAATTTTCTATTTATAGATTTTATCTTGTTAATAATCATTATGAAATGCCATTTTAATTCTTGGCATGTTTAAAATTTTTCGATGTTTCTTAATTATTTATTAATAAAATGTGACGTGATTGATTATAAATAAAGACTTTATTTCAATATTTTTATTTCAAATATCTGTTAGTTAAAGATTTCGACCACCAATCCGTAACGGAACAGCAAGATTGAGTGCTCTGGGCCTTTTCAGTGATGAGGAGAGACCCTGTAGGGGATGTCCTGTAGGGGGCATTAATGAGTGAAGCCAAATATCATAATCAGCAAACGTTACAGTTCACGTAAATCTAATACTTTTTGTATGTCATGTACTGTATGAAACTGAATGAAATTTAAAACTCAAAAGGAGACATTAAGAGCTCAGTTTGAAATAATAAAAGAGGATGAACATCAAAGTACATTTTCAACATACTTGAGCTGAAACAATGTTCAAAAGTTCCTATAATCCGTTTAACGTGTTAGTAGAATATATAAAAAGTGGAACGACCTAAGGAGTTTACATAAAGTGCGTAGCCTAGTAGCCCAATTCACATTCCAATAAAATGAGAGTACGCGTTTGTATGTAACTTCCTCTAAAATGTATGTAATTTCGAACAAAATCAAATTGTAGAGACAAGCGGTCGATTTCAAAACGGCGTCGACCGGCGCCCGCGCACCGTTACCTCTCGACGGAGTTGAGAGTATACATCCGTCTCGCTCCCACCCGTACCGCCCCTTAAACCAGCGCGTGTATACCGCGACGCACGATCTTGATACGTTATTAGTAGAAGGATTTTTTAGTCTGACTGGACTTTCTTACGGTCAAGGTTGTGCTAAAAATAAATTTTGTGTATTTTTAAACGTTCTGGTGGAGACATGGATTAGTAACGTTGTTCTGAATGGATTATGAATTATCTTAAGGGACAATTTAATCCTTGAATTATGGTTTACTATTTTTTCGGATACATAAAAAAATGTCCTAACTGACTTATTAGGATTATAATTTTATTGTAGTACTTGATATTTAATTTTTCCTTCAGGGTTCTGTCCTCCAATATTTTTTAAGCAGAATAAAACGCAATAAATACCACAGTAGATTAATTTAAACTTTTTTTAATACTATGAGTTTATAATTAAACTGAAGATTATTCATAGTAAAAAAAGTTCTATTAAAGTTATATTAAGTGTGACTTTATCCCAATATTTAAAAATGTATATACCTTCAAGTACAAGTATATTAATGCACTTAACGTCGCGCCAGCTGTTAAGGTTATATGAACAAAGAATGAATAAAAGAAACGACTAACCTTGACTTGAAATACCTTGTAAATACCAGTTTAATAGCACAGTCGGGTAGGTTTTTTATTCTTAAGGCTCGTTGCCTTGAGCGTAATGAGGGAATGCATCTTATTTTATGCACAGTGACCTATATAGAGGGTTAACAGCCATTCGTTACTATACGTTACTTATTACTATAAGCCGGAATTAATATGATTATGAACGATATAAATTAAACAAAAAAAAACATACAAGTGCTTTTAGAAAAGGATTAATTGTACTAAAACTCATAATTTGAAATCAAAAATATTTAGTTTTTATTTGTATAATATTGTAACTTTTAAAATATTATATACGGAATGGCTATACCCCTCCCAACTCAAAAATAAGGTCATGACAATTTGAAGACATCCCCCTCCCCCTCGAAACCTATTTTTTCGTGGGGAAATCCCACTTGAGACCCTTACGTAATTAATAAATCACCTAAATAGGTATGTTGTAGAAAAAAATCAAAATTTAATATTATTTTATAACGAGTAAAATAATGCATGAAAAAATATCTGTACGCGTTATAATAATATGAAGCCTATCACCACCTTGATCCTGTACGTACACTACGTACAGTCTTAACATTAATCGTATTTGTAATTGACTTCAACACTTTCTTTAAAGAAGCATAATTTTATTATGTAAATGTATGTTAATACTCACGTATGTAAGATACTTATGAGCGTACTTTTTCATTATGTAAATATTCAATTGAGAAAATCTACTTAGCAACACTTTCTATGGTAACATTATGAATAAATAAATAAATAATCTCAGAATTACTCATTGTTCAAATAATCCTATTAGGAATTATTGACTACATTCTAGCAATAGTCAGAAAATGTTGATAACACTTAATGTGTGAACGATTTTTGAAGAAATTTGGTACAATTTTACTAGCATACTTTATATATTATGTATAAGATAAGATCACATATTATACGGTCTGGTTTTTCGCTGGTTTTTTGTGTGTATAAACTATAGATGCGATCTTCGTTAGATATGATATTTTGTGAATCTGATTACCTTACACTGTACTAACTTACTGATCCTGATTGCTAAACAAAAGGCTTTATTTATTTTATTTAATAATTAAAATTTGTCCGGGAAGATTTCCTGTCAGATATATTTCTCATGTCCTAATTGAGTATTTACTTTTAACATTAGAACAATATGTATACGATTATTTTAATCCACAAAGTTAGCAAAACATATATGTTTAAAAATACTTTATTATTATATTTGCCTTAATTAATTATCCCTCTTTCTTTTTAGTTTATTCTTATTATATTACACTGCTGTAAACATGATTAGCCATTTCATTGATATCGTTAACAAGTTTACCCATTGCGTTACTGAGTGTACACTTAAATGTAGATAGAGATGTTTGTACTCGCCTCATGAGCCAACAGTGAGTCACACATGATTTAATGATTCGTAATAATGTACATACATATTATACATTCCATGTATGTATGTTATGCTACAAAATTTAATATCTTTTTTCTGTTATAAAATCACTTGTCGGTAATATATGTTATATATGTATATGTGTATGTTAATATATGTATGTTGTAATGTTTTTGCACATTATTAATGTGTTCATATTGTAACTTGACCATGAAACAGATCTCGATAGAACTGTTCTATCATGAAGTATAATTTAATTTTTAAAGTATATAATATCACATAGACTCAAAGCCATGTAATAGTGGGCTATAGTGGGTATTAGTGGGCAACAAAGAGTATATTTACCTGTATATTTAATAACTTATACTATACAAAAGAATCTTAAACAAAATTTATATATTCATACTTTTTTTTCCTAATACCCATTTGTCGTTTAGGTCAAATAAATTATACTTGGTTATTTATCACGAAGTTTAATTATAATGATTGTGTACACAAATACTATAATACGAATGTTTATTATAAGAGAATTTTATTGTTGAAGATATAATATCGTGTTTATCTTTTTACTTTTAAGCATAATTTTCACAATAACAGAAAGAAAAAAAATTGCTTATTGCCTACATATATAAAATTGAGTCAGAGCAGAATGAGGCCATTTTGAGTACATCAGCCCATAATGTCGCACCGTAGTTATTTTAGTACTAAGTCTGTAGTACGCTGGCAACTGCAAGCTATAAAATTAGCACTTTATACTGCAGTGAGCAAACAATGTTGTATTCCTTTTTTGCTACTAACGTTGTTTTCAGCGGCTTGTTATAAAATAATAAAGTATGGATACAGTGACTTCGAATTCTGATTATAATTCGTGGTTCAACAATTCTTATTGGTGGAGCGAGCGTGACTTCAGTGGACTTGGAAGTCGGTTAAAGAAAAAATGTATCAGTGACCAACTTTAAATAAAACTTAAAATAAACTTTAAATAAAGTAATGTATGCCCGATATCAATTAAATAATTTCTAAGTATGTTTACCCTGTATAATTTAATTTGGATTATACTAAAACTACATTATTATAAAATACGTTTGAATAATGCAGTGTGCATAGTTGATCCGGATAGAGTTGGGTAATTTTCACCTATTTTTTAATGCGGGGTAAAGTTCTTATGTTTTACATGTTCATGGTACTATTTAGATAATAAAGAGTCACGATCCAATTTTTGTGAGTGCTTACGATGCAACGTTGTTGTTGCCCGCACAAATATTAAGCATCACATGATACTATGCAATTGTGGTAAAAGTCTACAGCATTTTTTAATGTTTAAGATTTAAATTTACGTTCAACATTTCGGGTATCATACATTCTACTTACAAATCACGACTATTAATATATTACTAATAGGTATACACTGCTGCAGCACAAAAAAACATTCCATTATAGCCTAAATATCTACAAAAGGCGATTGTGATTATACGAATGAATAAATAACCCATCAGTATGTGTTCAGTGCTAAAAAACACTCATAAACCGAGATCTAAAGAGTCTAGACCTTTAATTGACTGAATCAACGCTATAAATAACAGGTTATAAATAGCCTGCTTGTTGCTAGGCAACAAGCATTGCATGACTGCATTGACTGCATGCCTTACCCCGCCCGCTGTATTCTCCGCGGTTGACGATAAGATTTTAAATTACTACACCGTCTTAAGTTAAACCATGGAGTTTTGTTGGTGATTTATATTGAGATGAATCATAATGGTCGTAATCATTTTTATCTTAGAGATGATCTAAATCCAGTAATATAAATCGACTGTTACGAAAAAGTTTGATTGTAAACGAAGAGTGAAAGTTTCCCCGAGTTTATTTTGCCTGTTGAACTAAAATATTATTTTGTAAATCCTTCATATCTCAAATTTCAATATTTTTTTATTTCAAATCAGATTTTTAATAACATCTTCATTTGTGTCATCAAAAATGGGTCGGTAAAATCCTCTAAGATTAATAATATTTTATATACTTACTATACGGACGGATATGTCAGTGATCGTGCTTGACATTGTTTCTGATATCATCAACACATACAAATTATATTATCTTGTAAAGTACAAATTAACATACCTATAGAGAAAAATTGTGATGAAAATAAAGGTTAATAAATTTAAATAGATACAATTTTTTTTAACTGATTAAATATTTAATCCTACAAGGTCTATTGCAAAATTCATGTATTGTGTCACAAAAGAAAAATAAATCAAAAAATAATAAATGCAAGTACCAAGACGTCTCGAACCGCAGTGTATTGATCGACATTCAAGTTTGCAGCAAAAAGTGGTCCGATCGTCGCTCTCTATCCAACAACAGTCTGTTGCGTGAGTGGGAGCGGGATGGTGGATCGCGTCGCCCGCGCCCACGTAAGGAGGACGTACATTGAACTCTGATTTGAAACGGAACGCTCGAAACATCTTGCGTCCCACTCTTCGGTCGAGAGGTAGAGTCATTAGATGGTCCGGTCTTAAGATCGGTTCACGAATCGTTTGTCCTTGTCGCCGCCAAACTTTCTTTCGAGGCATTTGACAATATGCGTTTTTTTAAAGTACGGTGAAAGGCGTTAGGTGTAATTTGTGTGTGTTTGTGAAAATTTTCAATCAGTGAACGTTTCCAACTGGAAACTATTATTATGGAATATTTTATGTCTATACAATTCTACAATCGTAATTAAGCTTGCGTTTCACAATGACATTTCATAGAATATGAAATCCAAAAAATACTGATGTGGTTTAACTGAAATGTGCAGTGATTTATTAAAAGCAGTCTGGAATTATAACATCGTGGTTTTCTATAGACCATAGGTTATCCCATGTAAGTACTTCTTTTTTAATAATCCCTGAAAAAATGATGTAAAAGAGCCTTTTTTACGGCATGACTCCTAATGTTGAGAGTAAATTGTAACTAGCTTGGACTAAATTGGAGTGACCTGGTGTTGAGAGGTCACAATCCATAGACAGCCATTACCATCCAAATAGGTCTGCACTACCATCTAATGCTGTAGATACTCTGGTACTCCTCAGGATTCTTCTCTTTAGTCAGCAACGCATTGGTGATCTTTGGTGTTGCTGAGGTCCATGAGTAGTTGTGGCCACTTACCATCAGGTGGCTCGCGTGCTCATCCATCCCTGTCTGCGTATCCATATCCCGTAACTTCTCAGAATGATAATGGAATTCTCAAGGAACGGTATAGAGGTACTATCGTATATGGGCCTAAGGTGCTTCCCCTATCCTGGAGGCTAATTCAATTTCTCCAGCTTCTGTAGTACCCTGTAGAATACCGGAAAGGTCAATGTCACCAGGTTTTTCAAGGAGGTAGCTTCTGTTACTATCCAACTTTGTCCTGACGTATCCAACGTTCTTTAACCCTCTGGATAGCTATCACCCTCGTTCTAGAAGCAACCGTGGAATATTTTAAAGTTAGATTGGTTGCAAGCTCAGAATCCAGTAAAAAAATTACAGCTTTAAATTTGCTTTTGGGTTGGCAATGTAGGTAATGCCTTTGGTACAATGGATGTTCATGGGTCTCCAAGAGCCAGGTTTATTTCCGTATCACCTCATATGCACGGAATTCATCCTAATAAGGACCACTATTTCAAAGCTGATCACAAATCCATTGCTACCATGTCTTGCTATGGCCCATCGTCTTGTTGCCCTTGTCCATCATATGGAGGGTCCACATGATGCAGCTAAGGTCCTGAGCAGGCTGAAACGATTCTAAGGCTAAAGCTAAGCTAAGGGGTCCTTGCTCCGTCACAGTGCTGTGATCGTATATAATTCGCTGACGCTGTCATGTCCAAATAATTTGATGTTCCTGCTCTTAGTACATACTCTACTACTTTTAATTGGAACCTCTTGAGGTACCTAACAAAGTATTCTTGATGCTGAGACTGTTTCTCGATCTGTTTTGGTTATGAGATCCTATAGGTATATGGTAGGTATACCAGTTTTCCTTGTGGTATCGGATCTCTGATGAGTGAAAGTATACCATACATGGGTAGATCATCACTGCAATCTGTCCTACTGTTGGTCCAGGTCTTATCTTACAATGTTCTGTGCTATGCTCTGTGTTAGGATCCTTTACATTGGCTAAAACGAATAATAATAATCTTACTTAAATAAATGTGATTTTTTTTTGGTTGTTTGGTACTCTTTCACGCTAAAATTACTGAACGGATTTCCCTGAAATTAGGTCACATAAATATCTGCCCAGCCGCGAATCGAACCCCAGACCCCTTGCTTCGCAAGCAGGGTCATTAACTAACTAGGCTATAGGACCCTCAAGTCTTTGGTAGACTGCACCAGGCCAATTAAGTTCAAGTTCTGACACCACTAATACTACAAAAGTACTCAAACTGCATATTTTTTTGCATAAACATTTTCTTCGTTGAAGGAAAATATCATGTGGTTTGCTAAAATTTTTACACCTAAAATTTGTTCATGGCGTTCTCGGAGTAATGTATGTCGTTCTGCACTTGGCCAGCGTGGTGGACTATGGTTTAACCCCATAGAGGTTGTGAAGAGATCCAAGCACAGTAGTGAGAAAGTAATGGGTAAAGATCACACGACCTTATTAAAAAAATTAAAAACTCTCAGGTTTTCAGAGTTCCCTCACGAAGTTTTCCTTAGCCTAAGCAAGTGATATTTGGTTTGTCAGTAAGCCATTAGAAATACATTCGATCTAACTGTTCAACTAGATTTTATCAGCAACAATCTTACAAATATTATAAATGACACAGTTTGTGCAAGCTATTATATTTTAAGCAACTAACTTTAACGATAAATTAAATCAAAATTTTCCACTTTTCGTTCAAAACCACATCATTATTGATCAAGCAATTTCTGCATGGTGTACGTAAAAACATAGCGACACTAGGACACCTCTACATTATAATGATAATTTAATTTAATTGATTATCTTTAAGTGGTTCGATAAGAATAATTAAATGGTTTTTAATATAAGCCTCATCGTTTCTTATCACATAATTATGTCAAATAATAGTTATTACTGATACAGCAGACGTTCTGCAATTAATTTACAGTGTAAATAATTTTAAATAAAAATGAATGTTGATACAGTAAACAAATATAGATTTACCGTGACGTTGATTATTCTGGCTACAGCGATTAGAGGCCATCCATAAATTACGTCACACTAATTTCATGACTTTTTGACCCCTCCCCCTATGCTTGTCACAGCTGGTCACATTTGTGAGACCTCCCCCCCTAGTGTGACGTCACATATTATGAAATTTTACACCTAGAAATTATTAAATTAAAACAGCAGTTCCGAAATAACTTTCATTTCCATTATTTTTTTTTATATTTACTTATACATACCAATTATTTGATTTTGAAATGTGACGTCATGAAACAGGACTCCCTCCCAACCCTTGTCACACAATGTCACACTACATAGACCCCCCACCTCCCCCCTAACGAGTGACGTAATTTATGGATGGCCCCTTATTGGATCTTTCTGCGGCTTAAATACGGTTGTATTTAATTTCACTCAATTCGTCTAGAAATAACACGAGCACGTGCAGACTTCACTTTTAATTTAACAATGACAGATACCTAACCAAAAAATCTTCTCACCGCGCAGAAATTCCGTCAATGACATTAGGGACATGTGTTTTTTAACCGACGAAAAAAAAAGAGGAGGTTCTCAATTCGACGCTTATATTTTTTTTAGTTAAATAGACGACCAAGCCAAGGTGGTAAGTAGCTTTCGCCCATGGAGATAAGTAACAGCACAAAATATTTCAAGTTCAATTAAAAAATAAGATGGTTGTTAATTCTTGACAAAAACTAACCGACTTTAACATTAAAGATAACTTAAAAACTCTCCTCAGCTCTAGCTCAAATTTAAATAAAACCATGTGAAAAGCACCAGCTTTTAAATATAAAAAGAATCATCAAAATCGGTACACCCAGTAAAAAGTTATGAGGTAACACATATAAAATATCCAGTCAAATTGAGAACCTCCCAGTTTTTGAAGTTGGTCCAAAAAAATTTATTGATCAGTACTGCCATACATTGAAATATAATGTACTAGAACAGGCATAACGAACAAAATTTGTGTCGCGCCGGGCGTACTTATATTTTCAAAATGGACTGAATCCACTAAAAACAGCTACAACTATGAATCAATTGAATTCAATTCATTGCGCAAGCAGGGTTCGCGGTGTCATTTCTACACGCTAGTAATAAATAGTTCAATGCTGCCATACCATTTATTTATTTATTTATTCTTGCTCTTAGGAATCTTTCATGCGTGACGATTAATGACGTCATCACTACGATTTTCATTATTGAACCAAGATATGTCTGACACACTTAACAAGTGTTACGTATTATATTATAATGAAGTGTAAACTCATCTATATGTTCCTTCATGTATAACATATGTCCATTAAATTCTTCCACAGTAAAATAATTTGAATGTCTGCTGGAGTTTTAAGAATTACAAATATTATTAAATTAAATGATGAGTGAATCATAAGTTTTTAGAATAATTTAATAAATAGTTCAGTCGTCATAATACAGATATCGTTTAAAAATCAAAATTGTAATTGTTATAAAAGCGTGTTATTAAAGAATCAAAATGTTTATTAAGGAGTCAAAATATTACTATTAGACACAGCAGTGGGCTGATGACCTTGACTTTTGATTGCAGACAGACAGACAACGCGCTGGAGGCTAATTGATTACCATTCGCGTCAATTATACAGTAGAGGTGATAGAGACGGCAGAGTATGTAAAGTATAGAAGTGAATATTCTTTAATAATAGCATTTTATTTGCGTCGTTATTCCCGCCCTATGAAGGTGTCTTTAAGAGGACAATTATATAGTAGAGATGATATTAGAGAGGGCATATTTTGTAAAGTATAGAAGTGAATTGTTTCATAACAGCATTGTATTTGCGTCGTTATTCCCGCTTTATGAATGTGACTTTAAGAGGACAATTTTACAGCAGAGGTGATATTAGAGATGGCAGATTTTGTAAAGTATAGAAGTGAATTGTTTCATAATAGCATTTTATTTGCGTCGTTATTCCCGCTTTATGAATGTGACTTTAAGAGGACAATTTTACAGCAGAGGTGATATTAGAGATGGCAGATTTTGTAAAGTATAGAAGTGAATTGTTTCATAATAGCATTTTATTTGCGTCGTTATTCCCGCTTTATGAATGTGACTTTAAGAGGACAATTTTACAGCAGAGGTGATATTAGAGATGGCAGATTTTGTAAAGTATAGAAGTGAATTGTTTCATAATAGCATTTTATTTGCGTCGTTATTCCCGCTTTATGAATGTGACTTTAAGAGGACAATTTTACAGCAGAGGTGATATTAGAGATGGCAGATTTTGTAAAGTATAGAAGTGAATTGTTTCATAATAGCATTTTATTTGCGTCGGTATTCCCGCCCTATGAAGGTGTCCTTAAAGGGAGACAGGTAAAGGGGATCTATAAACCTAACTTAAGCTTTGCTCAGACTAAAATTATCCGAACAAAAATAATGATCCAAAATCAACCTTAACTGATTTTTTAATTTTTACCAGACTGCACCAGAAGGAGGGTTATGTTTTTCGAGTTTATGTATGTATATTTGTATGTATATTTGTATGTATATTTGTATGTATATTTGTATGTATATTTGTATGTATATTTCTTTGGTACGCTCTGTAGCCTAAACGGCTCGATTGATTTCAGCTTGAGGGGTTCCATTAGACTGGTATTAATTGGGAAAGTGACACTGGGTATAACAAAATTGAAAAAAAAACGAAAATGGCCGATTTTGGCGCCATATGGTGTCTTCAAAATTTTTTTTTTCTCAAAACCTATCGAGTGGGATATCAAAATAAAGGTATTTAAAAAAATTGTTTTTAGTTTTATACGCAGTCGGGTTTTTTGTTTTTTAATCAATTTTTTTTCGTATTGACAATGTATCAGTCATCTAAAGTAGTACATTTGAATGTTTGATTTTAAAATGTATAAAATATAATATAAAAAAAATTGAATGTTGTTTGAGTAAAGTCCAAGTTCATAGATCTCATCCTAAATTAGTGCACTCACCATCTTGGACTTTATCGCCACTTACCATCAAGAGGTATTATTGACAAGCATTAACGTATAGTATATGTAGTATGTAACGAGTTAGTTTATGTAAAAAATATAACTAAAATAAATCTATCACATAAACGCCTGCCCTGACTGGAAATCGAACCTGGCTCGCTTATCAGGCAAGCTCACCCAGACCATAGGGTCGTCAAAATTATTTTTTGGAATGGTATCAAAATATTAAAAAAAAATGAAAAGGATTTACCACTTATTCCAGCTGACGACGCATTAGGAACCTCTAGTGAGGTTGAGATGACAATGATAATAAATAAAATAATAAACCCTAACACACTCATACCCCTGCAGTAGGTTATTATCTGTGTCGCGGGTGGCATAGACGACAAATATAACACATCACAATCACACCCATGACCCGAGTACAAATATTTATCTGTCACATAAATATCTGCCCCGGCAGGGAATCAAACCCGGGACCTCTCTACCGCTCGGGTCGCTACCAACTAGGCTATAGGGTCGTCAATGATGGTCACCCACTATCATATCATCCTGTCCTTAAAGGGAGACAGGTAAAGGGGATCTATAAACCTAACTTAAGCTTTGCTCAGACTAAAATTATCCGAACAAAAATAATGATCCAAAATCAACCTTAACTGATTTTTTAATTTTTACCAGACTGCACCAGAAGGAGGGTTATGTTTTTCGAGTTTATGTATGTATATTTGTATGTATATTTGTATGTATATTTGTATGTATATTTGTATGTATATTTCTTTGGTACGCTCTGTAGCCTAAACGGCTCGATTGATTTCAGCTTGAGGGGTTCCATTAGACTGGTATTAATTGGGAAAGTGACACTGGGTATAACAAAATTGAAAAAAAAACGAAAATGGCCGATTTTGGCGCCATATGGTGTCTTCAAAATTTTTTTTTTCTCAAAACCTATCGAGTGGGATATCAAAATAAAGGTATTTAAAAAAATTGTTTTTAGTTTTATACGCAGTCGGGTTTTTTGTTTTTTAATCAATTTTTTTTCGTATTGACAATGTATCAGTCATCTAAAGTAGTACATTTGAATGTTTGATTTTAAAATGTATAAAATATAATATAAAAAAAATTGAATGTTGTTTGAGTAAAGTCCAAGTTCATAGATCTCATCCTAAATTAGTGCACTCACCATCTTGGACTTTATCGCCACTTACCATCAAGAGGTATTATTGACAAGCATTAACGTATAGTATATGTAGTATGTAACGAGTTAGTTTATGTAAAAAATATAACTAAAATAAATCTATCACATAAACGCCTGCCCTGACTGGAAATCGAACCTGGCTCGCTTATCAGGCAAGCTCACCCAGACCATAGGGTCGTCAAAATTATTTTTTGGAATGGTATCAAAATATTAAAAAAAAATGAAAAGGATTTACCACTTATTCCAGCTGACGACGCATTAGGAACCTCTAGTGAGGTTGAGATGACAATGATAATAAATAAAATAATAAACCCTAACACACTCATACCCCTGCAGTAGGTTATTATCTGTGTCGCGGGTGGCATAGACGACAAATATAACACATCACAATCACACCCATGACCCGAGTACAAATATTTATCTGTCACATAAATATCTGCCCCGGCAGGGAATCAAACCCGGGACCTCTCTACCGCTCGGGTCGCTACCAACTAGGCTATAGGGTCGTCAATGATGGTCACCCACTATCATATCATCTATTCGTTAACCCCACACACAATGTAGTTTTATCATCAACATAAAATAATAAGGGTATCTCTATATGTAACAGTACCTACCTACACGTAAACTGACAGATACAATTATAACCAAGTTTGATAGTAAGTAGGAACTTTACAGTAAAAATATTTTAACTAACTCATATTTTTACACGTCTCATGACGCGAAGTGTTTAGAGGTAGTGCTCTACTGTCACCACTACATGTCTGTGACTGTCACGTTGTCAAAATTAGACAATTTTCTCGACTTGAATAATTTAAGATACTATGTTGTTCAAAAGAAATTGATCCTTATGAATGACCCTTTTGATGGTATCATAAAATACAGGATGATTTTTTTACATTTTCCTGGTCCATTCTCGACTCAAGCAGATGATTTTTCAAGAATCTTTGAATGCAGTTATACTTTTTCTCATTCTTTCTTTTTCTTCTCTCTTTCTTGGCCGGCAACGCATCATTGATGCCTTTGGTGTTGCTGATGTCCATGGGCGACGATATCCACTTACCATCAGGTGGATCGTCAGCTCGTTTGCCGGCTATTGTCATAAAAAAATACTAATTTTTGAAAATAAAGCAATGTTTCCATTTAGTAAATTTTGCCATCATCAATATTCAGGGTAGGTACTTTTCTTCCAACCACGGTCTTTATTTCGCTCCATTGTCCAAAAATCGTAGTATCCTACTTACTACTAATAGTATAAATCTGAGTGATCTGTGAGTTTGTATACTGATGTTTCCCGCAAAATCTATTGAACAGATTTTCATGAAATTTAGCACACAGATAGACCATGATCTGGAATAACATAAAGAGTACTTAATTATCAGAGAAAACACGAGCAGAGCGCTATTAAAGTATATGAATATTTGATGATTTTATGAAGCACCGCATCAGGTCCTAATGCACCACCTATTTTATTCCCGCGGTATTTGCATGGTGACAGGTTTGAAGTCGACCGTGAAATGTTTTTACGTGGTTCGATTGTAGTGTCCAAGAGTTTCTGATTTCACCTACAACGTTTGTGAGATTGTAGATTCCACTACAAATAGGTTCTCAGGGCAGGTCCATTAGATATGAACGGCACAACAGTCCAATGAAATATAGCTTGTATTATGATAAAATCACAATAGCTGTTAAATTAGCACATTTGACTTCAACCCATTAGTGGCCCACTACTGCACGAGTCTTGGCTTGGAGCATACTACACCACGCTGCTCCAAGCACGTCTCGGTGATGCCTTATGTCCATGTCCAAGGGCAACGGTGACGTCATTGAATTACCATCAAGTGGCTCATCTGCTCGATAGTCAGCCATTTATATAAGAATGTGAATGTGAATAGCCTGTTGACAACCGTTTATAGTAACTGTGGATATGCTGTCTTAAGTCTTGTGAATGTCTATTACGTTCTACCAGGCCTGGCGCACTCCGCACTTTTGGTATGATGTTATAAATACGTGCCGCGTTCGACGTGTTGGGCCAATTTTAGAAGGGCTGCCGCGCCGCGCCGGTCGTCTCATACATTCGTTAATCATGTAACACATGTCATCGCAAAAAAAAGACAACCCTGACTTTGTCAGAGATTATAAGGGTTATGATTAGAAAGAGAGGCAACGTCTAGATGTCAACGTCTGTTGACGATTAGCGCTGTGCGACCTGAGTTACACTTCACTGTGTCGGAGCAAGGGTCGCTATTTATTTAAATGATTTTGCGGAGTGACTCTTCTGTACAAATAGGTACTGTTAAGTATTCTGCGGTTCTAGTGAAAACTCGTATTTAGCTAATACACGTGTTTACTAGTTAGATCTAGTTTTCAGTTGAACCTAGTTATTTGATGTGCACTAGTTAGAACTAGAATTAACTGGCACTGCTAATCAAACACCAATTTCAGTTAGAACTAGTTTTAGCTAGACATAACACAAAAAACAATGTATGGTTCTACACCCGCCCCGATCAAAAATTTAAATGTGACAAGTATATTTTATGTCTTTGCAGATACATATATTCCAGGAATTTGTTTTATTATAATCTAAATTTTAATATAACAAATAATTAATATTTATTTACTAATATAACAAAAAATAACCAACTTCAATATTACTCAAAAAGTACTTATCAGATTTCATTCAAATTTATGTGGGACCACATGACAAGCACTTTCTTTCGATTAAAAAAAGAATCATCAAAATCGGTTCACCCAGTCCAAAGTTCTGAGGTAACAAACATAAAAAAAATACACTCGAATTGAGAACCTCCTCCTTTTTTGAATTCGGTTAATTATTACTAATGCTTTGTGATTTAAAAATAACGACAGAAGTCTGTTGGAGAGTCTAGTTCAATATTATACTTGTCTTTACATCACGACACGAGCCGACACGAGCCGAGGATCTCGACTGATCCCAGCGGACTTTCATCTGTGATTCACTCACACATACAACGCGTTACCGGCGCGTACGCATGTGACTTATAAATGACGGTTGTGATTTTTAGCTTTTTATAAAGCTCTAACTTGAGTTAACTTAGATAACTGGCCAGAATTTGATTTAAAATTAGTTTATTAGAGTTCAGTTCAACGTTTTTTTAAACATACCTTATAGTTAGGTGTTCAAAAAAAAACTTTTATTAGAAATATTAAAACTCATAATTTATTTAATCTTAAACAATTAGTATGGTAGTACCAATTACAAATCCTTATAAACTTGATATTCGGATTAAATCTTATGCCGAACACTGAAAATTTACTGGAGAGTTAGTACTTTTTCGTCTTCGCAAATCACTGTTAGGTCTCCAATAAGACTTGAATAGATCAGTATAGAAATCCCAATAAGTACACGGCGTAATATGACCAAAAAATATAGAAGTACTAAAATAGTGGCCATAATGAGATAATTAAACTTTATACTAGACAGTGACTAAATTGACTTATTTGCTAGTTGCTAGAGGAAAGAAACTTTGTTAATAAGCGGATTTCCAAAGCGTTTATTAACAGCATCAGTAATACAAATACATACAGATGTATGATACAGGACAGGCGCGGTGCGTAGCGCGGTAGCCGACCGGTTCCGATGAATCATGGACGAACACACACATCGGTAAGAGGTGCGCACGCGATTGTGCAGAGTAACACTTTCCTGGAATGAGAATTTTATGTCAAACTAAATCTGCCCGCGATAAGGGATAATAAGTAAATAAGATCTTATATATAAAATTCTCGTGTCACGGTGTTAGAAGTTGAACTCCTCCGAAACGGCTCGACTGATTTTCGTGAATCTTTGCGTGCATATCGGCTAGGGTTGAGAATCGGACAACATCTATTTTTCATCGCCCTACCCCTAAAATTTTTTTGGCAGAACAACGTTTGCCCGCTCAGCTAGTAATTTTATAATAAAGTCCCAAACCAAATACGCGACTGGCCAGTGAAATCTTTCAAGAAACGTATAAAAACTCAACTCGTAGGTAAGGGTTCTTAACTCTTATAGCACAGATGAATATTTAAATGATAATGATGCTTGGAAATGACCAGCTAGGCAACCAGTTCTGCTCAGGTTAGGGAAAATCTATTTTTGTAATGAATATAAGTTTTATGTTTTAAAAGATGTGCTGAGGAGTTTCTTTACGGCTTTTCTTCTGCTCCATGACAAAAAAGCAAAAAGAAAAGCTGGAAAAAATGACGTGCATAAGTGTATCAGTGATACATACATGAAGAAATAAATATTTCATTTCATTTCATTTCATAAGTATCCTATCTCTTATTCCAGGTCACGGTATATATATATATATATATACGTAATCTCGTACTCATCCTAGACCTAACCCTTCCCAGGTATGTAAAAGAGTATACATACTGCTAGTATCCTTACTTGAAGAATAATTTGTATTCCGTAAATAGCATTCATGATGATCTGTATTGCCTACTCTAACCCCTTCTCCAAAAGTTGTGTTGTAGAGCTTTGAAACAATGACATTGCCAGTGGTGGACGGATGGAGCTAGGGACGAACCACAGAACAACAAACACCCTCACAAACTACCACATTTATAAGATTATTCGGATTTAACCAAAAAAACTTTGAAAACAAAAGATCATGATGTGTTATCTGCACTCGGTTTCTTTAATTTGGAAGAAATCTTTTTATTTTTTATATAAATAACAGGCAAACGAGCTTACAATCAACATGATGGTAATTGTCTATCGTCACTCATGGACATCAGCAACACCAAATGCATCACTGATACGTTGCCAGCCAAGAAAGAGAAAAGAAAAAGAAAGAAAGCTCATTTCATTTAACTTCCACTTGCTGAAACCTCAAAAACCGGCAACGCGTTGGTGACGCCCCCAGTGTTGCTAATGTCCATGGGCGGTGGTGATCACTTACCATCAGGTGACCCGTCTGCTCGTTTGCCTGCTAAAGGCAAAAAAAAAATCTCAAAAACACAAAATAAATTTACACAATAACATGGCCACCCTACAAAGCACCACATATAAACCCGGACAATACGTACAGCACACAGAGATGTACGTATCGTCATTGTCTGGATGTACACGAGTCTACCGACTGAATCTGCCGCTCACCGGGTACGTTGTGGTTGCCCCCTGAGGTTAACACGGTTTTATAAACTAAATCTTCTGATTTGATGGACTCTGTTTTATGAGATATCTTCTAAAAATATACTCCAATAATTATTGTTGTTTAAATTTATTTAGTGACGAGTAATCCCCCTCGCTTTGCTTCGGTTTTCTTATTTTTTTACACCTTGGGTTACATTATTGGAGTTTTATTAAGGATCCCTAATTTTTTTGAAAAAATAATATAGCCTATGTTACTCGGGGATAGTGTAGGTTCCCAACAGTGAAAGAACTTTTCAAATCGGTTTAGTGGTTTCGGAGCCTATTCAATGCAAACAAAAAATCAAATCTTTCCTCTTTATATATTAGTATAATTATATAATTTATGTCGACAAAAGGATGGCTTGAGAAAAAAAAATTGCCGTATTGGGGCGGCTTAGAATACTTACCCCAATCCCACGCCGGATGGGTGTTGTAAGAGGCGACTAAATCCGGCTCGATGGCGGTAGAGCTCTCGGAGGGATTGTATTGGTAATATTTATTTTAATTGCTAATTAATACCATTATTACTATTATTATTTCTCCACGGGGTTCGCCTGGATTGCTACCACCCTTGACCATGAGTCAGCCACCAAACGGCTCGTCGTGTTCCGGTTGGGGGCTTGAGAGCCAGTTCTTTCTTTCTTTTTCTTCTCTCTTTCTTGGCTGGCAACGTATCAGTGATGCGTGTTGCTGATATTCATGGGTGGTTCCATAAAAAAATGTAAAAGAAATACTGTACATCTTGCTTCTAATAGGAATCTCACTTATTTAGCTCACACATTGTTATTATTATGTACCTGCTATTTGTCTAATATGCGTATTGCTAATATTAAATATAGAGAAGGCCTTATTTATTTTACTTATTTCTTTTACTTATTATAAAAACGCGTTGATGTCTTTTCTTCTAGAGATTTGTTTATAGGCTTTATAGGAGAACAAATCGTCGGTGCGCTTGCCAAAAGCCGTATGTACATTTTGTCGATTTTTTTTTTATTTGATATTCTTCATCAACATTGAAAGACGCATCGTTTGCAAAAACTCTTATGTCGATATCTATACTGGATCATGATTTGCCAAAGAGTTTATGTGTTATTATGCTATGTAAAATCAGCTATGTGTACTTCAAATACATAAAACGAAATTGTTAAACATCAAAATTGCACATAGCAGATTTTGCGCGTGTATGTCTAAAGGAAAATGAGTAGAAAAAGAACCATCGATTTATTATTATGTAGGTTTTAACCCGTTAAAACTTCTTCCCAGAAGCTCTGGGATCTCTTAGGGACACTCCAGTGGGTCCCCTACATAATTCCTAACGGTCTGGGAACGAATAGGGGGATGGCTACTTGCATCGCCCTGAAGTGTCAGACTATGTGCGGGATTGGACCTGTCTTAATACTGATACTGTACTTAGATATTGGCAGGTGTTGGCAGGAACTTAGATAACTTCGAAGGTCCAACAAGTGCTTTCTAAAGCCTAATTCATTATCAATATGGACACCAGCATCACCAGAAAAGTCTCCTAAAAACGCTAAACCTGAAGGAAAACTGTTAAACTTTTTTTCAAGAACTCCCAGTAATGTAGTGTAATACACCGGAAATACGAATACCTACTTCAGAAGGATGTTCATTCGTCGATTGTTTATAAATAAGCAGCGAAAAAATCTTGAAAGCGGGTGGTAGAGATTCTCCACGGGTTCAATGTCAATCGATGTGGATGATTCGGTGTAATGTGGATGGAAGAAAAGGTGGGCATTAAATTGAAAAATTCTACGCAGTTACCCTAGTAAATTAGGTAGAAGAAATAGAGAGAATCGATGTTCCTCCTAAGCCTAACTCTTATTGTTCTACCCATGGGTCGTGTGACTCGTGTGTTTAGATGATTTGTGGGTTATCACAATTCGTGTTGGAAAACATCGTACGGGACATATCAAAAAGGTACAACAAAAGTAGCGAAGCCTGACATGAGCTGTATACAGCACGAGGAGGTGTCTTGTAGTGAAGTGCTGCTTCAAGCCGAATGAAAATGTGTTTAAGAATGTTAAAGTGTTGGCTTTTTAGGCCAACTTAGCCTCAGCTTCCAAATAACATGGATACATGTATATTGCCTGAGATAATAACTCCTATATTCACTTTTCATAACGGTGAACGGGGCTCATCCTAGAAATCCCCTTCTTTCTTCTTAGCTTTAAACGTGCAAACTTGTGTCTTCGTAGAGTTATGTCAACTAAACTGAGTCAACCCCAATTTGAGACTTACTCCAGAGTTCTCAACTTCCAATAACAGTGTGGTTCTGCTGACTGACGTTTGAAAGGAATTAGCAGGGCCTATTTAAATGGTATCCCCAGTGCTGACATTTTTATACAGCAATGTAAAACACATCCTTGCTATCGCAAGTCACTAATATGCATATTAAATAGACATAGTCTTACATTATTTTGTGTAACAAAGGGTATGCAATAAATATTTTTTCATTTTTCATTTTCATAGTATCTATGCAAGGCTTATTTTGGGGAACGGCAGCATTAAACGTTTTTGTATCTGACAAGGCAAATCTGAATGTGTCGCTCAAAAGGAATGCTTACCTCTCGGAGGGATGTAGCTTTACGAGGAGGGCTTTTTTCCGAACTTGAAAGACTAATGAGATTAAGCAGAGGTGTCACCCATGCAACGAAGGTCCTAAAGGAGAACCCCTTTTACGCCTTTTTTAGTAAGCCCATGTCATAACAGCGCTCTGGAAATACTTCAGAAGGAACCTCATTCCATACTTTGGATAGACGTGGTAAAAAGGATTCTGATAAATGGACCGAGGAGATTCTTCATTAGTCCAAAGAAACGACGTATATCCCTTTAATCTTCGGCAAGCGTAGTATGCACTAGGTCATAGCGATAGTCAGCTACAGAGAGAACTGATGCCTTCTCCGAGTCCGTTCTGTGACTCAAGGACTCTAGCTAACCTATGCGTGATTTTTGGATGCTGGTTATTTTGTCCGTGTGAAGCTGTAAAGGCCCAACAGCAACAACAACTATTTATTGGAAAAAAATGTATAGCGTTCGAGAAATTCGTCATCTGTTGTCGTCCAAAAAACTCAGTGGCTGAAGTCGAAAATATTCAAGCTGTGTGTGTTGCCATTCGGCTTTGAGACATGGTGTGTAATCCACAAGTCCAAAGTCGCGCAGCTGGCTATGGAGAAGGCTATTCTCACTATTTCTCTATATGTTCGCATTAGAAATTATGAATTCCGTAGACGAAACAGGGTAACCGCCGTAGCTAAGAGAGTAAGCCGGCTGATGAGGCAATGGGTTGGTCCTATGTCCTAGAAGGGAGACCACGCCTTGGTACATTAAACATAGGACGCCCTACTACCAAGTATACCAGACTAACAGCCTGAAACAGACAGCTTGCATACGCTAGATTCGGAAGGCTCACGAGCAGTTAGAATGTAGTGTAAGTTAGGGGGGGCTCATCTAGGCCATACCCAGCAGTGGACTTCCATAGGTTGATGGATGAACGTATGGATGGATAGCGTCAAATGGGTTAATCTGGGATTGAAACCCCTCTGCCTAAAAGTGGGAACAGTAATCCATGTGAGGCCTGACTTGAGCTATATAAAGCATGAGCAGGTCTCTCAAATTTAACTAATTCATTTTATTAAGATTCTGTGTCACTCACATATTATTTTAATCCACTAATTCACTTCTTTTAGACTTCAGTTACATATTTCATGATTAAATTTAGGCACATAGAAAAAGAAGTATTAAAGAAAACTTTCAAAGCAGAACTTTTATGTGCATATTTACACATAACATATTTGCACGGCACGTTTATCTTGCACAAAATCTGATATGTGCAAGAAAAACACAAAAAAATATATTTCAAGCTTAAATGAGATAACACCGAGAAAATATTTTTATCATAGTATACAAAGGATTTATTTTGCCATATTTTTGCATCATTACATTTTTCTTAAACTTATTGGTTAAGAAATAAAACAGTTTTTTTCGCCTCCTGAAAAGTAGATCAAATGCACATACGGCTTTTGGCAAGCGCACCGACGAAATATCACAGAGATGCTGAGTGTATCGTACGGTTTTAATAAAACTATGGCTGTATTTTATTACTTAAACTGATTGTTACTGCTTTTAATTAGTTAAAATTGAAAGCTCATATCTAAATTAATTTTTATATCAAAAGATTAATAAATTGATTATTAGATTGAATAAATTGGATGATAAGCAGTGCTTGGACCTTATATCAAATTATTTAAATTTAATCATAATTAAGTATACCTTACCTACTATTCTCTTTGAGGCTTCAATATTTACAAAGTCTTTTATTTAGCTTACCCTGTTTGTATGGGTCAAATCTTAAAAATCAATTGGATCTATTTTTTTACGACTTCAAAAAAGGAAAACCTTAGAACTTTCGACTGGTTGAACCGATTTTGATGATTCTTTTTTTAATCGAAAGCTGGTGCTGTCTTGTCATGTGGTCCCACTTGAAAAGGGAGATATGAGTAGTAGTTTTTCAGTTATCCCTAATTTTGAATTCAGTTATTTTTTGTCAAGAATTATCTTATCCTAAGGAGGATTTTACATATTGTTTTAGATCTGATGTTACTGCATTTTTATGATAAGAATGAACTAGTACTGCATTCAGGTTTGGCTGCAGGCTAAACTAACTCCTCAACGGTTATAGCATAGTCACTTTTTTTAGCTTTAGTACATTGACACAAAATAAACTATTAATTGGAATATTACCAAATTTCCATAGTATAAATAGTATAAATACCAATAATAGATAAATATAATTTGTGCCGTACACTGTAGGAAAGGGTTGTGTTGTGCCACGCCATACTTATGCGCTTTCGCCAAGATTTTTGTTGTCAAACTTGCATGATGAATAAGTAGGTATTACAGCTTATTCACACGAGGACGATCGTGTTTTTGTCGTATCGTATTTTTTCACGATTCGTAATTTTTGACGGCGGCAATGGGTTTTAAATGGCCGTATTCACACGAGTCACGAAATGTGAAAAATGACGGATAGGTCTTAAATAATGTACCGTCTTTTAAGAATCACGTTCGTCAAAAATACAAATCAAGTGTAGAACATCTATTCGGAAATTTAGACGAATCGCAAAAAAAACCTCATTTCCGTATGCAATGTGAACCATGCAGGTCCGTCATGCACCACCGTCATGACGTATCGTAATTTTTGACGAATCATCAATGACGAGTCCCGTGTGAATTAGCTCTTACTTCCTCTTAGGGCTTGTTTCACCATCTTCAAGTAGAGTCCTGAATAAGCTATTCGCCGGTTAAAGTGACGTTAAAGTGTCATTTTACATACACGAAATGTCAACTTAACCAACGAATAGCTTACTTCGGACTTACTTGAAGATTGTGAAATAAGCCCTTATTCTACGGAATTAAAATTTTACTTGTTAATTTTAGTTCCGAAGCTTGCGTGAGAAGTTCAAAGAAATAGGTATACTTACAGTAGCTTCACAATATATTTATAGTAATGTGGTTTTTATACGGAATAATATAACCGCGTATAAACAAATTTGTGATATCAATTTTCGCCAAACAAGAAGAATGCACCAGTTAGTAACGCCATCTTACCGTCTTTCTAAAGTGCAGCGATCTTTTATGGGGCTTGGTGTAAAGTTCTATAATAAAATCCCAAAGTTAATACGTGATTTGCCAGTGAAATTGTTTAAGAAACATGTAAAATCTAAGCTTTTAGGCAAAGGTTACTATACTGTAGATGAGTACATAAATGACAAAGACGCATGGAAATGACCAGCTCTGCAACCAGTTCCGTACAAGCTAGTGATTGATACTTTTTTGTAACAAATATACCGATGTATTTTTATTTTTAAAAGATGTGCTGAGGAGTTTCTTTACGGCTTTTCTTCTCCTCCATGACAAAGCACCTTTACGAAAAGCTGGTTGATTAAAAAAATACCGTGCATAAGTGTATCAATGATACCTACATGAATAAATGATTTTGAATTTGAATTTGAATTTGATGACAATACTTATATTTTTATGATAAGCCTGACCTGACTGCTTCTGAATGACTCCAGATATACAGACATGAAATTCTACATACATACTTATCTTGTACTATACTTATACCACAGAAGAAATAATAGTACTTATATACCACGAGTATATCTTGTGCACCCTTCCCATCTCAATTTGTTTTAATTTCTAAAAGAATTTCTCCTTGGTTGTCTATGTAGAAGACATCGCTCTCAGGGATAAGACCGCCTATTTTCTACGCCTGTTTAATTTTATCTGTGTAGATGAACAGATATTTATTTATGTTTATAAAATAATGTTTTTGATAATAGCCTAATAAAGCCGTTCTAATTTGCGATGAGCCGCCTGCGACTTGGCTTGGCTTCGTGTATAGAAACTCAGTAGAGGACAACCGTCAGTTCGTCACTACTATTCTTAACTGACTTATTTTTTTTTATTACCTCAGAACTTTCGACTGGGTGAACCGATTTTGATGATTCTTTTTTTAATCGAAAGCTGGTGCTTGTCATGTCGACAAGCAAACACACAAGCAAATACAAATTTTTATTCACCATACAGGGTGATCAGAGAAATAATCAACTATGAAGAAATTAATCTATTTTACAAAACGTGGTGTCATGTCCAGCCCCGGGGTCTAGTTTTACCTGTTCAAACATGTTACTTTGAAACCAGAATACTGAACATGTTAATACATGTTGCTGTTCTGTGATGTCATAGAAACTTTACCTAATAGTAAATTAAAAATTATTGTATTATAATTTATTATAATAAAAACAAATAACATGTATATAACTGTAACCACTGTAAATAACAGGCGGATATAATATTTATTTAGTACTAGTTTCCACCCGCGGCTTCGCTCGCGAAAGTGGTTTCACATAACGTAATCATGAACAGAAAAATCAATCATTCAAGTCTTCCAAGAGAAACATAGGTACAGTCAGCAATGGAATTAGGTATGCAGGGCATGATTCTAAAACCTGTAATTATTAATATTAAGGCGCGGTGTGATCTCAATATACACAAAACTGAGTTTCTTTGGTGCACGAGTACGAGGAAACCCAATGAAAATATCGCACGCTAAAAGTATAGAGACAAAGAGATATATACAAAAATAAACTTAAGCCTTCGCATTCTCTGTATTTTCAGCGGTAACAACATATTTTTTTTTGAGAATATAATAGGTATATGGTTTTACTAAAACTTTAACCGGACAGATATTGAATTTAATGCGTATATTCTGAATTACCTAAGGAAAACCCTCAAATTAAATGTTTATTCGCAATCTAGTTACATTGTTAGCAAAATTATGCTCTGCAATTTTGAACCCTATTCAGCGTCACGTAAATGTAACATTAGATTAGCGCAGATATGCGGTTGTGTGAGTGAAATCAACGTTTTTAAATCGTAGTCATACCGCGCCTTAATGTTATTATCGTTGTAAAATCATAACTTAAGTAGCATTTAACATTAAAAATAACACAAATAAACTGTAATATTAATAATTACTGAAGGTTTTAGAAACATGCCCTTCATACCTAATTCATTTGCTGACTGTACAAGGACAATCTGTGTGCCAAGTTTCATCATCCGTACAATGGTTAGTGGGTGATGAAAAGATAAATATAAAACATCTTAACATTTATATTTTTTATCCTATTTATACATTTTACATTGAATTTGCTTCTCTAACTATTATATTATATAATCTGCAGCAACAGTCGAGGCTCATGCATGGCCTTAATGCTCTTTTTCCACCTGACTTAAAACCTCCCTCCGTCTAAAATCACCTGTGAAAAGTGGCTCATTATTTTCGGTAACTGCGTCGCCCTTGGATATCAGACACCAAAAACATCACCGATGCGTTGCCAACTAAGGAAATAAAGAAAGAAATAAAAATATTTCACAGTTCCTTCTTGATCGGCAACGGATTGATGAAGTCTTTAGTATTTCGTGTGTGGCAAAAGAGACACTTTTGCCAGCAGTAAAAATTAGTAAGCACACTATTACCAGTTACCACATGCACAAATACATACTATAACATTACACGTATAACGTTACCTTACATCAACACTTCTAACTTAGCGCAAAGAACAAACAGACCCAAATGAATACTTTTTAAAATCCTCGCATTGTGACCCCACATGACGGCAAAATCAATGACGCGTTTTCACCCCCGTAAAGGGTATCGAAAGAGGGTGAAAGTCTCTCTCTATTGGCCAAAACAACCCTTTGTTAAATTAAAAGGGGTACCATCGTACGAAGACCAATCATCTACTTGTTGTGACTCGATCGAAGATTTTATTGTGACGGTTTAATGATATGTAAGTTGTGATAGCCTCTTAAAGTCGTGGGACGACGGGGTTCCCGGTCGAATTGATGTAATGGCTATTTAAACAAGTATAAATATTGGAGACTTTAATCCCTCGCGTGTTTTGTATAGCTTTGGATACGTATCACGTGAGGAAACTTGATTCTCTGATACATTGTTGTGGAACCGATGCGAAGATTGATCGTTGTTTTAATATCTTCAAGTGAAAGACTATTGTAACTTAGACCGAAGAGCAAGTATCGATTTTATAACAATGTAGTGGCAATGATGGGAAGACAAAGCATGCGATGGGTTAAACACGACGTGTCACATATTTAAAAGTACACACACACTACCACAGTATAAGTCTAACGGCCTTATTCATAAACGTTTAACAAACCTATTTTAGCTATTGCACCATTTTAATATGTTTTATCTTTGTCGTTTTTTATAAGAATGAAAGAAACAAAACAATTGATAAGCCTTCTATAAATTTGCTTGTTTCATGATTAAGGGGGTAACAGTTTAACATAATTAAGCATAGGTACTAGATACGCCCTCTCTTCCTTGTGAGAACGGTTACTAATATTTGTACAACAAAAGTAGCCTATGCCACATTATAAGTCAATCTAAATTTGCCACCTCGTGGAAATATTGGAATAAATTACAATACTTTTATTGATAACGGCTTATTAATACTTATCAAATAAACAAAGAAAATCACTTGACAAATGAATATTATAGGAGATGATCGCGAGACAAATGATACGGTTTTCTGACTCACCCCTGTATTCAAGAACAACACTGAGGTCTCACAGTGCTTGCGAGTGCATAGTGGCATTAAAATCATTTCGTAAACAATACTTGATTGAAGTCCTTCGCTGTGCGTTTGTCAAAATCGATAAAGTAGCTGCCGAGCTACTTTACCGAACGCATAGTGTTGGTTTGACTTCTATCAAAATAGAAAGAAAGGATCGATTGTTTGTATTGTTATCTTTGTCTTTTGCTTATGTCAAATGACTAGAGTGAAGTTAGCCGCATCAAATGGACCAATAAGAGGGCTGTATACAGCCTGTGCGTCCGCACAGCCAAGTGATACTTAAGGGTCGACTGTGAAACATAAGGGTTGCCATGACGAACGCACTGAGAAATGCGTTACTTCGCATAGTATTGCTTCTTTACTTAAACAAGTATTGTTCTTGAATACGGGGGTTAATGAGCGTTATTCATTGCTTGGCCTTATAAAATATATTACAACGAAAAAATATGTAATTAAGAAGGAGTATAGACACGAAGATTACTCACTTGGATACTTCTTCATCTAGAACCTATCCTGGATACAGAAAAATAAATAAACAAATATCTTAAAAAATATAATACTCATTTATAATGTGTTCCTTTCCACTAATAGTTTTTATATTTATATTCCTTTCAAAATTTAAAACATTAGATCTTAAAAATAAAGTTATTTTAATTATTGATAACGAATTATTCAGACAAAGAATTATCAACAAAGATTTATTTTCCGGGGTGGGTTAACGTCTATTTTCTCTAACGAATTAACTTGTAGATTGAGTTTCATTAAAATTTTAACTCACGCTTGTATTGTTTACACGGCGTATTTGATACTTAACATCATAACCAATAACAATCTAATTTACTTGCTTTTAATGCTGAATAACCTGTATAAAAATTATGTACACACATAACCGTATAGATTAATTTTATAATTGAATAATTATTATTACACAACATAAGGCAAATGTCCACGCAATTGACCTCTCGTAAATTAAACAGGTAAATAGGTAGGTAAGTCAAAAATTGGAATTATAATAATAATATAATTATAATTATACTTTACTTCTATGGACGCCCTACATAACACCTATTAGTTACATGTTGTAGCATTCAATCATCAGTGATCAATTTCACTGTATAAATAGCTCCAGAATATTATACTGTCAAGCGTTTCAAATAAGTGTATCAAATTTCAGCTTGATCGGATAATCGAAAGTGAGTTAAAATTCGATTACAAAAATGGACTGTCAGATGTCAGCAATAAAACTTAACAAAATCGATTAATTTTTTAATAAATAAATCCTTCAAACACGCTGTATATTCACACAACGTTATCGCGTCGTCTGTACGCACACAGGCACACGCAGAATAAAACCGCGTATCTACAGGTCTGGAGTTCACTAAGTTAAAACACATCGACATATCCTTTCACACAATCAAAATGACTCACACAAACGCACGCAGTTCGACGACCGAGCGTTTTTGCAACGTACTGTGATTCAAACTAAGCTAACTTTACCGCTCTTCTACCCGAGGGGTAAGGTTGAAAATGATAGGTTAAAATTGTCATAATTTATAAGTTGGTATTATCAAATGTCAATTATTGTCAGCTGAAGGAAATTTAAATGCGTACTGATTTTACTTAAATAAAGACGTAATCGAATCGAAGTGCTCACAGCCCATCGGATTGAGTCAATAGTGTGAGAGCAATGTCGAGCGAGGTCAAGCGTGATTGGGAATTATTTATGGATGCTGTCTAATTTTCGGATTAATTAACTGCCACCAAGCCTGTCTGATCCATTGAAGTATTATTACTAGCATATAGAACCGACACCGCGAACACAATGTATGTCCCAATGATTTGGCGCCGATCCGCTTAAATTTTCAATTCATTCGTTCAATTTTAAAAGGAGAACGGGGGCTCAATTTTGAAAATAGAACTTCCCGGTTGGACACACGTTTTTTTCGAGATGTCTGTTCTATGACATAATACTTCAATGGCCTGATTTCTTTTTTATGATTTTTATAAAGCCTGGCTGGCTACTTCCTCTGGCTTGAGTCTGCGCTATCGATGCGTGTTCCGGCTGGGGGCTTGACAGTCAGCTTTTCTTTCTCTATCTTCTTTCTTGGTCGAGAACGCATCGGATGCCGGTGTTACTGGCCAATTGGTGGATCGTCATCTTGTTTGTCGGCTGTAAAAAATATTTAAAAAATTAAAAATATTTTATGTGGTGTCTTCAAAATAAACACCGTCTTCAACACCACAACGCTTTATTTCAAGAAGAAATACAGATTTACAAGAAAAACAACCGTCTTCGTCTTCGTCTTAGAGCACACAATTATCTCGCACAGCGTATCGTCCAGAACTCAGTCATTCTTCCTTCCATTCCATTCTTCTTAGCAAATCGTCATTCAGCCTAGTTCTACGTTCATACTCACTCATTACATTCCCTTCCATGCACCTTACATTCTTGCACATCTTATTTAAAATACCAATCCTACATTTTATTAAAACATAGGATATAACAAATTACAAAATTGCAGGTTCTCATGGTAAGTTTATTAAAGAACCTGTATTAAGACATACAAATATGTACATAATTATAACCTCTACTTAAAGCTACTGCTTGACTCAGCTTGCCTCGACGTCGCGGCGTCGCCGGCCGATGTGTTGATGACCAATTTCTCTCTTATTGACAGTCATACGATTATTTAATGTTAATAATAATGTGTGTTACAAGCATGTGAAATGAATAAATAAATAAGAGCAAAAACGAACAGATATACTTTTTTTGTAAACGACTTAAGCTGATTCTGCGTCGATAAGTATGGGGAGACCCCAAACCTGGGACTTACCAATAAATTTTACTTCGTGAATTTTTTTTAACCTTTTTTAAACTGTAGTGTGTTAAAATATGGACACTGAAGTGATACGACTGGCTATATCATGTTAATAAGGTAATAGAGATAATAGAGTGATTTAGTTATGGCATGTAATAAAACTATGGTATCGTTTTGTATGCTTTGATGCCGGATAAAATTGATTTAGGAGTATGATGATATTTATTTATGTTGTATGTAGCTACATATTTATAGTTGAATAATGCGTCACCATCTCATTTCTTTAAGAGTCTCATGTCCTTTAATAACGATACATCGAAGTAGGTTAAAAACTTCACTGATATAATAAGGTATAAAATTCGAAGATAAATAATAACGAAGTTATATCAGACTAGCTGACCCGGCAAACTTCGTATCACTTAACACACAATTTCTTTTTTCTAAAATAAAAGTAGCCTAAGTTACTCCTTGTTACATCAGCTATCTGTCAGCGAAAGTCCCGTCAAAATCGGTCCAGCCATTTCAGAGATTAGCCGGAACAAACAGACAGACAGACAGACAAAAATTGTAAAAAATGTTGTTTTGGTATATGCATCGTGTATACATCCAAATGCACTTCGTAAAAAGCTGTTATTTTAATATTACAAACAGATACTCCAATTTTATTTATTTGTATTTGTATAGAATGTATAGAATATAGAATAGATGTACAGATGTATAGAATAGATATAGATGTATAGATTCCCTCTGTTTCTAAGCAACGCATTGGTAATGTTTTAGTAACAGACGTCTAAAGAATCCATGAACCGCATTATCATCATCAGTTAGCTCATCTACTTACCATTGGTTGGCATAAGATTAAAAGTTTTAAGTTTTATTTTAATTTTCAACCGACTTCAAATAAACTTGACAAGTGCGAGTTAAACTCGCTTAGAGAGGGTTCCGTACGTTGAATATGTATTTACCGTTATTTTTCTATTTTATTTATTTTTGCCGTTTTTTTAAGACCATAAATTTACTGTACATAGGTTTTCCTGTAATATTAAAGTAAACTATTGTCGACTAGTAGAACTATTGTCTGTATTTTTTGCAAAATTCTAGCATCAGCAGTTTTGGAGATAAGGGGGGAATGGTCAATTTTTGGCTTTAATTTTCGTTCTTTCTTGAATAATTTTAAAACTATTCATTGTACAACTATAACAAAAATATATTTGAGATTCTTACAATAAGCCCTTTCATTTGACATGCCACACGATACGATTTGTAAAACAGTTTTTGTTTAATATTGATTTCGTTAATTTATTTTTCAAAATTCAAGTGTTTACTTTATACTTTCGTCTTTGGGTCACAAAAAGTACCTTTCAACTCATTTGGTCTCAGTTTCGAAGTAAATTGGTTGTGAACGGCGGTCGCCCAGACTTTTTGAAGTCGATTATTTTTTAGAAGAATTAATAAATAAAAGGTTTTGGGCAAACAATGAAACCAGAAGTAAAACAATCTAAAATAAATATTTAATTACTCAAACTGTATTGATTGTATTGTTTGCTGATTGGAAAATTGCATTTAATTCTAATTGAGTTCTGAGTACCACGGGGCTTTAAAGAATTACGCGTTAATTGAGATGTTGTTAATAGAGAAAAACAGTAATAAAATAAATCCTTTAAGGCCCGTGGTTCGAATAAATAGATCAGCGCTAGTGAACGCTAAAAAAATAAAAACCTCACCTGCCGGTTTGTACTTGGCTACCGTGCTGAAACCGTCTTTACCACTGTTAAGAGGAAATCCGAGGTCGCTGTTCGGACAGTTATAGATTATAGATGATACGATAGAGCTCAACTTAGTTATACTAACGAGTGAAGTAAAAGGTCAATAACAAATTGAATATATCAAGATTCATTTCTGAACAAAAGCTTGAATCTATTTATAGGTATTTGAATTATCTATTACTTGAGTTACGTGACTTAAATACTCAATAAGATATCAAGCTATGAGATAAGATCTCTCCTAAAATGTTTAATTAATTTTAATTAATTTATTTTATTACTCTTTTCAGTCATTAATAAAAAAAATATTTGAACAATAATAATAATAACCGATTTATAGTCGTTCGATATTTTTGGAAAGGTCATGAATAAGTTTAATAGAACGTCTACGTCACATATGGAAAACTTAATTCTAAGTGATAATTCATTGCGACAGGATGTGTGTTAAATAAATCATCTTGTATAATGCTTGGATGTGTGCGTGAGCGCGCATCGCGACAGCGTTGCAGTAGTGTGCGTTGTCTGGGAGTGACTGTGTGCGCGGTGCAGGGCAGGGCTGACAAAAGTATTATTATTGAAAATATTTATTTTATTATTAAAGCGGCTTTTAACCAAACTCGTGTCGGGGATGTGAGAGTCTTGCTAAATGTAAGAATAATGTGATTATGGCTGAATCACGTTTTAAACAAATTAATTAATTATATTGATAACAGGCGTCACTGAATTTTATAATCAGGGATTTCGGTTTGTTAGGAAACTTAATAAACCTAGATTTTAGTAAATTTTGTAACTAATGTAAAAATATATTGATAATTAAGTTAACAGCTAAGAAGTGTGAGCTGTGTATGAAAAGAAGTAGAGTACTAATGCTTGAATTTACTGTGACTAAATTAAATTTTTATGTTTAAGAATGGTCTCCGTTTTTCTTACCTCAGAATGGTGACCACAATTGCGATGAGTATTCTTATTATGTACATAAGTATTTTTATAATTTAACCTCAATAGATGTTACAATTATCCAATAACAACTTGTAAATCCTAATAAATTAACCCCTGATTATGAAATTGTCGTGTAAAATTCAAATACTAATATATGTTACGTTAAATTGGTTAATTCAAATGCTGGAAACACTTTTACTCTATTATCAATGTAATATTTACTCCTGTATGTAATCATCACAACTTTTCTGCCTTGAGAAAACTTATGTTGCAGTGTTGTTAAACTTTATGTTGCAGAGAGGTGTTTATAGGTATTCCACACGGTGGAATAAGTACAAATTTGTGATGAAACTTTTTCCAAATTACGAGTACAATAGTTTAAAGATATAAAAATACAAAATATATATAATTACTATTCCTTCTAATTGATATTTATAATTAATAATCTTAATATAATAATCTGTTTTTTCAGATACGATGACGTCGTCATGTGAGGTAGGTATGTATTTAGTTACCTATCTTTTAACTATGATATATAATCAAATTTACGTAGTCTATATAGACTGGCCGTATTGGGGTGGCTTAGAATACTAACCCCAATTCCACGCCGGATGGGTGTCGTAAGAGGCGACTAAATCCGGCTGGTGGTAGGGCCCTCGATGAGATTATAATGGTAATATTGATTTTAACTGTTAATTAATACCATTATTATTATTATTATTTCTCCATGGGGTTCACCTGGATAAATGAACCCCATGTGGTAGCTATCCAGGTACCCTTGAGCTGTCTTGAGCATGACTCAGCCGCCAAACAACTCGTCGTGTTCCTACTGGGGGCTTGAGAGCCAGTTCTTTCTTTCTTTCTTTTTTTTCTTTCTTTTTCTTCTTTCTTTCTTGGCCAGCAACGCATCAATTATTATGCTTTTGGCGTTGCTGATGTCCATGGGCGACGATAGCCACATACCACCTGGTGGATTGTCAGCTCGTTTGCCGCCTATTTCCCCAAAAAAAAAGACTAGTTTTGTCATTGAATATTGTATGCAAAAGATATTCTAATACGGATTCCAAACAATAAATAATATGGCAATATAATCGAATTAATTTCTTCAAGAAAAGCTCTTTAAATCGTCACTGAAATAAATTAGTATTGAACATTATTTTTATGATCAATTATCAATTACAAGCCATATTTTAATTCATATTGGAACAAATACTCTTATTTAATTGTCTTTCTAATAGGAAAGACTAACTAAATCTTGTAAGTTATTAGAAAAATAACACAGAAGTATTAAAAAATGTAATAAAAAATAAAATAAAAATTCAAAAGGATTTTTAAAATAAGTATAGGGAAAAAAATAAATCGATTTTTTGAACGAATATTCATTTCAAGGGTATTCACAACTTTTAGAAATAAATCTCTATAAATAACAACACTACTGTAATTGCGCATAGAAAACCGAAATATCCACCGTCGGTCGTTTGAAGGAAAGCTATTTTTCAATAACTTTCCTTCAGACTGAATATTTGAAGGGAAAAATATAAACTGAAATTAGAAAAGTATTTTCTGAACAAAATTATCGTATTGTTAACAATTTACTAGCTTGGCACATCCTTTACGTTAGTAGGTGAGAGGGTAAAATCAGCTACACTGACCTAGCTCGCGGGCAAGCTCGAGTCGCGCCATACTTAATCTATCCGCCTCAATAGTGTCACTATACCTGAAGTCCTGAACACAATAATAAATAATAATAATAAACGGTAACACTCATACCCAAGCAGGTTAATAATACCTGTGTCGCGGGTGGCATGGACTACACAGTCACATAACACATCACAATAACACGCATGACACGAATACAAATATTTATCCGTCACATAAATATCTGCCTCGGCCGGGAATCGAACCCGGGACTTCCCGCTTCACAGGCAGGGTCGCTACCAACTAGGCTACTGGGTCGTCATACACAATACTATCATTATGAAATTCTCATATTAAAGAACTAGCTTCGCTGGTCGTCACACACTTTTATTTGTGATGAAGTAAAAAATATTATTAATCACAATCAAATAAAACCTATGTTACTCAGGATTAATGTAGCTTTCTATTGGTGAAAGAATTTTATAATCGGTTCAGCAGTTGTTGAGTTTATTCGTTACAAACATACAAATCTTTCCTCCTTGTAATACTTATTAGTATAGATGGAGAAGTTTCATGATGTTGAAAATACGTTTATACGTATATAAAATTCTTGGCAGCTGACTCATGCTTCTGAGAAATAATAATAGTAATAATGGTATCAATTAACAATTAAAATCAATATTACCAATATAATCCCTCGAGGGGCCCTACCACCAGCGGACGTGGGATTGGGGTTAGTATTCTAAGCCGCCCCAATACGGCAAAATTTCTTGCAAAACAGTAATTTACATACCAATTTTTCATTGTACATCATTGGTAAAGTCATTCAAAATTGTATTTCTATAGTTCAAACTTAATTATAATTACTTTGAGGACGGCACCAAAACAATTTGACGGGCAAATCCAGACGCAATCGCTAGTATCAGATAAAACAATATAAGGGGCAATTTGCAGCAGACAGTTTGGAAGTTGACGCATTTACCGTCTGCGGGACCCCGGGTTCGATGCCCGGACGAGACAGAGGGTATTATTGACTTGCAAGGGAACCCACGTTCTAAATTTAATATGCTTTAAGTGAAGTTTTTATTGCTTTTGGCTCCGAAAATGATTCTTTGAATTAGGAAAATTCACGGAGTTCAAAATCAGATCGCTAGTAGCAGAGCTTCTTTCTGTCTTGGAGAATATTGATAATTAATTATACAGGGGGCGTAATTCACAAATATTTGAACATTAGGATCACGAGAAATAGCATAAACTCGTGGTGTAACAAAAATATAGTCCCTTACTAGTAAGACAAAATAAACCTGTTTATTATAATTAGATAATACTAGCTGACTGGTCAAACTTTATTCTGCCAAAAATTTAGGGGTGGAGGGGGATGAAAAATAGATGTTGTCCGATTCTCCACCCTAGCCGATATGCACGCAAAGATTCACGAAAATCGGTTGAGCTGTTTCGGAGGAGTTCAACTTCTAACACCGTGACACGAAAATTTTGTATATACGATAGGCCTTTAGGTGATCTAAGATCTTAGTTGAATAAGTTAAGAAGCTCTCCACGATATTTGCTTTGACTTGCCATCTGAAGTATAATTAATGCCTACCCTTTTGGTGGCTTGTTATTCAGTTTTTTTTCTTTTAATAAATTTACGCTTGCCATTCCGTAATCGTTAGTAGCCTAGTACTAGATGACATAAGTCAAATTAATTCGATATTCATATATTGCCGTTTTTTCGCTTTTACTCGAAATGGACATAGGCTTTAACTAAATATGTACTTACAGTTTATATAATTATTAGGCGACCTACAGGGTTACCTAGTTGGTAGCGACCCTGCCTGCGAAGCGACAGATAAATAATTGTACTCGGGTCATGGGTTTTGTTGTGATGTGTTACATCTAGGTGTCGTCCATGCCGCCCGTGACGCAGGTAAAAACCTACTGCAGGGGTATGAGTGTATGCGTTTATTTATTTATTTTATTTTACACGGATTTTTTGAATCCAAGTCCCAGTCTCGCTGTAACCATCCAGAGATCCAACGATCCGTGCCTAGTAAAACATCGGTTACTGTATCAGATAAACGTCATTAAACAATCGCACATAATCTAAATCTGCCTATATGTTGGCCAAGCCTGAACCAAGCAGCAAGTACGTAATGGCAGGTGATGAACTAACGTATGGATCACAAGTTTCCCAAGCCTGCAAGTCACCGCAACCCCTAAAACGTTGGCGCTTGCCATTTCTCGACAAGCCAGCCAACATGTCTGTTGGCTTCGTATAAAGTTGGTGTTATTGGATGAGCGAGCGAAACCACGCGTCGTGCTGTCTGTCGGTCATTGACCGGCTACCAGACAATGCCGTCTGAGTGCGGTGGCCACGCGGTACCTCGCGTACCGGACTGTCATCGGACGGTGTAGGAGTTCGTTCGCCAGTGAAACGGGAAATTAAACGATTTATTCATCTTAAACTTCCTTAGCCAGGTCTTATGGTAAAATAGTCTACGAATAAAATAGGGAAAGTTAAAAGGAATAAAATAATATAATTAAAAAAATATATATTATTTTACCACTTCAGCTAATCCCAAACATACTATACATCATTTTACATAATTTTCTGTAATTCTTACTATGTTATACATATATTAGACATTTGGTTATCAATAAATGTATGCTAATACTCGTAATATCAGTAATGCTACGCTTATGTAAAAATAACCCTATATTATTTGAATTTCCTAGTTGATTAACATTTTTAACCTACATTATTATAGAAGAAGATATTTAACCTGTTATTATTTTGTAGCAAGCTGGATTTCGTAAAAACTTTTCAACAATGGACCATATTCAAGTTGTTACGCAGTTAATCGAAAAGGCCAATGAATATAGAATTACTTTATATATGTGTTTTATAGACTATAAAAAGGCATTTGATTCTTTAAGCCATGAAGCAATTTGGAATACCCTTTTACAACAAGGAGTTCATTATAAATACATAAAAATAATCCAGAGCATATACTCAAAATGCCAAGCTAGAGTACGGCTGGAAAACGAAGGACCTGAGTTTCATATCCAGAAAGGAGTAAGGCAAGGGGATCCTTTATCCCCAAAAATATTCACAGCTGTCCTCGAATCGATTTTCAGACGTTTAAACTGGGAACAGAAAGGCGTAAATGTTGACGGAGAGTTTCTTAGCCACCTACGGTTTGCGGACGACGTCGTGGTATTCGCTGAAAACCCGTCTGAATTGGAGAGTATGGTTGTAGAGCTGACCACTGTAAGTAAAAATGTAGGGCTAAATTTAAATCTAACTAAGACTAAAATAATGACAAACGGACAGACCAACGACATTATTGTGGATGGAGAAAAATTGGAATTTGTAAAGGAGTATATATATTTAGGCCAATTAGTGTCATTTGAAAATTATTCGAGAAAAGAAATAGAAAGGAGAATTGCCATGTCATGGAAAAAATATTGGAGACTAAAAGAAATATTTAAAAATAAAGAAATAAAAATAGATATTAAGAGAAAAATTATAGATATAGCTATATTGCCTTGCTTAACTTATGGATGCCAATCTTGGGCAATCACAAAGGAAGAAGAAGAAAAATTAGCCATCTGCCAGAGAAAAATGGAAAGAAGCATTTTAGGAATAAAAATATCGGACAAAATAAGTAATAAAATTATAAGAGACAAAACAAAAATCTTTGATGTGAAACGGAGAATAAGGTTATTAAAATGGAGTTGGGCAGGTCATATTGGAAGAATGAACAGTAATAAATGGACGAAAAAGGTAACAGAGTGGACTCCGAGACCCTTGAAAAGGAAGCAGGGCAGGCCAAAAATAAGATGGCGAGATATTTTCCAACGTAAGTGTGGACCCAATTGGCCTCAACTGACACATGATAGAGTCCACTGGAGTAAATTGGGGGAGGCCTACGCCGCTGAGGCGACTTCTACAATATAATAATTTTATCTGTATGTAACATTGTAAATAAGTTGTAAAGTAGTTGAAATAAAGGCTTTTTATTTATTTATTTATTTATTTATTTTGTAGTATAACTCAATCAGCTGTGGGATATTGTAAAGAAAATTTGTTCAGACAGGATTATAATGAAACTTTAAAATATTCTCATTTTAATTAGTACATGGAAAAAACTTTGTTAACTTACTTTCAACGGCTACGGCAGTACTGACACAGTAAATGAACGGTACTCCTGCTTATCAGCATATTTATATAAAAAAAAACTTTTACAAAAATTTAAAAAAAATCTACTGTTACTAATGTTAGCATTTTTCCAATAATGTCCCAAATTTTCCCGCGCCAGCGTGCACCCCCTGCATCTGAGACGCTCGCCGCAGCGAAGCCTTCATAATTTCAGCTCAACTACCTTCCAGACGAAGGGAAGAAACATACATACATACATCTACCTCAGCCTCTATTTATATATGTCATCGGTGGTGTCTGACTCTGATTGTATACATTTTGAACGATGTGACTTGAACCATAGTCTTACAATATTTGGATGAGACCGGTTTGATGGTTCTCCAGGAACTAGGTATTGAATTAGTATTCATGGATAGTATTTTTTCTTAAAAAACATATTTTAAAGTTAAATATCATTTATATTACATGTTTAACAAAATTCCAGAAGAATTCCCTGCCGTAAGACAGTAAATTACAAAATTTTAAACTTATTTAACTAATTGATGCTTCGACACAAAGTTTATAATATAATTTTTTTGTCGCAAACGATTAAGTTTTGTCGGAGGCAACAATAGTAGGCTACAATAATAGAGCAAACGTCGTGAATAAGGACATAAAACCAAATTTGTTTAGCAGTTAGCTTGGAGTTAGTGGTAGGAAGAAAGAACCTTACGATCGTAGATACATAAATCTCCTTAATATTATGTAAACCCATAATATTTCAAAATTCAAAATAATTGAAAATTCAAAAACCTTTAATCATAATTATAGGTATCACTGATACACATGCGCGTTATTTTTTAATCTACCGGCACTTCAAAAAGGTGCTTTGTCATGGAGGAGAAGAAAGCTGAAAGAAAAATCTGAAAGCATACAAAAAAAATTTATTCAAATCGGTTGCTGACGGAGTTCTAACAACAACAACAACAACAACAACAACAAATATTAACAACAACAAATATTAAAAAAATACAATCGAATTGCAAACCTCTTTTTTAACCGACTGCCAAGGAAGGGTTATATTTTTCGCGCGTATCTTGTATGTATGTATGTATGTATGTATAATGTATGTATGTATGTATGTATGTGTGTGTCTAACATTCTTTATTACCTCATACATATCTTCTAAATCACTGGATATAAAAACATAAGACATCGAGCTATAAGGTAAAAATTTCACAGAAGTTAATCTTAAGAAAGACAACATAAAAAAGAAGTACGATACCTAGGACACTAGACCCTTCTTCTGAGTTCTAGACCATAACTTCAGCATTTAAGTACAAAATTGGTATTAACTAAATTATTAAAGTTAATGAAGATATTAAAAGGCTTATTATAGAAAATTCAATCTTTAGTATGTAACAAATCATAGACCCAGAAGCCTTCGAAAGCCTTTGACTAAAATTCAAAAGAAATACCCCGTCTAATTATTTCTTTACAAAAAAACGAAGCTTAGCAACACATGCACATTAGATTTTAAACGTTAACATTAAGACATAGGGTTGAAAATAAATTGATGTGCGAAAATGATTCTATGTTGGTATCTCTGCTGAATTGACAGTTATCCGCGAGCTTTCGCGAGGAGTGGACGTGTGAGAGGTTATTGTTGTGTGTTGCGGAAAATATTTACGTGCGTGAAAAATCGCGAGTGCCCGTTTAGTTTGGTGATTGTTTTAAATTTATTACTAGTGAACTTTACGCTAAAGGTGCCGACAGCGTAAGTTTCCATGACCACATTTCTGCTTACAATTGATAGTCAGTATTTCTGACAAACTTCACATTTTGGATTAAATTTCCTGGAGAGCTTTATAACTTTTATATCTTTATAGTAAAGCTTTATGGTTTCATTTTACTTTTTAATACTTAGAATCAACTTCAGATTAAAACTTTTACTATTAAATTTTAAAAACAGAGGCATAATTATGTTTTTAATGCACTTAGAATTTATAACAAAATTACCTTTTACTTTTACAATGAATATTTTGATCTAACTCTCATACGCCCCCCAACTCAGAGTAACTAATGGTTAATTTAATCGCTCCTAAGAAAAGAATCACTATACAAATTCTGTACTAAGGAGCGATTTAACCGTTAGTGACTCTGAGTTGGGGCGATAGTCTTATTTCAAAATTTTATGTGGTATAGGATGCTTCATCACCTAATCTTCATTCTCCTCTGCTCAAGAGGAGCAATCCTGTAAAAAAATTGACAGACTAGTACCACGTCTCTCCTGTTGGAAATCTTTGGACTACTAAGTCCTAAGAAGGTAGAGTCGTAGTAACCTCTACTACTCAATTTTTCTCTTTTCCAACCACTTTATATCTTTCCTCTTTTAAACTACTCTCCTTCTAAAGCGAACACAATATGATTAAACGTATCTCAGTGCTAAACAGTCAGAAATAATGTGGGACCTCTCCTTTTTTCCGGCAATACTTTAGTGATGCTTTTTGGTGACCACTTACCCAGTGACTTCTAATAAGTGAGATCTGTTTTGATACATACTATCGTCTGCGAGTATAAAAAAAATCACAAATAATTCATTAAAGCAGTTAAGATTAAAATAAAAATGTAGAGATGACGTTTAGATAACAAAATTAGATTTAACATAAATAACTCTACGTAGCGTAGAGTTCGTAGCTCCGTATCAAAATAACACATAAAAAATAAGTAGGTAGGTACCTGGGTACATTGCATAGAGTTGACTATTTAATAAGTTAATAGTTTAGAAACTAAATAAACGGTTTTATTGTTCCACTAGCTGACCCCGCCAAATTCGTATCGCCTAACAAACATTTTTTTTTTCTAAAATAAAAGTAGCCTAAGTTACTCCTTGTGAAGTGAAAGTCCCGTCAAAATCGGTCCAGCCATTTCAGAGATTAGCCGGAACAAACAGACAGACAGACAAAAATTGTAAAAAATGTTGTTTTGGTATATGTACCGTGTATACATCCAAATGCACTTAGTAAAAAGCGGTTATTTTAATATTACAAAGAGACACTCCAATTTTATTTATTTGTATAGATGTATAGATTGTATAGATGTATAGATAGATGTATAGATATAGATGTATAGAAGATGTATTGATTATAGGAACTAAAGAAAAAAATTGTTAATTACCGTGCTGTTAACCGTTAAGGAGTCCCTTCGTCTGGAGCCAACCCTGAAAGTCTTATCAGGTTATGCTTATCATAATAATGTATTGTCATCGAAAGCGTTAACTTATAAGATATAAAAAAATACATTTCCTAACCGATATAATATACTAATGCTAGACTTCTGATGATAAGTGGTATCATTTACCAAAGATATCCGTAAAATATCCTCGTGATCTTACTAGTAGGACAAAATTGTAGGACATCACAAAAGCGTTGCGACCAAAAAGAGCAAGGAACAGAAATAAATCATTTATCTCATAAAGTCACCCCGACCTTCAGACATTGAGGCTCCTTTAGAAAAATATGTACAGTTATTTATCTAATTAGCAAGAATTCTAACAAGAAAACACCCACGGTGTGTCTGAGAGGCTCATTAGAGTTATAAATCGTATTGAAACCTTTTTCAGTTTCCATTTAACTAGTCATTAGTAGTGGATACTGAATATTTTTAACCCCCGCGGCCCTGACGAAAAAAGATGGGTGTTATAAGTTTGACGTGTCTGTGTATCTGTATGTCTGTCTGTGGCATCGTAGCTCCCAAACGGATGAACCGATTTTGATAGTTTTTTGTTTGAAAGGTGACTAATCGAGAGTGTTCTTAGCTATGTTTCGTATAAATATAACAGTTGGGGATTTTTTAACTTTTAATTTAAGATTATTCTAGAAGTTGTTTTTCTGAGTTCCAAATCTTGTTCTAGCACTGTATTTATACTTATCTTTGTATTGGTATTAGACAAAATAGTCATGTGATTTTCAACTAAAATTTCGAAGTACGCGGAGAATACTCAATACTGGTTCTTCAACGCTTTAAACCAAGTACTTCATTTTTTTTACTGAGATAACTTATTTAGGATAGCAAACATGCTTGTAGTACCGCTATCACTTGACGCCCATGTACATGCTTGACCATAATCCCACCTGATGGTAAGTGGAGATGTGGTCCAAGGTGGTGAGCACATTAACATCTGTGACAAATTAAATTGAACTGTAGAATGGGCTGTATTCGGTTAGTAGGTCATGTTAATAGTATCATATTATTATTATTCGTCATTAGGCCGTAGGTCATCGTAGGTTAGACCAATTAGTAAGTATATATTATTTATGGTCCAAGTAGTAATCGTTAATATTTGTCCCACTCTATGTTTGTCACAGGTCACAACGCATTTGCTACCCCTGAGAACAGATGGCTCGCCTCTTGTATAAGTGTAACCGGCAACCTATAGGTACTCTTTTTCGGAGACATATAGATTGATTCAAGGAGGTAGATAGTAGCTAGGCAGTTAAAAAATCTTGCCAGTACGAAGGCCTATATTTCGCTAGGTCTCCTTCACAATAGGTCACCAGGTGCATGCATCAACAACGCGTTGCCGGCCAATAAGGAAGCGATGCACTTGCTTGAAGAACAGTGTTACAAGTGGGAGCATGTTTTCACGTGACATCCTGAAGTCTAAACTTATGCGCGAAAAAAATTCTAATCCGGATCTTGATACTGATCGTATTAATATTATAAATGTGAAAGTTTGCAAGTGAGGACGTATAGATATTTGTTACTCTTTCACGAAAAATCTCCTGCACGTATTGTTATGAAATTAAGCACAGAAGTAGGTCATGATCTGCAAGGCTATTCTGTTTTCTAACTCGACAGCGGAATCCGCGATGAGTTTCAAAATTGAAGTTCGAGTTCGAGACTCACTTCACTTCGCAAGTGCGTACTAGATGATTAGAGAATGACGTATATATATTCGGTAAGAATACCATACCGAGGCCATCTTTAGTCGTTTGAAGTTCGAGTTCGAGACTCACTTCACTTCGCAAGTGCGTACTAGATGATTAGAGAATGATATATCAAGATTATGCAAGTTCGCTTTCGAGTCTCACTTGAGTGCGCTTCGATTTCGAGTTTGTATTTTAGAGAATAGCCCTCCTGAAATAACATATTATACACTAGGTACTTATTATCTTGTAAAACGCGGGCAAACCCGAGGGCTGAGCGTTAGTCTTCAAATTTAATCGTGATGAAGCCCAACTGCTTGTACTCCGAGTTGGGTTACTAATCAATAAGTTAAATACCTTAGCATGACAACATCGACACATAATGCTTACCGCATATAATACGTAATTGAAACCGTTTTATAGGTCAGCCAGCGTCCTACACGCTCCAATAAGTTTCAATTATTTAGACAGACTATCTATAGACTTGTTCTAGACTAGTGACGTATTCAATTAAATAATTCATTTAGAAAATAGTATTCACAATAATTATATCTGAAAATATTAAATATATATGTATAATTATATCTGAAAGTACGATAGGAAAACCGTAGAAGCGCTAAGATTATTAGGCTAATAATAATATTGGAGCTTAATTTTTTCTTGCAAACATTCGGCGTGTTTTATATCATTGTAATTTCAGTTTTATATAACAGATAGCTTCAATAAAATCTTTTATTTATAAAAAAATGCAAATGTTGGAACGAAGTTCCTTATCGCGCGTTGCGAAAGGGGGCTAGGCGGAAAATTTTGTAACGAAAAGTTGTAACGACACTTTTTGCCGTCGTATTTTTTTTATATAGAAAGCAAGCCAGATATTTTCGTTTCTTGCAGTCAGTACTAGGATAGCAAAAACATGCAAGCGATACTTCTCTAGGCGCGTTATGAAATAAATGGAAAAAATGATTAGAGTGAAATTTTAAGATTTGTGACACGGTGACGGTGACACAAAAGGTGACGAAAAACGTCACGCGCGTTTTTTTATCACTAAGAACTCAGCCAATTACCTATCATTTGCAGTGCAAACACACATAGGTACTACAGACAGACATTACATGTTACATAACATGCCTAATAAATATCCTACTGTTTTGGTATCGACGCTCATTGTTGTAGGTCAAGAACCTTTGTTTAGGGTTGTCGACTGTCATATGTAAATATGAAACAGTCACGCACAGGTCCTGAGAGACCACTATGAAACATTTATTTTCCACGAAGCTTCATAGAAGGACGATATACAGGTACATTTTATGAGGCCATTTGTCTCATACAATGCTACTCTCTATCAGTGAAAATTTTCATCAGGGTTGCGGATTAAATGGGGGCGCTTTTGTTTATAAAATTTAATTATGCCACACATTATTAAATGTTAAAAACATAACGTTCAGATAATGAATATAAGTTAAAGGTTTTTTTTTTCAGAAAACAATTAATAGGATACTAAAAAATTAAATAGGTAAATACAGATAAAAATATGTTATTAGGTGTTATTTGTGTGTCTGTCTATAGCATTCACGGGAAAGGGAATCGTTATAATAATATTATTATGGTGTAACTGAACATTAAAAAATATAACTCGTGTGACACATTCATATGTTTAATTATGCATCATTCTAAGTTGCATAATTAGTAAGCAGAAAATTAATTTGTATTATCTTATTACAAAAGGAAGCGCGTATATAATTGAAATAATTTTTTTTTAGTTCTATGTATGTACCTACCCACAAATTTATATAAATTGATGTTTTTCTACTTTAACTCCTTGTATATAATAGAACTCTGTACGCACCCCATTTTTAAATAAAGGAGCGGATTTATTGATTTATTTAACTTTATATTATTTATAGATATCATAACATTAGTGCATTACTAAATAACTAGAAAAAAACCCGCTGCAAATATATATCAAAAAAGCTATCATGATATACCTTTTGGAGCGAAGTTCCTTATCGCGCGTTGCGAAAGGGGGCTAGGCGGAAAATTTTGGGACGAAAAGTTGTAACGACACTTTTTGCCGCCGTTAATCGTTACAATTCGTGCGGCGTACGCATGTTTCTCTTTTCTATTTCTTTCTATTTCTGTCTGTCTCTTTCTCTCTCTCTTATAGAAAGCAAGCCAGATATTTTCGTTTCTTGCAGTAAGTACTAGGATAGATAAAAACATGCAGCAAGTGTGCCAAAACAAATCTGGGGTATTAAATTTCTCATCGGCTTTGTTCACCTATTAGCTTGCTACACACACTCGCTTCCATGTTTTCGTTCCATCCGGGTGTCCCTTGACACCTCGCAAGTTTTTTTGAAACCCTTAAGGTGAGCTATTTAATTTGATACCTATATTGCGCTATTCGATTTATTTTTATTTTTTGATACTTTAAACAATGGCATCTCATAGCCAACATATTAGCTTTTTTTATTTCAATTATCTAAGAACACTTGGGTTATCAAGATGAATCTAAAGATATCTTAATTATATAAATCCGTTCAGCGATTTGGAAGATACGAGGTAATAAAGAAAATTACATGCATACATACAAACATACATACAAGTTACGCGCGAATAACATAACCTGGCACTCGGGTATACTTCGGCCGCTGTATCTTGGCGCGTCTGAACTTCGCATAGAAGGCTGCGCAGTTACATAATTCGCCAATACTCGATACGCGGTGTATTGTGTCTCAGTCATACGTTAGCATGTTCGTGTTGCCATCTCTGTCTTACATGCGCTAAAGTTCGCAAAGCCTATGTTCAGACGCGCCAAGATACAGCGGCCGAACTGTAAAAAGGATAACATCACTAAATAACACCGGCCAAGTGCGTGTCAAGCCACGCATAATGTAGGGTTTCGAAGGTGTAAGTTTATTATACTCATTAACTATTTAAGCTAACTTAGCCGAGATAGTTTTCCTTGTAAATTCATCATATAATTTTACTAGTCCATCTCCAACCGTTTGTTTAGCTGGCACCTCTACGCAAAATTGGCACTTTAATGGCCACTGAATTGAAAAACACTTTTAACAGACCCATAATATATTTTTTGAAAGATCTTTTTACCGATATAATATACCTACTATGGGGTACGCAACAAAAATATATTACTAATAGATTTTAGTAATTATTCTAGAGTATATATATTTCGTGTTGACACCTGCCATCAGCTATTTCCACATCCACCCAGGGTTGACTGGTGGACAATGCCATTAGGCATTAAGTTTACCCTTTGTTTCTTCTTTTTAAGAGGTGACATAAACATGTAAATAAATAAATAAAGTAAATAAATTACCTGGTTACCGTACAGGGACACTGGGGACCTGTACGGGGTACCCTGAAAAAATATTTTTCGATACTTTATTCTACAATTTTGGAATTTCTAGCACTAAGGGTCTAGGCGCTATGCTTCGGACAGATGAACGGACGGACGGACGGACATGATGAAACTATAAGGATTTTGCTTCGGAACCCTAAAAAAGGATAAACTAACATTATACATAATTATGTAATTTTTTACTCATATCAATTCTAAGAAATCACTTCATTTACAACATACAATATATATACATATTTAAGTTTATACGATCAATATGATACCAGCCCTACGTTTCATGTCAATCAAGTGATCCATAAAGTTTAGCAAAATTAAGCCCTAGTCTTCGATGATTGATGAATACTTCCGCACGCTCACCAATCGGTCCAAGTGTATAGGTTGTTATCGTTAAATATCAGTCATTAACTAACTAACACTGGTGCAGTATGGTGGAGCTACGACCTAGTTTTAACTAAGTGGCCTGTTACTCATGAATTGCCTGTAGGTAGTCAATATTGGCTTGATTTCCCATTATATCGGTTGCAGTGAAAGAGATAGCAAGCGGTTCTTCTGTTCTCTTCTTTTAAGTTTTTGTTGCCTAAAACGTAACGTAAAACAACTTGTGTTTTATGTCCTGGTATCTAATCAAATCTTGCAAGTTAAACTTGATCACCCGGTATTCGATTAAACTGAAATTTTGTAAAACGATATGGATTGGATGACAAATGTAATTTTTTCAAAAAGCTGATCTGTTGATGCAGCTAGAATGGAGCCATAGGAACTCTTTTTAAGAAACAAAACGACTAATGAGAATGGTTGTAACTCAGACGGTTGTAGTTGTATAATATCAAATGCCACTTAAAAAATGATAACATTAAGTCAACACATAAATCAACGAATAAACAATTTTTAATAATTAAAACTACTTATTTAAAACCATCAATTTTATTCATGCGTTCATATCATGATAATAAAAAAAAATGTTACGCTAAAAAAGCAGCATGCGTTTTTTCTGATCTTGGCAGATTAAAAATAGGGTTAGTTTTTGCCAATCAATAATTCATTCTTCAGTCATGCAGTGGGTTATCGGATCCAGTTTATTGATTTTAACACCATTGTTCAAAAATCGAAAGCGTTGTCGGAATTAGGGTTATTGGAGCCGGAAGGGTGGCAACAAAAGGTTAGTTTAGCAGAAAAACCGCGTATTTTACGCACCATATTTGAGTTGAAAATTCAAGATGGCGGATGGTGGCGCATCTGTCAACTTTACGCTTGATTTTTTATTGTGCAGTGGAAGTTAATAATACTTTTTTTAATTATTTTGCTTGCAATAGATACTAACATATTAATTTAATGAAGTTAAATTGTAGTAAATGGTGGTAGTGATATTATATTTCATCATTTCCTAATATCGTGTCGTAGTATTATTACCCATTGAAGTATAATGGCATAGAGCAGACATCTCGAACAAAATGTGTGTCCCACCGTTCTTTTTTCAAACTCTAGAAGGCGTCTTTACACACTTGCCACAGAACCAAACCTTTACAAGGTCTTCCGAATATTTCATTTAATATTTAATATAATTCACAGATTAAAGTAATATAATTTATAATTACCATTGATTCGTATTAAAAAACCAACATCACATTAAATTAGTCTCAAGCGTCGGCAAGCTTAAAAAAGTATATTTTTAACTTATTGTTCGATCTTGTCTTGTAATTAATTTTTCATTTTGTTTTTTTTACGTGATTTTATTAAATACCATTGTATTTATAAATAAACTAATGTTCTTGTTATATATAACACGAAAATAAATTAATTCCAATAAAATACACATTAATGATTATGTATCATAATATTATGGTAACCTACCCGTAATTTTCACCACCACAATAATTAGTCCGGAGACACTGGCATTTTTTTTTTTAATTTTACGCCCGCGGCAATGGAATCAGCTGCGTTGTGCACAAAAGATGTTTTTTCGACGATAGGGATGGTCTGTACAATACGCAATTTTTTTATTATTTTTAACGCTTCAACGCCCGCGAATCATGTTCACTTAATATAGATAATCCTATAAAATTAAAATGTTGTTTAAAAATTGTTTAAATTAAAAATGTAAAAATTGTTTAAAATTAGATATCACATGTTACGCATATACCTATTTTTACTTTATTAGGGGCAACAATTTAAAAACGAATAAAACCAAAAGTAAAAAAAAACTTCTTGTTAAGTTACATCATTTGAGTACTCCCCTTGTAAGTTTTAAAAGTTGAGTAACAAAACTTACGTCACGGTGAAAATTATGCTGCAGAGTTATTTACACAAAACAATACAAAAATCCGTAAAACTTTTATTACAATTAACTTTGCCAAAAAACTCTTGCGGCTGGAAACTTTGTAGACGGGAGTCTGGCTCGAAACACAAGTGATTGACCTTTGTTAGACATTTCCGACGAAATCCTCTCTCCTAACAGACATTCCTACATTTCCGTCTTCCGAAATATGATTAATCGAAATTCAGAACGATAACTATTTAACCGACTTCAAAAAAGCAGGTGGTATTCAATTCAACTGTATTTTTATATTTGTTACCTCAGAACTTTCGACTGGGTGAACCGATTTTGATGATTTTTTTAACCGAAAGCTGGTGCTTGTCATGTGGTCCCACTTAATTTGAGCGAGATCTGACGAGTAGTTTTTGATTTATCCCTTATTTTGAAGTCGGTTATTTTTTGTCAAGAATTGTAGTAGTCTCAAACTACTTATTGATATCACGAGACGTTCAGTAAAAAAAATGAGAGGTGTCAAGGGACACCCGGATGGAACGAAGTTCCTTTCGATTAATACTAAGCGACCAGAAGTCTTCGAGGGTGCGACATCAGTGAATCTGTACAATCATAGTATGTGGCTGTCTTATTCACTTTTCAGTATTTAGCATAGGCACAACAGGGACGTCCATATCACGATCATGCACATTAAGCTATTATTGCCATTTCTCCCGTCATGCCAATAAATATGCGGAAGAGCGACAGTGATAGAACAAATCCATCACTGCCACTCTGACAAGTGTCTTGTTATTATTATCTTTAATACAATTCTATATTTTTATTTCTAGTGTCAAGTGAGTACTTTCCGAAGAAAAGGCGGTAAAAACTCTTTTATCGCCTGTTCAGTGTGCAGATGAATGTGAAAGTTTGTGAGGATATTTGTGACTCTTTCACCGTAAAACTACTGAACGCATTTTCATTAAATTTAGCACACAGATAGAGCAGAGCACTAGTTTATAAAATTATCTAAACAGTTCTATAAAAAATGGCAATCGTTTTTAATGGCATATCCATGAAACACATTCTCCCCTCCATAGTGCTCATGGAGGAAAAAATAAAATAACCCTCTTTCGCGAGCACAAAGAAACGGCCCGGAACCAAGACAATTAGGGTCCCGTGGGCCGTATGTCGCGTTTACGGGTTTTTCATTTTATAATATGTATTTATTTTAACACGCCGAAAGAAATCTTGTTTTAAGACTTAGATTAAAGAGTAAATTTCTTGCATTTTTAAATGTGATACCAAAAAAAATCTTTAAAATATAATATCGTCTCATCTAAATCATAACAGATTTGCCTACTGCTGTTTTTAATTCTCTACCTATCCATTATTCTGTAGTCAGTAGTCTAGGAACTGTAAAAAAGTCATTATTACATCATAATGCAACCCGAGACTAATAGAAATAGTTGTTGAAAACGACAGTTATTCGCATGAAACACAGACTATTGTCTTTGTTCCGTGTTTATTCGTCTAACTATCTGTAGATGTACCTACTATAGGTACTTAGTACACTAATTCACTCCTTACACGAACTATGCTCTACAAATATCTTACATTTATAATTATATTAACACATAAAGCATCTCCATCGATTTTGTTTCTAATAACTTTAACTGATTCTCTCCGCATTTAAATCACGCTTTATGTTTTGTTTTTTCTTTTTACATTTGCCACACGAAGCGGAACTATTAACGTTAATAAAAACTAACTGAAATGAAAGCTAAACTAGTGGTTTCGCAGGATTTTAGTTCCAATACTCGGGCATCCGTATAGGAGGCTGTATTTCCGCGAATCGCTTAAGACGTCTACCTTGTGCACGCGCGCGTATGGTGTAAGTCATATAATGATGGAGTGTTGTAAAGAAAATTTTTAGGCAGGGGTAAATAATGCCTTTTTTACACAAAGAGAGTTTGATAGAACAGAATGAATATTCGTTTATGTGATGTAAACACACCTTAACGAAATTTCAAATATGTCTTGTTGAACGAGATCTCTATATATTATATTAAAAGTACATATTAGTTATATTTATTTATTAGGCAACGGCCCGTAATTAATTGATCAATCACGGCTCAAGAGGGCGATGTCTGATCTTACAAATCTCACCTTTATATATAATTTGGCATACATATTTCAGCATCTCAAACAGAATTTTGAGATCCTGCTGTAGAGCTGTTACATACTCTGAATCACGTAACGATCGTGGCGTACAGTACAGTACATTTAGTGGGAGAGTTTTGTTTGAATGTATTATATGTAAGTAGTATGTACACATGTCTAAGGGCAAGTATAATAATACAGATCAATGTGTATTGAATCTTTACTCAAATAGACATACGTTATAAAATTAAGCAAGGATACCTCTATTGGTATAGCTGCTTGTATTTAGGGCATTTATACATTTACAAAGTATAAACTACATTTGTAAAGTAATAACTTTATACAGTGAGTTCTCATGGCATCGTGAGATACGCTACCTACATTCATAGACTAAGTACCTAGATGCAGAAAATTTCTGGTCGGTCAGACACTTTTTCGGTGTAGTCAAAGTTTAGTCCAATTTGGTTGTAACCTAGTATGTAGTACTTTTTTATAATAAAACTTTAAGAATGACAGTGTATTTGTATGTCTTTAACTTGGGCCAAGCACTCACCGGCGCCCGAGATCCGGTTAGCTCGAAGGAGCCCTAAAAAAATGTCTACCGGCGGTCTACAGCCGCCATCGCGCTCGCTACCCGGGACTCTGGCAAATTGCCTTGGAATATCATCAACTAGCTTCTACCCGCAACTTCGTCTACGCTTACTGCAGTCCAGAGAAAATTAAAATCTTTAAATCTTTAAATCTTTAAATCTTTAAAATGTGTCATTCATAAAAGCAAACAGCCAAATGCAGCAAAATTGTATTTCTTGGTTATTCCTCGGGAACCATTGAACTAGTATTACTAGCGTATAGAACCGACACCGAAAACCCTGTTTGGGTAATGAACTGAAGCCAATTGGCTGTATATAGCTGTTTTCAGTGGATTCAGTAGTACCTCCCGCACGACACAAATTTTGTTCGCGATGTCTATTCTGGTACTTTAGTACATTATACTTCAGTGTTGGGAACAGATCTATTTCTCGGGATGAAAAGTACCTATCCTTTATTCTTGGTCTTAAACTCGACGTAAATAGAGGTGTTATAATTTCGACGTGTCTTTGTCGTGTGCCATTTGTGCCTGCTGTGGCATTGTAGCATTTGTTTCCTATATTCCTATTTCTAATCGAATGGATGATTTTGATGTGGTTTTTTGTTTGAAAGCTGATGTAATCGAGATGGAGATGATGAGATGAGATGGATGATTTATTGAAGTATTTTTCTTTTTATCACTTCATCCACACTATAATTGCACATTATTGTTACAATGTAGGTCGCCCTGAAGAAATCGCTGCTTGTTAATTAGACAGGTTTTTTATTCTGTTCCTTACGCTTTTACTTTAACTCAATTCGATTTTTTTACTCTAATTATTTTAAAGTACCTACTTTGTGTTTATGCTTGTGAAAACAGTGAATATAAATAAAATAATTTATATACATAAGTAAAATTTATTAACCACATTATTATTATAGTTCAAATAGGGAGCTTAAGGCGCGGTGTGAACTCAATATACAAAAAACTGAGTTTCTTTGGTGCACGAGTACGAGGAAACCCAATGAAAATATCGCACGCTAAAAGTACAGAGCATAGAAAAAGGTCTAAAGTAAAATGTTAACCGAATAGAATATTAAATAGTTGTTTAATATTTCCAATAAAAAATGGTAATTTGCTATACAAAAATAAACTTAAGCGTTCGTTTTCTCTGTATTTTCAGCGGTAACAACATATTTTTTTTGAGAACATAATAGGTATATGGTTTTACTAAAACTTTAACCGGACAGATATTGAATTTAATGCGTATATTCTGAATTACCTAAGGAAAACCCTCAAATTAAATGTTTATTCGCAATCTAGTTACATTGTTAGCAAAAATATGCTCTGCAATTTTGAATCCTATTCAGCGTCACGTAAATGTAACATTAGATTAGCGCAGATATGCGGTTGTGTGAGTGAAATCAACGTTTTTAAATCGTAGTCATACCGCGCCTTAATGCTAACTGGATTATTTGCCAACTAACCATTAGGCCAAACCGAAATACACGAAGAGCAGTATGATAGATAGGCCAGATAAATTCAAAATAATTCTTATTAATGATAATAGAACGGACAAAACGCACCTTAATTAAATTTTAATCTTAACAAAATTAGCACTTCAAAAGTTAAATGATACTAAGGTATACTCATAGTTAAAGAGCCAGCGACAGCCAGACCTTACTTATTTTATAAAACCTGAAAGTTTCTCTGTACATGTCGCCATTCGCCAACATAGGAAAGAACGCTCCGGGACTATGAAGTTTGGATAATGGTTACTTTGGCACATACCAGGTAACAAAATTGGACCTAATTTTCGTTAAAAATAAAGCTAAATTTTTTTATGGAATAAATTTCACGGTTGAACGGTTTCAACCCCGTTCCAGACACCCCTAACAGAAAAACCATATTCTTAGATTAAGAACATGAAGACATGATGACACTATAATTGTTTCGTTTTTATATTTAATCAAATATTTACTTATAACAAGTAAATAACAACAATTTCACTTGGATCTACTTGAATTAGTTCGGGATAAACTCACCAACTGTAACTATCCCTGTCTTGAAAACTCAACGCTCGTTTTCTCGCCTATTATAAAATCTAATAAACCAATAACGTCTATAGATGTATCTATTCAGCTATTCCAATGTACGTCGATACTTGTAACTTGTAAGTATGCACTGCGCGGCCATAGCCCGCAGACGACGGATCGTACAGAGGTCGTATCTTATCGAGTCGATCCACCGGAAGCCACGCAGACGAATGATATTGTTACCGAATGTCACCAGTTGACCGTTATTAGTCTTAAACCGGGGTTATCCGCGCGAGGTTTGTCTTTAGACTTGTGTAGACTTTGGTACACGAATTAAGTACGAGTAACATAGTTAGGTAATATTTATCTTGCCGATGCGTTGTATTGAAGCGCGCATCCTATCCTACTCGTAATAATGTAAAAGTTTGTAATCTATACAAATAAATAAAATTGGAGTGTCTGTTTGTAATATTAAAATAACCGCTTTTTACTTAGTACATTTGGATGTATACACTGTACATATACCAAAACAACATTTTTATAATTTTTGTCTGTCTGCCTGTCTGTCTGCCTGTCTGTCTGTCTGTCTGTCTGTTTGTTCCGGCTAATCTTTGAAATTGCTGGACCGATTTTTACGGGACTTTCACTAGCAGATAGCTGATGTAACAAGGAGTAACTTAGGCTACTTTTATTTTAGAAAAAAAAAATAGTTTGTTAGGCGATACGAAGTTGCCGGGTCAGCTAGTGGATATATATATTAGATGTTCGTAACTCTCTCACATAAAAACTAAAAAATGAATTTAAATGAATTTTATCACTCAGGTAGACCATGATCTGGAATAACATACAGGGTACTTATTATCCTGGAAAACGCGGACAAAGCCGCAGGTCGACATGGTTGTTAAGATCAAAATTAATAATAATCAAAAAAATCAAGGTCACTCGTGACCTTCCTGGAGGATTTCGGAGGATTTTAGGAGTAATTTTACAAAAAAAAAAACTAACTAATGAAAACTAGCCTAGTCAAATGTAGAGCTTGAATTACATGCTGTTATTACTCAAATTTTAGGATTTTCTATACTTGGCACCAATTTTGATTTCAATTTTTTTTTTGAACTTGGCTCTCATTTCACATTTATGTTTTTGATGAATAAAGGTTTAAAACGGTTGTCCTATTTCATTTCAGGGACTTGGCATGTTGGCGTTCAGTGGCGTGAAGGTGAGAAGAGACTCCAATAGAGTAAAAGGTAAAGATTTATATTTTTGTAGGTCCAATCATAATAGTACTTACTCCAGGCGTATATTCTATTCTAAGATGAGATTTCGACTCCATTAAAAGAAAGATCCCATTCCTTCTTAGCAAAGTGCAAAATCAAAAGTGAATATACCATACGAGTATTATGTATTATGGTTCTTAGCCCAAGTAATATGTTAACTAAATTTATTAAAAAAGTGATTTTCTTTTCTTTTAATTTCAATATATTTTATGCTATTTTTGGAAAGAAATAGAAGTAAAAACATAATTGTCCACTGAAGTTAGCCTAGCGTTTGTAAATATCATTAATTAATTAAATCCAACAATAAGCAAAATGTTACAGAAATAAAGCTTACATTCCTGTCCTTGGGAGGACATAGGTGACTTGTATGTATCACAGGCTTGTAAAAGTACCAGGCACAAGGCTCTCACTAAGAAAAGGTTACAGAACCTTAACTTTGTCCTAGTAAGCCCTAGATTAAGCCTTTTTGTGAGAGCAAATAAACGATAATTTTATTATTATTATCGTTGGACAGGTAAAACGGGGTTACAGGATCTATAAAAAGAACCTTTCAACTTCGAATACTAAGTTTTCCAAGTCGTAGTAACAGAAATTACGTAGCTCCGAGCGAGTCCCACCTCGTCGAATCCGTCTTACGAGTGAACTCGCAAAAACTGCTACATCTAGGGTTGGCGCTTTGTTCGAAATTCCAAATTATTTATTCATTTAAGTATCACAGATATTATGCACGTAATATTTTTAATCAACCAGCTTTTCGGAAAGGTGCTTTGTCATGGAAGAGAAGAAAAACCGTAGGTACAGAAACTCCTCAGCACATCCTTTTAAAAACAATAAAAGCTAGCTATTACAATAATAGTTCGCGTTTAATACAAGTTCGTTTCGTAAACATTAATGTGGGATTGATAAAATGTTAAGTTTAAAGTAAGATGTAAAGAATGTAAGGTGCGTGGAAGGGAACGTAATGAGTGAGTGTGAATGTAGAATCAGGCTGAACGACGGTTTGCTAAGACGAATGGAATGAAAGGAAGAATGAGGGAGTTGTGGACGGAACGTTGTGCGAGACAGTTGTGTGAGACTTAAGACGAAGACGAATTTACTTGTAACGGTTGCTTGTAAATCGTGTATTCTGCACGGAATAAATCATTGTGGTGTCGAAGACGGTGTTTTCCTTGAAAAACCACCACATTAATTTATTAACATTGGTGATTAACGCCCCAACTCAGTCACTAACGGTTACTTTAATCGCTCCTTAGAAAAGAATAATCATATAAAATCTGTGCTAAGGGGCAATTTAAGTAACCGTTAGTGACTCTGACTTGGGGCGTTAATTATTTATTTCTTTCAGGCTATAAATATTACAAATATGGGAAAGTTTGTGAGGATGTATGGATGTTTGTTACTCTTTCACGTAAAAACTACTGTTTTTAACTGACTTCAAAAAAGGAGGAGGTATTTAATTCAATTGTATTTTTTTATGTTTCTTACCTTAGAACTTTCTACTGGGTCAACCAATTTTGATGATTCTTTATTTAAGCTGGTGCTTGTCATGTAGTCCAACATAAATTTGAGCTAGATCTGTTTTTGAGTTATTTTGTATTCGGTTATTTTTGATCAAGAATTATGCATGACATTGAGCACACAGGTAGACTATAACCTGTAATAAAATATAGGGTTCTTATTAGCCCAGGAAACGCGGGCAAAGCCGTGGGTGGACCGCTAGTATTCAATAAGCTGTAAATTAAACGATGTGTTTTGATTTTCTTCTTTGTTATTAACATAAACATCTTTTCGAAAGTCTAGTAGAACAAGCATTTAACGTAACCGACGAAGACTGATAGGCCACCTGTTGATAAATAAGTACTGCTATCTATGGATATCCATTACAAAAGCCTCTTGTCAGCCAATACTTTTACAATGAATTTGATTCGATTTTTGATTTAATACCTAGATGGTTTATACACTGCAATGCTTTTGAACTGCGGATGAACTTAAAATTCTCTTTAGTATGTTCAAATCGTTTTGAACGAATTATTAAATTAACATGAGTCTTATTTGTCAACAGCGTTTTTATCGATACTAAAATTTTGATTTCGACAACCCTAGCCGCAAAAAACCCGTACAGTGCGTTTGCGTCGTAAAAAAAGTACCGTACGATAAGTTTTTGCGCTATTCTGGCGCCAAAACTTCGGCCGAGTTCGTGTGTCGTCGGGTACCTCCGGCTCCTAGCTGGCTTAGCAACAACCGGAGATGCGGAAACGCTATGTTTTGATGTTTTTTTATGTTTCAAGGGTCATTAAGATACCTGTTGATTACGATAAGGAGAATTCCGTGATCTTTATGCGTATAGTGTCAAGGTAATATTCCTTCCCTGCGTTGCGAATCTGAATTTTATTGAACTCCAGAACTTCGTCGCACATTTGGTAAGCTAATGAGCATGAAGTACTGGGTTCGATATCTGGTCCGGATGAGATCAACTTTGAGGGATATTTATGATTATGATCATTGTCCTTAGATGTTAAGACTTGAGAATCCTAAAGAATGGTAGAATAAAAAACACGTTCTAATCCTATCGAGATCGAGCGATTAAAATAAGTATCATAATCATCAAAATTCAGAAGTGGTACACACGGCTAGTTCTAATAGCTTACCGCCCCAGACACGAAGCTTGGAAATTTTAAAAATAGCTATAGGGTGGGAGTCTACAACCCCCATCCCCTCGCCCCGTCTAGACAGTGTGCCGTGTGGCTTACAGATTGTGAACGCTCCTAACCTACCTTAATATTGAATCTAGTAGAGCTTGTACTCGTAAGTTGTTATGGACATACAATTTTTCGAGGCATTCGAATGTCCCTAGATGAACACGCATGACATGCATATTTTATGTAGTCAATTTTTTTTGACAAGTCCTGTTTAGTAAACAATCGTAAGGTCGATGCATACGTAACTTGGACGGGGCGGGGACGGGACGAGACGGGACGTGAAGTTTTGGAAACATCGTTTCATAGAAAATGTAAACGATAGCGCACACGCCAGATACGCATAGTCACGAAGGCACACACGGGACGGGAACAGGGCATGCACGTATATATATATGTACCGTCCACGACCCGTCCCCGTCCCGTCTACGTTACGTATGCATCGACCTTTACACTATCTTTGTATCGTAATTTGTATTTTAAAAATGAAACCAAAATGAAAAAAATTTAAAGTCCAAAGTCATTTAATGCCCAAAGTAATTTCTGTTCACCATTAATTATTTTTTAACGAAATTAAATTAATATTTCATTAAATAGTAGAAGCCAAGTAGAGCCAAGATTTTTAACCAAATAAGTCGTGTCTAAAAAAAATACTATATGTCTTACTATAGGTACTACAGGTACGTAGCAAGACGATCCCATGCATTTGTATTACGTGCATAATCACGTTGCCTGATGGACCGTCATGCAAGCCATCATGCATTTTAACACATTAAGCTACCATAAAAGATACAAATTATTTAAAATTAGGCTGATTTTTTTTTGCTACATTTTAATTTTTATAATATTGAAGAATTTTTTAATACATAGTAATTGTTTAATGTAATGAAATGTAAGGTAATTGTTATAATAATAAATTAATAAAGAAATATATAAATTTGACATTAAGTTACTATGAATATGATAATTTAATAAATAAATGTAAATTCCACATTAGATAATTTTAATAATAATAATTTATAAATAAACGTAAAGACATTGCTGCATCCAGCCAAATATGCTAATCTCTGACATGTTGCTATTACCACCATATTATTATGAACCATGTTTGACGCAATAAGTAATTATTAATAACTGCTGCACTCAGAGTCACTTAACGGTTACTTAAATCGCTCCTTACTACAGAATTTGTATTGTGATTCTGTACTTATTACAGAATTTGTATTGTGATTCTGTACTAAGAAGCAATTAAGTAACCGTTAAGTAACAGTGCGGCAGTGAGGCTTACCTAATAGTACAGAGAGGGCTCATATTCTAAGATGCTACTTAATCATCTAGGGACCGCTTTATTAGATTAATAGGCTCGGTAGTTAGGTCATAATTCAACACAAGCTAAGTTCTACAGCGAATCTTGGTTTGGCGACCTCATGAAACTTCGAGAACTACCTATTCAAAATTAAAAATATTTTACTTATGTAATATGTATCACCGATACTTACCTGTATAATATACACATATTTTTATTCTACCACAGTATCCGTAAGGTGCTTTACCATAGAGAAGAAACGGCGAAAGTAAATCCTCAGCACATTTTTTAAAAGAGTATGAAAACTTTATATATTTTTACGAAACATTTATAAATTTGAGTGGAACTGGTCATATAGATGGTCACAGATTTGTCATTTAAATATTATTTTATGTATTTCAATCTGAAATAAATGATATAAGAAAGGATCTGCCTATAAGATTCAGCTTAATTCGGGCAGAAACCACAACCAGAAGAAAACATTATTTTACTTATGTCCTGAGATTTGACGTTACATTTAAATCTGGACAAATAATATTTTACTCCGAATAAATTGGGTAATTAGAGAAGTTAATTTACCATCCATAACCTACGTATTTACCTTAAGATGGTTATCGTTGGCTACGTCGTTGATGTCGTTGGTGAATGTACGAGCCTCGTCTATCGAAGCATTGGTCACTTAGGCCTATTGTCCATGGCGCTTCATTTGATGATTGCATGCAAGCTGCATAAAAAATAGGCAATCGGAAATCGCGGCGATGCCGCTCCATGGACAGATTTTGTACTTTCACTGTTTTTGTACTTTTTAAGTTCTGACAAAATACAAATTTATTCTTGAAAAACGCAACTTTAAAGCCCCATAACTTTTACATGTCTAAAGCTATCTTGATGATTTTTTCATATTTATGCCTCTTTTTACCTTGGTTTTTATAATCCACTAGCTTTTGCCCGCGGCTTCGTCCGCGGTAGAGTGGTTTCGAAACGAAGTTTTTAATTCATTAATTAGATATAAGATGATGCTGATGAAAAAGTAGGTTATGTGTTAGTCCAGGGTATAGGAAGGTATAGGTTATCTCCATTCCAAATTTTAACCAAATCGGTTTAGTAGTTGTGGCGTGATTGAGGAACAAATATACAAACATCTTCACAAACTTCCACATTTCACATTTTATATTAATAGGATTGTACAAAAAATTGGTACACTTCTCCATTGACGATAGCGTGTTGATGATGTACTGCTACGTGGACAGATGGCTTTACAATCAAGAGCCTACATCAGTTTAAACAAAACTTCTTTGAGTAATCACAAGTCCACTGCACTTTTTTGCCGCATATATAAGTTTATTCAAACTAGGACTAAACTTCTAAGGTTGCATTAGTGACTCTTCTTAAGTTACTTATGACTCTCATGAGCTTGACTCCAGCAACAGTGACCAATTACCTTACTTGCGAGTGTTACATAAAAGATTACACAACACTTCTGCAAAGTTTCCCCGAGTTTATTTACGGGTTTTGATGCAACAGCATGAATCCGTATAAAATTTGGGGGCCTAAATTTAGCTCAAGGGTTGTGGAAGGGGGTCGCGAGGGGGTCGGGAGCGGTCGAGGTTCGTCTGGAGCTCGTCTAGACGGGGGTACGGGGGTGCGTCTAGACAACGACTTGTTTATAGAATAACTCAAAATTTCGACCGCCATGGTTTTATTCGGTTGTGAACGAGGACATAAGTAATAAATAAATCCTATTTAAAATTAAAGGTGCTTGGATGAATAGTGATAGCTTCGTGGTTTGTACGTGTCTCGTATGGGATTTGAGGCCCGCACGCTCCTCTATTTATCTCTATCTTTATTTATAAGCTATGTGTGTTACAATTTTATTATGTTCTGTAACCAACTGCCAATATAAGCGATTATATTCTATGTTAAAGGCGCTTGAAACCTAGAATGCTTAAAAAAAAGGATTAATGATGACTTAAAGAATAGCACACAAATACCACAAATTCCATATCAATAATAAATAAAAAAAACTTGCGCAAAATTACAAGACATTATGCGCTAAAGTTGCACAAAATGTACAAGTTCACGTGTTAATGTATTTTGCCATAACAAAACATTTTTGTTAAACGCAATCGATTTAGCGACGCGACGCACCGCGGCCCATCTGTCGCGGTTCTCACGATACTTATTTTTTAGTTTTTTTTATTAATTTTCGCCATTTTGTTCTTTTCCCTTGATCGACACCTGTCGCTTGGATACGTAGGGATGTGTTGAAGCAAAAGTAGCTCCAATTTTGTATATAAAATAAGCATTATATGTTTTTTTGTAATTAGTCTACTATCGAGCAAACCACCCATGTTTATTGTCACCCATGGTCATCACTCATCAGTAACACCAAAGGTCACTGAAGCGTTGCCGACCAAAAAATAAGCGTGGGACTAAATGCGTAAGTATATAAAACGAGTAACCGCCCTCGCTTTGCTTCGGTTTTCATATTTTTTTACACCTTGGGTTACATTATTGGACTTTTATTAAGCATCCCTAATTTTTTGAAAATATAATACAGCCTATGTCACCTGGGGATAGTGTAGCATCCCAACTGTGAAAGAATTTTTCAAATCGGTTCAGTAGTTTCGGAGCCTATTCAATGCAAACAAACAATCAAATCTTGCCTGTTTATATAATAGTAATAGATTACATGTCCATAATGCTAACTGACGAAGAGTTCCCTCGTGTGGAGCAAACATGAGTGTACTAAATATCAGGTCACGATTATCGTTAAAAATGCACTGTAATCGGAATTAAAGCAATATGCATAATTTTCAACACCGAAGGAAAAAAAGAAGTATATAGTTCTTTTAACTTGTAAGATATGGCCAATACTTGCTAAGTGCTTACAAATAAACGAAGAAAAACGTTAAATAAAATCTTGTAAAAAAGGAGGTAGAAAAGAAACTCTACCACCATGCATGAGCTTGGGATCAAACTGGGTGGGATAGTGCCTCATTTGTTTTTGTCCATGCCACCTTAAGCAGAAGCCAACTTAGTGCGTGGATTTGACTATTTGAACGTTAATTTGTTGAAAAAATAACATTTATATAGGTATCTTATATAGGTGCCTACTTAAATTTATAGGATTTATAAGTATATATAAAAATCAATTGCTGTTCCTTTGTCTCGCTAAAACTCGAGAATGGCTAGACCGATTTGGCCTATTTTGATCTTGAAATATTTGTGGAATTTCAGGGAAGGTTTAAACTTTAAACGGTGAGAAACATAAGTTATAAGTAACGTAAAATACTAAGGGCTTGTTTCACAATCTTCAAGTAAGTCCGAAGTAAGCTATTCGTTGCTTAAGTTGACATTTCGTGTATGTAAAATGACACTTTAACGTCACTTTAACCGGCGAATAGCTTATTCAGGACTCTACTTGAAGATTGTGAAACAAGCCCTAAAACTGACAATTTAATTTTCCAATACAAAATGTTCCTAGCTGTGAAACATGGTCTTTTGTCTTTTTAGAAATATTCAGTCGTTTGACAGTTGGCGCGGTTGACAGAATATGTGAGGGAGAGGGGAGAGAGGGAGGGGAGGGGGAGAGGGAGAGATTGATAGGCGGTACACAGTTTGCCGGGTCAGCTAGTTCAAAATAAAAGAAACTAAGCATATTTGTTGCATGTTTGTTCCATAGAAATAAGATTTATATTCTGATAAATGATCGAACGTAGTTTTGTGTCAATTGAATACTGACGCGCTATAAAAACAACCCCACTGTAAGATTATCAAAAAACAGTTCTCACAATACATACATCACTCTCTTAGTAAAAGTCTGTCTACGAGTTTTTTACTTTGCTATTCATCGGATCCTACAAATGTGTTTTATTACTGTATTTTGTAAAAAAAAAAACAAAGACATCAGATTAATTTATTTGAATTATCTTATAATTTAACATTATTGCTAGTTCTGTTCTGTTTTTTGTTTGTTTTTGTTCAGAGCAGTGATAGCTTAGCGGTTAGAACGTTGGTCTCCTGAACGAACTCGGGCCGAGTTCAAATCCTGGCACGCACCTCTAATTTTCAAATATTATGTGCGTATTAGAAGTTAAGGCGCGGTGTGATCTCAATATACACAAAACTGAGTTTCTTTGGTGCACGAGTACGAGGAAACCTAATGAAAATATCGCACGCTAAAAGTACAGAGCATAGAAAAAGGTCTAAAGTAAAATGTTAACCGAATAGAATGTTAAATAGTTGTTTAACATTTCCAATAAAAAATCGTAATTTGCTATACAAAAATAAACTTAAGCGTTCGCAGTAACAACATATTTTTTTTTGAGAATATAATAGGTATATGGTTTTACTAAAACTTTAACCGGACAGATATTGATTTTAATGCCTATATTCTGAATTACCTAAGGAAAACCCTCAAATTTAATTTTTATTCGCAATCTACTTACATTGTTAGCAAAAATATGCTCTGCAATTTTGAACCCTATTCAGCGTCACGTAAATGTAACATTAGATTAGCGAAGATATGTGGTTGTGTGAGTGAAATCAACGTTTTTAAATCGTAATCATACCGCGCCTTAATTATCACTTGCTTCGGTGAAGGAAAACATCGTGAGGAAACCTGCACACCGGAGAGTTCTCCATAAAGTTCTCAAAGGTGTGTGAAGTCTACCAATCCGCACTTGGCCAGCGTGGTAGACAATGGCCTAATAATACCCCTCACATTGTGAGAGGAGACCCTGAGTCCAGCAGTGGGACAATTATGGGTTGTTGCTTTGCTAGTTCTGTTACCATACTAACAGTTGCTACGGTAAATGTTACGCCACAGCGAAGCGTAGCTGGGTCGAGCAAGTAACATAATGACTAGTTTCCGCCTGCGGCTTCGCATACAACCAGAATAAAATCTACCCTATTTTCTTGTCCCGGATCTGTGTATCCGGACCTATCTGTGTGAAAATTTCATCTTAATCCGTTGCATATGATGTAAAGACAAATATTCAAACATCTTTACGAACTTCTTTATAGTATCTATTAGTAGGGTAAGATAGGATTTTATGTACTATGGTTTTATCACCCGTCACGTCGAAGCGATATCATACGTACTATACGTGTGAATATATTCCTTACAAAATAATAACAACACTAGCTTCGCTTCGATTCTTCAAACCCGATTGATTCCCGATCAAATCTCAAACAATTTTAAACTGAGGACTTTCTTTCGCTGGTCCTTCTTTCAATAACAAAACACTTTCGAAAGGTTGATAGAAGCAAAAAATGATGAGTTTTGAATTTTTGTTAAGATGTAATTAAATGATTTAGAATAAGTCTATTTCATTAGGCATTTAAAAAATACGGCTACACGATTCTAGCGTTTTAGGATAGATTTCCCGGTCTCAGTATTTTTAAAATATTATTATCTAAATAAATTTAAATAAATATTTGTATTACATTTAATAATGTTTATCTTTTCTTAAAATTCCAGGCTCGAGAGAAGAACGAGCATGACGGAAAAGGGAAGATGGAATGATTTGTGCAAAAGAGGCAACAATAATATAATATAGATCCTGTCAGTTGGAAATACTTTAAAAGGTAAGGGCACCATCTAAATCATGCAACCACGAACAATGAAATTTGACAACCCGCGTGGCGTAATGATTATCATGCCGGATCATCGTTCGAAGAGTCCTGGGTTCGATTCCCAGCAAGACAGAAATTGAATTATAAGTTTGAGTTTTTGTTCTCGGTCTGGGTATGTGTTCTTGTCTTTGTGTGGTGTCCATGACACCCACGACACGGGGAAGTGTGGAGCTATTGAGTGTGGAACGTAAATAATAAATAAACAAATTTATATATCGGAGAAATGGGTGGTTTGGAAAATGATAAGACAGTGGGCGGTTACATCATTTTAGTCAGACCCTCATTGAAACACAGGTTTTACATTCGCTACTAATTTACTATTACAACTGATACACACTGAACATATTATTATGCGACTCGTCAAGATAACCAATCACTAATTGAACGCGGTGAAGTCGGACAACGCGGTACGGCATTAACAATAATTCCCACGTTCCGTTGTATGGTGACATCCATCAGAATAACGACGTTCTACTCTGGACGTCTGCTCAGCTCGGAGGCTGTCTAAAGAGTGTCCGATGGTGGCTGGCAAGGCAATAGCTCTCCTCAGTTACCCCCGCTACCGCGTGTACTCAAATGGCAATAGTCAATTTGCATAGAGCTGCCATCTTTTACTTCCAACCGAATACACCCAAGCTTATTCCGGCTTGACGTTCCATTTTATGATCTCCAACACATGTGTATTTATTTTAAAGTACCTACATATAGTACTATAATTTCATTGACCACTTTGTGGGCTCATCTTCATTAGGTTTTCTCCTGTCAAACGGTGATCGCGTTTTGAGGTCAATTTCTCAAGGTCAATCTCCAGTGATTATACGTACAATCAATTTTCTTTTACTTAATTTTCAATCGGCGAATCCAACCTTTACAATCATTACTCGCCTCCTATCCACGTGAAGCTGCAAAGACCGCAAGGCGGCGCTAGGGCCAGCAACAAGTATTCGTTGGAAAAAAAGCAAAACTTACAATGAAGGAAACGGTTAACTCACTCGTTAAATGGCTGTACATCACATTTAACAGTAGACAGTTGACTAGCCATTTCAACTAAATCCTCAACTCATTGAAAGAGTGATCGAAAAAGATCTTTCAATGTGATGGTCACAAGACTACGAGTAATAGTAGTAGTCTCTGAAGAGAAGTTGACTAAACTGAGAATGAAGGGAGACCCTTTCTACACCCTAAATATAGAATAGAACTAGAGTTTTGAGGCCATTATTAAACTTGATTTTTGTTCTGCAAATTTCAGGTATCATGCTACTATCAGAGGCAGCCTTATATTGGAGACCAGTCATGTCGTTGAGTAAAAAGCCTAACATGGCTTGAGTGGGCTACTGGATGTTATGGCAATCATGAGGCACTAAGGTGGTGACGTAAGCATTAATTTTTGTTACATTTCATAATACTTTGTAATTAACACGAACATAAAACAAACATGAAAATATAGGTCACTTATCTGAAGCATTTATTAAGAACATGGGTTGTAATTATTTGTTCATGTTTACTTTAACTATATACAAAGCAGATTGTAATACATTCCTATATAGTACGGGATCCGAATTAAAGGCGATTCTGCATCCATTTGCTTAACGGATAAAAATTGTTTTATATCAATAATCTTATGTAAAGAAAAGTATCGCGAATGGGTTGCCTAAAAAAATATGTTCAAGGCTATATACAGGGTGGAAAGAAATCTCTTTGGAGGAAAAGTACCGTAAACATTAATGATGACAAATTTTACTGAAAGGAAATATTCCTTTATTTTCACGAATAAGTAAAACTGCATTCAAAGATTTTTGATAAATCACCTGCTTGAGCCGGGAATCGAACCTGTAAAATGTGAAAAATACACTGTATTTTACGATACCAATCGAAAAGGTCATTCAAGAACGAAAGAAAGAAAGGATGGAAGAAAAAAAGATGAAAGAAAAGAAGAAGGAAAGGATCAATTTCCTTGAAGCCACATAGTATCTTAAATTAAAGGAAGACCAAGAAAATATGAGTTAGTTGAACATTTGATTATACCACTCTGTATATGGATTAATGATAGCCTTGAACATATTATTTAGGCAAACCATTCGCGATATTTTTCCTTACATTAGATATTTGATATTAAACATTTTTATCAGTTAAGCAGATGGATGCAGAAACGCCTCTAATACGGCTCTTACCTCCTAACTCAGAGTCACTAACGATTACTTAAACCGCTCCTTAGTAAAGAATCACCAACAAATTTTGTACTAAGGAGCGATTTAAGTAACCGTTAGTGACTCTGAGTTGGGGCGTTAGACTAATAGGTATTCCTATGTTTTATCACACATTTAATAACACTATGAATAAACACGAACACTAAATTAGAATTAGATAAGACCCTGTGCTGGCTTTACTTTTACACTACAATTTACAACTATTACTCACTTACCTTGGTAATAATGTTTATTTTTATGGTTATTTTGATGTTGATATAAAAAATACCTTTTTTACAATTCGTCTTTAAATAAAGTTGTGTTGGTTCCCTTCCAGTAAGCTTACATTTAAGTTGTCTTTTGCACTTCAGTTACGCTAGTCAATTTCCATGTTCTGTAAGATATAGAACTTAGACTAGGTACGGTAAATTAATTTCCTTTTTTCGTTTTGTTTATTTTCTTTATTTATTTTGTCTTTGTTTTAAGTTAACCTTTTTCTTTTTTCCAGCAGTTGGCGCATTTTAAATTCGATATTTCGAATGCGCTGTCTGTATCTAGCACTCCCCCCCCTCAACTGAAACCCGTAGATCCGAACTTGTGCGCTAAAAGTCGATGGGGAATTGCGATTTTGGGACTTTTTGTCGCACGATGTATAAGATCTTTCATACGCTATTCACAATACGTCACCGCGTTAGACGTTTTTTTCGTGCGATTTTTTAGTCGCAGACGCGTGTATCCCCACACAAGTTTGGTGATACGCGGGCGCAGTTTTGGCGGGAAATCATCGTTTCTTCGTTATTTTTTTCCATTTTCAACTTCTGTAGAATGAGTTCATCGTTGCACTGTTATCATTTCGTCCGGTATTTTTTTATTTTTCCCCTATTCACTACTTTTGAAACCCTCAATTGTATTTTCCTTCGTAGTGTTAATAAATGTGTAAATACTCAGATTAATGCTTTGATCTTTATTAAGAGTAACCCGGATGATGTTTTTAGTTATAAGCGTACTTATAACGCTAGTTTAAATGTGCTTCTCTTGTTAGTTGTAAGTGTTGTCACTAATGTTTGAGAATGTTGACACTGAGGTATTTAAATTCACACATCCAGGCGTTGGACACATTTGCAATTTATAGAGTTAATTAACAGATTTTATATACGACATAATTTTCACAACGCCTTAGTGATACTAATTATTATTATTATTTATTCATAAATATAAGTAGGTCTGTATCTGTGCCTTAGAAATTTACCTTGTCTATAGTCCTGTAGTGACTTACTTTAAAGAGAGGTGTCTCGGATTCAATTCCCGATAAAAAAAAATATATTTATGTCATATTATGTTTTTTGTGATGCCTTTGTTATTTGTGTATGTCAATGTCATCATACACAATCCTCATTTATGTATATTGAGTGCACGGACGTAAAAAAAAGACGGACGTAATCCCAAGAACAAATTCAGTGAAGCACCCATAGGAATACCAACTCTGTATTCGTACAAGTACACACACCCACATATTGACACCATACGGCTACGACATTGACACCATGGCGAATCAAAAATTACAAAATTACGCACACATGGTTAGCGAGCTGTCAGCTGTCAGCTTCACTCTCGATTAGACAAGGTTACGTCCGTTCTTTTTTTATGTCCGTGATTGAGTGTTATTCCCTTAAGTAGTTCCCTGTAGTGGTATTTCTGAACATTTTAACAGAATGCAATTTAATTATTATAAATTTTGTTAATGTCTATAGAACTCATTATGAGTTGTGACCATGTTCGTATCAATGTGTAAGTAGAATGTTAGTATGTGTAGCATGATTAAAAAGTATTGCATGAAATTTTATTGATACGGAAGTAGCAAACGAGTGTTGACAAAGGCTTTTGACAATTTTAACAACCAAAATGTTCGCCAGTTTAACCTCATAGAACTTCAAAAAAATTACCTTCAAAAAATAACTATGTAACCTATAGGCTAACGGTCTGATTTTTAATTCTTGACACAAAAAGTGAGGTGTTATAACTTTGACGTGTCACGGCCCAATTCAGAGTCACTAGCGGTTACTTAAATCGTTCCTTAGTCACTAATCACCATACAAGTTCTGTACTAAGGAGCGATTTAAGTAACCGTTAGTGACTCTGAGTTGGGACGTCAGTGTGTCTGTTTGTGGCATCGTACTTCCTAAACAAATTGACCGATCATGATGCGGTTTTTTGTTCGGAAGCTGTCGGTGATCGAGATGGTGTTTATAAGCTTTATTAAGTTACTAAAAATTTTAATTTTTTTCAATTTTATATTTATTTCTGGAAATATCTTTTAACTAGGGACTAGGCATTCTATATATGTTCAGGAGGATTATATGCTCAGTTGGTTACAGTTAATGGTACTACGAATATACATAGACTGGGTTTCCCTTTTACTTAAAGGCCATAAGCCCATTTTCATGTACCTATATATCACCATAATTGAGGTCACTGGGCGTGCCCAATGCTGTTCCATGTGGATTGATAGACACAATAACATCTTGCTTGCTACTTCCATATCAATAAAAACAGCTGTGTTGACAATAGTGAAGCAAAGGTGCTAGTTTTCTGTCTTTCTATCTCCTGTTGATTTTGTTTCTTGTTTGCGTTCCGGTATGTTATAAAAGATATAACTAAAAACAAAAAATGTATAATAAAAGATTTTACGTGATGCAGGTGTGATATGTTCAGTGAAGTTGACGTAAAGTAGCAGGATTTAATTATATACGACATGTTGCAATTGCTTAAATGTTCGATTTTTCAAACTAGTCTTATTTTGTAAAATATCTTAGCCCTTTTTTAATGCAACGTTAATGTTATTCTAATTTATAGATAGTCTTACAGTTAAATGCAACAATAATTCTAATTTTAAATTAAAAGTCAATAATCTTAACCCGTCGAACTGTTTGAGCGAAGAACGAAGCACGATGACCGAAGAGAGAAGAATGAAGACTAAATAAGCCTTAGGCGGGGTGAGGTAGTAGGTTGTATAGTACTGCATTACAACTTTTAGGAGAGACTGTATAGCCTACTAACTTTCCTGGCCGATGGTAATACGACGTGAGCGAAGAACGAAGATGAAGATTACATAAAAAAGAAGTGTTTCTTTGTTACTGAATCTCAATATCTTAAGGACTTAATATATCTTAATTAATATCTGTAGGACTCACTGAAAATCAGCGCCGTAGTCAACACTACGGTATGCTGGTAATTTTGTAACGAGCTGTGTGTTTTATTTTTTGTTTCTTTTTACTTTTTACTTTTTATTGTTTTTCTTTTTATTTTGTGCGTAATTTACTTATACTTAATTGTGTTACCGGCCTTATACGTATACGTTATACGTATAAAATGTATTCTATTCTAAACTCAAAAATTCAAAATCATTCAATTATGTACATATGTAGAAGTAGAGATTCTACTTTAAAAATGAACGTGCTCCCAATAAATGTTATTGTAGTGGAGTTTTATTTATTTAATACAACATTGAAGTGGAAATGTTTATTTATATGAATTTATTTCATACTTAAATGTTTTCTAAATATAGCCATAAATCAATAATACGAGTATACCGCGCCCCCACGTTCATTTTTACAGTAGACGATTTCTACATACTTTCTTGTTACACACAGTTATCATACAAATATTATTATACAAAAGTAGCTTAAACCAAAATTCATTTTTAGATTGGTTTTTTTTTACTTCACCATCATCTTATCACCATCATTATCACCATCGTCACCAATCGTAATGTCACCCATTTAAAATTCTAGATAGGGTAAAGTCTAGTAATATTGGCACTCCCCCAACGATTGACACCTTTTTCGTATTATGTCTTAAACTAAGCATAAATTATTATTTTTAAGTATGGTAACTTTACTTTTAATTAGTAAAATTTTCATTTCATAAAATGGCAACATTTTCGTAGTTGATTTTCCCGCCATTTTGTATCTGTCGATTTTTTAAAAGTAGCGGGACACGTGGGTTGCAGTAGACTGATGAAAATTAAGAAAAACAGAAGGCGGGACTAACATTGTGTGACGATTTTTATCGCCCCTGGTAAGTAAATATATAAGTTTGGTGTTGTTTCTGTTAAATTATATCGTAAATAGATGTGGTTTTTACGATTTTACTAACTTTGCCTTAGGAAACATTACGTTTTGCTAGTGCCAATCATTACATTTTTATTTGTACTAGGCTGTAACGATTGACACCCCGTACGGATCAAAATATTTTTACGTAGAAATTAGAAACTGTTGAAATACACAGTTATTTATCAGTAGGGAGCAATTGCCCTCGCTTCGCTTCAGGTATCCTATGCCTTAGTACCCACACTACCCAACTCAAAAAAAATTTTACACGCGATTTTTTAAATTGGTGACTTTATTTGTAAACCGATTGAAATAGAATTAAGATCTAAGTGTTACTCTTTAGAGTACGTTGTTGATTGATTGTTAGGTTGTACGAAATTTGCCATTCATCATCATCATCACCATTCATCATCATCATCATCACCACCATCCATCATCATCATCATCACCAACATTCATCATTATCACCATCATCGTCATTTCACCATCATCATCATTCATCATTATCATTATTCATCATCATCATCATTCATCATCATCATCATCCTCCATCATCTCCAGTCATCATTATCATAATCATCATTCGTCATCATCATCGTTCATCATCATCACCATTCATCATCATCACCATTCATCATCATCATCACCACCATTCATCATTATCACCATCATAATGAGCATCGTCATTCATCATCATCATTTTTCATCATCATCACCATCATCTCCAGTCATCATTATCATCATAACCATTCATCATCATCATTGATATCCATTCTTTTGGGATGAAAAGCAGGATACTGTAATTTTAATTCACAAACATCCAAACATCTAAACCTAACATCTAAATTTTAATAGAATCTGGATCTAATTCTAAATTCTCGCGGACGAAGTCGCGGGTAGAAGCTAGTGTACTCATAAATAAATAAAAAGTAACAAAAAATAATCATTTCATTTACATAAACTCTAAAACTCCCTAAAGTTATTAGCTTTTCAATGCGAATTAATGTACCCACTAGGTGTCAATCGTTACAGTCTCGCAGGGTGTCAATCGTTACATCAGGGTGTCAATCGATATAGTTTTGCGCCCTTTTAGTTTGAAACATAATTTTTCATTGATTAAATTATTTAAACTGCACTAAAATTCATATTAATCTTCTCCTTGATAATTAAACATTATATTTAAAACAAAAAAATATTGGATTTTTAAAGCAAACAACATTAAAATGACAAAAAATGTTGAGAAAACGCTTAGGGTGACAATCGTTGGGTATTTTACCCTACTAATATTTACCTCCGTTAATGATTTATTTTCATAATACATGTTGCCAGTTCTGAACAAAAAAAAATCGGTGTGATTGTAAATTCTAAGATGATATCACATTTTAAACTACATCACCCACATACCTAAGCTAGCGCACTGCATTGCGTATGCTCATGTGCATTATATAACATAGCGTGCCGTTAATTGAAAAAAAAAAACGTGACGTTTGATATTTTTACGAACAAAAACCGTAGTTTTAAAAAACTGTCCATTTGTACAAATATCCAACAGTGTTTGTTTTTTTGTATTTGCTTACTTTTTCAGATCTAGCCTGATATTATGTTATAATCTGATATGAAATAAAATCCTTACTTACTACCATGCATGAGTACCGGTTAATACCGGTACTGGGTGGGACAAAGCCCGGTGACCAGAAAAAGGACATCTTAGAAGCTTTACTAACCTGGACACCACACTTCGAAGAGGTACTTGACAACGGATCACGTGACAAGGTATAAAATAAAATAATATTGATTGTTAACAATAATGCACTGATTGTGATCCATGTGCTTTCTGTAAAATAAAACTATGTGCCTTGTATGTAAATTAATGCCTTGATAAAAGTGTCAATCGTTATTTTTTATGTACTTTTTTAAGTAGGTAAATATACTCTTACAATATATTTTTTTCAATATAAAAATTCAATGATAAAAAGTTGCCTTATTATGTAAGGGACCGGCCAGACAGAAAAGACGTAAGACGCGGACGCGTCGCAGACGCGGCCCCCCCTTCAATAAATTTTCCGCGCCCTGTTTTTTCTGTACGTTTTACGTCGCGACGGCTGTATACATTTTGTATGAAAGTAGATTGAACGGGCGCCACGACTGCGATGGGTCCGTGTCTTGCGTCTGTTCTGTGTGGCCGGCGCCTAACATAATGTTATGTTATGTTATTCATTAAAATATCTAGGTAGGTAGGTACTATTCTACAGTGCATTGTTTAAATTATGTGCCTTGTTCTGTGATTTAATGCATTAAAAGATATAGATTTATTATTTATCGATTCGTACAAATATTTGTACATTTGTATTAATTGATATTTACAATAAACACTGAATATAAAACTTTGTTTTATTTCCTCCCCATTTCCCCAAGCATTATGAATACGCACGGCAAATTCGGTACACCTACCTATAAACCGTTTTTAGATGAGTCTTATTTAATTAAAGGTTTTATCTTACTTAATAAAGGTTAATATAAATAATGAAAAGTCATCAGAGTCACCTACTGTGATGGGTGTACCGAGCGTGTGCAAGGCTCGATCTTGGGCCCTTTTGGTTTCCTATTGTATATAAATGATTTACCACATTATGTAAAAAAAACCATGCCAACATTGTGATGTTTGCAGATGATACATCATTAATATTTAGGACTGATAGAAGTAAAAATAATTTTGACGTTTTAATTTTTTTTACTAACTGAAAGTTATGCTTGACCACAAGCCCACCTGATGGTAAGTGGAGATGAAGTCCCAATTGCATGAACCCATTTTACGCTGACAGAAATATGTTGTTTTATGTAGAAAAAAGTAGAAAAAAGCCTGGGCCCCATCAAATATGTTTTTAAGCAAGACAAGTGAAAATATTCTACGAATTACAAGAGATTCAAGAGTAAGCAAGAGAGAGAGAGGGAAAAGTTTTGGGTTTTGAGGTGGGTTCTTTTCCTGCTGAGTAAATGCCAACATCAAGCTCACACTACTACGGTGCCGGTCACTTATCATCGTCTGATTTTTTGTCGATACAATGCAGTGTTTAACTGTTTAGACATACAAACCCATGACACCGTATTATTGCCTCAGAACAACTAGTATAAATTTAAAAATTAAAAAAAAAACCCCGCCTGCTATCAAAAAACCTCACATGATACATTCATGATATACCTTTTTGAAATCCTTATGGTGAGCTCTTTAATATTGTTTTATACCCATATTGCATTATTCGATTTATTTTTATTTTTGATACTTCAAACAATGGCATCTCACAGCTACCATATTTGTTTTTTTTTTATTATTTCACTTATTTAAGAACACTTGGGTTATCAAAATGAATCTGATTTGATCAGAGGTTATCGCGTTTCCCGCCAAAAACTTCAATACAAACTGACAACCCTAAAATTTTTTTTGGAATACGTGAACCGTACATCTATAGTGCCAATTCCGTTTTTTAACTAAAAAATGGAATTCGCAAAAAACACAAAGAGATTCAAAACGTAAGGGTGAGATTATTAGCCTTTGTCGTTCTTATTTCACTTTTTCACCCCATTTCTGCACCTGGCGTTATTGGGGTGATTGATTTTTTAGGATTGCACAGTTGCAATAGTGAAGTGAACGTGCTTTATTAACTCCAGAATAAAACATGTTTTTTATGGAAATAGTTGACAAAGTTAAATGATGATTCACCTGATAGTAAGCATCGACGCCCAGCGACACCAAAAGCATCACCGATGCGTTGCTAGCCAAGAAAGAGAGAAGAAAAAGAAAGACAGAAACGGGTATTCTAGTACTAAAATAACTGGGAAATTCTTTTGCCCCTTCTGCTATATCTGCCGTGAAAGGATTTGGTAATTAGTACCTACCAGTAGTTGGCTCATATGATAGTCTATCCCCCGTATTCAAGAACAACACTGTGAGGTCTCACAGTGTTTGCGAGTGCATAGTGCATTAAAATCATTTCGTAAACAATACTTGATTGAAGTCCTTCGCTGTGCGTTTGTCAAAATCGATAAAGTAGCTGCTGAGCTACTTTACCGAACGCATAGTGTTGGTTTGACTTCTATCAAAATAGAAAGAAAGGATCGATTGTTTGTATTGTTATCTTTGTCTTTTGCTTATGTCAAATGACTAGAGTGAAGTTAGTCGCATCAAATGGACCAATAAGAAGGCTGTATACAGCCTGTGCGTCCGCACACCCAAGTGATACTTAAGGGTCGACTGTGAAACAGAAGGCTTGCCATGTCGAACGCACTGAGAAATACCTTACTTCGCATAGTATTGCTTCTTTACTTAAACAAGTATTGTTCTTGAATACGGGGGTCAATCTCATACATACATACATACTTAGCCCCGGTTCCATTCAGTGTTAGTAATTATGTAAATAGTTGTTAATCGAGCAGACGACTAACGGTAAGTGGTAATCGCTCATAGCCATCACCAACAACGGATCAGCGATGCTTTGCCGGGCAATAAATAAAAGAGAAGAACTGGCTCTAAGTCCCCAGCCAGAACACAAGTAATTTGGAGGCTGACTCAAGCAAGAGGGTGGTATAAAGCCAGGCAGGCTTCATGGAAAGAAATAAATAATACCACAAATTACATTAACCTAATAAACTGATAACAATATTGTGAATAATATTATGTATGGGTCAATTTCAACAAACACGAATTTTGCCTAATTACAGTGGCGAATTTAAATTTGCTGTTTCTGATAAATTTTTTTGGCTTAAATAATAGGTAAATATTAGTACTACTTCATCATATACTAGAGATCGAAAATTTTTTGTTAGTTCATGAGATATTTCCATTTGAAATTATCAAATGCCACCGAAATTATTAAAGGACCACCGGAATTAAAATCCGAGCCACCGAAATTGATTAAATTTAAACCTGCTGTTTCTAATACAATTTATTTGGCATAAATAGTATGTAAATAGTAGTAATAATTAGTCACATAGTAGAGATCGAAAAAAAAATTATTAGTTCCGGAGATATTTTGAAATTACATTATCAAATGCCACCAAAATTAGGACCACTGGAATTAGAATCTGATCCACCGAAATTGATTATGCCAATGAGAAATAATAAAGGCACGATCATATTTTAATACTTTAAAGATACATTTTGAAGAGTAGGAGTCTAGATGAACGGACTCCTTTAAGCGGTGATTAGACACGCTTGTGTTTCTGTGACCTATTAGACCAGTGCCGATAGCTTCTAAAACGGTAAAAAGTGAAAAAAATAATAATTTACGTTAAGGGTAAAAAACGGTTTATCTCGATTTCCAGCAACACTACAAGTCCTATGCAAAAAGTTAAATGGCAAAGTTGTAGGTAATAAAAAGATCTACAACTTTTTTATTTACACTTTTTTACATAACCTCAAAATTTATGTGAAAAATTCAAATAACCAAGTTTTTGGTTTTTATTTTTATCTTTTATAAAAAAAAATTTCACGAAGTTTAGTAAAAACTTATATTTGTATGTCCTTAAAATACTGTAATTTTTTGATTTAAAATATTTCTTTTTTCACTTTATTTCATCATATCTACATATATATATATCAAAATATCTACTTTTTAAAATAATGGTGAGATTTTTGTTCGTTGGAATCTCTACTTTCTAATGGTATACAAAAAACTATAAACTACTAACGACTACTACTACTAACTACTACTACTACTAACTACTAACTATAAACTACTATGGTAAATGTTCTCCGAAAATGCAATGAAACGACAACTATTTTCGCATGTTTTTTGCAATCTTTATGTTTTATGAATTTGTAATTTTTTTGTCTTACAAAGTTACATGGAATCTTACGTTTTTCGATTAATTAAAGTGTAAATATTAATAAATAGCTCAAAATTGTGCACAATGATTGATAAAAAAAAAAACTCGAATCCGAAATTTTTTGCGAAAAAAGTTGTCGTTTCATTTTCACCAAATTTCGTGAAAAATTGTTTTTTTTTTTTGTAAAAGATAAAAATAAAAAAAGTGGCCAAGTGCGAGTCGGACTCACCCATGAAGGATTCCGTAGCAGCAAGTAACATAATATAAAAGTTCTTGTAGTTCGTTGTAACTTTGATTGATGTTTTTTGCGGTTTAAGATTTATGACGTATAAAAAAAAACTACTTACTAGATCTCGTTCAAATCAATTTTCATTGGAAGTTTGCATGGTAATGTACATCATATATTTTTTTTAGTTTTATCATTCTCTTATTTTAGAAGTTACAGGGGGGGGACACACATTTTACCACTTTGGAAGTGTCTCTCGCGCAAACTATTCAATTTAGAAAAAAATGTCAGTAGAAACCTCAATATCATTTTTGAATATCTATACTATCCATACATACCCCACACGTATGGGTTTGATGAAAAAAAAAATTTGAGTTTCAGTTCTATGTATGGGGAACCCCCAAAATTTATTGTTTTTTTTTTCTATTTTTGTGTGAAAATCTTAACGCGGTTTACAGAATACATCTACTTTCCAAGTTTCATCAGTATAGTTCTTATAGTTTCGGAGAAAAGTGGCTGTGACATACGGACGGACAGACAGACAGACAGACAGACAGACAGACAGACAGACAGACAGACAGACAGACAGACAGACAGACATGACGAATCTATAAGGGTTCCGTTTTTTGCCATTTGGCTACGGAACCCTAAAAACCAAAAACTTGGTTATTTGAATTTTTCACATAAATTTTGAGGTAATGTAAAAAATGTGTAAATAAAAAAGTTGTAGATCTTCTTATTACTTACAACATTGCTATTTAACTTTTTTCTATAGGTCTTGTAGTTTTGCCGGAAATTGAGATAAACTGTTTTTTACCCTTGAACCCCCCCTCCCCCACTTTCCGACATCAGATCGCCCGTAAATTATTTTTCCTTTAATTTTCGTTATATTCTCTTCCTTTTGCAATGGGTTTCATCCTACGATTTTTTTTTTTCGTTTCAAAAATTATCGGCACTGGTCTATACACGTCCCTATGCGCTTTGGTTTGCCACCGGAGCCACCGAGATTAGGCCACCGGACTTAGAATTAGAGTCAAAACTTGAATTTTAAAGAACACCGTTACTCACAGGTTAACTTTTATTTCACAATTATGGCTGAAAACCTTTAATGGAAGCCTCCAAAAAATTTCTTGATAATCTGCTTTGTACTTTTACTAATATACATGACATCGGAATTGGATGATTTTGTATTCCAGCGCCACCGCAGTAAGTACTTACGTGTTTGACAGGAAAATTACGCAGCAAGTCGGTTATCCTAACACGCAGTTTGCAAATGCAAAACTGAATGGTGCGGGGAGAGCCAGTAAGGTGTCTTCCAAATCGTGTTGTAACAAGTTATGAAGTATACAAAATGCGCCACCGGTATTGCTTTTTTTTGTAGGACATTTTTAAAAGATGTTTTAAGAGCTGTTGTACTATCTTAAATTGCTCCGTAAATATATATTAGTTGTGTTATCTAATGTATTTCTAAAAAACATTCCTTTTCAATTAATATTATTTACAAAAAAAAAAATTAAATTAATAAAATATGTAAATAAATGGAGTTCGGACAGTACACCGGAATTAGTTTTTAGGTCTTAGATATTTTTTATTAAGAATATATGTATTAAATACCTCTGAATACTTTACTATCGTGTAGATCACTATTTAAACTACCTATATAAAATTATGCATAATTGTAGTTTACCTCCACACATTAATTTTCAACCTCACCGTCACAAAAATGCACTTGGGAAATTCACCCGTATAATCCTTACGCGGAGACCTACCATCAAGCTGGCCGGTTTCTGTCATCTCTAAAGACACCCTTTAACCACATGGGATTGTGATCAGTATTTTAGGCAGCCCCAATTCAGTACATAATCTAGTATTCCACAAGTAAATTTGTATTCACCAGCCTAGTTTCATGTCTATGAACTGATATGAAAATAAGACAATGGTCAATATACCTAATCCCGATGATTTTCTTCTTAAGACGCCTGGTTTTTAACAACCTTCATTAATCGTTCATGAAAACTCGGGCAAAAAGTCGAAAAGCTGTACGCAGGTCGACTATTTCCTTTTTGGTTGACAATGCGTCGGTGTTGACTTTGGTGTTACTAATTTCCTTGGGTGACAGTGACCACTTACCATCAATTACATGTGGCGGCATTACTTTCTTTCCCAGGCGATTCCATTGCTAGCGTAATTATTCAAACGTTTAGATACACACTCATATACCCACAGTAGGTTACCGCGTGACGCGAGTGGCTTGAAATACATATCACTAATATCTGCCACATGAATAACTGCCCTTGCCTGGAATTGACCACAGGACCCCTCGCTTCGCAAGCAGGGTTGCTACCAACTAGGCTACAGGGTCGTCTATTGTTAATACTACCATGGGACTACAAAAGCATCATCAGGTTTTTATCCAATTAGACTCTCATAGGGTTCTGGTTGGAAACTAGTCTTTTAAAGTTCACATTAAGATAGTTAAAGGTATATTCCTGACAATTCCACTTAAAAATTAATCAGGATTAAGTAGTCCTACAAACAATGATCCAGTTGGCAAAACATGATCTCCAGCTCCAATTCCCGTCTACTCGGACTTTTCGAGTCAGATGAATGTTGGTTACAAGGTGTTTAAGATTATAATTTTTCTTAATACGAAAACGGCAGTGTAGTATAACTATATTTTGCTTTACTGCCGATTACTGAACTCCCACTAAACTCTTAACTAGTAGTAGGGTAGGCCTCCTCACTTTTAGGAGAACGCTTACGCCACAATGGTCACTTAACAATATCAAGTAATGATGCCCAGTTTAGGGTTCCGTAGTCAAAACAGAACCCTTATAGTTTCGTCATGTCCGTCCGGTCGTTGTCCGTCCGCAGCATTGCGCAGAGACATGACATAAACGAAAAAAGCACGAAACAGAAAATCAAATCCATTCGAATGTCTGTAATGAAACTAGTAAAATGGTTTCACAGATAATTTGAGACACAACATGCCTATTATATTTTTTTTACGACCAATTTTCAGCTTTAGTTCGGTTAAACGGAGTAACGAATAGAAACCAGTAATCTTTAACAGAGAGTGAGATTCTAGTCTAGACCATGTAATAAAAATATAAATAAAAGTAAAAAACCCCTTTCATAGAAAACCAGATACAAATGAATACATATGGCGCCATCTAGCGGGCAATAGTGTGAACAATTAAGGAACTGACATCTAGTGATAAGATAAAAGTCTAATAGAATATAAAAGATTAAAATATTTATGGCTTTGAAAATAACAGCATAAGGTTTCTGTTAACCTAAAATATACCTACCAAGATAATAATTTTAATCATTAACATCATGGAATTTTTTAGTTTTTACACACAGCTGATGGGTGAGTCACGCATGACGTCACTGCAACTGGTAGATTTTTTTTGGTATTCACATATAGCAACACCAAAAGCTCCTGTCAATCTGTCAACTTTTAAAGTATAAACTTTATTGTAAGGCACGAAGGATTATAATCCTTGCAGAATTTAAGACGGAAGTGGCACAAAAATAGGATTGCCAACAATTTGAGTGACGTCACACTGAGGAGCCATGGAGCCTTGAGCCTTCTAAAATTACATGAGAGCTCCGAGAAAAACATTACCCGACGTAAACTCTTCAGGTATCTACAAAATAATCGAAGAAAGTAACAAGGAAAGTGTGAAGAAAGTAACAAGAACATCGGAACAGTGCAAGAAATGTATTGTTGAAAGCAGTTGCATTGGTTACGAGAATCTTTGAATATTCCGTAAGTATCCCGTATATTTTACGCCGCTAATGCAGTTACCGATCGATCTAATATGCGTCGTTCCACGTGATGTCGGGAATTCAATTAGTGCGTGATGTTCCAGTGTTGGTTGCGCCTCGGTCGTGTGTCATGCGAAATCGTCTACGGAGACTCTAAAAATAAAACAAGGAGTGTATTTTCGGTGTGTATTTGGTGATTTCGCGAGCGAGAGGCTGGGTGACTAGTGAAAAAGTGCTCTTTTTGTGTATTCCGTGACCATACAGTTAACACTGAACGGCCTTGAGGACTCACTGCATACTCCGTCAACGGTGTCGAATTTCAGTCGGTGAGAGGGCGTACTAAATTTGAAATTGTGTTTCTTAGCTTGATCTATGTTGTAGACCTCATAACTCGTTTGATCTACTCAACTTTATGGCTTATGATGATTAACGTAACTTCTAGAAGTGACCTTGACACAGCGCGACTAAAAAGTAACCGCGCTTATGTCCCGAATATTTCCCTCAACTTCATGTGTTTACAATGTTAGTCACTATACACACATCACATGGGTAATTAGTTTGTGAAGGTAAAAGTAATGATATCAACCAAGTGTACAAGTCCGTTGATTTTTACATCTTTTTTAATTCCTGGTTGGCCATATAACTATAATTATAAGTGTTGCTACATGACATCCTCATTAGAATTTTTTATGCAAAATTACGTGTTTTATGCATAAAAAAGTGTGTGTGCCCTTAAAAATGCATACAAAATGTTCATTGATAAAAATATTATGTGTTAATAGCAACACATGTCATATTCTAAAATTTGAAGGCCTACATGTTGACCTACTAGACCAATTGCCTGGAATTGTTCACCCAATTGATTCCACATCTGGTCAGCATTTTAATTCCCATTTGTCCAATTTAATTTATTGTTACAACTAGCAACCCATTCTTTTGTATTGTGCCTTGTTCCGACTTCCTAGGTTTAGCCATCTAAATATATCTTTAACTTATTGCTGTTTGCAATTGTTTATATCAGAAATATTATTTATCTATACTTCTAAACTAATATATAAAGAGGAAAGATTTGATTTTCTGTTTGCATTGAATAGGCTCCGAAACTACTGAACCGATTTGAAAAATTCTTTCACTGTTGGGAAGCTACACTATCGCCGAGTAACATAGGCTATATTATATTTTGTGTTACTCGTATTATATAAAATAATATCATGTTAATAAATAAATCAAACAATTGTAGACTATTTAATTATTTTTTTGATCAGCTTGGTTCATAAAAGCTAAGGTAATAAGTGTAATAAGATGTACCAATGATATTACAGTTTTTCATTTTAAATTATAATCAGGTATTAAATGAATTATAATTTCTAGCATTATTAATTTTATGGTTTTTTATGGTACCAAATAAACATACCGGATATTCGACCTACAAAAATCTGCATTTGCAAAAACCTGAATTCCTCAGGTGCCCACAAGTGCAAGTGTTTCCAAGATTCTGAGTATAATAATCATAGGAAAATATCTTACGAAGTTTTTTCCTGCTGAATATAATCTAATGTTTTTCTAATAAATTTCTCGATATAATATTATTCATTTCTCCACATATATTTATACCTGTCTGATCATAATGCTAAAAATTGCTATACATTTATTATATCAGATCTACTATAAAGATTTTATACTCCTATGATTTGTATGCACCATGTGTTTTGTATTTGAATTTAACTAAAATACAAAAGAAATATAAGTGTCCACATCACAATACCCAAAGATATAGAAAATTTTAATTGAGCAACACTATAAATTGTTTAGTTTTTTTATGCATGATCAGAATCAAAAACTATTTTCAAAATATTCATCTGTTATGTCATGAGCACTTCCATGGTGAGTAACTTAGACTGGTTTCAGTTATTGTAAGATAATGTAACCTGTTGTACCATGTCATGAAGTAACCAGTGTCTTGTAGCCTTAGGTCCAAGCAGGTTGCCAGTGTAAAGACATAATATTATATAACATCTATATCAAAATTCTCTTTGTTTGCTCACTAACTCCATGTTTATGGCTATAATCTATCTAATACCTTTAAATGAGCAATTCGAGTATATATATATATATATATATATATATATATATATATATATATATATACCTATATATATTCTCGGAATCTCGGAAACGGCGCCTACGATTTTCATAAAATTTAGTATGCAGGGGGTTTCGGGGGCGATAAATCGATCTAGCTAGGATTCATTTTTAGAAAATGTCGTTTTATCCGTGTTTTCAGGCAATGAAAAACTGCTCCAATATCATTGACTCTTCCGGACATCTATTGGTGTTTGTAGTACTATTATTATTGGGAGCAACTAACTGCTTTAACGACATAGAACTACTTCAGTAGATGGCGTTGTTAAGCAATTCTAAAATACCGAGCAAAGCTCGGTCATCCAGATTTTAATACACTATTAGAAAAAAATGAATTGGTGTTTTATAAGCATTATTGGTTGGTTTTATTGGTACAGTCCACTCCAATGTATGATAGAAGGAATAGCAGCATATGACCAGAGTTGACCACTTTTCTTTATGAACTTTTAAGGTGCTCCCTCACCGGGAGCATTCACTTGTAATGTAACATTATAGATTCGACTTTGAGCATTACATTACAATACTACCTCCCTGACTGACGAGCATTCGCGTGTAATGTAACATTATACGGGAAGTGGAGTGCATTGATGTTACAAGTTGTATCAAGATATTACACATTGTATCATTACAAGTTGCGCATTGTAATGCTCGGTTCTCCTCCTTCGCTGATGATTGCTGTTTTATATCATTACAAGGTGCGCATTGTAATGCTCGGTTCTCCTCCTTCACTGATGTAATGCTCAAATCTGTAACGTTACATTACACGCGAATGCTCCCGGTGAGGGAGCACCTTTAAAAAGACCGTAATGGACGAAAAATCTTTTTATCGTACCATCTCTTTCGTACCTTAGCTTAATTAACACCTTGTATATCTTTAGATATCATATCAACAATATCTTTAGACATCACATTAATAAAGATCGTAATCTTTAAGTAATCAATATTTTGTTCCAGATAAGAAAAGATGCTAAGAAAGCGCCCGCACGCGCGTCTAAAAGTCACCGCTCACTAAACTCTCTGTAGACGTAAGGACTATGTGATAGTATTAATCGCTTGAAAAATGCCGGTGGTTTCGCCCTCACGATACAACTCAACCTCTACTAGCCTCTCCGGCTCGTACCGATCCACATTGACTTCCACGAATAGCCTGGACAAGCCGTACTATAGAACCAGCAGTGGGACTTATGTAACTTCCACGTTGCGAAGCAGTTATGGGGATAAGACGACGGAGTACCGCACTAGGTATACGGATATAGATGGCAAGCGGGAGAGAAAAGCGTCTCTAGTCGAATATACCAGAAACTCACGAGCTCCAAGCATAACTGATTCTGATAGCGGTATCTCGTCGAGATACCGGTCGGAACGAAGCGAATCTCGGGGAAGAGATGTCTCGACGACGAGGAGTGAGAGTAGTAAGACGTCGGAAGCTAGGCCAAAGAGGGGTATCATCAACTCCGCTGCTCTGGCGATGTCAACGGCAGAATTGTACAATAAGTACAGTCCGGCTAACTATGTGCCCTTGACGCAGAGGATCAAGGAAAGCCAAGCTCAGAATTACGGGGAGATATCCCGGTCAAAGTCTATCTCCAATGATATCGGCAGACCGCCGGCGCCTGAATCCAGGATACGGAAGCCGAGAAATTCTGCCGCTACTATCACAGAGGTAATATCTATAGTTATTTTCTTATTTTTCAGTACAATAAGCGTTTGTTGTCTATGGGAATCTTAAGTGTTGCCAGCTATATTCATTAGAGAACTTGATGAATCATAGTGTAAAATAAAATAACGTATTTTTGCCCATGTAAAATTTTCCGTAAAAATTATAATAATCCTGTGTTTGCTTTTAATAACTGACTTGACTACTTTAATACGCATTTTAAAAACAAAATCCTAAAATAATACGAACCATTCTTAAATCTCAACATAGTGTAACAAAGTCGCGATTTTGTCTGTCTGTTTCTCACTACGTTCTTAAAAACAAAAATAGATGTAGGTAACGATTCTATACCCTCAATATTTCGTTAATAATTTAAACTCATAAATATGGCTCAGGCTCATGAAAGGACTTCCGGCGCGTTCATTAAATAATGAACATCACTTTATAAGCTAGACTGGTTATATCAGCATAGAATTAACGTTTTTTTTTTTGATAAATATTAGTAGTTAATCTTCAATTTGTCACATTATCACAGTCATGTCAATTTGCCATTTATATAAACCTCAAAATACGACAAATCCCTAATATCCTTTACAGAAAACCTGCAACTGATCTCAAAATTAAATGGTCTTATTTGAAGTTGGTTTTAGTCCTTTCTGGATTGTATGCTGTCTACAAAAATGCTATTAGGTTTATTTCATATCATATAGGGTAGCTGAAGAGCAGTATTGTTTCTGAGATGTCCCTGTCATCACTAAATAGTCTACTTCCACTCCCTTGATGATGAAGATGAATAATATTAATTATTTGCAAAGTATTAGAAAATTAAAATACATCGTACTCGAGTAAACATTACCTAGAATTAACACGCATCATAACGCTGGATAATCATTTTAATTTGCGATTTTCTCTTTAAAAAATCGATAAACGAAATCAGTTAAATCACGACTTATCCAGCTTACTAAAGGCGAAAAACAACTATATTTTTAATTTTTAGTTTATTTAAACTATAAACATGGGCTATTTTAAATTCAGTGTGTCAGTGTTTAAGCCTCTGTAATATAGGCCTTATTTTTATTGTAGCAAGGCTTATTTATGATTAAAAGCTAGGTCACTGCAAATCATATTATAATGTACCTTATTCTTTTAACATTAAAGTTAAAATTCCATCGCTATAATTTCTATAGCTTCTCGTAACAATTTATAAAACGCATTAAAGGAAATCGCACATTGAAGGAAAAGGGACTTTATGTTCATTTGCTAAGAATGTCTTTCCTTAACCGGGTGATGTATTTGGCTAGGCTAGAGCGTTTTGGTCATAAAAGATTGTTGTAAAAGTATTGTGTGCCAAATTTAGACGGCATATTGTTCGTAACTTCGGCTTTTGAGAGAAGTGCCTTTGTGTTGTGGAAGCAGTAAACGGGTGTGCACTCCACCTTATGTTAAGTGCTCGTGGACATCTATTTTTTTTTACCATAACCCGGTATCTTGTCTGATTAGAGAACCTTAAGATGTGTAGTGATGGGGTAGGGCCAGGCCGCTTTGCTCTCAAAATTAAGAATATCGCGGAGGTGCGGGGCATTATCATAGGCCCTACCTCGATAGGCTCGCTAGATAGTAAGCTCGATAGCTTACTTACAGCCAACTCTTAATTGATATGATAGCTTTCGACCACGAACATACGACGTCGGTGATCATATTTACCTGACAATGTAAAGTTTTGGTACGAATTGTAGAGGCCAATAATTCAAACCACGCAATCTATGTCGTGTCAGTTGGTTATACAAAGTAGTCAAGTAGATAAGTGTGTCTGCTGGTTTCGGATGGTCCCTGAGTTTCGACAAAACGCAATAAGAACTTAGGGTTCAAGACTCAAGGCAGCAAGGATGGTCAGGATTTCTTGACGAATGGTGGTATTATGTATATCAAACTTATACTGAGACAGAAATCAAACCTTGATGGAACACCGAATGAAATGTGACAGTTGAACGCGAAAAAGTAGTATTTGTGACTAGCGTTCGGCGCGTGGCTTTGCCCGCGTTTTCCGCAATAATAAGTACCCTATCGTCGTTGCGACTTTAAGACCTCTTATGTGAAAAAAATCAGCTTTTTGAGAGAATCGATAAAAATCGATAAAGTTTTGTTTAGCAAGCACACAGGTGATTTTGAATTTGGTGAATAAATTACGATGGAAACGTCGTACATACATGACAGTTTTTGAATTCGATAGCGCTTCAAAATGTAGAATAATTTTACGTAAAAAGTAATTTTGCCAAAAGTGGCACATAAGACATAAGACGTCTTAAAGTCGCAACGACGCTATCTCTTATTCCAGATCATGGTCTACCTGTGTGCTAAATTTCATGAAAATCCGTTCAGTGGTTTTTGCGTGAAAGAGTAACAAATACGCATAAAAAATTCTTATTTATAATAGTAGTCCGATGACGTTTGTATAATATTGTAATATAGTCCTATTAGTACTTCAGGCGATATCTAGTTACAACTTCCGCTTAACCATTATTATTTGCCTATAAAATTTGTTAGGTTTGGAAATAACAAGCACACATAAGATGATAGTCAGTGCGGAATAATATATCAAGAATCGCTCATATATTATATCTATCGATATCGATAGTATCAGTATCTCTGAGTAATGAGTAACCTGCTAGCATAAATAAATTAACTGCCCATTTTCATGAAATGCATTTCTTTGCAGGAGAATCTGGACTTTTAATTACAAGGACTTTTAATTACTCCCTATTTTTAGAAAAGACGTAAAACATTAACAAAGTCTAAAGAGCTACTCCCTGCTATGTTCTGAACAATAGTGTTAATCGGTTTAGGGCTTAAAGAATTCGTACCAGCTCTCGTAATTTTTTTAATTAAAGCTTTGTGGCTCAAATAATTCCAAAATATTATAAGTACAAACGGACTACCCGCTACCCGCGTAGGTGGGACGTCTTAGTCGAATAATCTATTAATATACGATATTGGGTACGAAATTATTTCACGTAAAATGTTGGCGAGTCACACGTTTATTAATAAATGTAGCAACATATCAAAACTATGATAAAGGGAGAGGTTTAGTGTGATAGTGTGTATCGAGAGGAAATAAATCAATTGGCAAACTTTGTTTCGAACTTCAACTGTGCTGAAGACGCTCTTTCATGTAATAGAAATAGCTAACAAAATTAGATATAGTCTAGTCATATAATCTCAAGAATTTAATCGCCTCTCCACAAATTCATTAGTATTGTAGAAAAAGTAAGCGAACTCACTTGCAAAAACCTCTTCACGAAAAGAACAGAATTAAACATGTAAACTGAAAATCTTAAATTAAAATTTAAAAAGTCCCTGACAGTTTTATTTACACTAAATATAGCTAAGAACACTCGTTTAAGTCACTTTTCAAACAAAGAAAACTAGATCTAAATTGGTTCATCCATTTGGGAGCTACCATGCCACAGACAAACATACAGATTATTGCAGATACACAGAAACGTCAAACTTATAACACCCCTTTTTTTCGTCAGGGATTAAAAAGATACTACCTAAATCTAAACTACACATTTTTTATCAATCTTGTTGGTGGCAACATAGGCTTCTTCTTCGGAAAAAATCTTTAGCACCCTTATTAAAGATAATTTTGCAAGTAAGGCTCAAATGTGCTCTCGATATGAATATTGAGTACTCGAATATAATATAAAAAGTTGCTGTAAAAACACGCTTTTTTTACAATTACACGATTCTTAATTCAAATTTATTTTCTATTTTTTAGTTGGATTTTCTATAAAAAACGTGGTTTTTAGTTTATTTTTTTAACTATTATTTATTTTATAGACACCTTGTTACTTCATCGTAATCGAAATATTAAGCTCAAATTGCTTCTCAGAAGTTACAACGTTACATACAACCATGGCTATTGACGGATTGACATTCCTATTCTTTCTCATTTTCATTCTCATTCGTATTCTTGTAAACTTGAGTCTTTTAATTATCTTTAACACTTTTTATCTCGAAAATTTAACGAATAAATTTGATGATAATATGATAGATATATAATGATAGATAGCTAAATTTTGAGCTACTGAGTTATCACTTCTGAAAAATATTTCTGTCAAGAAACGGGTAGGTCGCACATATCTTTATTGAGAATTCTTTATAAATAGATCTTCTCAGGGTGTTCCTTTATTGACAGATCTTTTCCTTTATTGTCAATCACTTGCTGTTAATTTCTAGTACCACATCACTTAAGAAGATTAAATTTGCATTTTCTGGCTTCGTTGGGTGCTGAATTTTCTTGCAAAAGCTAATAAGCAAATTGGTACTGTAGTCAGTAATTTAGGTTTGATTTATTCGAATTAAAAAAGTTTTTCGGTAATAAATATCGGTTAGTGATCTGGCAGGAACTAGGGGGTCCCTATCGATCACGGAGCCCTGGGCACGTGCCCAGAATGCCCAGTGGGAAAGAGGGGTCTGGATCTGGACACAGTTTAGCTCCTTTCACTTCTATTTTCATGGAAAGATTCTATAACCTAGTCATTTTAAAGAAACTCTTTAAATAAATAAATAGAACAAAAATATTTGAACTAAACCGTCTTAATTGAATACAGATATGAAAACTAAATGTAATTTAAAGCGAACGTTAGTGAATAAATCAGTCAAGAATAAAATTAAGTTAAATTTTGTATAGGCAAGAATTTCGCATGGTTTTTATAAGTAGCACATCAAATTTTCTATTTATGATTTTTTTGTCCAAGCATTTCCCAGAGACAACGATCGCAGTGTGCGCGTGTGTAAGTGTGTTCATGTTCTTTAACCATCACGCACTAAAGAGCCATGTTATTATACCAGCTTCAAGTATAATAGCCTCACAGGCCGCTAGGAAAGCAGACTTTGCTGTAAATAATTACAACACGCTTTATTTCTCAAACAGACTCAAAAAAGTCTAAAGTCTGCCTTCCAAACGGGCCAGTAGTAACATAGATGCGCAGACAAATCTGCGCTGTAGCATGTGCGATTCATGTTGGAACTAACACACAATCACATCGCGCAGTAGTCATTAATGTCTCATTATAATATCGCTAAGTTCAATTTTCAACAACGCCAGAGACCGGAAGGCAGGAGATACAAGGACACATCTCCCACGCCGAGCTACAGTAAGCGCGCCTCCATGTCTAATGGCGTCAAGGACACGAATGGAAACGAAGTCCCGTCCGTCTCCGAGATCAGGAAACGTTTCGATTCCAAGATGGCGGTCACCAAGCTGCCCGCCAACGATACCAGATACTCGTCGAAAACGATAGAACATTATCTAAACCAACTTAAAGATTGTGAAAATGGCTCTACCACATACACCAGGCTTAATTCGAAACAAGACCAGCCAGTTCCCGTCCATCTGCCATATGTTGAGAAGAATGGTATTAACCACAGATGGGAGGTCGGTTCTTCCGGCTCCAGGTCCAATTCCAATTCAGATCTGTCCATTAGCAAAACTATTTCTGAACCAGTGTCTTTAGCTAAGCCCAGTCTTGATAAGAATAACTCCATGTCAGTGTCTTACACGGCCAAGCTGCCTTCTGACAGATTAGCTAGCATTAAGAGTCAACTTGACCCGAACAATCCTATAGGAAAAATTTTAGAAAAATCCACGGTCATTCAAGTAGAGAATGGTGATGTAGATTACACAGAACGAAAGAAACTTCCGCGAAGTAGTCCCGAAGTGTCTAAATCCAAGGAATCATTGAAGAACGATATAGAAAAGCAAGTAAAAGCTCCCAAACATACTTCCAATTTTGCTTCCTACATACAGATCTCACAACCCATAGCATCTGGCTCAACCACGCCAAAAATGTCGAAACAAACTGAAATAAACAATATTATAAACGATGAGTTAACAAAAAATAATATCAAAGAGCCTAGAAAATCAAAAATTAATCTTAAATACATAGATTCGGAACAGGACGACCGTTTGGTTCTCGACAATGATATCGAATCCCCAAGCGGTACCGGGTTTGAAAACAAAACGTTTGAGCATGAGAACTTTTTGAAAAAGAGAACAGAAAAGTCCGAAGAAGACCAAAAAGAAGTGGAAAATGGCGTAACATCCATGGAAACCAGCACCGAAAGCACGATTAGCGAGCCCACAGAAGACTCTAGTCCAGAAACGCCGTCTTCTAGAAGAAGGGTCCTAGATGTGAAAGATTATGAAGATATCAAGGCGGTAAGTACTCATTTCTTCTTCTCTTGTGGACTGGAAAAGGTCTTCTCATCAGCACTTGTTAAGTAGATTTCAATTATTTCCATTGCGTTCACCTTTTTGTTGTTTTGAAAGACGTTTTCCAATCTCACATCCCACGGTAATACGAAGTGGCTCTTTTTGAACACGATATCATTTACTCTTATTTTTTCCACGAGTATTCTAAATTTTTTGGTTATTATGATACAATTTTCTGTATATTTCAATTTCGTGGCAGTTTTACCATGATGAGGATAATTGAAGTTTTAATGCGATTGGTTGTTTGTGCCAATTTTGTCTTAATTCGCGATTTAACGAATGAAAGAAAAAGTTCGGTACTGGTAAAACAATTGTTTGTAATTTAAACATTGAACGAAAAAGACGTTTAAACATTAGACGACGACGAGAGACACGAGTCTTATTTAAATAATAAGAGCGTTTCATGTATATCTAGAAATAAACGATTGTTCTGTCTATTTCTAAAAGGTCATCTTAACAAACGGTTGGGTTTAACCCAACAGTATAGTTTATAGTAGCACTATACTGAATCATGCCAGCAAACTTCGTAAATACTCTAAGAGCGGTCGGGACTGTTTGTTAAGGTAATGAAATCAATAAATCCCTCTTTAAGTTTTTAGCGAAACTGCTGCTCATATACACGGAATTAGCGGAAAGTATCGAGTTTACTATAATTATTGCATTACCATTCCATGTAATATCATTATGATATTTTATGACGTTAGCTATCTATGTCATAGTAGTTTGTCTAAAAATGATAAATTATCGTCAAAGAAAAAGATTTCTAAAAACCTTACGACTTCTAGAAACTCAATTTCCAAAGTACTTATGTATATGAAGTCGGTCAAACGGAATTTAGCCAGTGTTTAGATGACCTTAACCTCTCCCAAAAGGAAAGAAAAACTAGGCTCATCAGTACGTCATAATATAGTTTTAAATAATGCTGTTGTTTGTATGTATTGCTTGATGCGTTCAAATTGAAAGGCAACATTGAGCCTGCCTTGTTATCATCAAAGGGGTGATTATCGAAGATACAACTCGCCGACAAGTGCGAAATCTCTGGTAGGATTCATTTAAAAAAAGCTCCCGAGTTCGTTGGCATTTCGCTATTCAGGTCGCTGGTTTATTTGTGTGCGTGCATGTACACACATATTGCTATGCGTATGTATTTGTTAGGGCATTGAAATTTTGTCTGTCATTCCGTCTCACATATAATTGATGCGGTACTGAGAGTATGTATGTGTATTGCTGTTTAGGATGCTCGGCAACGATTTCTATGTCCACAATGAAGACTATTTCTTTATAAAGAATTTTACATAAAGGAGCATTGAAGATCGACTGAAATACCGCCGTAGTATTTAAAACATATCGCAAGTGCGCATGAAGATTCTGCATAATGAGTTACAGTACCATTTTCATTTAATCAATTCTACGTTAGAGTATTTTACTAGGGACTGTATAAATATTTGACCCCGCAACCCAGCATCGATTTAACATTCGCGTAAGCAACTTATGGTTGCTAGACCGTTGTTATGACACCTTTACGGTTTTTCCTTTAACCAATCTATGCATTTGTAACCAACTGGCGGGCAATGCAATTTTTTTAGAAACTGATTCCTTTGAGTTACTTACAATACTTTGATTGAACATTATATGGGTTAAAGGCTGATAGCACCCTGTATATCAAGTAAGATAAATCGTCGCGAATTACATGTCTTTTGAGTAGGTACAAAACGAGCGTCTTTCCGTGACTTCGTCTGCATGAACAGAATTGGTTTCACAAATGAAAAGTGAGTATATATGTAATAAAAAGCAATCAAAACATAAAATATTCTACACATAACATAAACTTTAATTCTTATCTCGCGGGAAAAGATATTATAATTTTCCGGCAATTTGCTTGACGCATCTCGTTTTTAAGATCCTGTCCCAGAAATTTTAATGTCGTGTTGGTAACCTTCTTATTTTATTATCGTTAGACTTTTGAATTTCCTTTTGAGAGATTACCATTTGGTATCTGGAAAGTCCCTGGTAGAAGGGAAAAATTTCATAAATACGATCATAATAATCTTGAAATTCTTGAATTGAGGAGCCATGATAAGTCTAAAGTTAGGCTTTTCATTTTTGGCATTATTATTCAGCTTTTTTAATCATTTGTCATTATAAATACCTGATTATTAAAAAAATTGTTGGTGTGGATTCCAATTCAAATCCACTTCATCTACGCACGTGAAGTGCAAAATAGAAGGCAGAGTTCGTTTACCTTAAGTCCATAATTTGATCATTCGACGTTTTCACATCGTACCCACAATATCTATTTATGACTGGGGATTATTGACTTCTACTCTTTGCCATGAACAATGTGAATATTAAACATATCTTACGCTACCGGCCCGTTGCGTTGGTTTCACCATTTCAAGTCTAAAGGTCGATACAATTTGGCAGACCTCACGCACGTTTGAGAATGTCATGATCAGCAAAAAAAATCCAGAAAAAATATGAAGCTTTCCCCAAACGAGAAAAATCATATTCAGAAGATATGGGTCCCCAAAACTTTTTACAACGCAGTGACAGCGACCATTTAAATTCTGAAGTTGATCACTATTCCAAGATCCTTTAATTTTTGACTTATATAAATTAATCCACTAACAACACCAACAAGAGTTCTAATTTGAGTTTCGTTAATTGCCTTTCAAAGTCCGGTTAATTTTCACCATAAATTGGTAAACTTAATTAGGACAGGGTAAGCTGACATTTTACCCTTTAGCTCCTTTGAAGAGTCACGACACCTGAATTACGCTCCGAAAATAACTGGACAGCGCATTTTGACCTTTTCCCTCTTGAATCCTTCACATACAACTCTATGAATAGATGCTGGCTTTGCTTTTAACTTTTAAAACAATTGAACGAAAGAAACTGTTCTTCATTTTATGCAACCTGGTTTCCACAACTTGTGGTGCAATCTGCTGAAACACTCGACTTTTCTACTCAATGATACCCGGTATCTTCAGTTGGAGATTGTTAGGCACTGTCTGCATCAATTGGTACTCATATATGGTGCTAAGGGCTTCGTAGCTAACTAACCTTCATGATTTAACCGTAAAATATTTTAATAAATTTTGAGTAGGAGAGTCGAAAAGCTAGAAAAATAAAGCGAATTCCCCGATTACTTTTTAGCTAATTGCGTCTGTGATGGCCTTTGGGTTTGGGATGCCTATGGTCAATTCAATCGAGAGATCACTAAACAAAACTTACCTATTTATTAGAAAACATGTTTAGTTTTTTTACATAAGAAGAAAATCGAACAGAAAAGATAACAGACTTTTGAAAACTAAGAATTGTCATTGCAGAAACTGAAATTATTCATCAAAAAGTTGTACAGAAGTATAACTTTGTGAGTAATTAAAGTCATCAAAATAAGCATCTATTTTGATTGAAACATCATTTATATTGCCAGATTTTGGTATCGCCTATGCAGCGGCCGATAGACTCGATGTGATAGTGCCAAATACATTCCTAGCTGCATACGACAATACATTTTTTCACATAGACGCTCAGACGTCGCCCGCCCTCCTTACGAAGAGAATCCCGCTCTAAAAATACAATTGTAAATGTAACGTCTAGAAATAAATTAACGCGGGAAACCTCGGCTGGTCGGACCACGTTTTTCTAGGCACGTGGAAAAAGAGATTTTTAATCGAGCATCCACCATTTCATGAAAAATCTGTTTGACAGTCGTGAGATCTACTTTTAATTCTAAGTGTTGGTCAGAGTCAGTGTTCGTGAAAAGAGTCAAAACAGTATTATAGTTGTAGGTCACAAAGACATAGCATTTTTCCTACTAAAATTCCGGTTTGATAAACATGGTATTTGAATGATACCGCAGATTTATGCGTTGATATTGCTGACCTTGGTAAATTAATTGGTGAAATATAGTCTCGCACTCTTCGATTTTTGTCAGACGCGCTTTATGTAACGTTTCGAATGTTCGTATATTCAATACGTTTTGAAGTACTTTTTCTTAAATATAAGTATTTTGGCGCCACTGAACTGTATATGTCAGTTTTTCGGCGCGCATATTTTATTTCTCTATGACTCTTACTGGCTGTTAGGCGCCATTTTGATGCATTCGAAAACTATAATGTCAAAATCTTTCTGTCTGTCAAACCTTTTCGAGTACATTTTGCAAGTTTGGAATATTTTATACAAGAGTTTCGTGATAATTTTGAAAGTGAATATATCGCGGGAGGGGTGTGTGAAGTGTGGGCGGTTAGGTATCGGTAATATTTCTATGAACTTTAGAATAATTGCTTTGTTATACAATTTTTCTATTGAGCGCAGAGATCTGGGTATGGTATTTTATTCCTGAATATCATCCGTCACATCGTTCTTGTGGGTTGAAGTTTTATAAAACACTGTTTATTATTTTCCACAAGCAGTGGTAAGGACTTGCGATAGTCATTATCAATAGAAATCTTTAATTATTTTCAGTTTCTTTAAATTGGCAAGTAAAGTCTGGCAAGTCAAGTAGAACTTTATAGTATTTATGTTATGTTTTGTTCGAATTGTCTAATTTGCTGATTAGAGAGTTATGAAATTAGGCTGTCGTGTAGATAGATTTCTGTATCAAGGACAATTATGCGAGGAAACCCTGAAACAAGGAATGCCTGTTTCTCTTTTGGCTCTTCTCGGTTGTCTGGCTCTGGAGTAACTAGAGAATGAGTTAGCGCAACTATACTTATAGAAATATTTGTCTGATATACGTTATGTTCAAGCCTAATTGATTTGATATTTATATAAGAGGTTTAATAAATCTCATTGCTTATCCCCTTTGGTTTAAGATAACGGTTGCTGTTGTTCCAAAGTGATGTTTGACTATTTCCGTTTGTAAATACCTATACCTACTAATTTAAACTGCAAAAGCAAAAAAAAGCAAAGCAACAACCCATAATTGTCCCACTGCTGGGCTCGGGGTCCCCTCCCACAATGTGAAGGGTACAGGCCATAGTCTACCACGCTGGCCAAGTGCGGATTGGTAGACTTCACACACCTTTGAGAACTTTATGGAGAACTCTCCGGTGTGCAGGTTTCCTCACGATGTTTTCCTTCACCGAAGCAAGTGATAATTAACTTCTAATACGCACATAATATTTGAAAATTAGAGGTGCGTGCCAGGATTTGAACTCGGGCCCCTCTGTTCGAGAGACCAACGTTCTAACCGCTAGGCTATCACTGCTTTTATTTAAACTGCACCGTTACCTTTTTATGGTCCGTACTCTTGATAGTGATACTATACTAGTGATACTTTGGAAATAGGTATTCGTATGAGCTTAATTATTCATTTTACCATTTTTTGAAAAGCATCCATCTACCTACATTTCTCCTTTAATGATAATAAAATGAAATCTCTCCATTCACTTTGATGATGAACATAATATTATTATCAGTTTGTGAAAACCAACTGGCTTCTTGATTTTTTTACTGACAAAAGTGAATCAAGAATTGAATATTTACATGGTTCCATTTGGATGTTTAATCCAAAATTTTTAGATAAAGATGACTCGTATGCTTTCCAGCTACGAGGTATACAAGATTTATCAACTACAGCATTATATAATCTTTACACCTACACATTGTAGGAATATACTATCATCGTAGAAATATATACTAACATGTAACTAAGCGATAGTCATGTCTTACGTGTATGGTGCGTAACGCCTTATCTAATTGTGGCACGTGGCGTGCAGGCACTTACAAGGCTTCTCCCAAGATCATAAGATGTAACTATTGACGCGCGTATTAAGGGTAACTCTTAACACATACGAGAAAATATATTTCTTAATAATTACTCTGTGGTGGTGTGTTGTACAACTTTAACAACAGTTAACACTATGTGAATCATTATCTTTAGAGCTTTCAATATTTCCAAAACTGAATTCAGCCTAATATTGGGAGATATTGCTACAGTGTAAATGTTCTTGGAATAGGTTCAAATTATAATATTGTTTCAGAGGTCTTTATTATGTGACACTGAATCGTTATCCTTAGTTCCGAGGGTTAGATCAGACGGTTCCTCGTTTACTGGTAGGTTACTTCTTTGCACCTTAAGAGCATGATAAAACTTGTTTACCCCAAGTAGGTAATACAGACAGCAGTACTTCTTCCGATAAAACTCCTTGCGAGTTTAGATTTCAATCACGTCCTCGGAGATAAAATATCTAATCTTTTGCTTAGGGCGATGTCATCTCGAAGAAACACGTCACCTACGATAAATGACTGTATCAACTCTACACCGAAGATTACGTGCATTCTAGATTGTGAAATTTGGCAGCGCTTTTTGGCGATGCACCTTCCACCGGCGCCCAGTGCACGCCACGACTCCGCGGGAGCCACTCCGTGACGTCACAACGATCGAAATGTTTTTTTCCACGGGAATCACTTAAAAACAAAATATTGAAACTACCCTCTTTTGACTTCCCGTCTCACGCTTCACACGCTTCTCTGCTTAGGGTTCTACGTGCAGTGATAAATTTGCCGTTAATTTAAAAATAAAGTGTTAATTTTATATTTATCGAAAGTGACCTTGATCGTTGATTTATGAAGTAACCCTGGTGGATGCCAATGGAAATTGAGAGTGGACTTGTTGCTATCGACACAAGGCTCACGGTGGAAACTGTGTCAATAAACTGATAACTTAATTCGAAAGGGACAGTGGTAAATAGAAGACGAGCAGAACACGTGGTTGTTGGACGTTGAAAAAGTAAAAACTTACAGTGAATCAAACGCTTATGTAACTAATACAAGCGACCTTAGTGTTTTTTATGCAAACGTCGCTTGGTTCTGTGCGCTTGCGTAGTACGAAACATCTGACCTTTCTGTAATTTGTATACAAACAAGACGAAAAAGAAAGAAAGAAAAACTTAATCCTTTTCGAAATAGTGCTTTTCAACCAATACATTCCAAATCCAAAGTTGTGTCAGTTGATACCCAGGAAAGTTAACTTCAAAGCAAAAACCCTTATGGACGATCGAAGAATTTGATATTCTGGACTATCTTAATACCTTAACTGTGCTCAGTCAATTATATTACGTTCTGACTTGTGCAAAGTGTTCTCTGTATCGTTTGGTGTTTTGTTAAACTGTCCTCAGTTTGCTAGTGAAACTGGAACGGAGAACTCTTTTTATTTATATTTTAAAATTGTTAAGTTCGTCTATCGTGTCACAATCTTACACGTGAACTTAGCCTATTGACGCAGTGTCAACGCTCGTGAACGGACATTCCTAAAAGTTACTGCGTCAGGATCCGTCAACAAAAAGTGATTGCACGGGAATCTCAGTTCCATCGGCTCGTGGAACGTTATTCAGAAGGGCGCATATCGCATGCTCAGTTTCCTTGAGCTGGTGATCCTGGCATGTGTGACGACGAGCCTGCTGGCCGCCCTCAGCAATGAGGTGTGGTTGCCGGCGCTGCTTCGACCCTCGCCCTCGAAGCGAGGCGCCTCGCGAGCGCTTGCCCACCGGCAGGACGTATGGGGCCAATACTTATCAGGTCTTTATTGTTTTCTTCTGACTCTTTGAACATCTAGTCTTGCGAACGGTTTTCGAAATGCAAATGTTTTATTCATAGATCAGAATACTTTATAATAAATCAAAGGGAAATAATACCTTAGTATTTCTTTCTGAATTTAGAAAAATTGTCTCCGGTATGATAAAATATTGTCATGGGCATTAATCGGAAAGCTTGAAAATGACAAATGAAATCATTTCTTGTGTTACAATGTTCAGTGTAATACATCGTATAACGTTAGTTGTAACGTTAGTTATTAATCAAAAACTAATTTTATTTTAAAATGTTAAAATTATTATTAAAAATGAGTCCATGGATAAACAATTTTGCATTTCGATATCTCGTCTCCATTCTGTAGGGAATCATTATTGTGTAGGTTAAATTTTATAAAGTAATGTTTTTATTATATAGTAGTATTGTCACATAAACCATTCAATTTCAAATAACTTTGTAATCAAAAACTACTATTTTATTTAATACGAAAAGTATCTAATATAACAACGAAAACCAAATAAATAAATTTTATACGTAATAGAGCTATCGTTAAAAAACATTTTACAACTACCGTCAATTCTTACAACTACCGTCCTAATTCTTAAAACTACCGTCATAATCTGATATAGAGGGCGCCTCTACGCGTGCGCCTAGAGCACGGACGAGACGCGCGGGATTGGTGCAGCTGACGGTCGCTGTGGAGCGGATGGTATGATGCACGCCATGGGTGGTTGATGTGATGATGCACGGCTCCGGCGTGTCATCTTTGAGATGTTTGTGTGAGTTCGAATGTCGGATGTGCGGAGTACTACTAGTAGTACTAGTTATTGTTCCTTTTCAAAGTTGCTGTTGCCTATCTGGACGGTCAAAATCCAAGCGTCAATCGTAATATTCTTTACTTATATTACGTTTTGTTTAATGAACTTTATTAACAAAATAAAATGTTATTATTTAGTCTCGCTTTTGCGTATTTGATTGCCAATTTTGACAGTCTAGATGACCTTGTCTGCCTGATTTGTTTGGTCTGAATATACTCATGGTGAACAAGGACTGTGATGTAGTCATTCGGTTTTTCAGTACCGTTCTTGGACATTAAATGTCTTGCGAGCATCGTTTCATTCGACGCTTTAGACATAAATTTCAAAGGATATTTTGTGTGATGTTAAAATATTTTAAATATGCATATGCTTTCAATACGGTTTTGTGGTGTATATTTTGTAAATACATATGTATATTATTCGACCTTTGCATGGGAAAATAGTTTGCGAATATGATTAAAACATTCCAAGACTACACCGCCAATACGTCATCCAAGTGTTGTGAATGTCTTTTGTATATGTTTGTATAGAAATACAAACAATAATTAATAATATATACAGTCTTTTACAGCTATTTATAGTACAATGTTACAAGATTGGCACAAACAATTTCATCTAGTAATACTACTTAGTAAAACTAAGTTTTGATAGGCGTTCTTACAGAAGACGTCGTTTATATATGAAAAAAATGTAATTTGTTATGGAAAAAATTAATCCATGATATTAAATTCATAGAAGTTACGTCTATTCGACATTTAAAATACTTCATAATGTTAAAGAGGTTTTTTTTAAAAAATTTTTTGAGTCCGAAATCCAATTCATTATCCAGGTATTTAAATCTATATCCAAAGTTTTTTAAAACATGTTTAAATTTTTTAATGCAATGCAACCTATCATGATTACAATGCAACGCATAATTAATTGCGATATTGTTTTGTACCGTAGATACGTTACATGACTTGATGAAATTAATTTTCAATCATATTGAATGAAAGTAGACAAATACCCAATCGCAATCACCGCTTTGTCATATGGCAATTTTAGATTGTTACTACTATCAATTAATGTACTTTGGATATGGATTCCAGCAGAAATATAGGTATCGAAGGTTCTACATAATATGCATTGTATAAGGTCCCTGATTTTAACAGAGGTATAGATTTTTTTCAGAACTGTCTACTTAAAGCATACTTTATTTATTTAATCCAAAATTACTTTTGTTTTATTTTTTCAAATTACGTCACGTTTATTACATTGGTTTTAAAATGTGTATATTTTCATTCAAAATTGTGTTTCTGGCAGTATCATTTCATCGTGTAAATATCGGTAGCAGTATCACGATAGTTTTCCAACATGGTTTTGGTTTATTAGTTGCATGCTGTAGACAATTATCAGTTTTGCTTTTAGACTACTAATAGATACAAATATAGCTTACATCTGCTGTTTAATAAAGTAATTTGAAGACTTCAAATAGCCTCAGCTTAATCTAATTTGGTTTGTTTTATTCAACTCAAAATTATGTTAAATGTTAGGTGTTTCAGTACAGATAATGATTTCGTTGTTTTAATCCTTTTTTGCAATATCGTCTTAAAACTAATTGTGTCATGGATTATGCTATGGCTGCATTGGAACTTAAGTAAATATTGTTGATTAAGATACATAGGATCTTTGACCTTGATTAGTTCAGTTTCCTTTTAGAGTATTTTTATCTGTTTTAGAATTCAATATTTGCATTTGACAACATGTGTTACATCCATAGGTTAGATTAGATAGCCTTTGTATCTTTTTTACTTGGCATAAGGTGGCATTTGGAAGATTCATGGACATTACAATAAATCAACAATTGTCCATAAATGGTCCACAGGATTTCTACATTAAATGCATTGTTAACGGTCAATTTAAATCTGAAATCTAATCGTCGACATAAATCTTGATATTAGAACCACCAGAAACCAATCGCAAAGTTAAAGGAAACAATCACCTCCATATTGAAGTTGACACTTCGGTCAATTCAATGGCAAGCAATTATTACATAGTTCGGTCTCTCGTCCCAAATGCCAACGCAATGTTCCGACCAACCGCAGCATAGTCCAGCCCAACCGCTGTCGTTCGAGAGGAATGTACAGAGGTGTGGTGTCCGCAAACAGGAGCTGGCTGGCGGCAAGTGCGCGCCGAGCGGGCTGCGGCGGAGCAGCGAGCGGGCCGACGAGCCGAGGGTGGAGCGCCCGTCCAGTCAGACCAGTGGTAAGCGGAAATTGAAATATAGTGTAGAAAGTTAGAAACTAGTTATTCATATACAAACCATTATATTAACGTTGTGTAAAACACTTGTCAGCATTACGCACACATCTTGTTTATTAGTGTGCGGTGCTTACCGATTACGTTTGTCGACTGTACTAATGTACCAGAACAGACATCGCAAACACAATCTGTGCCACAGACGCTACACTACACGCTACACACGCACAGCACTGGGGTAATAAATCAGAGTTTGTAGCTCATGAGGCTCATGTACTCATCGAGTGACCATCGAGTTCGTTGTCGGTTCTATACGCTAGCAATAATAGTGCAATGTAAGTCTCGTGGTAGTTTTGTTATACTTTTTTGTGTTATGAGGATAGCAATTCCCTACCGCCCATAGACATTAGCAATACCAGGGGCATCCCAACGCGTTGTTAACCTAGAAAGAAGCGATAGACCCATTTCTTGAAGGCATGTCATAGCTAAGTGGAAACACCGATGCCGGAAGTTCGAAACAGTTTACACGGGCGCGTAGGATATTACTTGAACTGAACTGTGGACGAACGCCAAGTATCCAGGTGGTGTTGATGGAACCTGGTATGCCGTGATGTGCGGTGATGAAAATCAACCGCAGGTATTAAACCAAACAGTTTATCAGAACTTTTCCCATTGTACAGATGGTAAAACACGCAGAGAAAGTCTACGTCTCTCCTTAACTCAAGCTATTCTAATCCGTCCGTAAACATGTCGACAAGATTGTAAGGAGGGACTCTAGTCGATTAGTAGGTTCTATTTGTGTTAGGTGTTACTGCTACTGCTACATCTATGTTATCGGCGGGTACGGGGGAAGATTTGCTTTATCGCGACAAGTGTGGCCATACAATAAAATTGTAATCGCCTATGGCAAAGGTGAAATTTCGTTTGTCGACTAATTACAATACATGAACACAGACCTTAATGTAGATGTGTGTGATGATTTATTTCCAGGTCTGAACGGGCTACGCAACATCGGCAACACATGCTTCATGAACAGCGTGGTCCAGTGCCTCTCGAATACGCGGCCACTGCTCGAATATCTTGTAGCTGATCAGCATGCGAAGGAGATCAATACCACGCTCTCTTGTATGAAAGGCGCGCTCATTAAAGGTACGTCGAGATCTCTGTTGAAATCTAAATCGATCATAGATACCTGGTATCGAATATCCATGATAATCATACTGGTTAATATCGATGAACACCTGGAAGAAATCGCTTTAAAGCGATAAGGTCGCCCATTGTTTTGTATTCCCATGGTATTGGATCGCCGCACCAAGGGTCCTGGGTTCGATTCCCAGCGAGGCGGAAATTTGAATGATGAATTTGAATTTCTGTTCTCGGTCTGGGTATGAATGTCCTTGTCTAGTGTGTTATCCATGGCACCCACGACACAGGGAATCCTAGTGTGGGGCTATGAGTGTGTGGCGTTATTTATTATATTATTTTATGGTGTACAAACAATAAAGTGTTAAATAAATAAATAAATAAACACCGAGTATCGACCCGGTATTTGTATCGGTGAGTCATATAACGAGATCTTGGAAGCAATAACTTAAGGAGATCAATACCAAGCTCTCTTGTTTGCATGGCGCGCTCATGATATACGGTACTCGAAATTTGTTTTGAAATTAAAAGAATGTATTAAAAATTATAATAAATTATTCTACCTTGGTAGTCCTGACAAGAACCGCTAATTTGAAATATTTCTTTTAATCTTAAATTCGTAATCTTGTGTATTATATTAATATTTGTAGTTATTCTTTGTATGTGTAAGTATTTTGTAATTATTATTTAAGTAGTTAATAGTTATAGGATGGATGGATGGATGGATGGATTATATTGTCTGTGCACCCTACCCTTTTCGCACTGATTTCTATGTCTTCTGCCCAAAGGTTGTCTGGAAGAGATCGCTCTATAGCGATAAGACCGCCTTTTGTACTACATGTTATTTATATTATGTTCTAATGTATTAACTCATTTGGTGTGTACAATAAAGGGTATTATATTCTATTCTTTTCATATACTATGCCAAAAAACTCTAAATAGAACCAGTTTTGAATTATACATAAGTACTAATTTTTCTTCTGTGATTATACGTTGCTCGAACGCGCTGTGTATAAACTTACACTTCTTTGTCTCTATTTTGTGCCATCACAATGATGGTTACAGCGTTCGCGAGCGTGATCAAGGAACTGTGGCGGAGCGGTGAGAAGGACACGGTGGTGAATACCACCTCGCTGAAGTCGCAGGTTCAGCGGTTCGCGCCCCGGTTCATGGGCTTCAGCCAACAGGATGCGCAGGTATCACTTCTCATACCGATATCGATATTTGGTATCGGTATCTGAAAACCGTTATAAATATACTGGTTATCGATACCCGATATCGGTATTAGAGGACTGTTTTACATATCGTCGTAGCGACTTCAAAACCTCTTATGTGTAAAAAATCTGCTTTTTGAGGGAATTGATAAAAATCGATAAAATTTTGTTTAGCAAGCACATTGGTGATTTTGAATTTGGTGAATAAATTACGATGGAAACGTCGTACACAAATGAGAGTTATTGAATTCGATAGTGCTTCAAAATGTAGAAGCATTTGACGTAAAAAAGTGATTTTGCCAAAAGTGGCACATAACACATAAGAGGTTTTGAAGTCGCAACGACGATATACTAGTTCATCGATACCCAGTTTCGGAGAGCTATATCACCTCATACTGGTTTATAGCTATTCATTAACGGTATTGTGAGTACAGATTGGTTCACCTGTTAAGGTATCAGAGAATCGTTATAAACATATTATTTCATCGATACCCGATATCTTTAGGGTTAGTGAGGTTCGTGAGTCATGGAGACCACTTACGATCTGTTTCTCGGTTTGTCGGTTATTTATGCAAGAAAATAATAGTTTTTGTGTATACCTATTACCTAGATATTTGTTCTTTAAACGAAATTGATAAGAGCTTTATTCCTCAAAAAATATGTATCACAGTAACTGATGACATGAAACCTTGTATAACTAAACGTGTAAGGCATAGCTCGTTTTGATATTTATATAAGTACATTAAAGTTTTTGTTTAATAATAATCGTTAATTAAATGTTACAGTTTTAAACGTATAATATCCGTGGTCAGTCCGTATATAAATCTGTATAGTGAGGAATGTGTTACGTATAAACAATAGCCTTGAAAAGAAAATAGATTAGATCATTCAAAGCGTTTTTGTGTGAATGTAGGTAAGTGAATATAGTTAAGCCCAATGCATACGTAACGGGTTTTTTACCCGTACGGAACGGGGACGGGACGGGGCAAACATCGTTTCATAGAAAATGTATGCGATAGTGCATACGCAGCGGAAGCGAAACCCCGTCCCGTACGTTTTTTATTGTTTTTTTTTAATTTGTTTTTTTGATGCCAAAGAAGTATAACTTCTCACGCGCGTACGTACGTAAACGTTTATGTTTTTTATGCTTTGAGCAGGCAAACGAGCAGACGGGTCACCTGATGGTAAGTGATCACTGCCGCCCATTAGCACATTAGTAACACCGGGGGTGTCACCAACGCGTTGCCGGCAAGGAGACGATAGACCCGCTTTTTAAAGAAAAACTTTCTTTTGTCATACGGAAATATTTATAAAACTGAGTCTCGTCGTCCAAAAGTTCTTTGTAGAGAGTGTAGTATTCTCCTTCTTGTTCTCGTTTATGCCATGTAGGATGTATAGAAAATCTCCTTTTTCGCTTGACGGCCGTAGCTTCTTTGTCATCTAATGCAATAGCAATTAAAGCTAATTTTTCAAAAGAAAAATTCATCTTTCTTTATTCACAACACTAGCACGTTAGGTCTGAGTTAAAAATCCCGTCGGCAACGGGGGATGGCCCGTCCCTTCCCCGTTCCGTACGGGAAAAACACGTTACGTATGCATCGACTTCTGAAAATCCCGTCGGCGACGGGGAATGCCCCGTCCCGTCCCCGTTCCGTACGGGAAAAAACCCGTTACATATGCATTGGGCTTTAAACATTGGTCCTATCTGTTTTGGTAGGAGTTCCTGCGTTACCTATTGGAAGGGTTGCACGAGGATGTGAATCGGGTCACCATCAAGCCGAAACCGATTCTCACCGAGATTGATGATAACCTCAGGTACTCATTGTTTACTAATATACCATAAGAATGTTATTATTCCAGCCGAAAAATTAAGCAGGTGCTAATGTTAAATGCAAAACAATAATAAATCAACGCTTTCACACTCATTAACCCTCCCCCCCCCCCCGCAGTAGGTTTTCACCAGTGTTGCGGGTGGCATGGACGACACATTTAACACGTCACAATAACACCCATAACCCGAGTACAAATATTTATCTGTCACATAAATATCTGCCACGGCCGGGAATCGACCCCGGGACCCCTCGCTTCGCAGGCAGGGTTGCTACCAACTAGGCTACAGGGTCGTTGAAAATTAATGTTGTGTGATTTTTTGTTTCTTGTTTTCGAAGATTTCGGCTTATTTCACACAATATTTTATTCCACATGAACGACTTACGAGGGCCACAAGCCGCCGGTACTGTAATCAATGGTGACTTGATACTATGCTTGGGTTGGCTCCAGACAAGGTAACTCCTCAGCGGCCAACAGCACAAAAACAAAATTTAGTTACAGATACTTATTTTTGCCGACCCGTTGGCGTAATAGTTACCATGCTGGACCACCGAAGAGTTCAAAGAGTCCTAGGTTCGATTCTCAGTGAGGCGAAAATTTTAATGATAAGTTTGAATTTCTGTTCTTGTTCTGGGTGTGTGTGTTCTTGTCTTTGTGTGTTGTCTACAGCACGCATGATACATGATATCCTAGTGTGGGGCTGTGAATGTGTAACCGCTATTTGTTAATTGTTATTCTGTTTCGGCAGTGACTCGGCTAAGGCAACGGAGGCGTGGTCCCGCTACCTGCGTATGGAGGACAGTCGCGTGGGAGATATCTTCATCGGACAGCTCAAGTCTACACTGCGCTGCACGCACTGCCATCACGACAGTGTCACCTTCGACCCCTTTTGGGATCTCAGGTAATGGCCTTGAGTTATCTGTTGACTTAGAAAGTGGTTAAAACAAGTCAAGTCAAATCAGAGTACCATATATTGATGTTATTGTTTTTAGGGTTCCGTACGAAAAAACAAAAACCTTAACCTTGAAATCGTGACTTAGGGGGCGAAATAAAAAATTTAAAAACATTTTGCGAACTGTGGATATAATTTTGATGTAACAGCAATAAGAGTAGTTAAATCGGACATTAACTAACTGTTTCTTAAAGAAATAAAATCGTATAAACAACGTTTGTAATAAGGTGATAACTGAAAGCTGGTGTTCCGCAGCCTTCCGATCCCCTCCCGCACGGGCAACCTGAAGCTGCAGCAGTGCTTGCAGCACTTCGTGCGCGAGGAGGAACTCGACGGTGACGAGAAACCGGTAAGTATTATACAAACACACATAACACATACATAGACAAACTAATTGGTCTAATTGGTTCGTACGTATATGCGTATGCGCACGCACGCTCGATTATAAAAATTATACAATCTTTTGTCGAGCTTAAATTGAGCACATTTTATAATTATACACAATGAGGATCCGTAACGTTTTTAGTTGAGAATGCAGATTTATAGAGCTAAGAAATCCTTAACATACAGTGAAAAAATTTTTGTTCTACGACAAAAATTGACGAAGTTATGACCAAATTACTTACAAAGTTCACTGCGTGGCTGTGACGTCACGATATCGGTCGCCGCCAGTTAGCCGCTGGCAGCGATACGGCGCGCAATGTTTTGTTTGGATAATTGTGACTTTGAAACAAATTAAGTGTCCCATTTGTGCCTAATTCACCTTTTAACTATGTATCAGTATTGTATAGTGCTTAAACGTTCAAACACTTCTATGAAAACGCCATCATGACATCGTCATGTCCGTCCGTCCGTCTGTAATTTTGCATGGATATACATATGTACACATTTATTAAAACTCCAGAATCGTGGAATAAAATACTGAAAAACTTTTGTTCAGGGTACCTCCCCTACAGGTGTGAGGATGAAATTTTTTATTCGTCGCGTACCCCGTAGTGTGGGATATCGTTGAAAAGGTCTTCGAAAAATATTATGGGTCTTCTAGGACCATGTTTGGATTTAGGGGTGCGTTTGCGAAATATTTGCCTTTATAGTGCTAATTTTGGTCGAGCCCCTACTACTACTGAAAGGATGATTTGTAACGATGAGTGAGAGGGAAATAAAAGCGGCCAAGTGCGAGTCGGACTCGCCCATGAAGGGTTCCGTAGCAGCAAGTAACATAATGAAAGGTAATTTGCGGTTTACGATTTATAACGTATTAAAAAAACTACTTACTAGATCTCGTTCAAACCAATTTTCGGTAGAAGTTTGCATGGTAATGTACATCATACATTTTTTTAAAGTTTAGAAGTTACAGGGGGGACACACATTTTACCACTTTGGAAGTGTCTCTCACGCAAACTATTCAGTTTAGAAAAAAATGATATTAGAAATTATATGCTGAAATTATATATATATATAATTATATGCTGTTTATTTATCTACATGTACGGTTATCATCAGAAGTAGCTTAACATTTTAGTACCTTGTTACATATTTCTTGAATTTGTCATAATGTTGTTCGGAAACCGTCGAAACAGTTACTATTATAAAGTACTATAATGTTAAGCTGTTTCTGAGGCTGACTGTTGGTAGGTAGGTACTTATTAGGAATCTTTAGGTCTAACTTCTAAGCTGTGTACATATGTATATCCATGCAAAATTACAGACGGACGGACGGACATGACGAAACTACAAGGGTTCCGATACTTCCGATTTTACTTCGGAACCCTAAAAAGTAAAGCGTATTGCTGCTGAACGGTAGAGAAGGTGGATTTCCATGACTGTGCTGCTCAAAAGGGAGACTGCAAACATAGCGTAGCATTTTTGATGTGGCTCCATAGACGCAGCGAGGAGCCATCTGCCACTGAAAAAAAATGTTACGGAGCCCAACCATAGCTGGCTATATAGATACAACTACGAAATTTATATAAGTTAAAGATATGGTTCCCAGCTCAGTTACTATTGAAGATAAATCATATATTGTCTATTTACAACGGAATACCATTTTCTACGAAGTTTTGAGTTTTTCGGCACGTTAAAAAATAGTTTTTTTTGGCGTTTTCATAGAAGTGTTTGAACGTTTAAGCACTATACAATACTGATACATAGTTAAAAGGTGAATTAGGCACAAATGGGACACTTAATTTGTTTCAAAGTCACAATTATCCAAACAAAACATTGCGCGCCGTATCGCTGCCAGCGGCTAACTGGCGGCGACCGATATCGTGACGCCACACGCGCCCGCGTAGTTTGAATTTTAGCGGCCGGAACGGCAATGTTTATTACTTAATATCTTCGAAAGTAATGGTCCGATTTGGATGATTCAAAAAGATATATCATTCATATGCCATAAAGAATCGCGTGGATACTAGTTCTATAGAATTTGCTATAACTTTACTGATCCTCATTGCTTGTTTAAAATACACCTTTTATTTTTAAACCACCCTTTGAAAAATTTTTTTATATACTTATTTATAGTGGGTTTATAATTATATATATATATATATATATATATATATATATATATATATATCGAGTAAGAATGTTATAAACACACAAGACACATTGGGCCGGTGTTTAATAAATGTCCTTAATTTGTTGACAGACGTGTTCAAAATGCGGCGTGCGGCGCAAGTGCCTCAAGTGGTTCACGGTACAGAAGTTCCCCACCGTCCTAGTGCTGCATCTCAAGAGGTAACCTTACATTCCTTCTCCTTACTTTCCATCTCAAGATGTAACTTTACATTTACCTACTCAACCTGTTTAATACAACCCGATATCCGATATCGGGGCGGATAATGTGAAAGGCAGATACATATTTCATACATTTTACTTCCCCCGATGTCCCCCGATGTCCGATACCGATATCGGATCGGATAATGTGGGAACACTCTAAGGCGCTCCACCCACTGCACCGCGCCCCGTCGCGTAGCGCGGGATGGCAGATTTTACCATTGTATGCAAGAATCTCAATTTATATAGAAATTACGCCTAGCTCAACACACTGCCGACGTGGAAATGCGCGGGAAGGCGTCCCGCGTGATTTCTATATAAATTGAGATACTTGCATACAATGGTAAAATCTGCCATCCCGCGCTACGCGACGGATCGCGGTGCAGTGGGTGGAGCGCCTAAGGGTGAGATCTATAAAGCATAGTTTGACTTTGACTTTGCTCAGTCAACATTTAAATTGTTCTAGATAATTTAATTCTTTGATAATACGAAAAAATTAAAGTCATACAAAACTGCTAATGTTAAGGCTGATTTAGGATCATATTGTTTTGTAAGTCGCAAATACGTATATATATGTGGATATCACATCAGATAGAAGTTGATTCATTGTTCTTGTTATATAAGAGCATAATAAGGCTTCCCGCCCACGTCAGTCTTTTTGTAGGACCGATAATCAGGCCGATTTTTCCTGCCATATTATTTCTGACCGACTTTTTGTAGGATGTCTGCATTGCACTATTGCTATCAGTACGTTCTATTTTTCTCCTACAACAAATCGGTCACCGATTATCGGACGTTGGCGGGAAGCGTTAGGCAATGTTTAAATTGTTGCAAGTGACATATACATACATACTTCAACGAATGCCAAGATAGAGTAACAACATAATTTGTATCAGTGTGACTTTGTAGTCTGACATTGATACAACACCAGGTGAATTATTATTGCGTCTTGTGATTGTAAAACAATGGCTAATCTAAGCAATTTTTATACTATTGAGGATTGGTGAAGGTATAAAACAGTATTCTACGTTCTCAAGAAGTATATAGATTTACAAAGACGCTGTCATTCTCAAAAGTCGACTGAATTTAATCAAAATCGATTGAACGTAATCGAAATCAATCTAATCGAATAAATCAAATCAAAATCGATGTAACAAAGCTATTTCTAATTTATACAAAATTATATGTAAGTATTTATCAACATGTGCTAACTTAAGCGTAAAACACACAGAGAACGAAGTCGGTTTGATTGTCGTCCAACACACGACGAGCCGTGTGTCGCAATAGTTACCATGCGATCACCGCGCCAAGGGTGTTGGGTTCGATTCCCAGCGAGCTGCAAATTTGAATGACGAGTTTAACTTTCTGTTCTCGGTCTGGGTGTGTGCGTTCTTGTCTTTGTGTGTTGTCACGGCACCCATGACACAGGAAATACTAGTGTGGGGCTATGAGTGTGAAGCGTAAAGAAACAACACGAGCGCGTGTTGGGTGCGGTTACATATAAATCAAACTGAACAGGCCCGCGTCCGTCCCGCAACCGACCCGACACGTCCTCAGTGTGTTTTTACCCCCGACGAAAAAAGAGGGGTGTTATAAGCTTGACGTGTCTGTGTATCTGTGTACCTTTCTGTATGTCTGTCTGTGGTATCGTAGCTCCCAAACGGATGAACCGATTTTGATCGTTTTTTTTTTTGAAAGGTGACTTAATCGAGAGTGTTCTTAGCTATGTTTAGTGTTAATAAATCAGTCGGGGGTTTTTAAATTTTTATCTAAGACGAGTAACCACCCTCGCTTTGCTTCGGTTTCCTTATTGTTTTACACCTTGGGTTACATTATTGGAGTTTTATTAAGGATCCCTGATTTTTTGAAAATATAATATAGCCTATGTTACTCGGGGATAGTGTAGCTTCCCAACAGTGAAAGAATTTTTCAAATCGGTTCAGTAGTTTTGGAGCCTATTCAATGCAAACAAAAAATCAAATCTTTCCTCTTTATATATTAGTATAGACGAGTAACCGCCCTCGCTTTGCTTCGGTTTTCTTATTTTTTACACCTTGGGCTACATATTGTAGTTTTATTAAGGATCCCTAATTTTTTTAAAAATATAATATAGCCTATGTCACCTGGGTATAGTGTAGCTTCCCAACAGTGAAATATTTTTTAAATCGGTTCAGTAGTTTCGGAGCCTATTCAATGCAAACAAACAATCAAATCTTTCCTCTTTATAATATTAGTATAGATTTATTTATTTAAATTTTAAGATTACGTTTTATGGTCATAATATGAGTATGTTTATGTATCTACTAGCTGTTACCCGCAGCTTCGCATGCGGAAATTATGCTTATCATATTTGTACCCCTTGCAGAAGAAAATTTAAAAACAGGTTAATTTATATTGAAGTACTAATATTTAGGAATTTATATACGGAAACCTACGATACAATCACAAATCATTCCTCCGGGAACGGATTATGAAAAATAAACAACATTGACATTAATTAGTTTTTCTTTTTCAGGAAAAATTTTGAAAAACTCGAAAACATGTATTCCATAAATTTAATGAGGAACGTTTGTTGCAAATTTAAAGCAAATCATTGATATTTTTAAAATATTCCATACTAAGTTTCATCTTGTTTCCGGGGAAAACTATAAATTTTATCGGGACAAAAAGTTTTTAAAAACGTGATCCAATGTATAAGGAACAACTTAACTAATTTGCGTCGAAATCAGTTCAAGGGTTTTCATGTGATGCCCGGACAGACAAACAGATAGACAGACAGACAAAAATTTTAAAAACAAATTTTTTGAGTGCCCCTAACCGAAATTTTGAAAAAATATTTAATGTACAGAAAAACTGGCGCTTGAGTTTTATTTAAAAAAATCAAAAAGGTTCCGTTTTTCCATCCATCCAGGAGTTACATATCTTGTCTCCAAGTAATACCACCAGATCCTAAATGGATCAATGATGAACTGGTTTTACGATATCAACATGAACAGTATAAATATCTTTCCATCCGGACACTTACACTCACTCTCCCGCTCCCATTCCCTCTCCCACTTAAACCCCCCCCCCATCCCTCCCTCTCACACACTCTCTCTCTCCTTCTCTTTTTCCTTATCTCTCTCTCTCCTTCTCTTTCTCTCTCCTTCTCCCTTTCCCGCTCTCTGTCCCTCTCCTTTGCCCGCTCACGGTCCCTCTCCCGCTTCCTGTCCTTCACCCTCTCCCTCTCTCGCTCCCAGTTCCTCTCGCACTCGGTCCCTCTCCCGCTTTCTGTCCCGCTCCCTCTCCCTCTCCCGCTTCCTGCCCCTGTACCTCTCTCTCCCTCTCCCGCTCTCGGGCCCTCTCCCGCTTCCTATCCCTCTCCCTCTCTCTCCCTCTCACGCACCCTGTCCCTCTTCCTCTATAAAATACAGTCAATGACTTCCAACCCCTATTTTTGGGGGATGAATTTGAACAAAACTATGATACAGTTATTTTTTGTGTCTAACTATAAGCTTAAATACAAATTATCACCCTTCTTACTTCAAAACGACGAAGTTGCCATACTACCTAATTGCACAACCTTATTCAACCTTTTAGGGGTTGATTTTCCAAAAAAAACACATAACCTTTAAATTTTGTTTCTAATCTTGAACTAATATATAAATTTTCATGCTTTTAACTTCAAAAATGACGAAATTGCGTATTAAAGTCCATCTAAGAAATTAACCCTTTAAGGGATGATTTTCCAAAAAAATGTGTTGAAGTTAACTTTTGTTTATTACTATAAACATACATAAAAATTTCCTATTTATAACTCTAAAACTGACAAAGCTAATTTATATGTAAAAGACTTCCAACCCCTATTTTTAGGGGATGAATTTCGAGAAAACAGTGATACAGTTATTTTTTGTGTCCAACTATAAACTTATATACAAATTTTCACCCTTCTTACTTTAAAACTGACGAAGTTGCCATACTACTTGCACAACCTTATTCAACCCTTTAGGGGTTGATTTTCCAAAAAAACACATAACCCTTAAATTTTGTTTCTAATTTTGAACTAATATATAAATTTTCATGTTTTTAACTTCAAAAATGACGAAGTTGCGTACTAAGTTAAATTGAAGAAATTAACCCTTTAAGGGATGATTTTCCAAAAAAATGTGTTGAAGTTAACTTTTGTAACTACTATAAACATACATGAAAAAATTCATACTTATAACTCTAAAACTGACGAAGCTGATTTATATGTAAAAGACTTCCAACCCCTATTTTTAGGGGATGAATTTCGAGAAAACAGTGATACAGTTATTTTTTGTGTCCAACTATAAACTTATATACAAATTTTCACCCTTCTTACTTTAAAACTGACGAAGTTGCCATACTACTTGCACAACCTTATTCAACCCTTTAGGGGTTGATTTTCCAAAAAAACACATAACCCTTAAATTTTCTTTCTAATTTTGAACTAATATATAAATTTTCATGTTTTTAACTTCAAAAATGACGAAGTTGCGTACTAAGTTAAATTGAAGAAATTAACCCTTTAAGGGATGATTTTCCAAAAAAATGTGTTGAAGTTAACTTTTGTTTATTACTATAAACATACATGAAAAAATTCATACTTTTAACTCTAAAACTGACGAAGCTGATTTATATGTAAAAGACTTCCAACCCCTATTTTTAGGGGATGAATGTCGAGAAAACAGTGATACAGTTATTTTTTGTGTCTAACTATAAGCTTATATATAAATTTTCACCCTTCTAACTTCAAAACTGACGAAGTTCCCATACAAACTTGAACAACCTTATTCGACCCTTTAGGGGTTGATTTTCCAAAAAAACACATAACCCTTAAATTTTGTTTCTAATTTTGAACTAATATATAAATTTTCATGTTTTTAACTTCAAAAATGACGAAGTTGCGTACTAAGTTAAATTGAAGAAATTAACCCTTTAAGGGATGATTTTCCAAAAAAATGTGTTAAAGTTAACTTTTGTTTATTACTATAAACTAACATAAAAATTTTCATATTTATAACTCTAAAACTGACGAAGTTGGTTTGTATGAAAGTGACTTCTAACCCTTATTTGTACCCCTTAGGGGATGAATTTCCAAAAATCCGTTCTTAGTGGACGTCTCCTTAGCAGGAACTATCTACCTACCAAATTTCATCTTAATCGGTTCGGCAGTTTCTGAGATTTTTTGTTTAATCAGCGGTGTGTCGCTTTTCAATTTTATATATATAGACTAGGTTTTTGCGTGGGGCGCGCGCTGCTAAAGCAGCGCGCGTGCCTTTTTCTTCCGCAAGAGAACAAATAAAAAAATTGTTTTTTCAAAAATATCATAGTACTTTGTCTTTTTTTTGTATGGCAACACAGAAATATTTTTCAAAATCCAAAAAATTGTATGAACAAAAATCATTGGGAGGGAGAGGGAGAGAGACGGAGATGGAAAGGGACAGGGTCAGGGAGAAGGAAATGGAATTTCATGATCTCAGGAGCGAGAGAGGGAGCAAAAGAGGGAGCGAGAGAGGGAGAGGGAGAGGGGAAGAGGGAGAAGGAGAGGGAAAGGGAGAGGGGGAGAGAGAAGGGGAAGGGGAGAGGGTGAGGCGAAGGGGAAGGAGGAGAGGGAATTTCATGATCTCAGGAGAGGGTGAGGGAGTGAGAGAGGAAGCAAGAGAGGGAGAGGGAGTGAGAGAGGGAGAGGAAGAGGGAGAGGGAGAAGGACAGGTAAAGGGGCAGGGGCAGGGACAGGGACATGACAGGGACAGTGGCAGGGACAGGAATAGGAGCAGGGGCAGGGGCAGGGACAGGGGCAGGGACAGGGGCAGGGGCAGTGATAGGGAGAATGAAAGGGAATTCCATTCCCTAATGTTCTCAGGAGAGGAAGAGGGATCAAGAGAGGGAGAGGGAGCGAGAGAGGGAGTGATAGAGGGAGAGGGAGTGAGAGAGGGTGAGGAAGAAGGACAGGGGAAGGGGCAGGGGCAGGGACAGGGGCAGGGGCAGGGACAGGGACAGGAGCAGGGACAGGGAATTTAATGATCTCTGATTTGTTAAACCTACAAAAACGTTAAAAGTTTAGTTGAAAGTAACACTACGTTCATTACACGATAATTTATTTAGCATTAGGCGATACGAAGTTCGCCGGGTCAGCTAGTAAATAATAATAATTTCTTCATGTCCGCCTCTCCGTCCGTCCGCAGTATAGCGCCGAGATCCTAAGCGCTAGAAAGTTGTAATTTGGCATGGATACTTAGGTATATTATTTATCAAAACTACAAAGTGGTAAAATAAAATCTTTCTAAGTTTTTTCGGTTAGTGCCAGCAAAATGGTAGGTAGATGTTGGACATTTGAATATATCTACGGCAGTACAATTTATAATATGATGAATTTAAAAGGAAAACTCTCATGGCAATGTCAGCTTATAGTTAAAGAGTGATAGTCGATAAACTTACAACTACAGTACCCTAAATTCTCTACCCAAGTCCTCCTCAACACCTCAGTGGTAAGGCATAAATAATAATCCGTTTTTGAGAATGTTATTATTGAACAACCAGTCCATAGTTTAACAATACCATCCATTTGTGATGTATTTTGGAGTTGAATCCTTTCTAAGGACCTATATATAATACGAGTAACCGCCCTCGCTTTGCTTCGGTTTTCTTATTTTTTTACACCTTGGCTTACATTATTGGAGTTTTATTAAGGATCCCTAATTTTTTGAAAATATAATATAGCCTATGTTACTCGGGGATAGTGTAGCTTCCTAACAGTGAAAGAATTTTTCAAATCGGTTCTGTAGTTTCGGAGCCTATTCAATGCAAACAAAAAATCAAATCTTTCCTCTTTATATATTAGTATAGAAGACTTAAAAAGACCAACATGTAAAATGTAAACAGCCTCACAATAAATGTATTATATTCTATTTTAAAAAGTACTCAATTATAATGTGACTTTTAATTCAACTTAGGGCTTGTTTCACCATCTTCAAGTAGAGTCCTGAATAAGCTATTCGCCGGTTAAAGTGACGTTAAAGTGTCATTTTACATACACGAAATGTCAACTTAACCAACGAATAGCTTACTTCGGACTTACTTGAAGATTGTGAAACAAGCCCTTACTTAAAGAACGGCACTTTGATATATAGGTACCTTCATTAGTTAAACATATTTCATACATTGTAAAAAGTAATTTTATTATACTGTAATATTTATCACATAGGTACTTGGAGATTATGTAAATCTTACCAATATATTATAGTGAAAAATTGAATGCTTTTAATCAATCACGATAATACGGCTAAACGGATTCGGATGAATTTTGTCTCACAGATAGTTTATGACCTGCATCTAAAGGTAGGACGCTTTTTATAATGGGAATGGATCTGTTCTATCAGGATAAGGGGTATATTTTAGTATAGATGTTTCATGTATCTGCCAGTAGCTTAGATTTTTTTATATTATTATCTTAAGGGTCGTTTTTCCGTTTCGTTTTTATTTTTGAGATAAAAGGTCCGTCTGTCTGTATGTGTGTCTATCAAAAACCTTTCACTAAGGAATACGTGGAGGTATTAATTTGAAATTAATATCCAATTCTTAGGTCTGGTATTCAATCCCTTAGAGTTGTGAAAAAATCAAGCTTTTAAAAATGAACGCAATCATAAAAGTCTTTGTTATGCCCTATTTTTTTTTAGTTATTACGACATTAGCAATGTCATCAAAACCTATCCCCTAAAGACTTAAGTTTATGTTTCCGTTGATCAAGAAAAATGAAATGTAGTGAGAAGCAATGTCGTAAGATACACAAGTAAAAGGAAAAATTTGAAAACCGTTATAGAGTAGGCCGTTACAATTTACAATCAATCGTACAGCCGAAGCTACTGCGCGCAAGAAACTAAAATTTGGCATGTTTTCCGTGGAGAGCTGAACCAATTTTGATAGGATTTTAACTGAAAGGTTCGAAAAAACTAAAAAATGTTGAAAAATGACATTCAGGCGGACGAAGCTGCGGACAAACGCTAGTACAATATATTTTAACCCCCGACGCAAAAAGAGGGGTGTTATAATTTATAAGTTATAATTTTGATGTGTATGTGTGTCTCTTTCTGGCATCGTATACCTATCCTAAATGAAAGGATCGATTGAGATGCAGTTTCTTTTAATGCTCAGGTGTTTTTTAACACTAATTTATGAAGATCTGTTTAGGCGTAAAATAATAAAACTAACTTAAACTGATATTCTGCGTCATAAATGACGTGTTACTTTTATTATATTTTTAGGTACAATTTTAGTATACAGTATGCAAATGCAAAAAAATGTGCATATTTTTTATTTATCCGGCAACACTTGGAATTTTCATCATTAGACAAAGCTGCGAGACGATCTACAAACAAATCGTACACTGTCATGGTGTTGAATACTGCTGCTATAGAATAGAATTAAAGAAGCTTTTTACTTCTATTAGTAGGTAAGTAGGTAGGCTTAACCATGTAAAGTATTTATCACAGTTTAGTTATGATTTAAAATTAATTACACTTAAAATTAATTTTGTCTACACATATAATAACTATTGAAAGCAGTAAAAGGCAGAGATAAACATGACAAAAACAGGTTCAAACTAAAGTATTGGATAGGAGAGTCAAGAAACAGACAATCACTTACAGATCAAATCAGTAGGTAATAATAACAACACTAATGGTATGATGTCTAAAATGTATGAAGTACTAAATATTAAATTATCTTTCAACATTTTAAATGTTTACACATTAATATTGTTGTCTAGATTGAACAATAAAATATTTTTTGTATGCCAACATCTTTTTTTTCACTCATATATTATGCAGTCTATTTGCACCTATAAACGCTTCATATATTTTATAGACATCAAATGCAAACAACAGTCCGAAATGTTCAATATAGATTTTTATGAAAAATACTTGTTTTTGTATGGCAATACTGTAAATTTCTCATTTTTATGGAAACACTGAAACACATTTACACGGATGTGACCGATCTATCAGTAGCAACAAACGTCATATACATTTAAATGACATCAAAAGGAGATAAAAGCCTGAAATATTACATACAAAAAAATCATTTGTATGAAAATTATTATTTTTTGTATGGCATCACTAAACATTGATTACACCAACGTGTCCGGCCCTTTAGTACCTACAAACGCCTCATACATTATAAAGACATACAATAGAAACAACAGCCTCAAACATTCGAAAAAAGGATACATTTGTATGAAAATTATTATTTTTTGTATGGCAACATTGAATTTTTTTTTCACCAAAATTTACAAAATATCAGTGCCTACAAACGCTCCATACATTATAATAACGAAATATTCGATTCAAAAATAAATTTGTATGAAAATTATTATTTTTTGTATGGCAACATTAAATTTTTATAGTTTTTTTAAAACGAAAATTCTAATTTAAAAATATCTCCCATACATTTCTTATACCCCTGATCTATAGTTTCGGCTCAACTACTCTAAAAGTGAAAAAAATTCTGGACTCCAGTGTTGCCAGTTGATTGAGATGAAAATGGTCAAATGTCATTATGACGACCACAAAAAATCCCATGGCGCGATTTTTTGATTAAAAATGTTTCTCCTTCTACTTTTTACATTTTTGAATAGAAAGTTCCCAAAAATGTATGAATGAAAAAAAAATCAACGTAACCTGGCAACACTTTCAGTCAAGCTACACAACCGCCCCATACAAAGTCTGCCCCTCAAATGTTGCCAACCTACAAATTTTTTCTTTCAAAAAATGCTATTTTTCGTACATTTTACAAAATGGCCGCCACGGGATCCGCCATCTTGTCGAAAAAAAAAATATATCCAACATGTCAAAATTGAGGATAGACCAGAGCCAACAGAGGAAAAATATCGCAAAAATGTTAAAACACCACCGCGATGCGACCCCGCAAAGACACCTCGAAAATTGAAAAATTTCAAACTAAAATATCTCGGCGGCCATCTTGTTTTTTCAATTTTTTTCAACTTTTTCGTATTAGTCGTCCCAAGATTAGCCGAAAACGACACCAATGTCGGGTAGGTGCTAAAAGTAAACAAAAAGTTGATAATCGCTGAGCGGCGGCCATCTTGAATTTTCTAATGGTCGTATTTTTCCTGTAATGACCATAGGTAGTCAAGCAACTTCCCCATACATCATTATTACCCCCCACCAATACTTTCGGCTGGGCTATTCGAAATGTGAAAAAACGTGAAAAAAAAATCCAGCAGCCAGTGTTGCCAGTTAATTTTGATGAAAATGGTCAAATGTCATTACGACGGCCACGAGAAATTTTTTGGTGCAATTTTTTGATTAAAAATATTTCTCCTTCTACTTTTTATATTTTTGAATAGAAAGTTCACAAAAATGTATGAATGAAAAAAAAATTAACGTAACCTGACAACACTTCAGACCAAGCCTCATAACCGCCCAATACAAAGTGACCCCCTCAAATGTTGCAAACCTAAAAATTTTTTCCTTCAAAAAATGCAATTTTTTGTACATTTTGCAAAATGGCCGCCATGGGATCCGCCATCTTTAAGAAAAAAAAAATATACCCCAAACGTCAAAATTGGGGATAGATCCGAGGCAATAAAGAAAAAAAATCTAAAAAAAGTGAAAACCCCAACGCAATCCGACCCCGCAAAGTAACCTCGAAAATTGAAAAATTTCAAACTAAAATATCTCGGCGGCCATCTTGTTTTTTCAATTTTTTCCAACTTCATCATATTAGTCGTCCCTAGATTAACCGAAAACGATACCAATGTCGGGTAGGTGCTAAAAGTAAACAAAAAGTTGACAATCGCTGAGCGGCCGCCATCTTGAATTTTCGAATGGTCGTATTTTTCCTATAATAACCATAGATAGTCAAGCAACTTCTCCATACATTATTATTACCCCCCACCCATACTTTCGGCTGGGCTATTCGAAATATGAAAAAACGTGAAAAAAAAATCCAGCAGCCAGTGTTGCCAGTTATTTTTGATGAAAATGGTCAAATGTCATTACGACGGCCACGAAAAATTTTTTGGTTCAATTTTTTGATTAAAAATGTTTCTCCTTCTACTTTTTATATTTTTGAATAGAAAGTTCACAAAAATGTATGAATGAAAAAAAAATTAACGTAACCTGGCAACACTTCAGACCAAGCCTCATAACCGCCCAATACAAAGTGACCCCCTCAAATGTTGCAAACCTAAAAATTTTTTCCTTCAAAAAATGCAATTTTTTGTACATTTTGCAAAATGGCCGCCATGGGATCCGCCATCTTTAAGAAAAAAAAAATATACCCCAAACGTCAAAATTGGGGATAGACCCGAGGCAATTAAGAAAAAAAAGCGAAAAAAAGTTGAAAACCCATTGCAATCCGACCCCGCAAAGTCACCTCCAAAATTGAAAAATTTTAAAGTAAAATATCTCGGCGGCCATCTTGTTTTTTTATTTTTTTCTAGTTTCATCGTAACACATTTTCTAACATTAGCCGAAAACGACACCAATCTCGGGTAGGTGCATAGTGAAAAAAAAAGTTGGTCATTTCGACTCGGCCGCCATCTTGGATTTTTGAAAGGTCGGATTTTTCTCATAGACACGGAGGCAAACCAAAAATTCCCCCATACATTGTACTCACCCCCCACCACTCCTTCTGGGAGATCAATTCGACTTTTCGTAAAACGAAAAAAAAATTCCAGCAGCCAGTGTTGCCAGTCGACATCCACGAAAATGGTCAAATGTCATTACGACGACCACGACACGCTTGCCCGTGTGACATTTTGATTAAAAATATTGCTCCTTCTACTTTTCATATTTTTGAATAAAAAGTCCAAAAAAATGTACCAACAAAAGAAAAAAAAACTCAACCTGGCAACACTTTGGGTCAAGTTACATAACCGCCTGGAACAAAGACACCCGCTCAAATGTTGCCAACCCGAAGAAAAATTAACCCAAAAAACGTCGTTTTTCGTACATTTTTCAAAATGGCCGCCACCGCGTCCGCCATCTTATCGAAAAAATAAATATCCCCAAAATATCAAAATTGAGGATACATTCGAGAGAACACTAAAAAAACATTGAAAAAAAGTTAAAAAACCACCCCGATGCGACCCCGCAAAGTCACCTCTGAAATCGAAAAGATTCAAACTCGAATATCTCGGCGGCCATCTTGTTTTTTCAATTTTTTCGAAAATTTTCGTAACTCTCCCCCAAAACTTGTCGAAACGCCCCAAAAAAATCCCGCAACAAGCCATAAACAAAAAAGTTGAAAATCACAGAGCGGCCGCCATCTTGAAAATGTGAAATGTCAGATTTTTCCCGAGGTGTCGGGGGGGAACGGAGAAAACCCGCCATAGACAACATCATTCTATTTCGCCTCTTTCTGGGAGAACAATTATATAGTTAAGTCAGTGGTAAGTCTAGGATTATATAATATAATTTGTACAAGACTCGCCAACCTCATTGTTCAGGTTCTCCCCGACGGAGCGGTTCCGCGGCAAGTTGTCCGTGCTAGTGGAGTTTCCACTGACGGGGCTGGACATGTCGCCGCTGGCCGCCTCGCCCGCCGCCGGCAGCGCCATCTACAACCTGTACGCTGTCAGCAACCACTCGGGTGAGGAACAACACACTCATACTGTATACTATACTCCGTTTTTTTAGACGAACCCTATTTGGTAAACTAACAGGGTATTGTTGTCGTCATTTGTAACTTAAAAATAAGGCAGACACAAAATAAAAAAATTAAAATGTTTGCAACTCACACGTGGTAGATGTGAAACCTTGAAAAATTTTGGTTTAAAGATAATGAGACGAATGTAAAATTTTGGGAAGATGATAATTGTAGGTTTTAGTAATGATGCCATAATATGAAGCCATCTCTTAACATAATATGAAGAGAAAAATGAGCAGCTAGCGCCATCCAGCAATAAAACGAAACTTCTATCTTGTTCCTCGCGCCATCTATGAATACAACTTAGCACTTTTTAAAGTAACACAAAGAGAACCACGAACACAAGAAACACTGTATAATGCTTCCTATCTCATTTTCTCCCCCGTTTAATATTATGAATTTATGTGTCTGCCTCTTTTTACTGTCGCTTTTTCGTTTCATCGACTTTCAAATCACAACGATGCTAAAAAAGTTTTCACTTCAATAATTTAAAGATCATTGAATGTCAAAACTAATTTATATTAATATTTTCATAAAAAATAGTGCTAACGTTGCTTACCAAATAAGTCTCCTTTTAAAAAATGGAGTATGATGTCCCAGTTTCATATGCATTATGTTAACGTCTGCTGCAGAATTAAAACCATGTGATGTGTCGAAATAACCGCTACTCGAAACCTTCGAGTAGCGACTGTCGAAGGCTTAACTTGCTATATAATTATGTTTAAATATGTTCAGATTTTCACAACTATCTTTTATTCCTGCTTTCTGTCAACAATTTCGTCTCTATAACCTTATCATACGTCCGTTACAGGTACAACTTACTCCGGCCACTACACAGCGTATTGCAAGCATCCTTACACCGGCGACTGGCACGAGTACAACGACTCAAGGTGAGTTATGAAAATACTCGACAAACGAGCAGACGGACATGTCATATAGGCAGACAGACAAAACATATTTCCTACCGTGTGCACAATGTCGATGTCTACATCGACATTATATCTACATTATATCCCATGTGTTCTTTCGCCAGCCCTTAAAAGCCTTAGGGGCCATCCATGAATTACGTCACACTAATTTCATGGCTTTTTGACCCCTCCTCTCCTTGTCACAGCTGGTCACATTTGGTGGGACCTCCCCCCCCCCTTAGTGTGACGTGACATGTTATGAAATTTTACACCTAGAAGATATTAAATTAAAACAGCAGCTCCGAAATAAGTTTTATTTCCATTAACAATTTTTTAATATTTACCTGTACATACCAATTCGATTTTGAAATGAGACGTCACGAAATTTGGGATTTGGGAGGGGCCCACCCCTTGTCACACAAAGCCACACTTCTTCGACCCCCCCCCCCCCCCTCCCCTAACGTGTAATTTATGGATGGCCCCTTGTGTGCTTAAAATCCTACTAATATTATAAATGTGAAAGTATGTATGGATGTCTGTCACGCAAAAACTACTGAACTGAATGGGTTGAGCGCTAGTACTAAATATAATAAATGCGTGTCTGTTATGTCCATGCAGGGTGACCCCGATCAATCCTCGCGACGTGGTCTCCCCGGAGGCGTACGTACTGTTCTACGAGCTCGCGCGCGCCTAACGTCCGCGCTCGCCCGCTCGAGGTCAGTCTCTTGTTATTTATCTGTGCCTGGTACTATTTGTGATACTATTGGTGAGATCTATACACAGTACTCTTACGCTTTGCTCAGATTTATTCGAACTCTGAAAAAAATTATGGTTCAATCAATCTTAAAAATAGTTTTTTTTAATATGACTTTACTTTTTTTTTATTATCTACATTTTTTTTACTATCAAATGTCTGAACAAAAATAATGGTTGTAAATCAACCTTAACGAGCCGTTTTATATCGGTAAGCACTGGTAGGCATAAGCATTGGAACTTGTTCCTACGTGAATACGCTCTAAGGTTGAGTTGATTGTCATAACACTTTGAACGTTGTCATAGTAACGACGGTTGAAATTAAACAGGTGATAGTTAAGTGCAATTAACGCTTCGTTAAACGGAACGTTAGTTGGCTTACATGTTATGTAAAATTATAAAATCTGTAATTATAATAAAAGAGAAGGAAAAAGATGAACTAAAATGCTAAATTATTTTCAAAAAAATCTGTCAAAAATTAACTTTAAACTGTATCTATTTCAGATTCAAGAAATACTCGAAGACAGACACACACGTTCTAAGTCAACACGATCACAGTATCTATTGAAATAAAACTATTTATACGAACACGCAAGCATGTCGGTACTCGGTAGCTATTGGAACATCGCGCGTACAGCGGGAATAGTGGTCTTACTATTATGGTAATAGATGGCGCCACCAGTTGACCTGAATCGCGGTATTGAAGTTTTTAACATCGCCCAATAGTCTGATGCTGAATAAAATTTTATAGATTTGTGATTTGATGATAAAATTAACTTAAAATATGTGTACTAAAACATCTAATAACATGTTTGATACTCATTAATTGGCACATTAAATCCCTAGTTAGATAATCCCTATTTAAAAATAAATTATAATTATTGGTTTTAATTTATTTATTTTAAGGCAAAAAGTAGCGAGCGACCGATGCAAAACGATACATAAAAGCAATTGATATTGGTTCTTAAAATGACAGCGAAGTGCTTGTGACGTCACCAGATATCCAATTTCCACTATAAATTGGCGCGTATACCATCGATATTTAAAATTTAAACGAGCAATATGGTATAAAAATGGGCCTTAATAGATAATTTACTTGACTTGGCACGATTAAAACAATGTTGCAATGTGGATATAGCTCAAGGACGAGCATTTGAAATACATAGTTTTATCTGAATTTTCAATGAAAGCAACTATTATATGTTGCCGATGTGAACGATACAACCTGCGAATAAGCGAGACAAGAGCCTGAAAAAGCTAGAAATTGTTTATGTATTAATATGTTTGTGAATTTGATAAAGAATTAGTTGTCACTTGTTACATTAACGAAACGGGATGTAACGCTGTCCTACGTGGGCGAATCAACGCGAACGCGAACGCGAAGCGACGCGGCGCGAAGCGAAAATAACAAACATTCGAGATTTATTGAAGTGTCCTACGTGACCAAAAGCACGTAGAGGACGTTGCAGTGCGGCGCGGTTTGACGCGAACGCGATCAGTTGATTTGATATTTTCGCGCGAACTTCAGCAGCGCGGCGTATGTCATTGGCGGTGAAGTGATAATTCGGGTGCATGTAGAACAGAGTCGCCGCATCGCACTGATTTCGCATCGGATCGCTTCGCAATCGCGTTCGCGTTGAGTCGCCCATGTAGGACACGGTGTAACTAAAAGTTATTCTGGGTTACATTTTCGGAAGTTTCAACAATTTCTAGCTTTTTCAGTCTCTTGTCTCGCTTGTTCGCAGGTTGTATCGTTGCCGATGTGGCAACATTATAATGATTGTGTTGTTAGGGGGCGTCCACATGAACATTTGTTAGAATGCAACTGGAACTTCAATTCGCGAGTAGTTCTTGTTACGTCGGATGTGGTAATGTTTGTTATTGACAACTAATTTATCGTGACCCGCAATAATACAACCTAGTTGTTCTTCACGCGTGGACGCTTTATAGTTAATGTTGTTTAAATATGGAAGTTTAGTTTGAAAGTGCCACCGCTTTGAAAGTATTCTTAGGAAGGTAACGCCATCTGCCGGAAGCACGGAGATGTACATATTGTTTTAAATTAGAGAATTGCATTGAGGTTTCATTAATTTATCAGTTTTTCCCTGTATATGAAAAGTATTAAGGATTTTGAACATCATGATGCAAAATCGGGGCAAATAGTCAGTTTAAAATCGGTGATACTATGATCTATGATTAATTTTCTTGATCAACCTAATCGTCGTATTTTTGCTTGTAAATTATTGAATCAATCGATAAAGTCCATGTTGTATTATTTTATGATTTTAGAGTTTAGACAGAATAAAACTTGTGTTTTATCGAGTACAAGTGCTGCCATCTAGTACGACTCTGTAACAACATATTTACGACACAAAGCTTTTTTTCTGGCTCATTTTTAACAATGTACATTTTGTAGTAACATTACTATCAAAGCATAGCTAGCTAAACTCATCTGGCTTGTTATTTATAAATTGCCGTATCACTAATCTGTTCCTAACTTTAGTCAAAATGGTGTTGCCATATAAGCTTAGTAAAGTCCTCATTAATATTTATTGTACATACATTTAATCGACACATGTAAATAGTTTATACAAGGAATTAATTAATAGTTTTATTTCAATAGAATTACGAGTTATTAAAATGAAAACTTTATTTAATGACGTCATAGTGAGAGTATAGTATGAATAATGTTAAATGTCAGCGGTAGTCGCATTTGTTGGTTAACTCGATACTGTTGTGTTAAAATTCACTATCTATGTATGTATAATGATTTCGAAGGAGAAAGCATAGAATATTAATGTAACATCTCATAATTAATCTCTGTATTGAAGCGCCCCTTACTGGTAAAAATAAAATCTGTAAAAATACCACTATAGATGTCAAATGGCATTTAAAAATTATGTGACATTTTAATCTCTTGTTCTCTATTGTTTCAAAGAATTAAAATAATTATACGTATAGCTAACATGTCCTGGCTGTATAAATACTGAATGTAATTATTTTTATAAAATTCGGGTACATACAATTATTTCGTATCTGTAACACTATTCTTTAAAATGCTAAAAAGTACTATAATTCTAGCTAACATAAAATATCGCATGATTTTGTCTCAAAACCATTCTACAGTAGTTATAAAACTTAAAGTGTCTGTTATTGCGTGTAATGTTGTTGGATGTCCAGAACATGTGTGGCTTGAAAATTACCATAATGTTATTGTATCTTATGTTGGTATTACACAATTACCGTCGGTTAAGTAAGAAGAACGTCGCAGAAGAAAAATATATGATTTTATCTTCTGCAACATTCTTCTTCGACCATCCTTTCTGGTATGTCGATAAAATCGTATTATAGTTTGCGATGTTAGTTATAACCCGGATTAAACAGGATAGGAAACTTAATATATTCTAAGACAGAAGCATGTATTATTCTTTATCAAAAACTTGTCAATGTGGTATCAAAGAAGAAAGCCTCGATTCTTTTAGTGCGTTGGCACAATATCTCTTACAAATTCAAGAGCTAAACCGTATAATAATTGCAATTTAGCAACGCAGATATTGTAGTACTGGGTGGTATAAATAAATACACTGGTTAGACGATGTCAAATTGATACAGTCATGAAATATTTTTTCACTAAATCAGGTATTAGTTCTCAAACTGATCACTACAAAGCAATGCTAGCGCCGAAATGGCGTGAAATAAATAGTCACAGAATGTCAAGAATATCAGTGTATTTTTATGAGTCACTGATACACGTTGTTATGAAAGGATTTAAAACAAGTTTGAAAAAAAAAATCTTTTTTTTTTGTGAACAACTCAACAATACATTCGATTAACGTGCTTAATAATCAACTAAAATAATTTCTTGCGTTACATGATACATAACATATTTATATTTTGCTTGTTGATCGATACAAATTTGAATAGAATGTTGAACAAATTAATTAAATTTAAGCACCTTACTTAGTCATTGGTGTATAATATTACGGCCATAATAACGGATTATTTAGCTAATTAGTGATGTACTTTTACCGCGCCATTATTATTTTTACAAAGGCAAAGGTATCGTTTTTGATACATCCGTTGTTGTTTTTAATCTAATATTTTATTTAAATTTTCTCATTGCTGCATACTGATAGCTGCTAATCATTATTTATTTAGCATTGTAAATAAATAAATGTACTTTTTATAAGTGATCGATAGAAATACGTCAGATGACCTCATTGTGATGTAAAACCACTTATGGCGATCGATACAAGCATACAAATTTATGCAAATGACATTCGACACATAAATTGACGAAATTGTTGAAATCTTTTAACGCTGATGGTCCTATAATAGGATCATAGTTGTTAGAAATTATTTTAAAATCAAAACTAGATATTGCCTTGTGGCGTTCGATTCCGACGCCATCTTTTTATAAACGCCAATATTACGCGAATCTTTACAATAGTCGCGTAATGTTTGAGGACTTTGCGGGCGAGTCAGTGTTGCTATGGAATTAAAATTATGTGAAGTTAGTTAAGTCTGCTTCGTTACTGCATTGTTTTTTGTTTATTGTTTATTATTTGTATGATTAATTTTATTGATTGTTGATCATTGCCGGTTCGATACCCCAGGTTGGCGGGGAATCGCTTTCATTCGTTACTAATGTAGTTTGAAATATTGAAATGTTCATTTGGTCGCGGTTTTATCGCGATGTCAAAGGCTCGAATTTATATTCGGACGCACCGCAACGGGAGTATCGAACCATTTCATTTCGTTCATAATACACAAAAGAATCTTACTTAGCCAAAGATATTATTGCGAAATTGTTGAGATCATTGTATTATTAATAAAATAAAAAATAATTTATTATTTTAATATAGTTATATTGTATTTTAATAATAAAGCGTTTTGCGGGGGCACCTCCCTCCATAACTATTTATGTATAAATACGTAACAGATTTCTATTATAGAAATATATATTGAGATGAGTAAATTATTATTAAAACAACGCTTGTTTTATTTATATCCTTCATAAAAAAATATATATGAAAGACTTCATGATATGACAATATGCAGACTGCCTTCGGAGTTGAGGTCTGCCGTCATAAGGAAAAGCGGCCAAGCGCGAGTTGGACTCTCCCATGAAGGGTTCCGTAGTAGCAAGTAACATAATATAAAAGTTCTTGTAGTTCGTTGTAACTGATCAATGTTTTTTGCGGTTTACGATATATGACGTATTAAAAAAACTACTTACTAGATCTCGTTCAAATCAATTTTCGTTGGAAGTTTGCATGGTAATGTATGTCATATATTTTTTTTAGTTTTATCATTCTCTATTTTAGAAGTTACAGGGGGGGGGGGGGCACACATGTTATCACTTTGAAAGTGTCTCTCGCGCAAACTATTCAATTTAGAAAAAAATTATATTAGAAACCTCAATATCATTTTTGAAGACCTATCCATAGATACCCCACACGTATGGGTTTGACGAAAAAAAAATTTTGAGTTTCAGTTCTATGTATGGTACCCCCAAAATTTATTGTTTTTTTTTTCTATTTTTGTGTGAAAATCTTAACGCGGTTTACAGAATACATCTACTTACCAAGTTTCAACAGTATAGTTCTTATAGTTTCGGAGAAAAGTGGCTGTGACATACGGACGACAGACAGACAGACATGACGAATTTATAAGGGTTCCGTTTTTTGCCATTTGGCTATCTATCTATCTATCTAACAGCCTTTTAAAGTCCACTGCTGGACATAGGCCTCCCCTAATTGGCGCCATTCCGACCGGTCCTGGGCCCTCTGAATCCAGCGGCTTCCCGCCGTCTTCTTCAAGTCATCAGTCCACCTGGTCGGGGGGCGACCAGTGCAGTGCCATTTGGCTACGGAACCCTAAAAAGTGATCATAATAGTACATTTAGTATGATACATGAAGGTATAACTGCCAGTTGTGCCTTTCCTTTTACATTACATGTTAAAGTTTAGTATTGGTAAACATTAAATAAAAGAGCACATTTGTCACAGTTCAGCTGTGCCCTTTAAGCTCAGTATTTCCTGTTTAGCGTGATCCTAAAAATCTACGAAAAATTAGGCAGATAGGCATTTTAATCTGATTCCGAATATGTATATAATTATGTAACTCATTAAAAAAAAAATTGTTGTGCCCTTTTCCTTACGACGGCAGAGGTATAAAGTATACTCGAACCTCAACCACAGTATACTTGAACACTGTCCTCAACTTTGGAGGGTAATAAACCCTCCAAGGCTAAAGCTGCTGCAAGGAAACTTGGGGTCCTTGCAAAGGTGCGGAAGTACTTCACATCGAGTCAGCTCTTGACCTTGTAAAAAGCTCAGGTTCGGACGTTGCGAGTCCTATTCCGTGTTCTACCATTAGGGCAGATGCAGCCAAATATCACCTTTCTACCTTGGATTCGATGGAGAGGCTTGCGAAGAGTTTCATTGGTAACCCAGATCTGGTTGAGACCAATCTGCATAAGTGCAGAGTAGCCAGCCTTCATCCCCGACTTCATCGACCGACACAACGCACGGCAGGTATCGTAAGTTATATCAGACACCTTGCGTCACTAGATGGCGTGGTACCTAATTTTAAGCAAAATCAATACCGCTCAGTGGTTCAACCTCAACTCAATACGTGGTTAGGCTAGCGCCGAAATTATGAATGAATCGGGATACTAGTTATCTATTCGCAGGAACTCCATTCACTCCGTTTGCGGCTATATTTGAGTTGACGCATGGCGTCTGGTTGATTGCGTGGACACTGCAGTTTCAACGTAATTACAGTTTTAATTTTGGGTTAACGACTACTTTAGATATCGTAAACTTCAAACTAAATCTATTACCTAATTAATTAATCATTAATATTTTTTTTAATAAGCTGATTAAGCTTCAAGTTATTGCGTGTATAAATCATAGTAGGCAATATACCTACTGCTCGCACATCTTTCTCGACCTTTACGCTTGAGCATCAACGTTTTTGAAGTTTAAATCCTTAGACATCGATCGATCAACAAAGTTTTTGATCAAATTTAACTCCCTAAGGAAGCGGATAAGATTGAGACTTCAGTTAGTATAGATAGGTACCTAATTAAATAACCAAAAAGAAATCTTATACGGTATACCCTCCTGTACATACATTCATAAGTTTCTAAACCAAGGTTATATTCATAAGTTTCTAAACCAAGGTTAATGATATATCGACGCCTTGGACAATTGCGAAAAGACTACGTCGGAACAATGAGAGAAAGTTCCTCCCACGCTCTTACCTCTTCTGCGTATCAATGACTAGAAGCGCCTCGAGACACGAGATGCAAGTTTACTCACACAAATTACAAATAAACCATGCAATGCAATGAATACAATGATAAAAATCACGTTTGCCGTATTGGGGCGGCCAGGGCCTAAACTGACCCCAATCCCATGCCGGAAGACAATAATTTGTTTGTTGGTTTTTTGGTTGACGTAAAAAAATGGAATAGATTAACTAAATGTTGTTTCCACAGATCCATTGAATCGGCATAACTGAGCACAGTGGCGTAGTATGGGTTTCCGCCGCCCCAATGATTTTTGCCGCCCCATATTATTTAAAATATTTTTTTATTAGTTAAAAATGACACTTTTCTTGTTTTTTTCATAACACAATTCACATTAAAAAATACCAACATAATTTTTTTTATTTAAAAATCGAGTGGCTTGCCGCCCTCTCTTCATGTGCCACCCGGGGCCATGCCCCCCGGCCCCTCCCCCCCCCACGCTACGCCACTGACTGGGCATAAATTTAGTCTGACGATCTGATGTGGTTGGGGTCTAGCTAGACCGCTGTAACGGTAGGTACGAACGAACACGCAGAAAAGATGTCAAATATCATCACTGCTGTTGTTGTTGTTGTGATAACCCTGTAACATGCGATAGGCAAAGGCGTACCGAGGGAGGTAGACGCCTGCCCCCCCCCCGCCCTCATTTTGTAAAAGTCAATTTTTATTCGTAAAAAGGGAGTCTGAGGAGTTGCCCTCCCCTTGGGTCAAAATTTTGATTGCATAAATTGCATTCTGATTTGACGGGGGCTCCCCCAACTCCCCAACGGCCTTGAAACTCGGTACGCCCATAGGTCACAGGTAGCTACATCATGTCCATAGCTTGTCACCACAGTATTAAGATTTTAAGAAGATAATGCAATTTTAAGTTTTGTGTATTGAGATGACACGGCAGAGGGTTCGGGTACCTAATTGATTTCGATTTTAACCCAAATTATCGGGGTTTTGAAGTATTTTTCTGTTGTCCCTAATTGTAATATTTTGCTTTTCTGATTCTAATATCAAGTTTGTAAAAAAAAAAACATTGTATTAAGCTAAAAGCTCAGAATACAGAACAAACTATATTCTCAGGCTAAAGCAGAGTTGCCAACTCTACACCGTTTTAACTGTAGATTTACAGTTTTTTCGATATCTTCACAGTTTTTAGTTTAGACCTCCAAATCTACAGTTTTTTCTTTACAATACTAAGTTCATCTATTTTATTCGCTGCGTAACCCAAACTTAGGAATAAACCGTCTTCCACCACCATATAGGACACTTTAAATATAAAGTCAGAAATTAAAAGTTGTTATGAGTTCAATGCTACCAATGAACATTTAGAGATTTCATAAAAATACTAGCTGACTCGGCAAACGTTGTTCTGCCAAAAATTTAGGGGTGGAAGGGGATGAAAAATAGATGTTGTCCGATTCTCCACCCTAGCCGATATGCACGCAAAGATTCACGAAAATCGGTCGCGCCGTTTCGGAGGAGTTCAACTTCTAACACCGTGACACGAGAATTTTATATGTAGATGTACAATTTTAAAAATAAAGATGAAACTGTAAATCAAGAGGATGTGCATATTGAAAACTAGTAATTAGTCTTAGTAGAAATTGTGTAAAGTTAAGTTTATTTACGAATACTTATAGGTAAGTATAATTTTCTTACTGCTTTTTCTTGATTACCGCTATTCAAAATAAGAAAAACTGTATACTTACAGTTCTTTTTGCAGACTAGGGTTTAGATTAGGTCTAAATTAAAGTTTGCAACACTGGGCCAAAGGCTTATAAAAACAGGGTCACGTTTCTGTTGCACGGACTAGCACTGAAGGACACGACGACGCGACACGAACTAGTCACAAGGCCGTGTTACTATCAGCCTTGTGTCCAATTCCAAAAAAAAGAATAAAAAAAATTGAAATGTAAAGAATTTGACATCCCTAATAATTACTCAGTGCAAAATCTGAGATTATAATTATAATCTAATAAAATGATTACGATTGTAATTTAATATTTTTTCTTCTATTCACAAATACTTCTCGAAAGGAAAACACCTTCCCGATTTTTGAATCAGTCAGTTGCCCTCATAATTTTCAATGAACGATTCATGTGAATGTAATTCCAATCTACGCTACAGGCTAACCGATTATGATATAAAAATTTCGTGATATAATGTTGTTTCAAACAAAGTATATTTTCTTTGTTTGCGTTTATAAAAAAAACACGCTTACCGATTTTCGTCTAAAAAGAAAAATCGATATTTTTGTCTGACGTATTCTGTACTGTATCGCGTTTGAAATTGCCGCGTGTGACGTAAAACGCTGCTGTCTGACGTCACGCCACCCTCCTACATCGCAGCGTCCCGCTCTTGCGTTATGTAAATACGATAGAGTGAGAGAAATGACATGCGTCGCGTAAATGTTGTGAATCGGGTTCTTTTTTCATGTACTAGTGACGTACAATTCGAGCCTTCAGTATTGATAAGAATCGCTGATAAGGGCATCTCGCGCGATAAGTTATATGTTGCGGGTGTGTTTTTTGCAACGTGATAGATGTTTTTGTTCACAATTTGTAGAAGAATTATGGACAAAGAGAAATTTCGATAGTTAGGGCTATCGCGTTTGTTAATGAAACGTTGTAAGCCGTAGTTGTACGTCCCAGGCGAATGACGTGAGTGCCAGTGGCGCCGCTACCGCCCGCCACGAGAACTAGTAACAGTAGTCAGAAATCCTTCGTGGAGTACGCGGGGCTAAGTGGATTAAACCGTGTTTCCACTAAGATGGCCAGCAATATTAAGCCGATACACAAAAGCAAACACTTCCCAATAGATCAGCTAGTATGTGTCGGCAACTACGAATTAGAAAAGACAATAGGCACGGGCAACTTCGCCGTCGTAAAACTCGCTACACACGCTATTACCAAGAGTAAGGTGGGTACATATCTAGTTCCGCCGCGTATTTCAGTGATTTCTGTGTTTTAAGTTGCGTGTGATCATGTCCATGGAATGCAGTAAATGCATCTCCGAGTGAGTCGTCTGAAGTCAAGAGTGTTTTAGTGCGTGTTTATTGTGCTCGGTTTTTTCCACTGCCATGGGATGCAGCGGTCAGATGATGCGGTGAGGTTAGCAATAGGCTGAACGAAGAACTCGTTCCCCGATTTCGAAGTGGCTAACTGATGAGGGGGCGAGAACGTGTTTGTTGTAAAGAAATATTACTCCAAACCAGCCGACTTTAGGGGTCACGGTTTGCATCGGCGCGCCGTGGTATGTGAGCACTCCGCGATTCGGCAGGGTAATGTCCGAACTTCAAATTTCCCTCAAAGAGCGAAATTGTATTCGTAAACACCACTGTAATCATTTATATTTTTGACAAACTTTTATCTTCTTGGGAATACTTGTGAAGATCTGTGTAAAAAACTTTTTTGCGCCAATTATTTCCAATTGGCGAGTTCTTTCTGCTATGTTCTCCGTCAATTATGGTGTCACTCTTGTTACTAACTTGTTAAATGAGTTGTAAAACGGTTCAGCTCTCGTCCTACAACACAATTAGCGAGAGTACATGCGCTGTATAGCTGCTCTGAGACGCAAAATGGTCACATGGATCCGCGTACTATTGTCACTGAACTTTCAATTAACTCTCTAAATATTGACTTGTGGTTTTGAGAAAACACTTAATTACGTTGCCTGTGGTTTTAAAACCGATTTAGTATCATTGACAATCAAATAGTCAAGTATGAAATGTTCAACCTCATAGTTCCTTTGGGTAATCATTGTACCCAAACTTAGAGTCACTAACGTTTAGTAAAGAATCACCATAAAAATTCTGTACTAAGGAGCGATTTAAGTAACCGTTAGTGACTCTGAGTTGGGGTGTCAATTTGTTTAGGTTTAAGGTTCTCCCTTACCTGGAGCATTCACCTGTAATGTAACGTTACAGAGTCAAGCATTACATCAGTGAGGGAGGTGAACCGAGCATTACAGTGGGCAAACTGTAATGTTACAGATTCGAGCATTACGTTGGTGAGGAAAAACACTGAGCATTACAGTGCACAACTTGGTGATACAATATGTAATATAATGATAAAACTTGTAACATCAATGCAATAATTCATGGCACCAATATTGTTTCTTCTGCTTTTTTTTTCGTAAAATAACAATGTCGAATTAATATTGCCGCGCTCAGAACAACAACCGCTTCATCTGACATTGTGGAATTGAATGCTAATCAGTCAGGGAGGCAATTCTATAATGTAATGTTCAAAATCGAATCCGAAATGTTACAAGGTGAATGTTCCAAGTGAGGAATGCTCGTCAGTCAGGGAGGCAATACTGTAATGTAATGATCAAATCGAATCTGAAAGTTACATTACAGGCGAATGCTCCAAGTGAGGGAGCATCTTTAGGTTCTAATAAAAACAAATGAAGTTCTCATAAACCCCCAATACTAACTGCCTGTATAATATAGTTAATTGCAGCAGAAGAGCCACATCATGTCTCATCTACCACAGATATATGAATTTTGACCATATTTATATTCCAGAATAATTCCTATGACTTCTATTTCATGAATAAATAAATACCCCAAATAATGAAGGGTTACATTTTAATATACAATATATATGATGTTCTACAATGTTTGGGAACTAGTCTTCCCTAATCTTGTAAACAATAATAAGAGATAAATAATTCAGTCAATTGACCAATACGAACTGCGATGTCATGACATATTTTCTATGAAATAGTTTTTATGAAATAGTTTCGATTGTCTATCAGCTTATAGCTAGCAATTTTTATTGATTTAGGTTAAAAAAAATCAAGTAGCATTTTAGGTGGTATTTTTATTAAGCAAGTGGGATGCGAGGGCTGTAATAGAAAGAAAGAGTAGTAGCAGTGCCAGGGTTGTGATAACGGTAGTATAATGTGTATCGGTAGTGTAGCGTGGGGGGTGGGGGCGGGGGAGGGGGCATGGCCCCGGGCGGCATACGTTAGGGGGCGGCGAACACCACGATTTTTTAACAAAAAAATAAAAATTTAAAAAGAATTATTTTTTTTAATCTTATTAAAAATTAAGAATTTTTCCACATTACATTGAAGTGTTTAATACGCACCATAATTTATTCAAATTTTAATTTTTATATTTAACACTAGAAAAAAAGATTTTATTTGGCATGCTATTTTAACTGTAACCGTAAACGGGGCGCGCAGACCTATTTTCGGAGTTTCATTAAAATAATGAATAATGGAGAAAGAGCTATAAGAGTTAATATTTATTGTAAATATCTCCTCTTTAAGAATCTTTTTTTTAAAAAAGGCCCCCGAGGCAACCACCTCTTCTGGCGGGAGATTTAACTTTGCTACAGTGCTTACTTCATAATTGGCCAATTTTAAGGGGTTCGCTTTTTCAAAAAATTAAATAGATATTTTATTATTTTCAATCAAAGCTAAATCGCAGTTTTCACAGCATTTACTCCAAAATTCACGGTTTCTCAAGCAAAATTTAACCCCTATTTAATGATCTTAAAGGTGAAAAAAATCCTCTTATTCATCAGCAACACCAAAGGCATCACTGATGCTTTGCCGACCAAGAAAGAGAGAAGAAAAAGAAAGAAAGAACGAAAGAACTGACTCTCAAGCCCTCAGCCGGAATACCACTCGTTTGGCGGCTGACTTATGCTCAATGGTGGTAGCTATCCAGGTGAAACCTATGGAGAAATAATAATATTAATAATGGTATTAATTAATTAAAATCAATACAACCAATATAATCCTTCCGAGGGGCCCTACCATCAGCGGGCCGGGTTTAGTAGCCTCTTACAACACCCATCCGGCATGGAATTGGGGTTAGTATTCTAAGCAGCCCCAATATTCCATCTCCAAATTCAATCTCCTAGGAACGTAGGCACTGAGGCAGTCATTCAAATTTTACATGGCTGCATTGGAAAAAACACAAGATTTCATTGATTGAAGAATGGGTCCCAACTGTTAATCTTTCTATCGTGTAGTTGTTCAGTATTAATTTTAATAACATTCTAAACTACATACTGGGCTTGTTTTTCTCTTTTTAGTTTTATATGCTGTCGGGTTTTCTGTTTTTTTTTATTAATTTTTTGAAATCCTTTTGGTGAGCTCTTTAATTTGATACCAATATTGCATTATTCCATTTATTTTTGTTTTTTGATACTTTAAACAATGGCATTTCACAGCCACCATATCCTATCTAAGAACACTTGGGTTATCAAGACAAATCTAACGATATCTTAATTACATAAATCCGTTCAGCGGTTTGGAAGATATCACGTAATAAAGAATATTACATACATACATATAACATACTTGCGAAAAATATAGCATTCCTGGCAGTGGGGTAATAAAAAAAAAAGAGGCGGCAAATTTTCAGTTGGGGGCCAACTGCTTCAAAAGCCCACGCTACGCCACTGATGTGTATACAGGGAAACTTGGATTGTTATCATGCTCTGAGGTTAATTATTGCAGGGTTTTCCAGCTGCGGTTTTCTCAGTTCTGATATGTTTTCATGTAATTGATTTCTTGGTGTTTAAAACTGAAATATAAAGTATGATCATCAACTTTTGTATGAATGAAATGATCATAACAGATTTTAAAATTTAAATGCTTTATAAGTAACGTAAGTTTTAACTGGTAGGTATCTTACATTACAAAATTAAAATATTTAATTTTGTAATGTAGTATCTAAGGAACGTCTGCAACTTATGTCAGCAACAAATACGGTAGGTATTTATAAAAATACATGTTTGTGTTTAAGTTTTGCATTACATTGGTAATGCAATATAGATCTCCCGGGCCCTCTCACAGTAGGGCCTTGCCTGAAGCATTGGCATAACTTGCATGACTTTCAAAAAGTGTTTGTAAACCAAACCAATTTTGAATAAAAACATTTGATTTGATTTGATTTGATTTGAGTTAAAACTTACGTTTAAATTTAATTAAACATCTTTATTTGCATTGAATAATCAAAATTACAAGCATTGAAAAGAAAATTACAATTAGCTTACATTGTAGATTGCTAATTTATAAAATAATTAGCTTGTTAGTATTACTTTCTTGCTATTGTATTAGAAACAATTTGCAGTATTGAATAAATGATTCTTATATTAATACTAGCTGACTCGGCAAACGCTGTTCTGCCAAAAAATTAGGGGTGGCCCTTAACATTTAGGGGGATGAAAAATGTTGTCCGATTCTCCACCCTAGCCGATATGCACGCTAAGATTCACGAAAATCGTTCGAGCCGTTTCGGAGGAGTTCAACTTCTAACACCGTGACACGAGAATTTTATATATTAGATTGATTCGATCAAATTGACATGTAATGCTAGTTATGATTACTACAATTCATAAATCAATAATAATCAAAATAGTAATAAAATAGTTTCTGCCAGTATCTTCAGCCAGGGAAAAGTGGTTTCATTAAACAAAATCACAGATGAAAGTTTCATCTTAATCTGTACAATATTTAGTAAAATCTTAACATTCATCTTAATATATAATATAAATTACGTGTCACGTTGTTTGTCCGCGATGGACTCCTACATAAACTACTTAACCGATTTTAATCAAAGCGCACCGTGTGCAGTTTGATCTAACTTGAAAGATAGAATAGACAGAAGGTTATTAAAAAAAACTTTTGAAAGAACAAAGTCTGTCCGGGCAGCTAGTATATTATATGTATAATATTTGTCACAGAACATCTAATAATTAGTTAGAAAGGGCATAGCGCGTAATTTGTACGAGAACTGCTGTCGCCGTTTCGATCCCCTCCATTTGCTTACTACTACGAAAATGAACAAATACGCACGAGGGTCGTTATGTGTGCGTGAGAGGCGCGGCACTGTAGCTAAGGATTGACTGACGATAAACTTTTATCGGTATTTATTTTCGTAAGGTCGACAGATTTGTAAAATAAAGGTTTACCTTAAATCCATAAAAAATAACATTTAGTAGGAATCCAGTCAGGTTTGCCTGTTGCAGCGATCCACTGAGCTCGTATAACTGAATCTTTCGGGAAACTAAAATTCATTAAATTCTATTAGAATAAAACATGAAAATGTGGATTCCAAAAATTTTACTGATATGGAATTTGAACCTAGGACCCCTAGTGTAACGTGGCGCTGCACTAACAATTTGAACTACCGTGTGATCAAACCAACTGCCGATTTTCAAAATGGCGGTACTCATAGGCATATGCCACCTAGATTCAATGACAGTACTCATGAACGCTAGATTAGATATAGATTTTAACAAAATAATAAACAAGAAGTAACTGCTTCAAACAACAATATCCTGCCAAAAATCTAACTGAAAAATATAATATAAACCAGTGTTACTACGTGTAAAATACGTCAATGTTCTTTCAAACTATATTTCAATGCATAAAATATTAAATTTATCTGGCCACATTCACATTATTAAGGAACGTTGTTTTTATTATAACTTCGAAAGAATCTATCGAATATCGATGTCATCTTTTACTACGCCCAACATTAGAGCTACTTCTACGCAATACATTACGCGTTCGAATTGATGTGATAAAAATGAAGAGCGCATGCAGCCCGCAATGTATATTTTTTGGAAAAAGAATTATTTGAAGGACATTTTGAAGGATTTAAACTAAAATATCGTAGTTTTTTTACATACCGATGAAAAGAAACGCTTCCTTTGTTTATGTTAAGCACTTGGCTTCGTGCACGGCAAGTAATTACCGCACATGAAGGCATTTTCACGTAATTTAGTCGCAGTGTTTCGCAGTACTTTTCTCCGTTGGAAGTCGCGAGTCACTAAACAGCGCGATCGCGTGTTTTTGTGAAGTATGCACGTTTGCTCATAGTCTTGGCGCGCCTGCCCCGCCCACAACTCCTTTCTAACTAATTATTAGATGTTCTGTGATATTTGTAGCATAGTATACCTAGATCAAGATCAACAATGCCTAAATGATTCAAGATTTAAGCTCTAAAACTAAATGTAAACCCAAGCTCACTAAAATTCGTTAGTGAAAACCTCATTTTTTGTTAAGCTGTTCCTGAGATTATCCAGGACAAAAGCACAGACAAACAGATAAAAATTACAGTTTTATTATTGTATCAATAATACTGATAAATTCTTACTAAATGCGATTCGGACCATCTTAGCGCGGAGATGTGTTTGACCTTTTTTAAGCCATTGATTGATCCATTAATCTGAGGTCAATAAGTTTTGCCTAATGGATTTTTCCGCAATATAGTTTTGAGAATAATATTTGCGATGAAAACAAAAACACGCGACCGTTTTAACGAAGCACTATTTGTGTTGGCGGTTGATCAGTCACGTTTTTGATTCAGCGCTTCATAATATTGTTATTTTACCAAATTTATCGTGGCTCGCCTGGGGCTTATGGAAGATAGTGTTTTCTATAGAATGGTAATAAGAAATACAATATCAAACGCCTTTATCAAACCTCAATACATACTAATTAATTGGAGCATAATTTATTGTATTCAATGGCTGATTTTAGTCATGCGGTCCTTGATTATAAATCTTAATCACATTAATTGCTGTCTAATATTGTTTTATAAAAAACAATTGTTAAGCTTTGAATGGTCGTACCATCCAATATTTTCGTCGTTCTTAGATCAAATGTTTGACTGAATCCGCAATCCGCATTAGTTCGTGAAGATATACCTTTTTCTAAATCTAATTTATGTGGCTCTAAAAGTAAAGAAAATATGGTAATATGTCAGGTGGACCAATGAATCTTCTGTATCAGTAAAAAAATGGTCCATTCATGTCGGATGGGGATATTTCGGCTCCATTAATTAGGGTTACTGTGAGCTGCCCAAGTTTCTTATAATAACTGTTGTTTCAATATTTTTGCTCATAATAATATAACTTTAATTGTTACTGGATGAGCTCAAGTCATCACAAGCTGATATTGTGTGAGAGAGGATGGATAGCAATGAATACTGCGATACTTCTAATCGTTCCCGCTAATAATAAAGCTTAGCGATCTAAGTATAAATAGGGCATTGTTGCAACAATCGCAGTTTACGAGATTATTTAATTTCATTACAGTTTCAATTGGTAAAAAGAATTTACTTTTAAAACCAATCACGGGTTTTTACGCTGGAAAGTAAAATAAATGGTGGTGAACGGTTTTATTAATTTTTTATTAAGTGCCTTTAATCCATTAGTAGACAGTAGACCGTAGACACAGCCTATTGGAATTTGAATCCTACACCTCAATAATTCTACGCACATAATTAATAAGTAATTTAGCTCTGTTCGTATTAGAAACTAGTTGACCCGGCGAACTTCGTATCGCCCAACATTTTTTTTGTAAAATAAAAGTAGCCTAAGTTACTCCTTGTTACATCAGTTATCTGCCAGTGAAAGTTCCGTCAAAATCGGTCCAGTCATTTCAGAGATTAGCCGGAACAAACAGACAGACAGACAGACAAAAATTGTAAAAAATGTTGTTTTGGTAATGTACCGTGTATACATCCAATTGCACTTAGTAAAAAGTGGTTATTTTAATATTACAAACAGACACTCCTATTTTATTTATTTGTATAGATTGTATAGATGTATAGATGCGATAAATAATTATTTGATTTGGTGGAGGAAGTGTGTGTAAGGTGGAGTTCTACAAGAATGTGCCTATCTACACTTGGTTTTGTACTCCGACGCACGGAAACTTTCAATAACAATTGCTACTAATGTTGATACATGCAACCATTTATCCCGAGGGCGACCCAAAATGATTTCGATAGATCACTGATGAGTCTGATGAGTGATGACTTACGGATTGACAAATCACAAAACTATCTTTTTATTACTTATTTTCTGATAAGTAGGAAGGTACCTAGTCGGTTATTATGGGTCGATTTAATTAACGTTTCATGTAGAGAAACCTACCTCATACCAAAGATAAACAAAATACTATATAGTTAATTAATTACTACTATACTATACAATTGTGAAGTTGCGATTCTGATTAACGCTTGTCAACACTCTGGTGGTCAGTTACTGAGGCAATAACTTAGTGTGTAGTCTCTTACACCGAATTCAACATGACGTGAAATCCAATCTGACCTGATGGTACTTTTGTGGAGTAGTAAGAATCCATTATTGGATAATCATAATTATATTTAATCGTGTTGTAAGAATACCAACTGTGGTGGTTCCTGCCCTCAAAATAGATGTGAAAATTTCTTAACTATATTATATTACCTGAACAAGCCAATTATTAAAATGTATCGCTTACCTACCTATTTCTTGGGCGCATCGCGTCGTTAATGCCTCAAAGGTTACATACAGTAGTCCATACGATCGTCTATCATGCTAGCCTTTGGTGATCTTAATAATAAGTTAAGATTTTCATCTACATAATAATCATAAAAAAAACTTTTTCTTTTTTTAATAACCGACTTCAAAAAAAGGAGGAGGTTCTCAATTCGACTGTATTTTTTTTATGTTCGTTACATCAGAACTTTGGACTGGGCGAACCGATTTTAATGATTCTTTTTTAATCGAAAGCTGATGGCTGTCATGTGGTCCCATATAAATTTTATTGAGATCTGACAATGGCATCCATGTTAAACCATATAAGTCTTAAATTTGTATTAAGTAAGCGCGACAAATGGACGAATAACTCAATATCACGCCAACCGATTTCGATGATTCTTTTTTTTAATCGAAAGCAGGTGCTTGTCACGTAATCCCACATAAATTTGAACGAGATCTGACAAGTAGTTTTAGAGTAAATTTGAAGTCGGTTATTTTTTGTTAGTAAAATTTAGATTATTAAAAAGCCAGGCTGTATGAAAGAAATGCCAATGCCTGCCTGCCTAGCAATGCTCGGGAAAGAAAAAGATTTTTTTTGCGTGCGCAAAGCAAGGCCGGCTCAAGGCGGGTCGTTCACTCCTCTCGCCTTTCCTTGCCGACCGCGACGTTTCGTAGCAATTGTTCGTAGTTTTTCATGCGTTTTTTTCGTATTCCCACAGCCAGTTACTGGCGTTTGTTTTAAATGATGTGTCTCATCCCCGACGGTACTCCCTTGCAGTTCGCGACAGCGTTTACGTGAGAGATAAGAGAGGGGTTGCAAACGTCCTAAGGACATCCTATGTGGGATTCGGACCTTGAGTAGAGCGTCGTTAGGAGGAGCTTGATCTGCTCATTGGGGTCTGTCTGCACATGTCTGTGTCTGAATTTGGGCTCCCTCTCAGTGACATAGGTGGCCGAAGTTGCCGGGTCGGGAAGTTATGCGGCTGGTTACGAGTAGGCTGTCGAGAATAATTTCACACATTTAGCAATTCATAGAACATCCTGTGTATTGCGCACATTGAAGAGATAAGAAGGAAAAAAGTAATAGACATCTACATACGTTTATGTAATTCATTAATGTTAGAGATTGAATGGAAATAACGTGACAAGTAATATACATTTACACTAGCTGCCCGGACAGACTTCGTTCTGTCAAGTTTTTTTTTATTAAAACCTTACGTCTATCCTATCTTTCAAGTTGGATCAAACTGCACACGGTGTGTAAATTTGATTAAAATCGGTTAAGTAGTATAGGAGTCCATCGCGGACAAACAACGTGACAGTAGATACCTAATATTATGGTCCTGTTAAATTAAATTATTTGTTACCCTTTATTTAAGCAAAGAAACCACATATTATTCAGCTTCAGCCGAAGTTTATCTCTTATAGTTTCATCGCTCGCAATATAAACACTTCCTTATAGGAAATTAGGGAAAGTAGTGATTAATCTAGAGTTTTGTTAACCGATTAATTAAAGAGGGTTTAGGCGGATAACTGGAGGTTAACGGATAATTGGCTCGCTTATGTCACCGTCTGGGTTATTACGATTAGATCACCTGGCTCTAGATTTTCTGTTTTTTCATGACGTTGCACACAATTGAAGTCAGTAATTTTTTGTCGTCAAACTTTAGGTGGTATATCTTTTACGAATTGGGTTCTTTCATCTTTTTTTTTTGTAGTGGGGCGATCTAACAAGGTGTACCTTAGTAGTAAACACTTTGTATTGGTACTGTATTTTGTGGTAGGTATTGGTAATAAAAGCACCTGGTTGGAAGAAGAATATGGTGAAGAAACATGCGCACCTAAGAGTTCTCCATCCTCATCATTGCCAAAACTTGCGAAGTCTTATGTACTCGCTCTGTATTATATTGGAACCCCTTTGCGCGAATCCGAATCGCACAAGGCCAGTTTTTTCTTTTCTGGCTTAACAACCAGTTCTAACTTCCTTTTTCGCCTATCCTATTACATAAAAAATCTAGCCAGATACATATTTAGAAATGTACTATAAATTTAAGGCATCTGACTGAGTTGAAGTGGCCACGTCTTGGTACGCGACGAATAAAAAATTCATCCTCACGTTACCTGTAGGGGAGGTACCCTGAAAAATTTTTTTTTTCAATATTTTATTTTACGATTCTAGAGTTTAAACAAATATGTACATATAATATATCCATGCCAAATTACAGCTTTCACTTCTCTTATAAAAACCTTAGCAACATAACTTTTTTATTTTATAACAGTCAGTCGAGGGAGAGCTAGAGCGAGAGGGGAAGGGGGAGAGATAGGACGAGGGAGAGGAGTTGTTTGGCGGTACGATGTTCGCTGGGTCAGCTAGTTAATTAAAAATAATTATGACATTTCAGATACTTGTGATGAACTGTTAAAATAAAGAACACAGAAGTTTCCTGTCTTTGAACTTCATAAATACACATAATTCGTCCTTTTATAACCGGAAGTTGTAAAGTAATTATCACGATAAGGGAATTCTAATAAGAATTCGATTATGTATACCTACTCCTTGTCGTTTTGGGTATCCCCTCTGATAAGAGCTTTGCTGTTTTACTTATTATTTTATTATCAGAATCATCGTAACGGGAAAATCCGCAATTCATTATGTTTTATCCATTATCGTATTCCTGGTTCGATCCCTGTCTGTGGCTAACATACCATTGAGCCGTAAGCGGTGGCTTTTCCAATGATTCAACTGTAATATCTCATTGGATCCCATAATAATCACACGGTTAGGATCAGTGCATGTTTCCGTTGTGAGAGGGAGGGAGGTGCCACGCATGTCAAAGTATACCATCATACATGTTAACCAGGGATTGTTGCAAAGTAGACTAATACTAACTTAATAACAATGGATTTTCGCAAAGTAACGCCTGATATTATTAACTATATCATCAATAAGGCTAAGAACTCACGGAGCGATTTTTACCCGCGCCCGCTGCGGTGGCGGAAATTTTAAAAAGTTTCAAAACTCACGAGACCGAAGTTTTGTGCGGTAGCGCAGCCGCCGCGGTTGCGATTATCGCCCGCAAACCTGGCGGGCGAATATCGCAAGACGGGCGGTATTTACGATCTGTACCCCCCCTACCCCCCGGTGCCCACCGCGGTCGCCCGCCAACCGACCGCAGAGCGTGCGGGAGAAACCCGCCGCGGCTGCGGCTGACCGCGACCCGCGCGATTCTAGAAGTTGCCTGCCGGTGCAGCGGGCGCCGCGAGTAAACCGCGCCCGCCGCGGGCGTAAACCGCGTCGTGAAATATGCCGCTCGTTTTTACATACATATCTGCATTCTACAGGAGCTGCGGGCCCGCTACCGCGGCGGGCGCGGGTAAAAATCGCTCCGTGAGTTCTTAGGCTAAAGGTTGTTAAATTTTAACCGACTTCAAAAAAAGGAGGAGGTTCTCAATTCGACTGCATTTTTTTTTATGTTTGTTACCTCAGAACTTTCGACTGGGTGAAACGATTTTGATGATTGTTTTTCATTGTGGTCCCACTTAAATTATCTTGAGATCTGACAATGGCATCCATGAGAAAACCATATAACCATAAGTCTTTTTGCATTAAGTTTTTTTTTTTTTTTTTACACGAATAAGTTAATGCTTGTATGTAGTATGTGGCGCGACAAATGGACGAATAACTCAATATCACGCCAACCGATTTCGATGATTTTTTTTAATCGAAAGCAGGTGCTTGTCATGTGGTTCCATATAAATTTGAACGAGATCTGACAAGAAGTTTTTGAGTAATTTTGAAGTCGGTAATTTTTTGTTAGTAAAATTTAGATTATTCTACATCGCTCTAATACCTAGATAGGCATTAGAACGAAACAAGCGGGGCCCCAGGCCTCGACCCGCGAGGACGCCTCACACTCATGTCAAGGACTTCGCTTAATCTCAATACCAATCGTACTTTACTGATCCATCCTATCGTGTGGAGTTTTAGACTAATCGACCGATTGATCTATTTAATTGATTTCCAGACTAGTTTATAACTTTGTAATCGGAAAATAGACTGGTTTTGTTGATGACTTTGTTATTGTCGATTGATTACATATTCACGTTAATATTTCAAGTTATTGAAAACAACAGAAATTCGGTGACAAAATTGCAAATGTAATGATTTCAAAGTTACGTGTTCAATATTATTAGTGCCTGGATGACCGAGCTTTGCTTGGTTTTTTTTGGTAAATCGTGTTTTTTGGAAATTATATTTAAATACCAATTAGATACTGATGAAATATGATTAATCGTTTTCGTTACAGTTAAAATTCAGAAATCGTTCACAGAGTACTTAAACACTACGTTTTTGGAGTCGATAAAAAGTCTTGTCAATGATTCGTCTCTGTTCATTCAATACATACAAGCACAGGAAAATGACACATATAACGTAGTGGTTAAGTACTCTGTGGACACATTATACTATGTTTGACAAATGGCTTGTTGTATCTTGCAAGTGATTAAGTACTCTGTGGTATCTTGCAGGTGGCAATCAAGATTATAGATAAGTCGCGGCTCGACGAAGACAATTTGAAGAAGACATTCCGCGAGATAGCCATTATGAAGAAACTACGGCATCCTCACATTGTTCGTCTATACCAAGTAAGCAAAGAGGGTTTCTATTCAATTTGACTGGCTAGTTCTTTGTTTCTTTCCTTCTTTACTATTTTCTTGCCAACGTATCGGTGATGCCTAGGGTGTTACTGATGTCCATGGGGTGGCTCGTCTGATCGTTAGTCAGTTATTTCAGTTTTATATATGTATAAGTCACAAATTCATTAATTAATTAATTATTAATTAACGTGCAGTATTAGGGCTTTTTATTTGCCGTACCCTGTACTATTATGTATTCTGTGGTCGTACTAGCAACCACCTCCATTCTAGAATCAACCGTAAAAAAACCTTTTTAACATGGACGAGTATTTAAATACTTCCGAAAGTTTTACAATCAACTTACCTACACCCATTTAGTCTTTAGTGACAAATATTTTCTGGCTTAAAGACATTGTATCCGTTTTCCTCTTCTAGGTAATGGAGAGCAGTCACACATTGTACCTCGTCACTGAATATGCGCCAAATGGTGAAATATTTGGTAAGTAGCTCGATAGGATTACAAGGAAATTATGCGCCGAAAAATTGGTTAAACTATATTTTTTACATCACTGCTACAAGTCTACCAATAACAGCACAGGCGTAAGCAAAGGCTGACTTGCCAAAAGTTTTGTATAGACTTTATTGTATTTTGTATAGCAAACACATAACTCATGGCTACGCGGCAATAGCGCATCGTTAATTTCGTAAATTGAAATTTTTAAACTTCTTGCCAATAGATTATTAGCAAATCATTGACTAAAGCCGCAGGAATAGACTTATGGATATAATTTTGTTGCAGATCACCTAGTATCTCGCGGGCGTATGCCCGAGGCAGAAGCAGCGCGCGCGTTCGCTCAAATGGTAGCAGCAGTGGGATACTGTCACGCTAGCGGGGTGGTACATCGCGACCTCAAGGCGGAGAATTTACTACTCGACCACCACATGAATATCAAGGTAACGTACAAACACATCTTCTCGATAAAAAGTCAAGTCTTATTCACTGCCAGACTACGCACAACCAGTAGAAATATAAGCATGAAATTTTGCATAGTGATTAGAGGGTAAAAGTTTGTAAAAATTTCCGCTTTGAAGCCCACTATATCCGCGAAAGAAGTAGCATGCACCAGCTAACGTATAAAGCTGTATTTGTAGCTGTATTAGTATTTGGTGGCAGTGGTGGGACTCTATGATACCCGTGACTAAGTTCAACGTTTACGTCTGATTTTTCCGAGGCCGGCAACGCATTGGTGACGCCCCCGGTGTTACTAATGTCAATCCATGGGCGGCGGTGATCACTTACCATCTGAAGACCCGTCTGTTCGTTTGTCTGCTTAAGGCATAAAAAAGTATCTTTCGTAAGGTTATTTGTATATAGTTTAAATATTATTTTATACATGAATACTTTTAATTTTATTTACTAATCTAATAAATCATCTTCTCAGGTGAAGCAGTTCTCTTGTCGAATGGAAGGTCTTTGATTGCTACGTTATGTTGCAGTTGGCGGACTTCGGGTTCAGCAACGAATACACTGCCGGCTCGCCACTGGCCACGTGGTGTGGGTCGCCGCCCTATGCCGCCCCCGAGCTCTTCGAGGGGCGCCAGTATGATGGACCTAAGGCGGACATATGGGTCAGTGTTTAAGTATCATGATATCCTGGTAGTTTTTGTGCTCATTATCGGATGCCTTGATGCTAGTCAGCTAACATTGATTATTAACATTGATTATTATATCATTTCCATAGTTTAAACCCATACATGACGACTCGGAGGCGACATATTCAGATGGGGGTTTAGACCGGCCCCCCACCACAACCGGTTTCCCTCATAGCATAGGACTCCAATTGACTAGCAATGGAAATGTATACGTTTACTTGCGCATTAATACCTCTTAGACACACACATGAATGTTATAATAAGAGGTTGGTAAAAAATTATATTAATTACAATTTTGTTTTAAACGACGAGCAAAAAATGTTTGACGTACATGCAAATCGCTCTGTAATTTTATCGTTTTGATCACAATTGTGAAGTCATTTATTTGTTAATGGTAATGTTGAATTAATGATAAGAAATTATGTAATGTCGGTATTTTACTTGTATACAGTCACTGGGCGTGGTTCTGTACGTGTTGGTGTGCGGTGCGTTACCATTCGACGGTGGAACACTACACGAGCTACGCAACGTGGTGCTCAGCGGGAAGTTCCGAATACCTTACTTCATGTCGCAGGGTGAGTGAAAAAAAGAACCTTAACATTATGACGTTGAGGTTGATTATAAGTAATAACTTCAACATATCCAATGGTTAAAAGTTCGCCAAGTTCCGGTTACCTTGCTTGATGTCGCAGTAAGTTTCGCATCGACAAACGGCATGGTGAGACTCGGATTTTTTTTTATTTGGGAAAGAAATGTACCTTAATGTTATGTTGTTAAGGTTGATGAATGCCTATACACCTCAGCAACTCTACTTGTGTAGCTACGATAAGCTTCATTGAAATTTTAATCTTAAGGTAATTTTCTTTTCGCAGACCTTAACAGCGCAGACCTTAACAGGAGCAGAATATTAATATACCTTTTATTTATTTCGAACAAAAGAGTACATGTTCCACATTTACATATCTGCCGAACGGCTAGCCACTTTGCTAGTAACAAGGTTACTTATGTAGTTTATAATATAGTTTTAAATGTAGTGAAAATCGTTTCCAGATTGCGAGCACCTCATCCGTCACATGTTAGTAGTAGAGCCGGAGAAGCGGCTGTCACTGCGCGGTGTAGCGCGCCACCGCTGGCTGCAAGCGCACCAGCCCGCGCACTATGGTTCGTGTTTATGTTTTACTAGGTGCCCGTTATATACCTTCTTAAGTACTTACCATTCTTAGATCATATTACCCTTTAGGGGATGAATAATATAAAAAATAGTATAACACTTATTTTATTAATTTATTAAATACAATAAGTCCTAAAAGAGTAAATCGGCCGAAATTTATTTTTACTTGTGTGCCTAGTACTCGACATGAAAACACCAAGTTTATTACCAACAACAATATAAACATTTTGACACAATTTCTTTACAACATTTTTATCTACCATTATGATGAATTTATAGTTATCAATTATAAATGTAGTTTGTCGGATAAATGTGAAAACCTATCAAATTTTAATAAACATTAAAAAATCAGGTGGGGCAACTCTCTTATATAATGTTAAATGACCTTTGCATTAGTATTTGTATTTGTCTTATCTGTCATATTTTGCCTCAACTTCAGATAAGAGTATTGCCCTGACTTTTTTTATGTTAATTAAAATTTCACATGTCATCACATTTATCCGACAATATAAAAACAGTTTCAAATTAAAGGGTCTACCCTCATATTGAACGTTGAACGTGTACGCAGACGCGGCGGAGGGAGCGTGCGCGTGCCACGGCGCGGACGTCGCGAGCGGCGCGGGCGAGGCGCACGAGGCTGTACTGGCGCACATGCTGACGCTGCCCGGGTTAACGCATCATCATGTGCAGAGGGTGGGTACATTTACACTATAACACATTAATTAAAAAAATAAATACAAACAAAAAAAAAACAAAAAAAAAAACAAATAGGGGGTCGATTAAAAAAGCGACACTCTGTTAAGTTTGTTAAGGACGATGCTGTCAAACATGTCTAACTTAACGACATCTCTTTTTGTACCTGCGGTTAACTATTAGTACAAAATAGATAACAGTAGTATAATTTTATACAAGCGCGCTCAAGCAACACTAGGCCACCCTTCAGGGATACGTAAAATAAGAAAGAATGTGATCAATACTGAGCGAATCACTCTTAAATTTAGTGTCGGTGAACGGAGTCTGTGTGTATAAATTTATCCTTTTCTTATCTCTGTGTGCAACTACTGCCGGAATCTCGTTGCAGATTTGTAAATCACATTCACACACAGGGTTCAAATTAAACATTTTAAGGAAAAATAAAAAAGAACTGGCCCTCAACCCAAAATTACACTACAATTGAAATGTTCAAGTATTTTCTGAAGTATTATTTATTTACTTAATTTATACACTAACAACATATTCACGCAACATATTCACATCTGTATGTTTCTAGTCAGTGCAAGAGGAGAGGTTCGACCACATATCTGCGATCTATCACCTGTTGATGGATAAGATCCAGCAACGTCGCGCCGATAGGAACACTATTCACAGAGGTATTACTACAATTTTTTTAGTGAAAGTATAACTTGTCGTTGATGTCCATGGTGATCCAATAATATACTACAAAGTTCACAGAATCAATAGATTCATATCTAGACCGACTGATAATAATAATAATTACAGTATATCTTATTTATTTCAGATTCGCTAGACTCCACAACAGGACAGCCTTTGGATCTTACTAGTTGTAAAGTAAGTGTTCAGAATTTTATATTATTGTATCATTAAAACATCTCGAAATTTGATTGCATAAACGATAAATAATACAAATCGACTGTATATATAATAATACACACACACAAATATATTAAGTGACTTAAAATAGAACATGAAAGCCAACAGGCTTTCACTTGTAAATTGTAAGTGCAATGTCTGTCATTAAAATAAGCTGTAAATTTTATAAAAATAAAATAAAACTTTATATAGGCTATAAAGAATAGACTATAAACAAGTGTTTCCATTGTTACAGAGTTCAGACGACGAACAAATGGAGGCAGAGCAAACTAGCGAGTCGTGTCTGCTGACGGTACCGAGCGTGCCGTTACACTATCTGAGCGACCGCGCGGACACACTAGAGACGGTGAGTGACCACTGATGGCTGCTACGATGGTAGATGTATTTGTACCATCAACGGCATTGTACAGTCGGCCTCAGAAGTAGCTTAACATTATAGTACTTTGTAATAATAACTGTTTCGACGGTTTCCTAACAACATCTATGACAAATTCAAGAAATGTATTGTGACAAGGTACTTAAATGGTAAGCTACTTCTGAGGCCGACTGTAGATTTACGGCTGCGTAAATGTATTGTTAAATATAAACTAAATAAACGCTAACACACTCATACCCCCGCAGTAGGTTATTATTACCTGTGTCGCGGGTGGCATGGACGACACATATAACACATCACAATAACACCCATGACCCGAGTACAAATATTTATCTGCCACATAAATATCTGCCCCGGCCGGGAATCGAACCCGGGACCCCTCGCTTCGCAGGCAGGGTCGCTACCAACTAGGCTATAGGGTCGTCAATTGTCATTGTTATTTTGCCTGTTCGCAATTGCGTAGATTTTGCCGCCATGTCTACTTGCGTTGTCATGAAATGTGAATTTAGGAGTGATTCTTATACTACTAAAAGCCCTCACTCGAAAAAATGTTTACACAGGTTACTTTACATTTTTTTTTATCTGTGAACCGATTGAAATAAACCACAGTTAACGCTACTCTTAACTTTACTACAATGAATCAGTATCAATCAACTGTATTACAATCGATTCACCATTATGAGATTAACTGGAACTAACATAGTCAGTTACAGTATTAATATATGTCTATGATGTTGACGCTTCATCATATCGTATCGTATATCGGTCATACCAGTGTAGTTATATGATGATTGTGTCCCCAGTTCGGCGAGGCGGGCGGCGAGACCCCTACGGCAGATGAGCACCCTAACCGCGTGTCCGGCGCGACAGAGACACACGCAACGCGGAGACACACCGTTGGGCCTGGCGACTGCAGACACACACAGGTGAAGCACTAAATAGAGACAACACATGCCTGTGGACACAATGGACATATAATTAATTCCATACTTAATTCTCGATACTACAGTGTGTCGGATAAAGTATATTTATTGAATTTGAATAAAAATTAAAAAAAAGTTAACACTCTTTATCTCAAGTAGGGTAAGTCGGGACAAAATATGACAGATACTTATACACAAATTCCACTGCAAATGTAATATAAAATGTGTCATAATATGCCCCGACTTACTCTATTACACAACAAGTTGCTCTATCTGATTTTTAAGAGGTTATTAAAATTTTATTTATTCGACGCACTATAGTACGTTATAACTGGTTTTCCAGGAAGCTGCGAAGGTATAAACAATTAGAATTTAGTAGTTGTGGCAGTGTGATAACTATTTTTTCATAATTATGATTATTTTATCGTTCGCAGGGCGGTGAGCTTGGTGCGTGTGGCGCTTCGGCCGACCTACGCGCCGCGCCGCTATGCGTCTCCGCTCATTTCAACGTAAGTCTATCAGAATAAGTTGCTTGCATATTATGTGGATTAAATAAAAAATGAATGCAGTAATAAATTAATGATGTTAAATGCTTAAGTAATGGTTGACTGGAAGAGATGTATTAAAAGTAAAACCGCCAGTTACCTCAGTTCCTTTACATACAGCAAACAGTTATATTAATACATAGAACGTAGATATACACACGTCATATATATGACAGAACACTTCGTGTAACAGAATATTATGTTGTTTTCGTATGTCGAAAAAAAAATGAATGGAGTTATAGTTTATTGGTGTTGTATTAGTGATGCTGTATAAGTGATAGTTATGAATCGAAGTGGCCCATTATCTTAGGAGCCGTCAGCGAAGGTGTCGCTCCTGCCCAACACGAACCTCCCGGCGAAGCTACCCGCCGTACAACACCAGCCGCCGCGGAACTTCAGCGTCAAGGATCAGCAACTACTCAAGCCACCGCACGCCATGCTGTCACATGGTATGTACACACACCTACACAAACACAGACCTAGACACGCACGCGCATAAAAAACGCGCTCGCACGCACTCGTTTGATTAACAACATTTTTTTGTGCAAAATGATCTTTTAAAATAATAATAATAAAAATAAGCCCCACACTATACTTGAGTCAAACTCGTATCAGAATACTTGTCAACAAATCGTAAAAATTCCTTTATAGGGTTTTCACAAACTGATTTGTATTTCGTACACCAAATAACTATTAAAGAACGAAATAATCATTATAACGTTTGTGACAACTTCATTATTTTAATATTGACCTATAACAACAACACACTAAGAGAAAACGATGTAAAAACCAACATCTTAAAACAATTTTCGTCATGAATAACTCACGCTCGCACATCCTTAATTTCGTGAAGCGACTTCAAACCTTTGTAGAAACTTATTGTTTTGAGGCCGGCCTACCTATGACTATAAATAGAAATGACTACGAAAACCTCACAGCTATAATGGCGCTTACATGCTTTGCAACTTGGTCGTATTATATTTCGAAATACAGTGAAATCAACTTATCTGTGACTATAAGGAGGGCGCTGCCGGACGCATTGGACCAATCATAGTGCGCATAGTAGTAATTTATGAATGGGATGGCATTAGTTCCAATTTTCGCCACGTCACAAATAAGTTCTTGAGAGATGGCACTGTACAGATTATACAGATATTTCATTCCACTCAATATGCATGAGCATAAAATTATTTATAAGTTAAATTTCATTAAACAAAGCCGAATAACATTTTATATTTATGTTTATGTATTTTAAAACAGTCTATATCGATTTTATACGTAACTATTCCGTGTTATTTTAAACTTTTGCAAAATAAATATTATGTTTAAAAATAAAATAAAATTATAAAGAGTGGAACGGAACGCGACTTGCGAACTCCAGATTTAGTTCAAACGTACTTTATACGACCAAAAGTTTCATGCACCTGTTTGTTTGTGGTTGCTAGGCAACACAGTGCTTATGTAAATTCTGATTCGAATGTGAATATAGTGTAGGATTCAGTGTGTTGTGCGACGGCTGAATTATAATCAGTTTTATTATAATAATAAAAACTCCCAATTAGTTGACGTGTCTTTATCAGTAGGACTTTCACTTTCACAACAACACTATAATACACCAACTCTATTACACATTAAGTACACTATTATATTATAGCAATTAACTATATATTAAACTAGCTGACCTGGCGAACTTCGTATCGCCTAACAAACCTAACAAACTACTAACTAAACGCCTAACAAACTACTAACTTTTTTCTAAACTAAAAGTAGCCTAAGTTACTCCTTGTTACATCAGCTAGCTGCCTGTGAAATTCCCGTCAAAATTGATCCATCCATTTCAGAGATTAGCCGAAACAAACAGACAGACAGACAAAAATTGTAAAAAATGTTGTTTTGTCACATGTACCGTGTACTCGTATACATCCAAATTCACTTAGTAAAAATTGAAATTTTAATATATAGTAATAATTATAATAAAATAGAATGTAATGTGTTTTGAATGAAATTGTATTGTACTAACATAGTTTATAAGTAAATTGTTACAAACTCTATGGGCTAAAACTGCCTGAAATAAATACATTTTATTTATTTTATTTATTTATTTTAAAAAGCGGTTATTTTAATATTACAAACAGACACTTTAATTTTATTTATTTCTATAGGCGTATAGATATGTATTTGTCCGCAGCGTCCTCGTTCGGTCGGCGCGCGTCGGACGGCGGCGCGAACGTGCCGCGCGGCGCCGAGCGCGCGTGCTGTCGGTCGGCGCCTGCGCACCATGTGAGTAGGCTACTTGTTCATTATTATTATGCTCAGGTTAAGGTTTATGGGGACATGTTTGGGTTGTTATTGTCTTTATTATTTTATTTCATTTGTGTGTGTGTTGGGGGAGGGGGCTATAAGTTTCATACTTCCGTATTAATTCCAGAGAAACGAGATAAAACTGACCTGTAGTCATATAGACAACGTGTTATTAATATCTCTTTTCATACAATTAAAAAAAATAATCAGTTTACTTATGTGCGTAATTTTTTACACGCATGTCACAAGTACAACTTCATGTCGACAGTGGATATAAATTGTGATTCATATTAATTTGTAAATAATTTTCATTTGTAAATGCAATAATAAATTGTGATGGTTGCAGGTATCTGACAGTGGCACGCCGACGCGAATTGACGCGAGTGAACCGACAGACGATCGGACGAGCGACGCTGCGTACAACTCCAACCTTTGCAGGTGTGTACGCTCGTTGTACAATACTAACGCTATACACTCACAGCCCCACACTAGGTTTCCCTGTGTCGTGGGTGCCATGGACAACACACAAAGACAAGAATATCGGATATCTCATCATTAAAATTTCCGCCTCGCTGGTAATCGAACCCAGGACCCTTGGCACGGCGATCCGGCATGATAACCATTGCGTCACACGAGTCGTCATGTAGTTTAAGGAATGGTTTCTATAAACTGTCTTTTACTTGATGACGACAAGAGGTCATACTAAACGCAGTATCTGTGTTTGCGTTTCATTAAAGTAATATATTGTTGTATCGACAGGTATATGGTGTCTCGCGGTGGCAAACAGCGCCACTCCACGCCTGAAGACGCCGCAGCCGGTGCGCCTGCGCCACAGGTAATGATAATTATCATTAACTGCCGTTTTCAATATTGTATATATCTATAAATCTCTAGTCGATTTTTTAGGAACGGTCAAAACGTTACATTATAGTTTTAGTTGTTATTATGGACAAATGGATTATCGAAAACTGCCTTAAAGGTAGTAGTTGCAATGAGACGGTTAAAATAATAGTCCACAGCATAGTTTGCAGATTGGTATCTCACATAAATGTGGATATGGAGATGTAATTAAGAAAAAGCATTTAATACAGTATACTATACTTTACCTTTAATTTTTATATATATACAAATTGTAAAATAATAAGAATCCGTATAATTCCCCTAATCAGCCAAGCGCCTCCCCCTCATCAACGGGCAACATGCGCGTGCGCAGAAGCGGTTTGCTCACCGTCACAGAACGACCGCCCGGTGAGTTATATTCAATGTTCTGTTTATAGTTGTTTAATATTATGCTGTCCTGGTACTTAGTGTAGTGCAATGACGAAGGATGGAATGAGTTTTTAACATTAAATTGTGTTAACACGACTACGAGTTGTACTTTATCTGTTTTGCAGATTTTTATTCCATAGGACATTACTGACAACCAAGAACTGATAACGATTGTTTAGTATTTCTTATGTATGAATTCGTGTAAAAACATTTCGTTCTGCAAGACACTACAAACTTGGTTACAGGGTCTAGAAAAGAAGATAAAATAAAGAAAAAATCTCAATCCATCCTCTTTTACGGCTTTTTTAATATTCTATGTACCCATAATCTCTGGTCAAGTTACTTGGTAGGGCTACACTAATATGTGTGGTTAAGTGGCTTACTGAGCATTATGGATTGATAGAATATTGGGAAGCGTTTAGTCCATAGTGTAGATAGTAGATAGGATGTATGTTTGTTGTGCGTTTGAAGTTTAAATTTGTGACGTTGTGTGTGTAGATGTTGTATAGTGGAAGAGCATTTTTACATTACATTGTATGATATCTTAGTTTGTTACGTGTTGTGGTACGATTGTTAAAACTTACGGTTTTAATTAATTATAAAAAGTCAATATATCGCATAAGTTTTTTTTAATGCTCTCATAATCAAATGCCCGTAATTTTTTACTTTATGTTATCTGGGCATACATTGTATATTTTTGAACCAAGAACAGACATTTATTTGTCACATTTTTTTTCAAGGTCAGTCATTTATCCATATTGGTATCACTGATTTATGCACGTCATATTTTTTTAATCTATCTCCATTTAGGAAAGGTGCTTTGAAAAGGAGGTATTAAATTCTGCCTCTGCGCAAATCGAAATACGTAAAATCAAACCGCGACAATGAATACGCAACTGCATATATTATGCTCGAATCAACAAGACTTTCAGCTTAACAAGATATTTTATAATGTGAAAATGCTGTTATAAAAGTTTGATAATGGTGTTCATGGAATTGTAGTTTTGTATCTGATGCAATTTGTGTGTGATGGAAAAAAGGGGCAGTTAAGTCTTAACAATATTAAAAATAACATATGTGTTACACCATTATCAATATACAAAATGTGGATGAATTGATGGAGTTTTATTTTTAATTTTCAAGAAGTTATTTTAGTTTGCGTTGATGAGAAAGAATTGAGTCCATAGGTGACATATCCCAAATAAATGTAGATGTTAAAGAAAAATAGGACAAAAAATAATAAAGAAAAGACAGAATATGAACGAATTTATCACATTAGCAAAGATGGTACCGATTTTCATACCGTACATACATAAATATATAATTTTGGGGTATGTGACATATGGCTTTTCAGATAAAAGGAATATGTTCCATTAAATTATATTTGAATGCTTCTTTTAATTAGAAAAGAAAATGTGATTATCTTTTTTTTCATGACAGTATGTCGTCTAAGCAGCATATTTTACTGCTAGGCATGTACAGTTGGTCCGCTTTAGGGGTGTATACATGGTCTTTAATAAAATAATTATCATGTTTAAATGCCGATTTATTATAATCTTAAATATATGTATATAAATTACGTGTCACGTTGTTTGTCCGCGATGGACTCCTAAACTACTTAACCGATTTTAATCAAATTTGCGCACCGTGTGTAATTTGTACCAACTTGAAAGATAGGATAGACGGAAGGTTTTAATAATAAAAAAAAACTTTTGACACAACGAAGTCTGTTCGGACAGCTAGTATATTATAATTATTAATCAGTAGACTCTTTACGCGCCGAAATTAATTTAATTAGATGGTCCATTACATTAATATACAATTTTCACATTTTCTTTTTTACCATTGTTTTAATTTCTCAAAGTAGTGCATGTATGCCTTGTTTTTGGTTTTTGTTTGGTTTTGTTTGCTAATTATTATTTTTTCTCCCGCAACCTCTAGTTATAAGTCCTGAATTAGTAATGGAAGTGGAGGCACGTATGAAGCGCAATTACCTTCCACCGTCCATGCAGCCAGGCTTCAGTTACTCTCAGAACCCGCCACAGGCTCCCATACAAGGGTCCATCACTGCCGGCACCCCTAACTACACAAACAGACAGAGCAACCCTAAATCTATGAAGCCGTTACTAGAAACTATCCCCCAAGGATCGATTATGGGTGCGAAAGGGTCCATAGTGACTGGTACACCAAGCCAAGTCGTATCCCCCTATACCCCTTCCAGTGTTCAGTTTTCACCCAACCACGGAGCAGTAATGACTCCAAATCAAATGATTCTAAACAGTCCAGGGCAAGGGTCTATTGTTAGTGGAACGCCCATTGGAAACCAGTCGATGATGAGTGCCAACGTTGTTAGTAACCAGGGATCAGCAATGAGCAACCCTATCAATAATCAAGGCTCGATAGTCAGTGGAATGTCAATCAATAATCAAGGATCGATTATGAGTAACAACCCTGTTCCGAACCAAGGGTCAATTGTCAGTGGCATGCCCTTTAACAAACAGGGATCGTTAATGACTGGCAACCCTAATAACCAGGGTTCTATTGTGAGCGGAGTTTCTATGAATAGTCAGGGATCTTTAATGACCAGTAACCCTATTAGTAACCAGGGGTCAATAGTGAGCGGAATGTCTATCGACAATCAAGAGTCGATCATGAGCAGTAACCCTATAAGTAACCAAGGGTCCATAGTCAGTGGAATGTCTATGAATCAGGGATCGATAATGAGTGGGACCCCTGTCACTAGCCGAGGGTCTATGGGAGCGCTAGTGGGTAACCAAGGATCCATTGTGAGTGGAACGCCCTTGAGTATACATAGCAACCAGGGATCAATCGTGACTGGTCGAGCTATCCCTAACTACGACAGTAACAGCTTTAACACAGACTACAACTATTCTAACTTCAGTAACTACACAGCTAATGCGCCTACGAATATTGGAAATTTTGGCTCGATAGGATCCATGTCTTATCAGACTCAGAGTCTGGGGTCGATCATACCCCAGGGTTCCATGGCTCCTCAAGGGTCCATCACTGCGGGGACACCTCTTCAAGGGCAATATGCGAGGCAAAGAAAGTACTCCGGCCCCCAAAGGGTCAAGCTACAAATGCTCGCTACTGTTCAGGAAATGGGTAATTTTTTTGTTTATTCTGGGTGAGGGTAGTTTTATATTTCCAATACGAATACAATGATAATGTGAAGCGTAAGGTCATGATTAACTGGTCAGAATTTTTTTAATGATTTTAAGCCAGGCTTGGAGGAAGAAGGTAAAATTAGGTATCACAATAATTTTTGCACTGGAATTAATTTGCTTGTGAATGGTTTTCTTAGTATGTGCGTGTGTGTATTTCGTAGATTTTTTCTTATGGCTTTCGATATTATTTTGCATATTGTTGTTGGATGATTGACACAAGTCACATTTCATTTAGAAAAATAAAAACATAAACTAATTTAGGTTTTGGAAGTAGCCTTTAACAAGGCAAGACTGGAGTGGAAAATATTTGACTAGCCTGCTCTGGTGCTAATTAAGGCTGAAGATTCAATCATCGAAATTCCGAAGGTTACCGACAACATTAATTAATTAGACATTAATTTTAACACGTTTTTCAAAATGATAAAACGGTAATGAAATTTTGTCACTAGCGGTCATCATTTAGTTTATAAATTTTAAGGGGGGATGTTTACTAAGACATACCTCACTAAAATGATATACCTGGACAAAAACACAATGTTAGATAGTCAATTAGTCCCCATTAATTTCAATACAAAAAAATTGACTATGATAGCTAGCAACGTCACCATTACATCCTGGTGACGTACGTATAGCTCTCTAACATAATTATGACAAATAAAATATATACCTTTCCCTGTGTAAGTATTTTATCTATATTTTGAGCCTCTTTGGGAGCCCAATGCTAATAAAATTAAAGTAGATTTAATCTCAAACAACTATATTGACCTAAACTGTGAGATGTTCTTCGTTAGGTAGAGCATATGTGAATGACATATAAAATTGAATGTTAAGACACAGAGAAACTAAAGTTTAAGCAATTTTTTGCATTGTCTGTTCTATTATGTTGTGGTGCACATAGACATATTCATAACATATTATTGTTTGATACTAGCTCGCGAACACGCCGAGAGATATTCGCCGGTGCGTCGGGCAGAATGCTCCCCGCCGCGCGCTACACATGACATCGCGTCTGCGAGGCAAGAGTACCAACAGCTGCAGGTACGTTTATCATGACACCTCCTTCCATTAGAATAATTCCTCTGATGTTGCTCATACCCATCGGCAGTGATCACTTACCATAAGAAGGCCCGTCTGATTTTTCATCAGCAACAAGTTGGTTGAAAGAGTAGATAGGAATCTTTTTAGGATGTTATTTTTTGTCATAAAGGGCAATCTATAACTTACGTCACACGTTAGGGGGAGGGGGGGGGGGGGGGGGTTTGATATAGAGTGATATTGTGTGACAAGGTGGGAGGTGGTCCTAAATTTCGTGTCACGTCACATTTCAAAATCGAATAATTGATATGTATAGGTATGTGACCAGCTGTGACAAGGAGGGGGGAGCGGTCAACAAGTTACGAAATTTGTGTGACGTAATTTATGGACGGCCCCTAAGGACGGTCTGTAAATACTTCCACGTCGCACTACATTCGGTGTGCGTTGCCCTACAGAGATATTGATTTCTTCGAGGGTTTTTTTTGTTGCAGCGCGGATTGGAGAGGCGCGCTGGTGCGTCCCCACCCGCAGCCTCTGTGTCTGTGCCTGGTAATTATCTTTTATCTATAAGTATAGAAATACTAACCATTCTTAAATGGTCCTTCGAGCCGGATACTCATATGCTTGTGGACTCGGCTGAGTAAGGTATGCCTTAGTTCAGAAGAGGCTGGACGGAAGTCGGAGAAAAATATTAACTGTTTCCTTGCTTTTCAATAAACTTACTTTTCTTTGGTAAGCAATAGAGCCAACAGTATCGGAGCGATAGACCAGTTTTCATTAAAATTAATTACGCTTATACATTCCAAAAAGCACTAAATGAACATAGTAAATAAGGCGGTCTTATAGCTATAATCGCAATTTCAATATAATCGCATTTTCAATTTCAAAATGACTCATACCCCCCAGTAGGATTTTACCTGTGTCGCGGGAAGCATGGACGATACATATAACACATCACAATAACACCCTCGACCCGAGTACAAATTTCTATCTGTTACATAAATATCTGCGAATCGAACCCGGGACCCTTCATTTCGCAGGCAGGGTCACTACCAACTAGGCAGCGGGGTTGAAACTTTCTCAAACAATGTTTAAATTTTATTGTCTTGTTTTTATTAGGGTCTCCTATCCATAGTGGCCTGTCTCCTGCGACTGAACCCGCACCAGACGCGCCCGATTTGCCTGTTAGCCGGGCACTCACACAGGTAACTAGATCATTGAATTTATCAACCCTTTTTAGGGTTCCTTAGTCAATACGTAACCTTTGGCTTAGCTTACAGACTCTTATTACTGAAAAGCTGTTGTGGCATTAATTTGTTTTTATCGTATACTGACAAATTGTAACCAACTAAAACATTGTCAACAGGACGTGGCACTGAAACTAGGCATCAACCTCCACAATTTGTACTCTCCCCACGTCAACATCTCGCAGGAGGTGCTCAAGTCCATCCATTCATACGGCAATTTCGGCCACGTGTCCCCAGCTAGCCCCGGCTCACCTCTCCACCAGATCACCGAGGGGCTCAGCTACCTACACACTGGCTCAATAACGAGAGGAACGCCCCAACCTAGTTCCACGCCTTTAGACCTCAGAAGCAACGTAGAAATGGACACTGGACAGTATCCCCAGCTACATCCAATGGTCCACCCCCAAATCCACATGGTCACTCACAGATCCCTGAACAATTCCCCCATCTCCAACCCAGGGTCTCCTTTAGACATGATCCAGGAAGAAATCGGCAACGGAAGTCACAATGGAGAAGCGAAAATGTTCCCAGAAGTTAGCAGAAGTCAGTTCCCACCATATCCCTCGACTCATCCGCAGATCAGTTTGACTGACTGTCTTGGGTCCGAGATCACCTTAGTCGCGTCCTCGTCCGAAGACAGCGTAGATAGCTTAGAGAACTCTAAGTATCCCCTTCCTCAGTTTGTGATATCCGAACCTTCTGATATGGACGACCGGCCGTCCATAACCAAAGGTATAGGCCGGAAAGTCAGCCAAGAGACTGAACAACCTCCATTAGAATTACCCAAAGATATCGAAGATAAAGACGCAGAGATGCAATCACCTAAAGAAAGTATCGACGAGACTAATAAATACCTATCAGAGGATATTAGATATCCACGGAGAGGAAGTGATAAGTCTCTCGGTTTTAGTGATGACTCGCTAAGTAATGACTCTGCAAATGCATCGCCCAATTGTGAACAGAACGTCCAATCAATATACTCGAACTTAGTGTCCATTAGTTCAGGGTTCAGCGAGAATCGGGGTAGTTTCTCCGAGCACCGAGAATCATTCTCATTCTCTGACCGAGGAAGTTTTTCGGAACGAGGAGATTTTGGCAGATCATCGTTCTCAGAAAGAAGTGATTTTGGGAGGAGTAGTTTTTCAGAACGAGGCGAAACTCCTCGGTCTTCTTTCTCCGCTCAGGGCGTGCTAGGAGAAGTTAAGGAATACTGCGAAGATGTTTATATGTCGCGGGAAAAGCTAGAGAAATGTGAGGAAGAAAGTCCGAGACAAGAAGAGATTGAGAAACTGCAGCGCTCCACGATGGATTTGAGATTGACGGAGGTGTGTAGACCGGAGGAACAAAAGATTCCCATCCTTTTAAGTCCTCAAAAAGTCTCCTGCGTACAGGAGTACTATGAGGTAGCCCTCAGTACCATGTGTTCGCAACTAGATTCTCAGCGAATCGTGGAGCTACTGAAAGAAACTATAAATACGCGGGTGCCTCCTCAGAACATCTTTGTGGAAACTGGCGATCAGTCCGACAAGCAAGACGATACGGAATCCTTAACGGGCTTCCTAAATCTAGAATATTCTGGCGGGATCCAGATTGAACTGGTTGTGTGTGAGAATAAGGCTCAGGAGAAAAAGGGTTTGAAGATGAGACGTATCTCTGGCGATCAACGGGAATACGGCAAGCTGTGTCAACAGCTCATAACCAGTCTTACTGTGTAACATAACATCAGCGTGTTAACTAAGACAGGAGATAGGAAATCGCTGTTCCTAATGCCCAGAGATAGCATTGGTAGTGTCATAGCATACCGTCATACATTTGAAGTCGATCGTGTGACCACGTCTGCAGTGACAACGGAAAATGAGCAAGTGTTGTTAAAATCGTTCAAAATATTAACGATGTGTGTTTGGCTTTAATCTACTTTATAGTCGAAAGCTTGGACGCTCTACCACGCAGGTCCAGTGGTGGCTGGGTTTATGACGCTTCTTGATTTCGACTAGAAGATCTCTTATCGGATTGTGATGTGACTTGGTCTTTAATATTTGTTCTATCTGCTATAGTTGACTTAGAGCTATAAGGTGAGTGTTCCTTCAGTGATAAAGACGTTCGAAGTTTAATGAAACATGCTCAATAATTCCACGCTTTGAGTAAAAATGTTACGGAGTTGTTTTTCTGATGTCCATCACAAATACTGAAATATAGGCATGTACCTATTTTATGATTCCAAAGTATTTCGTGACTTTCGCCTCTAACCGGTAGGTTTAAGGCAGAAATTAGCTTCTTTCCACTTGATTTAGTCTTCTTACTTTCAACGAAAGTTGCGTAAGGCGGTGGCCTTTGATTCCACGCATGTACATTTTAAGCATTTATTTTCCAAAAATATTTCAAGTTATGTTTGAATATAATTTTTTTCCGAAATCCATTCCTGCCATTTCGTGTAAATAATATGTATAATTATATATTTTAAGTGACTGCAATATTGTATGTAACACAGTATAACAGTATTAGTTATCTTTGAAAATTATTCAGATTATACCTTATGCCGAGGCATATAAAACACTATACTGATACTTAGTACAATCAAAATTATTTTACATAGTAGCCGTGAAATGATACCCTAAATCAAACAGAAATTTCTTACACAAAACAACGCTTTAATTTACATTTTTATGTTTAATGTCATAAGTTGTTGCAGCCATGTTAATTATGAATATAATTAATTTAGTTTTCCTATACATGTTACGTAGTGATCAAGGAATATGACATGATATAGAAATTCCTTTATTAATGATAAAGTGTATAGATTGCTACTTAAGTCTGCGTGTCAGTGTCAATTAAAGTTAAAAAGGGTCACATTTGTAAGTGACATCATGTTATATTCCTGTCATGTTAAATATGATGGCATGTTATGTTACATATAATAAATGTTACATACCTATATACTGATGCATATAATTGTGCTGGGTGCGGCCTTCAACATTCTTCAACGCATTTTTTTACTTTATTATATTAATATATGTATAATTTTTTTTTAATGTATATTAAAAAATTACGCCATAAAAAATGACTACATTAGTAGGGTAAGTGAGAAAGCCGCATTCTGTGTCTTGAATTTTGCATATATTTGTATATTATGTTGATAGGAAAACCTTGAAATTATTTATTCCAAAATATATTTGATTTAGGGTCTAATTCCAATATAGATTTAAGATACAGTCTGTAAATAATATTTTTAAGTAATAGGTGCGTTCCGAACGTTATATAGAAACGGCGCGGCTGTGCGGGTGACATATTGGCCTTATGTTTGACAGACCACAGATAAGTGTAAGAGAGAGATATCATAAACTGCTCAAAAGTTGTATGAAAGGGTTTTGCAGCAATATTAACATACAGTGCGTCCGTTATGAAAGATGTAGATATAATGCGTTAGGCGCGCGGCGGAGCGGTGTTCGACCTTGATTCCTATGGCGATACGAATATATCATACCGCTTTTTCAAATAGCACATTCGGCCAAACTATCATACGAATAAATCTTTTCATGGCACGGTTGATATCATTATAATCTGGAAAAAATTAAATGCAGGTAAAGCGCTTTATAAACTTCGCATTTCTTGGATTACAGCTTCGTTGATGATTCATCAAATGTTTGAGGGTAGTTACATAATATGATATTGGTCGAATATGAACTAACTTGATAATTGTGTTCACCGTTATCAGTACTAGTTATAAGGAGAGGCGTTTCGTCTCAATACAAAAGATTTCAATAGGCTCTGAGCAGTTAAAATTAAATTGCCGTTAGACCTTATCCATTGTCTACCTGTGATTATATGTTATTGAACTTATTGAAGCGAAGACCGCCTTTTGTATAGATTATTATATTAGATTAATAGTGTGACAATGAAGAATATTTCTGTCAAAACATAAGAAATAATGGCTGTGTGATAACAGTAAAATTATATTATTATATCCGCTACCGTCGCCGCCGCAGCGTAGGACTGTACCGTTGCCATAAGCAAATCTAGTTAGGAGCCATGTTATCAAATAAAATATCTTGTAAATAATATTTTAATAAACAATTCCAAATTCCATCATGTTACCCTGTTGTTTTATTTACGCCTTTGCTTTACTTTTAGGTATTATTAGTAGAAGTTAACCTATAAACTCGTTGTGAAACAAATGAATTAGATATTATTTAGATAATAATAAAATGGCGTCGTTAACATTTTTTTATGGAAATAGCCGGCAAACGAGCTGACGATCCAACTGATGGTGGCTATCGTTGCCCCTAGACATTGGGGACACCATAGGCATCACTGATGCGTTGTTGGCCGAGAAAGAGAAGAAAAAGAAAGAAGGAATTAGTTCTCAACCGTGACCGACGGTATTACGTGCCCTCCGAAGCACGGAAACGTACAAGAAATTATTTTCCATTAGCGGTCACTTTTCCAACGACCGACCGCGCTAGCAATTATTTATAGAGCGATATCTAAAGGGGAATTAAGAGCTACCTTCACTGCATGTATCTGCATTCAGTGGAATGACAATTCCTTCTCGTGCCCTTGGTGGAACAAGTTGGTGGCACAAAGAGAACGGGGGGGGGGCGCTTAATTTTGTTGATTACAGGGTTGACACAAGCCGCCGGGCTATGCGCGCTTCATGGTAATAATGGTTTTAATGAACTAGGTATACAAATCAATATTATCCTTCCGAAGGGACCTACCACCAGCGAGCTGGAATAACGATTTTTAGTCTAATTTGAACCACCGCTCGATTGTGCGCTAGCGTAGACTTTCAAGAGTATAAATTCAAAAATCGAAACAAACTTGATTAATTTCAAAACTCGAAAGTGTCGGGAGTAAGGCTGCGTATGCCTCGTGTTATAAAACGTTAAGTCACCACATTCTGATGTAACACCATTTTCATGTGATTAATTTGTATAATAAAGAATTTAATTCTACATAATTTAAAAGAACATACTGACGAGAAGCCGTACTCGTGTGTGATATTGACAAAACATTAGAAATCTTTATTTGAAAGTACATTAAAAATGCTCGTATTCTGGTGAGAAACCATATTCATGTCATAAAAAGCATGAAAAAGTAACAAACATCAAAGACAAAATTCATGTAGGTATCACTGATACACTACACAGACACACATACAAACTTTCACATTTATAAAATTAATAGGATCAACTGAACCAAAATCTAAGTGAAACTAAAGCTAAACCGGCTGTTACTTGTCTTGTCTTATTGTGAACATAATTATGCGATTCGCAACGTTGAATAACATAAATAATGTGATATACATTATACTACAGTTCTCTGGCCTGGTTAGCTACTTATTCCTGGAAATTGTATTGTTTTAATGAACTTCTGAATTACCTACTCCAGAGAAATAATTTTGAGGATAATTTTAGATACCTTAGCCACCCTCCTAATCACCCTCGAAAAAATTATTACGAGTTTCTTTAAATATGATTTTATCCTTTTTTAGTTGTGAACCGGTTGAAATAAAACGAACCTTTGAATGTTACCTTAACTTTTAGCACATGGGTACCTACTGTCGCGTCTTTCCTAGCGAGGGACACCTTTGGAGATACCCCTGTATATTGATATAATTATTATTTACCAACGAGTGAATGCTCTCGCTTCGCTTCGGAAAACCTTTCTGTAAGCCCACACTCGATACACATATGGATGGTAGTCTATAAATGGCCATAACTTTTTATTTGGGAACCGACTGAAAGAATCCAAACATTAAATATTAACCCAAGCTTACTAAAATATATCCCTGAAAGCGGCATCTAAATCTACCAAACAAAAATTCTTAAAACTATTTTTTATGGGATCTATTGCGTTACTAAATAGGTGCCCCTAGTAAAAGTTATTTCTTACACATGTTCCATGTACACATTGGTCAGTTACAGTTTTATTACACCTACCTACGTATTGATTATAAAATTAGTTTTATTTTTTGTCAAGTATTATTGTATTATTACTGTTTTATTTTATGTTTTGTAAAATATTAAAGGAATATTGGGGTAGTTACATATAACTCCACTTCTAAAATTTTGTGTCAGTGCAGTATAGTTTGTAAGTACTAAACAATGTTTCCAATATAATAATTTTTTCTCGAGTTTTATTAGACAAATTCAAACAATTATTTATTTAAATCCAGATAGCTATAAGGTAAATAAAACTCGTAAGTTATTTTTCAAGCAGTAGATATTTATTTATTTATTTATTTATTTATTTCTTAGGTAATCTTACTTTTATTTAAGATAATAAATTAAATCACTTAGAACTCTGTCTCTCGCAGTCTCGTCGCAGAAGAACATCACCGCATTACCAGTTACGGAGTTGTTATCCGATGAAAGCTGTAAAATAAGATTATTAATTTAATTTATTGCTACTTTTGTTATATTATTAACTAGCTGACCCGGCGAACTTCGTATCGCCTAACAAACTTTTTTTTCTAAAATAAAAGTAGCCGAAGTTACTCCTTGTCACATCAGTTATCTGCCAGTGAAAGTCCCGTCAAAATCGGTTCAGCCATTTCAGAGATTAGCCGGAACAAACAGACAGACAGACAAAAATTGTGAAAAATGTTGTTTTTGTATATGTACCGTGTATACATCCAAATGCACTTAGTAAAAAGCGGTTATTTTAATATTACAAACAGACACTCCAATTTTATTTATTTGTATAGATGTAGGTATCTATAGATTACACCACAGTAGTACTTGTCAATATCCCTCCAGTATGGACGACGCGTTCGTCGAAGTGTCGGTGTTCCCATTCGATTGTAATGGGTGTCTTCAGGTTAAGTGTTGACTTTTACTAACTTTGTTATCCACGACCGCAACTTACCATCTGACATACTTAAGGTCAATGCATACGTAACGGGATTTTTTCCCGTACGGGACGGGACGTGAAGTTTTGGAAACATCGTTTCATAGAAAATGTATACGATAGTGCATACACAGCGGAGTCCCGTACGGGACGGTAACGGGGCACGCACCTATATTTATGCCCCGTCCCCGTCCCGTGCGGGGTAAAAACACGTTACGTATGCATCGACTTTTGCATTTTTTGAGCGGCAGCACCCTAAATATTTAGGTATGTATGTATGTAACATTACTGATAAAATAAAAAACAAACGAGACGCAAACTAACCCGAACTACTTGTAGTTAATACAAATTTTAACAAGAGTTAACTTCAAATTCAGAAATATTCATGGGGATATTTTTTCAATACTATAACGAACGTGATTTATATCGTCGAGAAGAAAAATGGAAAGGAACTACTAAGCTAATCTTTTAAGTTAATAAAAATTATAATTTGACGACCCTGTAGCCTAGTTGGTAGGAACCCTGCCTACGAAGCGAGGAGTCCTGGGTTCGATTCCCGGCCGGGGCAGATATTTATGTGACAGATAAATATTTGTACTCGGGCCATGAGTGTTATTGTGATGTGTTATAATTTTATTATGTGTCGTCCACGCCACCCGCGACACAGGAAAAAGCCTACTGCGGGGGTGTGTGTTATATGTGTCATCCACGCCACCCGCGACACAGGTAAAAGCTTTTAATTAATTTAAAATTTTCAGTGAAAATTTTTAAATTTTCCTTTTACCTAACAGTAAATGACTTAACTATTACTGTTTTTTGCTGCAAGTTTTCCTCAATAAATACGCACCAGTTCCTGTGACGTTGGCGATCACCGAAGCCAGATCCGCCAGAGCTGACAGGGTGTCCAACTTGTGTTCTATGTGTGCGAGCGCCAGGCTTGCTAGTAGCGAAGTCCCGTTTCCACTGCACACACAAACATGTTAATTGCTGTTAACATAACCACGACGAAAGAATGGTAAAATTGATCCACTCTACTCAAAGGATATCTATCCTTCTCAAAAAATAGAAGAAGAAGAATAGGTATGTAGAGTTTTTAGTGGTTTCTAGAGTAATGAATTGCATGCTTGTACATACCTAGGTATTATTAAGTGTATTTGTTACGCTATTATCAAATACATATCTACAGTCCAAGAAAATACACCATAGTAATAACATAGGACTCTTGTTATAATTATGTATATAACGTCTTACATTATTTTATGTTAGATTCGAACTCAAACACTCACGTATCATTGTTACTATAGGACTATACTATACTGTATAAAATAGGACTCGTAGGTATATTCTAAATACTTACACGTCAAAGAAATCACTAAAGATACCCAGCGGGCCGCTATCCCCCACGCCGCACCACTACGGACCAAAGGAAATCAGATTGAAAAGGTGTAACAAAAATTACACAAGATTTCAAATTGATGCCATTTGCGTAAATTTGTTAACAGAGACAATAATCTAAATTTTACTAACAAAAAATAACAGACTTCAAAGTCTCAAAAACTACTTTTCAGATCTCGTTCAAATTTATGTGGGATGGGACCACATGACAAGAACCTGCTTTCGATTAAAAAAAGAATCATCGAAATCGGTTGGCGTGATATTGAGTTATTCGTCAATTTGTCGCGCACATCTTAACACAAATTTACGACTTATGTGGTTTTCTCATGGATGCCATTGTCAGATCTCAATAAAATTTATGTGGGACCACATGACAGCCACCAGCTTTCGATTAAAAAAACAATCATCAAAATCGGTTCGCCCAGTCCAAAGTTCTGAGGTAACAAACATTAAAAAAAAAATACAGTCGAATTGAGAACCTCCTCCTTTTTTTGAAGTCGGTTAAAAACAGGGTTAGTAAAAATGGAGACGTTAAAACCAGTCTCTTCTAAGTTTAAAACTATTCATTGTAGAACATAACAAAAATATACTTGAGATCCTTACAACAAGCCCTTTCATTTGACATACCACATGATACGGTTTGCAAAACAGAGTAATTTATATACATCCACGATAAAATCACAAAGGATTACTCCAGGTGCGGGTTTTGAAAAATAAGCAATATTCACATTAATTGTATTTTTTTTTTTTTTTTTGGAAAATCTTGAAAAACTGATAAATGTATGTTCCATCAATTTAAGCAAGGAACATTTGTTGCAAATTTGAAGCAAATTGGTTGATGTTTTAGAAATATTCCATACAAATTTTCATCCCGTTTTCCGGGGAAATCTGTTTGCAAAACAGAGTAATTTATATACCTACATCCACGATAAAATCACAAAGGATTACTCCAGGAGCGGGTTTTGAAAAATAAGCAATATTCACATTAATTTGTATATTTTTTTCTTTTTTTTCCAAAATCTTGAAAAACTGATAAATGTATGTTCCATCAATTTAAGCAAGGAACATTTGTTGCAAATTTGAAGCAAATTGGTTGATGTTTTAGAAATATTCCATACAAACTTTCATCCCGTTTTCCGGGGAAATCTTTTAATTTTCCGGGATAAAAAGTATTCTAACCTAATCGAAATTTTTGAAAAATATTCAATGTACAGAAAATTTGCCCTTTGAGTTTTATTATAGTTTAAAAGATATCATTAGATTTGTCTTGATAACCTAAGTGTTTTTATGTAAGTGTTCCCAGGTATATCATGATAGCATTTTTGATAGCAGGCGGTTTTTATTTACATATCTGTAATGAGTATAGTACCGCCCATTGCCACCTGTGACGAACCCTGAATAGAACTGTAGGGGGGACTGTAATCGGTTAGTAAGTCCTGTTAAGGTCTAAAGACTAATCTTTATTGAAGATCCCCACCCCTACCCCTCCGAAAAATAAAATAAAATGCCTACTCCAGCTGCAAATGTACCTGGTCCATCAAGTCCCCTGAATCCTGACACTAACATTAGTTATGTTTATGAATGAATCTAAAACTCACTAGTAACAAAATCAGGGGCACCACGTACGCAGATACCATTGATACCACACGACACGACATTTTGTTCGCGGTTCTGTTGCTGACTGCAATTGAACTGCATCTAGCACACTTTATATAGGAGATTAAATAAAGATGTATTTCTACTATTGTTTCGAGAATACTATATTTGTATGACGCTTTACAAAGAAACGATAGAAATATATAAGTTAGCGCAATGGATAGGTACCTATTTAATAAAACAAGATTAAAATAATATGTACCTACTTGCAATATTGTCTTGGTATGAATTTGAATGATTAAATAAAAATATTTTATTGTCATTGTAACTAATCAGTCAAGATTATGATATATATTATTATGTAAGATGTAAAGTCCCTGCAATTAATAACCGTGAAACAGTGAAAATATTGAAATTATTGTTTGATATAATTATAAATTGTGATTCCACGGGGAAAATGTGTTTGTACGTAAATGTGTCTATTATTCTGTAGACTAATTATTTCTTTGCCTAGAATTTATTATTATAGTCTTACATTATTGACACAAACATAAAGATAACAAAATTCAAAATAAAATTGCAATAGAAGTTACTTTATCCATTTTGTATCGTAAGACAATAAAACGTTATTTATACCTCGACAACAAATACCTCACTGAAAATCATATTTGTATAACAATCAGTACAAAGAAAACTGAAATACCCTTCATTATTCATCATTCAAGTTAAATATGCTAGTAGACGGTGAGTAAATACTAAGTAAATGTAGTGTAGTAGTAACGTTATACCGTAAATACATAAACATTTCATTCATTTAATTATTGTAAGCGTTAAATTTAATAAATCAATGCGAAGACGAATTTGTTTTATCACTAAAGCTATAATTTGTCTCAGTCATCAGTATCATTCTCCTTGACTATTTGTTTGTCTGAATATCTAAGTAATTCAAAATGCAAATCAAAATCATTAGTTTTTGCTTCAGAAAGGTGTTCTATCACGGAGAAAAAAAAAGCGGTGGAAGATGCTCCTCCGCGTATCTTTTAAACTAAGTACAAGAGGCATAGATTATTTCTCTAATTTACTGTTAGAAGGTAACTAAAAACTTTGTTAGAAAGAATTCTAGACTACCTTCCTGGCCCATGTTTAGGGGTTCTTTTGCATTTACGTTTCGAAAAGGAATAATTATAAACAGGCGTCTACTGGTTCACACTATTCACCCAAAGTCGATAGAAGTTTTTGTCATGGTACATTCTATAAACCTTTTATTTCCTAAGGGGCCATCCATAAATTAGGTCACACTAATTTCATGACTTTTAGACCCCTCCCCCATCTTTGTCACAGCTAGTCACATTCGTGAGACCTCCCCCCCTAGTGTGACGTCACATATTATGAAATTTTACACCTAGAAATTATTAAATTAAAAAAGCAGTTCCGAAATTACTTTTATTTCCTTTTTTTAATATTTACCTATACATACCAATTATTCGATTTTGAAATGTGACGTCACGAAAATATGGACCCCCTCCCACCCCTTGTCACACAATGTCACAATACATCGACCCCCCCCCCCCCTAACTATATAACCTGATGCAACACAACTTCGGTCATGATATAAAATTACCAGTCGGGTAAAAAGGAGCGACAGAAACACGGGGAAAAATCGCGTCGTATGTCGTGAGACTGGACCGTCGCGAATTTCCCGCGTTATCTAAATCCGCATGTCGGAGTGTAGGGATGGGGTGTGGAGATCCACGAGGGGGGAGAGGGAACGGCCATCCTTCCCTTCAGTCATTTCAGACTGTTTCCAGTAGTCGCGCGGCTCTAGTAGTTCGTGGTTGTGTTTCGCGAGTGTAAACGCTGACCTCCGGGCTTCGTACCGGTGAGTTTTTTACTTAAAACTTAAGTAAAATCATGTTAATTATACCCTTGTATGTTATAGATGTTTAAACAAGGATAAAATAAGGTTCATTTAATTCATAAAAATCTTTAATTTCGACTTTATCGGCAAATGCGTCCAACGTGTGTTTCGGGTGGGGAATTTGTTTTCGTCTGTAATTCGGATACGTATTTCATTAAGGACATCGCCTGTGTGGTACGGATTAGAACCATTCATTTTCTTGTCGTTTTCGTGTTTTGTTCTTTAAAAACATTTGTTAAAATGAGTCATCTTGAATATACAAAAAAACTTACGATACTCTACATTACGTAGGATGTGTAAGTATTGAAATGTGATTATTGTAATTCTGCTTTGATTTTATGAATAGATACTTAATTTGGAATTTCATATCAGTTAATGCTCTTGTTGTAAATACGGTCAATAAAATTTCGAAGTAGGTAAGCTACGTACCTAGATAAATAATCATTGTTAAAGTTAAAATTTGGGGTTACCACATTCCTTATTGTTGATAGCAGTGACCACTTACCAATTGGTGGCAACTCTGTTTGCCAACTATTAGGTATCTTGAAAAAAAAATACAATATCTTTACTATCTACGTACCTATCGTATGTTTGTATGTCTTTCATTATAATACATTTAATCTTATATACGATACCTATATTACATAAAATACATATGTATATGCATCGTTAAATTGTCCTTACTTAGTAATAATATATTATTATAAAGAGGAAAGATTTGATATAATATGAATAGGCTCCGAAACTACTGAACCGATTTCAAAAATTCTTTCACTGTTGGGAAGCTACACTATCCCCGAGTAACATAGACTATATTATATTTTAAAAAAAATTAGGGATCCGTAATAAAACTCCAATAATGTAACCCAAGGTGTAAAAAAAAAGAAAACCGAAGCAAAGCGAGGGCAGTTACTCGTCTATACTAATATATAAAGAGGAAAGATTTGATTTTTTGTTTGCATTGAATAGGCTCCGAAACTACTGGAACCAGTTTGAAAAATTCTTTCACTGTTGGGAAGCTACACTATCCCCGAGTAACATAGGCTATATTATATTTTCAAAAAAAATAGGGATTCTTCATAAAACTCCAATAATGTAAACCAAGGTGTAAAAAAAATAAGAAAACCGAAGCAAAGCGAGGGCAGTTACTCGTATTTAATATAGCTTTTACCTTGCGAAATTGCTTTCTCTATTGTAGGTACAAGTTCAAAAAATCTATTACGGATAAAATTATAATAAAACCAAAATATCAGGAGAATAATTTTGTATTTCCTTAAATTCAAATGTAAATAATATTTATTATTTGTTTATATTTAAGTTATTATTTATATTTAAGTATTTATTTACTAAGTGTGAATAAGAAAATTAGAAGAGGTAATGTAAGTAGTAGGCATTGAAGTATTATTACTAGCATATAGAACCGACACCGCGAACACAAAGTATGTCCCAATGAATTGGCGCCGATCGACTTCAATTTTAAATGGATTCGTTCGATTTTGAAAGGAGAACGGGGGCTCAATTTTGTAAATAGAACCTCCCGGCGGGACACACATTTGTTCAAGATGTCTGTTCTATCACATTATACTTCAATGGTAGTAGGTACCTATTTAGTTGTACCTAAGACTAGTAGAGTCTCCACTCTACCATATCTTCCACGGAAGATAAGTCTTTAACTTTCTTGGAAATTCTTAGTGCATTTGCATCAGCTTTTTCCATGGAATTTACCGATTAATTTAGTGTCAAACATCATTCTATACGCATCTGTATAACTTTATTACGCGTTATAAATTAGCAATCGGTGTCGTTTATCTAAATTTTATCTAATTTTAAACAATAGATACAATTTATTAATACACAAAATAAAACAACAATAGAAAGAAAAACTTTTATAGCGATTTTATCGCCGCATAGCTCTAAGTTGTTTTGTATGGCGTCTCCTACCAGACAACCCATAAAATGAAAAACAAAAGCAATTATAAAGGGTTGTTAGAGGTTTACAAAATAAGAGGAAAAACAGTATAAATCTTTTTACACAAACATATTTTCACCACAGTAATTAAAAGGAACAACAATAGATTTATGAGTGTTCTACTTCCTACAAATATACTAAGTATAAAAGTGAAAGCCTAGTTTACATAAGGATGAGTTTTACTCTTTAACCGACTTCAAAAAAAGAGGAGGTATTCAACTCGAATGTATATTTTTTTATGTTTGTTACCTCAGAACTTTCGACTGGGTGAACCGAATTTGATGATTCTTTTTTTAATTGAAAGCTGGTGCTTGTCATGTGGTTCCACTTATATTTGAGCTAAATTTGACCAGTACTTTTTTAGTTATACTTATTTTGAAGTCTGTAATGTTTTGTCAATAATTATTAACGCAAATACTTCATTCAGATTTTAATGAAAGGCACACAGGTAGACCATAATTTAAAATAGGATATAGGGTATTTATTACCGGAAAACGCGGGCAAAACCGCGGGAAAAGCGCTAGTTATTTAAATTGTTATCTAGTTGATGCTTCAAGTAAAAAATAATATTGACGTAGGTCGTTTTTTCACTTTATTTAGGTTAACAAACAGTAACAACAAATCTTAAGTAATACATGTAGTTCTAACTTAATATTAGGTTGTGAACCAATACCGTTAACCACAGATTACTCATAATAATTCGCACTCTCAGTGGAAAAGAGGCATAACATGAAAATTGCAATTTTACAGGAGAGCAAAAAAACTGTTAAAATATCAGCAAGTACTCAAACGAGTGTACATTACGATTTCTCGCACAAAACTGTAAACATTAATGATAAAGATTTGAAAAAAATAAAGCATATGCAGCTTTTGTCTCTCTTTCCAATCATATTAATAACTAAAATTCAAATTAACACGACTTATGTTTTTTTTCCACTGAGGGTGAGATATAATAATTTGAAACTGAAGCAATAAATCCAACCAAAAGAAAATTGAACTTTTTTATACATCCTCAGTAACATACATATAAATAAAACGTTAACTGATCGATGATATAAACAAAACCGTTTGAGGTTGATCACAGATGTGTTGTTATTCCTTACAAATACGTGTGTAATACTAAATTACTACTAGTTAAAATCACCATGGAACATTTTCCGTGTATTTTACACAAACCAAAAAGTAATTAAAAACTGTAGCTAACAAACATTTCACAAGTGCTTTGTTAGCACACAAAGTGATAGCGGGAGCCGGGAACACTTGCCCAGCAGACCATCCCGCGGGACCGACGATCGATCCGAAAATCACATTGGACGCGTCTGCAAAACATGCGGGGAATGCAACGTCGACGTGACTCGAATGCATCGGATAAAATGTCTTATAGGACTCACCATCTTTCTTGTCCTTATCCTATCGTTGGATACGCGACGTGTCTTATTCCGATTCGGTCTTTTTTATCTAGCCCGTTAAGGCCACTGTTTATTGGCAAAGATATTCAATGAGAATATTAAATATCAAAACAATAAATTAGTACTTATTGTTTTAATGTATCAATTTTTAACCATTTATTTATTTCTCTATTCTTCAATCTCCAACGATAGTGATTGATGTTGAATATGATTTTCTATAAATGAATGAATGAATAAATTTTATTAATTTGTAATTAATGAATTTTATTTAACTGTACATTGTATATTAGGTTTTAGGTTAATTTGGTGAAACTACTAAACTGAAAATCATGATAATTAACATGATATCCAAAAGTAAATGCTTTTAAATGAAAATGTTTCGGAAAGCTTTGTCATGAGGGCTTTGTCAGGAGAACAAATGGCGAAGGAAACTCCTCAGCAAATCTTTTGAAAATAAATAATTATGTAGGTATATTAATTTGGCTAAGAAATACGAGTTTCATGGTAAACTTACCAACACATGGAATATTTGGGTGAGGCCGCCAAAATGTTTATTTTGATAAAGGAGAGAAAAGTGTTACGTGATTTAACTTACTGTTTACCTACTTTTTATAGCAAATATAATCTTTTAATTGGAGTTCTAACTTACAAAAGTTACTTATACATTGTAGGGCCGTAAATTGAGCGCCTTTTGAGTGATATAAGGCACACACATACACACTCACACACTTACTTAAGTCATTATTGTAATAGATTTAAGGTATTTAAAGGAAGTGGCCAACATGTGCCCCGGAAAGGGTTAAAATACGTTTATTTGTACAGGGGTTTAGTCCTCTGAAAAGACATGTTTTCTATTTATTATAACATAACTAGAATTTTAATTTTCTTCTGAACTCCGCAGTGAGTAGTTATAATAAATTAACAATAATAATAAGTTGTATTGTATATACATAATCTTCTTAAACCTCCATTGCTATCAGTGGAGATTGACAATTGACTGACAGAAATGCGAATGTCTGCTATATTGCCATTTGCCAAATGCCAAAAGAAGATTTTTGAGTTTGATTTCTGCAAAATAATAATTGTGTTTGATTTTTTGCCATGAGGTGCATTAATTGCGCGGTTGATATTCAGCGCATGGCACGTCATTCAATATCTTCGCTAGCAAGAAACCTTCAATCCATATTGGTAGAATGAATCACTGCAGTACAGGTATGGCATTTTCGCATGGGGTGGGCACGTCACCAAGATCACATAAAAGCCCCTGCATAATTTTTAGACTCAATATTAATTACTGCTGATCTTGAATAGAGAACAAGTAGATGGGTACACCAGATAATCAGCCAATGCATCACCTTATTTACCTTGTTTGAAACTATTGTTTTAATTCCTCAATTTTTACATATGTGTACTAAATGTATATAATTAAATACTTAATAATATCAATGTGCAGTTTTATTTATATTGCGTTTGCTTGTGAATATTTCCAGGTAGGTAGGTGACAAGTTAATACGTATATTTTATTTAGTACTGCTGGTACTTTTTTGTATGAATAAAGTCATAATTAAAGTAAAATAAATGAATTATCCAAAAGACAAATAATATTTATTTAATATAAAAAATCTCTCTATAAAACACTTTTCCACGATTACTTATGTTTTGCAGAATGTCAACCTACAAGATCTAAAAGTGCTTGTAAAAGGAGAATCCCGAGTTCTACAGATTTTTATTGATAAAATTATTAAAGTAGATAGTGTAAGCTTTAATGTAAGGTAAAAATAAAATGTGTACATTATACTTCACAAGTGGGGCAATCGCTCATACAGATGTTGGCCACCTCCTTTGTATTCCTTGCTTCTCTGAGATGGGCGTAAATAGCGGCGACACAGTTTAATACTTTTGTTTACGATCATAATATATTGTAAAACTGTTTTTTTTTGTGACAAAATAAATCTTGAAATATTTAAATCTTTAATTTGATGGTATTACCCATTTCTCAGATGTCAAAGTCTTTCAGATATTTTCATAACCAAAACAAAATGCAATTTTTACTGATTTGAATTTAGGTGTACGTGATGGATGCCGAAACAATTTCCTTCACGCAGAAAACTTATGTTCAAACTAGACTAACTAGGTACCATTTCAAAAACTAAATCGCTCACCCAGTAATACAACGGCACATCTACGTTTGTCATATTTTACAGAAACGAATTTCAAAAATTTTATAAAAACGTTTAAAATTAATTTGTGGGTTCTTTTTACGTTTTTTACAGATTGTATGGGTTTGGTTACTAATATAATATAGACATTAATATATATTTACCACATGTAGATTATGCACTTTTAAACACGTATACCATATTATATATATATATGAGTGAAATGTTTGTTGTAAGTCGTGAATGTAAAAACTTTACACATTATATAAAATATTCAAATACTTATTTCTGCGCTGGTCTCATCAGCAGTACGCTGAAATGTAAAATTCATTATTTAATATTATGCTCGAGTACTTGCAAAATCAATTATTAAATTTAATTGTTCGTTATTTCCTTCGTGCGTTTATGACTTTATTCAGTGATAGGTTCATCCATTATTATTATATTCGTTATTCATTCTGGCGTTAGTTTATGCATTAACTTTTTCTCCCTTGTTTTTTTTTAAATTCATTCATACCTAAATTTTACATTCAGTCATTTATTCATACGTTTTCATTAATTCATTCATCTCTGGACTATCTACAGCTACAGACTCATACTGTTACTCAAGCCATTTGGCTTGAAATCTTTGATGTGTGAAATTTTGAAATGATTTAACAAAAGATCCAAATTCACTTTCATTCCAAGTTCCAACACAGTCCTCTGAACTTTCTTCATCCATTGCTATCTATGAAAGTTAATGATGTCTGTTCATTATCTATTTTTGTTGTTGATGTAAAACTTAAATGATAATAAGTTAAACTAGTGCTCTGCCTTCGACTTTGCCCGCATTTTACGGGATAAAAAGACCTACTCATTGAAGTATTATTACTAGCATATAGAACTGACACTGCGAACGCAATGTATGTCCCAATGAATTGGCGCCGATCGGCATCAATTTTCAATGGATTCGTTCGATTTTGAAAGAACGGGGGCTCAATTTTGAAAATAGGACCTCCCGGCGGGACACACATTTTGTTCGAGATGTCTGTTCTATAACATTATACTTCAATGGGCCTACTCAACTTATTTTAAATCATGGTCTACTTGTGTGGTCAAATAGTAAATTTTTTATGTAGTTAAATTGCCATTTACAAAATTAACACTGCTTCTGCGGTGAAAACCATTATACGACAATGGCTGATATTTCGATTCTAAATCGCTTAATCAATCGTTTTGGGGTGACCACTGCGGTGAAATAAATATGTAAGCAGAGTAATAATATCCAATAATTTCTAACTGAAACTTTTGATGCAAAATCAAATTGACAATTTCTATTTATCGTTTTTATAATTATACTGGTAATTTAAAACATAAAAAATATTTGTATAGTAGCATACGTCGGGTATCCACTAGTTATGTATAATTATGTGTATAGTGAGTAACCTATCATAGTAACAAAATTCACGCCCAATTAAGTTTAAAATCCTATATAATTTAGAGTAACATAGAATAATTTAGAATAATAGTTAGCCTATATAATTTAGAATTCTTATTACATACACATTAAATATTAATCACCTCAAACAGTATCAAAGAATTAGAACTATTGGTATCAAGAATAACGAGTCTTCAAATAAAAAGGAATTAAAATATAAATTTTTGATTAAAAAACCGTGTTAGGAAACGGATTGGGCGCACGAACGTCAAAAGCTTTATATGAGAACCAGGGCTATGTTTAATGGTAGCTGTAGTTTGCAGTAAACGACGAAACTTAGACTTAATGAGGTCGGTGGATGAATGATTGCGCTGCAACCAGCATTGCATAATAGATATAATTACTTAATCATATTTTTATCAAATTTCCACCCAAACGTTAAATTAGTTTTAATGAAATGAAATCGCATACATATATAGTACAACGCCAGTAGAAGATTAAAAAAATGACGTGCTTAGGTGTATCAGTGTTACCTATATGAATAAATAATTTTGAATTTTGGACGCTTAAATAATTGTAGGGGATACAAATGGGATAAAATCTATCTTATTTCCCAATCCTGGACATAGTCCATGGTGCAGTTTCATCTGGATTCTCATCTTTTTTCAACCGTTCGCACACCCATCGCAACCCCTAGGATTTTGAGTTGCAAGTAGCTATGACACTCCCAGTTGTCATAACGGTCCACATAGATCCGAGTAACAACCTTTATAAGTATATAGCCATTAACTATCTAGTCCAGTGCGGATACCTCTAAAAACGGTAAAAAGTGGAAGAAAATTATAGTAGAATGAAACCTATTGCAAAAGGAAGAGAATATAACGAAGATTATAGGAAAAATAAATTACGGGCGATCTGAGGGCGGGAAGGGGGGGAGAGGGGGGGTTTAATGGAAAAAAATGGTTTATCTCGATTTCCGGAAAAACTACAAGTCCTATTGAAAAAAGTTGAATGGCAAAGTTGTAGGTAATAAAAAGATCTACAACTTTTGTATTTACACTTTTTTACATAACCTCAAAATTTATGTGAAAAATTCAAAAAACCACGTTTTTGGTTTTTTATTTTTATCTTTTACAAAAAAAAAATTGTTTCACAAAATTGGGCGAAAACTTACCTTTGTATGTCATTGACATACTGTAATTTTTTTGATTCAAAAATATTTTTTTTTTCACCTTATTTTGACCTTCTATCGAAAAAGCACCCTTATTTTCAGTCGAAAAATCTCACGTCAAAAAATCTGATTGTTTAAAAAATTCGGTGGTCTCTTTGTTCGTTGGAATCTCTACTTTCTAATGGTATATAAAAACTATACACTACTATGGTAAATGTTCTCAGAAAATGCAATGAAACGACAACTATTTTCGCAAAAAAAATTCGGATTCCATTGATTGCATATGAGATTGCAAAAATATGCGAAAATAGTTGTCGTTTCATTGCATTTTCTGAGAACATTTACCATGGTATTGTATAGTTTTTTATATACCATTAGAAAGTAGAGATTCCAACGAACAAAAAGACTACAAAATTTAAAAAAAAATCAGATTTTTTGACGTGAGATTTTTCGACTGAAAATAAGGGTGCTTTTTCGATAGAAGGTCAAAATAAGGTGAAAAAAAATATATTTTTGAATCAAAAAAATTACAGTATGTCAAGGACATACAAAGGTAAGTTTTCACCAAATTTTGTGAAACAATTTTTTTTTGTAAAAGATAAAAATAAAAAACCAAAAACGTGGTTTTTTGAATTTTTCACATAAATTTTGAGGTTATGTAAAAAAGTGTAAATACAAAAGTTGTAGATCTTTTTATTACCTACAACTTTGCCATTCAACTTTTTTCAATAGGACTTGTAGTTTTTCCGGAAATCAAGATAAACCATTTTTTTCCATTAAACCCCCCCTCTCCCCCCCTTCCCGACCTCAGATCGCCCGTAATTTATTTTTCCTATAATCTTCGTTATATTCTCTTCCTTTTGCAATAGGTTTCATTCTACTATAATTTTTTTTCGTTTCAAAAATTATTGGCACTGGACTAATCTGCTTAGACCAGATATCGAACCCTCAACATTTTGTCCACCTACCAGGGTTAACTACTAGTTATACCTATACATAGTTATACATATAGTTAATAAGCCCTGTTATTCTTTTTTACTCCCATGCAGACATCTATCACACACACACACACATTCTGTCTCTTTCTCTCACACAAAATAACTTACATGTCACAGTAACACAAGCTACTCTACGAAATAATCGATTTAGCCTTTATTTATTTGTTCACTTATTTCCATATCAGTTAAATCTTGATTACGTCTTATTGAACCTAACATATAAATCGGAATGTAACATGATAATATTGCAGATAGCAACCCTGCAAAGTTGTGTAGCGAGCGAGGGATTTTCAAATCGATCGAGGACCCCCAGGGATGTTGGACGCAAGTGTTATTGTGTTATCCCTGAAATTGTTATTGAAGCTGTTAAGTGTAGTGTTGTGTTTAGTGTTGTGTTAAGGATGAACTTTAAAGCTTTGTAATTTTTATTTTTTTAAATAGTCTATACTAATATATAAAGAGGAAAGATTTAATTTTTTGTTTGCATTGAATAGGCTCGCAAACTACTGAACCGATTTCAAAAATTCTTTCACTGTTGGGAAGCTACACTATCCCCTAGTAACATAGGCTATATATTTTCAAAAAAATTAGGGATCCTTAATAAAACTCCAATAATGTAACCCAAGGTGTAAAAAAATAAGAAAACCGAAGCAAAGCGAGGGTGGTTACTCGTTGACTAATAAACAGACGAGTAAAAAATAAATATCTATTCCTGCTACTGAAATATGAAAACATAACACGAGCTTAGGTCTTATAACCTCTCTTGCCCTAATGCGCTCAATTTCTTCTGCCTTTTCTTTCTTGGTGGGAAATGTATCGCTGGTGCATTTGGTGTAGCTGATGTCTATGAGAGACTTTAAGTAAAAAATATAAGTTAATAAATGTACAGACTAAATAACAGTACAATCTAGGATCAATCCCTATATGGTGGGTGCCATGGACCACATACAAAAAGACGATTTCACATACCCAGACCAAGAACAGAAATTCAAACTTCTGCCTCGCTGGAAGTCGAACCCAGAGGACCATTGGCATTGTAATCCATACGCCATGTAGGTCTCGAACATCAGAAAGACTGATAGCATTTATTAACAACTTGACGTGAGCACATGTCGTGTCGTCTAGATCTAGACCAGACCCTCGGGGAACTAACAAGTGCAATTGCGTTTTCCATTATTAGCTTTTGTGGTTTACTTTTATTATGGAACGAGTATTTCGCTTCGCTTTGGTGAACTCTATTAACCAATTAATGTGGAGTTTATGGCAAAGTTGCAATACTTCAGCAATCTATGTTATATTGAGAAAAAATCCAATAACAGAATTGTAGAATTTTCGTTTGTCTGTCTGTTTGTTTGTATCCGTTTAAGAAACTGCTTAACCCATTGCGATACAGTTTTTACTGCAGTGATGTAAATATTTGTAATTATTTAGTTTTGTTTTACTAATCGGTTCCCTAATAAAAATATAAGTAAGTACCAATTAAAATAATGGAATATAAGGTTTTTGTACGCCGGTACTTAAAAAAGGTTATAAAAGTTAATAAGGCGAAGCGAATATGCGTATTGAGTACCTTTATAATTGTAAACGAATTTTGATGTGTCATTATTACTTAACAAGAGTTATTGTAACTTTAAATTTAAATGAACATTGAATCTACGATATGTTTATTATTAAGCACACGCACGGGGGATCAGAGACCGTTTGTCTATAATGTAAACCGCAACCCTCACTTGAAGCCGATATAAAATATGTTACGCCGCGAACATTTAACTCAACAGCTTTATAAGGGGCCAGTGACATGCGCCCCGGGCCTCGTGATCCCCTGGGTGATTTAAACGTTATTAGCAATTCTGTAGATGTCACATTCGTTAGTATTAGGCGAAAAAAGAGAATTTTTAAACGATATTACGTATGTATGACATGTATGTGCATGTAATGAGTTATTTTAGGTTAAGTTTTCAACTAGTTATTTAAAATTTAATGCACGTTTACCTAAACAGTAGGTAATACAATTATTTCATAGCTCTCGCTAGCTATTTTAGAAAGAATATCAGTTTATGTCTACAATGAACTTCAATGCAAACAAACAATCAAATCTTTCCTCTTTATATAGTATATAGATTACTGAAAAACGTGCAGATAAAAAACGTGCGGAAAACGAGCAGACGAACCCGTGTTCATCGTCATCAGTAACACCATCTAGGCTTCGCCGATGTGTTGCCGGCCAAGAAAGAAAGAAGTCAGTTCCCAAGAGTTTCCGAACCAACTTCTCATATTCGTGGTGCAAGCTGCTGAAGAAGCACGGCAACCTAAAAAGATGATACTTTCTATCCTCATATACGAGCCCTTCAGCTCACAACTCACAACTCACTTGTGCCTCACAAAGATCAGCGTCAATCATCTTAATTTTCGTGGGGATGTGATAATTTTAACGTAAATAAAAATTTTTTTGCTGTTATTAAAATCCGCTCAGAACAAACCAGGAAATCTTAATTCTACAAAGCTTCTTCAAATAATTGTAGGAAATTGTCACTGAATCCAAGTACATAAGACTTACATAGCTGGCTGCATTCAATAGTCGTCTAATCATCCCTCCATCCTCCATTAAGAACTAATCAGGACAAAATTCTCAAGTTAAGCATAGAAATGTAATTACGTTCCCAAGGGGCACAGATTAATGCGTCCAGAGGGCACCCAACACAGGCGCTTATCACAGAGCACGTCGGAAATGTCAATTAAGAATCAGAGGGTGCGCAAATCAAATTTTGTCGGCGGTTTTATTGTTTGGAATATTTATGAATTTATACTGACACTGCCTCACAGTACCCCTCTGCTCTTTGATAATTTGGACTGGCTTGCAAACTTTACTTCCATGAAGATTATTCTCTTCTTTTGTTTTTACTCCTGAATAAAATTCTTAAGTTGAGCTTAGACATGACTGGGTATAGTCTGGTAGTTCTATTAATCAGTCAAACAAAATTTTATTTCAGATAGCCTTTATCCATTCAGACTTCAGTACAAAGTCAGATACAAAATTTACAATACAATATTACGTCAATTCATTATAAATAAAATATTAATAATAATCAAATACAATAATAATAGTTAAATCAAAATATCCATTGAATTAGTAAAAACATTAAAAGAAAATTAAACAAAAATAATTATAGTTATAGTAGCAGTTCAGGGTCTTTGCCTGGGTCCCAAGTTTGAACCCTGTCGGGTAAGACGTGACGGATCTGTTTCTCGGATTTGTTATATTTAGGTAAGTCCACGCCTCCGTCTGACTGTGTGAGCGTTAATTTATTAACCTACGAAGAAGAACAATAAACAATAAGTGGTATGTACCGTTTTTATTGACAGTAAAAAAATAATATATAAATAAATAAAAATCTGGTTTTCAATATGTCATGTAGGTATGTAAGTTAGCCACTAAACCATGTCATGTTATTAAATTAGTATTTGTTTACTTTGCAACAATCCGCGGTTTACATGTATGATGGTATGTACTGTAAGACATACGTGGCAGCTTCCTCCCTCCCACAACGGAAACATGCACTACAATAATTAAAAGTATATACCAACATTTATACCAGCACCAACACGTGTTTCTTTGCAACTAACCATCGTAGAGTCAGCTTACCCTGATGATGCTCCGTTTCGGGGCGAAACACGTGTTGTTGCTGGTTTGTATGTTGGTATATACTTTTAATTATTGTAATGCATGTTTCCGTTGTGGGAGGGAGGGAGGTGACACGCATGTCTTAAAGTATATGCCATCATACATGTTAACCGCGGATTGTTGCAAAGTAGACTAATACTAACTTATACTATTGTCATGTTCGCAAAGGTTATCTGAAATAGCTACTTATCAATAAGATCGTCTTTTAAGTATTATAAATTATATAAATAAATAATTATGCTTTCCTAAGTTAATATGATGTGCAATAAAGTCCAATAAATAAAATAAACTTTTTAATACAGTCTTCACACAACTTTACATCCGTCTACATATAAGCCCGTTCGCGTGTAGTGGAATCATAATGAGTTGTATCAAACAGGGATTGGGTTGAATTGGCCCAGTTTCATACACATTCTGACGATTAAAGGTTCATTAAAGAAAGTATATTATATTAATTCGCCATCTGTGCATTCTGAACGTGTGGATGAAAGAGTTAAAAGGGGCTCTAGAACTGAGGATAATCAAATTGTTGGCATAGCGAAGGGATGCTTGGGAGTGCCCTAAAAATTTGCTTTAAGAGTATAATAAAATTAGATGGAGTGAAAGTATTTCGGGGTCTTGTTCACGTCTGTATCCCGGTTTTATTATAAAGGTTGTAAAATGCTATATTATTCAGTATAATTTATTTCTAATGGTCAAGAAAATGAAGATTCCTCTTCATTTTTATATTTCCGTATACAAAGTTACGGTCTTATATTTTAATAGACATTTCAAATATAATATTTACCCATTAAACTAACAGTAGTAACTAGTGCAGTTTGTAGTTAGTTATCCTGACTGCGGAAAAAGGGGTCCCGGGTTTGATTCTTGGCCGGGATAAACATTAATGTCACATAAATCTGGGGTCGTGGATGTTTTCTGATATCTAATTGTATTGACTATGCTAACTACAATGTGTGCAAGCATTAGTTTATTCAAGCATTGAAAAGCAAATCTTTAACAAATTCTGTTTAATAATAAGCCACGTTTTAATATTATGTTATAATACTACAAAATCTCAACGTTTTAAAATAATTTTATGATGCGATGTCTAGTCGAACGGCCGGTCTGTGGTGAGGGTTATAAATCCCGCAGTTATCGCCGTAAGACCAAAGGATCGCGCGCAACCGACTGTGTACCAGAGATTAGTGGCTAAGGCTTTATATACGTATCTGTTCGCCCCCCGACTCTGTCCGAACACCGTACAAAGACTGTTTATGCTGATTGGATGGTTTCTAATCATAATTGTGGAGTTTTGAACTGAATTTTTTATTTAAATACCCGTCAAATTAGTCTATCAGTCAACTGATTGTAAGTGGTCACCGACCGGACAGCAAAACCGAAGGCATCGATGCTTCAACCAAAAATGAAGAGAGAAGAAAGTTCTGGTTTTCAGTAGTACTATGATTCAGTGAAGAGTGGTGGAGGGGTCATATTTCGTCTGCGTACTGGTCTAAGATGTATTACAAGTATCACAACTTGGTTTCGCCTCAGGATATTGACACAAGTTGCGATTTTATTGTCACGATGTTTGTATATTGATATTATCAAAACACAGATGTATACAAGATTGTCCAAGCGAGACAAGCAACGGTTTAGTGGCCAACCCAAGTATTGACAGTTTTCATGTCATTCGAAGGTTCCGGATTGGTTTGACAGCTTATTGTGAATTCCGAAACACTGAAGTGCTCAAGAAATTTTGCCACTAGCAGCGATATACTGAAGTACCAAACGAGCTTTCAGTAGGTATCAAGTTGCTTATCATGGTGCTTCATTTAGGATTGTCACTAACTGTCGGAGTATGAACGTCTCAGTATTTAACATAGTGCGAAGCGTATGCGTTGATTTAGGATCTCATTTAAGATGTCATTGACCTCTTACCTAAGGGGTAAGAGCGTTGTTTATCAGAATCGGTTGAGTTTGTATTCAAATTCAACCGATTCTGATAAGTTTGCTTGCAGCTGAACAGCTGTGCTTTTGAAGATACGATAAGTCTTCAGACTCCAGTTGTTACCGGTAGATGGCAATAATGGCATAAAGTAAGCAGTTCGGCATCCGGAAGCTTGAGTTCATTGTCCTGCAGCATATCATCAAATTCTTCATGTAGGTTTAGGTTAAGTTTATCTATTAGTTTTCTGAAAAATCGTTCCTGACCAATAGACAGGCAAAGACACGTGATTATTTTAGTGGTGTTTTTCATTTGATGCACGTAACTATAAATCATCTTTGATTTACTTCTAACAATTTTATGTATAATTTTAATCAACCGGGAACAATCAACCCTAATTCAATTGCATAACGCACTCTCTCTAGTGGCTAAGCCCCACTGTACGAAGCCCCATAAATCCTGTACTTATCAGCAAAGACCCAAGACCCAGCGGCCCGAGACACGACAGATTATATTAGGCAGAAGCGAAATTTTGGAGGGGAAATTATTTCAAATAAATCCTTATTTTTCTTGATTCTCATCATGCTACGTGTTACCCATATCAGCCAGAATTATCTACAAAATCATCGATACAAAATGTCCTTAAGGTCCGCATCTCTCTTCCAAAAATTATATGAGTTTAGGAATCCAAAATAGCTCGTAAGAGAAAGACAGTAAAACCACAAGGCTATGACCCCTTACTCTAAATGCAAACTTTTGATGGAAAATACCCAAGTTTATTCTTTATACTACCGTTATTCTGAACCTACTCGCTCCTATGAATGCCTTGATAACAGCGCGCCGGAACCTCGCAAAACACTTCCTTCCTCTATACATATACATGAGAATACTATATCGAGAGAACTTTTCTAACAGTACCCAAAACGTCTCAGCTCAAAAGGAAGTACAAGCAAAAATTGGTCTACCCTCCTTAAGAATAAAGTTCTATTTAGATTCAAAGGATTTTAGTATGGCTTCATTCCAAAGAGTCCTATTTTCTTTGTCTAATACGCAATGTTTAGTCTTATGTTTTTTGACGTAAAGCTTGTATCTCGTTCCTCATTTCAAATTTCTTCGATATGAAAGTGTTGTAATACCTCGAGTTTAAAAAGTCTTGACTACAATTACTTAATAGCTAAGTGAAAACACTCTTTAAGTTCTGAACATAAGGTGGGATTTCATTTGACTAAATCTAAAACCTGTCCACTTCTATAATATCGAAGCGTTCTCGCGGGACGAGTAGTATTTGGTAGTCCTAACTCGTTATCATCTGTGAGCGAAACTCAACCTGACGTAGAAGCGATAGAATTCACATTTAACTGTCGGGTCTGGGAATAGATTTTGGTAGTAGATATATAAATGTAATAGAATTGACGGGAATCGAAACAATATTTTACGGGACGTGTGAGATAACGCCAGAAAGCTGCATTGTTGCGAGTTGCATAGAATTTTACGACATGCCATTATGGCTTTATGGTCCAGATTCGGTTGTCTCTAATTTTATAGGCTCTTGCCAGGTTTAGTTTGGAGTTACAGTGAGAAAATAATTTACGAGATCTTCATGTATCTCGCATGGCATTTCTCGTAAGATATGACGTTTATTGAAATTGAATTTATTGAAAAGTTTCTGTTCTTCGTTTTGCTAAATTCAATTTGAAATTATATTATAAAGGAATATAAATTACTTAAAATATCAAATTGATTTTATTGGCAGCTGGCACACAGTATGCAACTAGTTATAAAAGATGCGTCAATTGCAGCATCTACATTAATAATGGCTATCAAAGAATCTTCATTTTTCTTCGAGTATTAGCTTTCTTTGTTTCGTGTTTTAAATACTTTCAAACATAGACTTAAATATATAGACACGCTGTTCTTAACAAATTTCGTGTCACGCTTTCGTGCCACAGAGTACTCAATCACAGAGTCAATATGCGCCCAGTGTTGCCAACACCCTACTCCGAAAGAGATCATGGATACATTACTATAACTGGACATATACCATGGATATATTACTCTGTCTGGATTACTTTGTAGAGGTACCTGAGGATTAATTACGTCATAACGGAATGACCATTGTGTTCATCCATTCATTGTGCATCTGTAATCCCAGGATATATCATTCAGCTGTGTTAAATTTTTTTTTATAAGTGTTGTGCACTTAAAATAAAAGAAATGTACCGTAATAAATTACATTGTTTCATTTCATTATCACCTTCAACATCCGTTTTCATGACGTAAGGACAATTTTGAAGAAATTATAATAAAATGTGTTAATACAATAATATATTTTTTTACCACCAGAAAAATTATTAGAAAACATTTGGAAAATAGGACATAACACCCCACAATTATGAAGGATAATCTCAATCCGGTCTGCGATTGGTCAAATAGTCATTCCGTTGTGACATCATCTGTCTTCAAGTACCTCGAAGTTATGTATCCAGTTAAAAGTTATAATTATATCCATGGCGACAATCATACGATTTATGCCTTTTTCCAGTTCATCTCGGAGTGACTACTATATATTTTTTTAACATCGTAAGTAAACATTAATAATTTAAATATGTATTTGTATGCATTGTTAGAAAATTATGTACGAGTATAATAGGTTCATGATATAATTATTATAGTTTCATAGATTTATCAATAGATGGCGCACATTATAATTACCTATGTCCCGATATTTCTACATTTATAATTTTGTATGTTATTATGTAAATTTATATTATAACTAGCTGCCCGGACAGACTTCGTTCTATCAAAAAAAAATTGCAATAAAATAATATTGCGACTATACATTGAGATGTAAGCTATCCTATCTTTCAAGTTGGATCAAACTGCACACGGTGTGCAAAGGGCAATGAACCTAGTTGGCATACCTACAAGTCCGCAATTTTGAAAAAACCTCGATTCGGCGGCCAGTGATGTAAAATATGTCAATCGATAGAATAAATGATTATGATCAAAAAGTGTTCAGTGATGAAATGTCGTAAGTGGTATACTTTCTGAGATATTTGAGTTCAAACCCGTAGAAAAATGAAGTAAAAAACTTTGTTTCGGCGGATATTGATAAAACATGTGTCAATCGATAGACTAAGTGATTACGATCAAAAAGTATTCAGTGATAAAATGTCGTAAGTGATATACTTTCTGAGATATTTGAGTTCAAACCCGTAGAAAAATAAAACATTGGTAATTAATTGTCTTTTTTATTTATTAGTGGATCAACACTATAACTATATACATATAAAATATCACAATATCATTAACAAAACTAAATAAATACATATTTATTCATATTTACATATATACATATTATATTATAGATTAAGTACATAAATATTTATAACTACGTATATAACATGTGGTTGAAGACCACGGGCGAGGACATTCTAATTGCTTCAGGTAGTGCTGCCGGACGTGATTCTTGAAGGAACTTTTGGTAGTCTTTTGATGTCTACAAGCAAGGAGTTCCAGAACAGTATTGCAAAGGAATTCCCGAAATAAGCAGTGCTATGGGTTTCCTTTAAATAAACAGGAGAAGACACATTATTCAAAATAGCATAAAATGTTGAGAGAATTCTGAAGTTTCACCTGTGTCTAATTGGTAGCCATTTAAGTTAGGAATCAAACTGGGAAATGTGGTCATACACTTACGTAAGCTGGAGATAGGTATATCGAAGTTTTTTTACTTTATTTTCCTACGGTTTTGAAATCAAATATCTCAGAAAGTATATAACTTACGTCATTGTATCACTTAATACTTTTTGATCGTAATCACTTAGTCTATCGATTGACACATATTTTATCAATATCCGGCGAAACAAAGTTTTTTACTTTATTTTTCTACGGGTTTTAACTCAAATATCTCAGAAAGTATACCACTTACGACATTTCATCACTGTATACTTTTTGATCGTAATCATTTACTCTATCGATTGACACATGTTTCATCACTGGCCGCCGAATCGAGGTTTTTTCAAAATGGCGGACTTATAGGTATGCCAGGTTCCATACAAAAATGTTGGAAGCCCTTTGATTAAAATCGGTTAAGTAGTTTAGGAGTCTATCGCGGACAAACAACGTGACACGTAATTTATATACATATATAAAGATAAGAAGATTTTATTTTAATTTATAGTTTTACTTATTACTTTTCTTTCAATTTCGTTTTGTAGACCGCCATCTAAAACTAATTAAAGTTTTAGTACCTACATTAAATGAATCGTACTATTTTTTTCTGGAGCCATCTTAGGAAATACGACTTTTATTTACCCACCGTACGATCTCTCACTCCGCGACGTCTGGCAACCCTGTTCCGTAGTGATTAAGTACTCTGTGTTCGTTCTGTCAAGTTTGGTTCAAGATGTCGGTATTAAATATTTGACACTAAATAATTTTTAAGACTGTAAATAAAAATATAGTTACTTACCAATTATGATTAAATAAAGTGAAATAAAGTTCAAACGTAAATAACGAGAACGTTTTAACTGTGCTCAATAAAACAATAATACGTTATTAAGTGTTTTTGAACAGTCGGAGTTTTTCTAACGTGACATTTACTTGTGTAGCTTGCTCGCAACAGACTAAACTGAGGTGAACCCAATTGGGTTAACCTCAGGTGAACAAACTGTAAGTACTGAACAGCGTGTCTATATTATTTAGGTCCATGCTTTCAAATGATTCATACGCTCAACGGCACAAACACATTTCGTCACGTACCTACTCAATTCGTCACGAAGTAAGAAATTTTTTCAGTTAGTCACATTCGCGGTTGGTCATATTCTCAGTTTCGCCATCTGTATCCAGTCAATCTAACTAAGAGACAAGTGACCAATGGTTGTTAACTAAAATGTGTTGTTTGCAGATGCATCCCCCCTCGAGATGAGCAGCGCCCGCGCGTCCCCCACATACGTCCTCCCCCGCACGCACCATGCGCGCGCACCTTCTTTACTTCACGTTTCTCTTCGGTAAGTATTGCATGCTTTATTGCGTTAATTGCTATATTATCTGCTTCTCTACATTTCTTTGCTATATTATCCGCTTCTTTTGTTTTTCAGATTTTGTATTTGATTTTGATACTGAATTATTATTATTGTTTGCTATAATATCAGCTTCTTTACTTTCTTCCTTAGATTTTGTATTAAATTTTGATGCAAAATTTACATTATTGTTAAATTTACCGCAAACCGTATCTTGAGCTTAGGTTTCTTTTTTAATCAAGATTGTATGATATGAAAATAAATATATTATGCATTTGATATGGTGCCCGCTTATATTTGATCTCTTTATGATATTATAATATCATCTCTGTAACTCAGTTGCCTGGAAAAAATCGCTTTGAAGAAGTAAGGTCTTCTGTTGTTTTGTGTTTCTTTTGTCAATAAATGTTTTGTGGTGTGTGAACAATGAAGACGTTTTACATTTTGATTATAATACAATCTGTATTATAACTGCCTTTAGTTAAAATGTCTCTTGGCCCCAATACATGACATTATTAATAGTTTGAATTCTTAACACAATATTATAGGTCACTGTAATATTATTCTTTAGGTACATATATTCACTGTAACGATAATAATAGCACAGCGATAGCTGATATTATTTTGTAGGATTTTTGTCACCAGAATACTCTGAATAATATTATGATTGTCCTGTTATGTGAATTGGACGGCATTACTTACATAACGAGGGAGTAATTGGGGACATTAATCTAAATAAGATGAATGGACATTATGCTGCGAATTTCCTCTTTCCTTCTCTTTGGTTGGCTTGCTCATGGAGGATTTAGCCCTTACATTTTAAACCTTACTAGGAATTTAAAATGGCTGGCATCTTCGAAGTAGATAATATTACTTTGCGTGATAACATTATTATTTAATGATACGCGTTTGAAATAAACTTTATCTTCCACATAACAAACCTGACCATATCTCTAGATATCCTGTCAATAAAACAAATCGTGTTCACAGATTTAATCTATTAAACAGGCAATAAACTAACGAAGGCAATAGACAGGAGTTCCTCGGAGGGACATTTGTCACGACAATCGGAACTCATCTGCAATTCAAATCGCTCCGGCGGGATCGCGTGTGACGTCACCATATGCAGGGCTCCTTAGAGTGATAACTAGCGATCGGGAACTTCGATGCATATTTACTTGAAGTAACTTTACTATGAAAATATGGAAGAATTTATTTCTTTCCTCTTTCGAAGCCGGCACCACATTAATTGGCTTTGGTGTTAATAATTATTACATTAAAAGTTACCCCGCCTAAAAAGTTTGTCGTTTTTTAGGGTTCCGAAGTAAAACCGAAGCAAAGCGCCGAGACCCTTAGCACTAGAAAACTGTAATTTGGCATGTATATACACATTCAGATTTAAACTCCAGAATCGTAGAATAAAATATTGCAAAACATTTTTTTTTTCAGGGTACCTCTCCTACAGGTAACGTGAGAATGAATTTTTTATTTTTCGCGTACCCTATAGTGTGGGGTATCATTGAAAAGGTCTTCAAAAATATTATGGGTCTTGTAAATATATTTTTGGAATTAGGGGTCCGTTTGCGAAATATTCATCTTTAAAGTGCTAATTTTGGTTAAAGTACTTATTATAAGTACTATTATTTCTTCTGTGGTTAAAGTCAAGTATCCTCCCCTCTGTTGGCTAAACGGTTGGAGTTGGACAAGTGATTTTTTTTTCAAAATAGGTGAATTAATTTAGAAGGAAAACTATTACGGCTATGTTAGCACCATACGTAGCGCGTGGCCTGACACGCACTTGTCCCCGGTTTTTCATGTTTAACTATAGCGATGAATTGACGTGATTTTTGTGCGGAGATTTTTACTTTTTACCGCTGAAATTATTTTTCTCTTAGGTCATGCGGGTTGGGGGGGTCATCTAGTAAGGTTATTTACAAAATCGTAAACAATTTTAAGAATCCAATTCCATAATATCATAGCTAAAAATTAACTAAAAATAGGTCAATGTGATAGTGTTCTTCTAGTCTATCTTAAGTAGTACAATTATATATAAGAATAAATTTAAAAGTTATGTATAGCAGCTAATGTTAAGGTTGATTTAGGACCATTATTTTTGTTCGGATTCTTTTGAGTCTGAGTACTAAGTACGTGAGCCTGAGGATACTTTATAGATCCAAGGACAAACCTAGGAGTTCCACAAGGGACCATTCTGTCACCATTTGTTTGTAGCAACAATTAAAGCTTTTTAATGGTTCCAAGAGTACACATGCGCATTTATAATGACGCGTCGTAGTTGAGCATGTGTGTCAGTGAATTGTAAATGTTTGCGTGGAAGATAGATGTAGCTCTCAACTAAAATGACGCTTAAATGTATGAGATATGATCTTACATAATAACAAATACAGCTCTTAACGAAACTGAGTTCCAAAAATAACAAAAACTTACTGTTATTGTGCAATGATTTTACTTGGAGATAATTCACATATATGTATGTTTTTAAAGCTTTTTTAAAGCTCATGACATTTTGTAAAACGTCAAAATTAAAGTATATACGTGTTTCCAGCTTTTTTGTAACCAAATAAACCTTGAGAGGTAAACAAGCTAGGCTAATCTGAAGATGCTTACAAATTTCATCAAAAACGGTCCGGCAGTATTGGAGCCAGTAGGCAACACCATACCATAACAATAACGTGTTTGACATTGATATAAAATATATTAGTTAGCGTTATTCAGCCTGAATAAAGAATAATTCCGCAAAGCCCATACCAACGAGTTGGAGTCGGCAGAGTTCGTCAACTCATTACAGAAGTATTTAATTCAGAACTCGCCACTAATGGTTTTCCGTTGTGGCATTGCGAAAATTAGTTACGGCACGGCGTGCTCTGTTACTAACTATGGGGGACGGTATATTATTATGTCGTCGTTGTTAGCGTAAAATTAAATCTAGGCACTATTTTGTAACACTAATTATAGTTATAGTAGTTACGGATAGTTTTCTGACTAGTTTGGACAGATTTCTAAAAATATATGTATATTATATTATTATAACTGCAAAATATTTATAATAATTCATAAGGCTTCAAGCAAATAGGTGTACAAAATTTCACAAGATTTGTATGCATGTTTGTATTTTTGTTTGCCTACCGATTTATCTGAAATTAATTTCTAGTTTTTTAAAGTATGCTGTTGTTTATTTTAAAGCTTTGCAAGCACCAATGGTAATAATAATTAAGCTTCGTAACTGTAAGGCGGAAAATATATCCTTAGAAGTTCCTTGTCGTTTTTCCTCAGATAGATTTGTGGAGATCAAGGCGTGAATTGAATTCTGAAACTTTTCTAAACATACTTTACATTAAATATTTGTCATTTTATCATTATTGTTTACTGTTTCGTCTGTCTAAATCCAAAACTTAGTAATGCTTTGATATTAGTTCCATAGTTTTTGTTAAAAATATTACAATATCTATTACGTACTTACGAATTACTCAGAAAGACCGCTTAAAGAAAATGGAAGCGTGGGTTCCATGAAACTGTAAAGCGATGTTCTTATTGTTCGAATAATACAGTTCAATTATCTCTCAACACAATATACCGAAAAGAAAGAGCTTAAAATAAAAGTAATATATTTCTGTTTCATCACTATTAATTATACAGTATATTTTGTACTTAATTATAATTGTACGTCGTATATCGTTCAGTAAATCAAGTCCATTTCAGTATGATAATAATTAATCGTTAGTAAGGCAATAAATTTCACATTTTTTTTTCGTAACAAAGCGGTTTTATTACACGGTATTTTAATTACTGCTCCTTTGGAATAAGGTTTTAAATGCATTGTAGTTTACTTCGGACACTCCTAGTAAACAGATTTGTTGGAATATTTGTCCAAATGTTCGTCCCGGGCGTCTTGAAGGGCTCTATTTATTTGAAGCTTAACTTTTAATGAAAAACAAACTCATTTACGGCGACAAATAATGATTTAGAATACCAAAATACTTTCGCGAGTTGAGGAAGCTAACAGTTTCGGCTACTATTTATAATATGACTATATAATTATGTATATTGTATAAAGACTTCCTTTTTTTCGTGCATACAACCAAGTTGATATATTTCACACATTCCTTTGAACCGGCTGTCTTTTTACCAAAAGGGTTATTTATTCAAACATCAAAAAGTTTCAGTTTTGTACAGAATTTGAATCCGAGCCCTGAGCTGCCAACAGTGCCAACATCATATTGTATGTTAAGATTATGGCAGAAATACTTAGATGCCATAAACAAATTATAAAGAAACATAAGAAAAAACTGTTCGGCAGACGTATATAAGAAACCGTAGTAAAACGTATTACAACGCAAATTATTTATTATAGGCGATAAATTATTATATTTTTTGGAGTACGTACTTAGTTCATCATCGTGCGTTCATAACAATATATTACGAAGTTTACGCAAAGCTGTAGAGTGTAGAACTGTAAACCAAATTTAAATTTAAATTCACCAAGTATACCGTGCACAATTCCCTGGTGGCATAGTCTATAATCAATATTGTTAACGTTGATGTTAGAAAAAGTATCATATCAGCGAAATTAGATTCGTCTAAGTGATTGCAAACTTCTCAAAAATGTGTGTGGATTAGAAATTGTAAGGTGACGGCCTTGGAAATTTTGGACACATATTATGAGTTCTTTTTAAGTACTTAAAGTCGTCTTTTTTACTGAATAGTCTTGTTTGCCGAGTGATAAGTATGAGACGTTCGATTCCCGAAGCCATTATTTATGTGAAATTAATAAATCTTGTTTTGTTTCTTAGTTACTGCTATGTCCATGAGACAAAAAGTAAAAGCACAAAGAGACACGAAGCTCTTTAAACTAATATTTAAATTTAATTAGTATAATTATAATATCATATAATTATATGATAACTAGTGGGTGCTTGAAGAACAAAGGATACTTAGAAACTCAATCTATTCAAGACAAGTACGTTCCCTCTTCCCCCCACACTGCAATAATTTTAAACAACAAGTAAGTGTGTCGTGTTTCTACTTAGTTTATTGTTGGTGGAGATCATAGCTTCAGTTCGAGCATCGCGCCTCGAGCTGCAGGGCTATTCAGTTTTGTAACTTGACAGCGGATTCCGCGATGAGTGTCAAAATTGAAGTTCGAGTCCGAGATCTTGATATGTGATTCTCGAATCATTTGGTACGCACTTGCGAAGTGAAGGGAGTCTCGAACTCAAACGTCAAACGACTAAAGATGGCCTCGCCTCGGTATGAATAAACGAATGACAATTGGACACGAGCTTCGACGGTGACATAATTCGTATGTCATCCTCTAATCATCTAGTACGGCACTTGCGAAGTGAAGTGATCCTAGAACTCGAACGTCAATTTTGAAACTCCGCTGTCAAGTTACAAAAAATAGCCTTCCAGTTCTTTATGTCTGGTTAACAGCCGACAACTAACAGTAACGGAAATGAAAGGTTAAAGTTTTTTTTATTGAACATAAAAATAGTTTTACTATACGGGTACTCATATTTTGTATACCGATATTTCGACCCAGTTGCATTGATCGTGGTTACTACGTGGTTTCTATGCGCCATAGCAGATCAGCTGTGAGTATCAGCCGTATGTATTATAGTAAAAAGTGTCCAGTCCACGATTAGTAAAGTTTAAAATCTATACAAATAAATAAAATTGGAGTGTCTGTTTGTAATATTAAAATAAGCGCTTTTTACTAAGTTCATTTGGATGTATATACGGTACATATACCAAAACAACATTTTTTACAATTTTTGTCTGTCTGTCTGTTTGTTTCAGCTAATCTCTGAAATGGCTGGACTGATTTTGACGGGACTTTCACTGGCAGATAGCTGATGTAACAAGGAGTAACTTAGGCTACTTTTATTTTAGAAAAAAAAAAAATGTTAGGCGATATGAAGTTCTCCGGGTCAGCTAGTGTAATATAAATGGTTTGTGAAGATGTAAGGATGTTTGGTTCACCATCATGGGCTAACCGCTTGTACGGATTGAGATAAAACTTGATACATAGGGAGACCATGTCCAGACTTAAGGTTTATTTATTTATTTAGTCTTTATTGACCACAATACAGGATTAAGGTACAAATGGCGAGCTTAATGCTTAATGCATTCTCTACCAGTTAACCATTAGGCCAAACAGAAACACACGAAGAGCGGTATTATAAGCAGAAGAAAAAATATAAATATTATTGTAAAAAAGTTTATCTTAGTCATCGGTACATTCCCGTGGTAAGATGTGGAGAAGAGTGCTTTCATTCGTTAAATCTTAAGTAATTCCTCAGGCAGTTTTTTAATATCAAACTACAGTGTTTAGGTGCCATTAGCACGCCTGCTCCCTCCAGTAGGCAGTAATCTGTCATCGTGACATAGTATTCAATCATTCATGTTCGCCGTAAGATTACTAAGATCTAAACTTTGTATACATGAAGGATTCTGATTAATGTTTGCAAGGACCCGAGATTCCTTTTAGCATCTAAAATAGTCACCGTAAAGTCATGAAGCGTGGGATTATGAGCTATAAAATGTGATGCTTAATCTGGGGGCACGGTAGTGCCCCCGCCAAGTCGAGCAAAAAAGCGGCACGGCCGTACCATCCTTTTCTCGAAGCAATTCAGGCCATTTTCGACCCCCTATAACTTCGTTGTGGATAAAGCTAGGAGCTTGAATTTTTAGTAACCAAGCAAGCATTGTATAAACACAGTATATTTCAAATTTCATTTAATTTGAACCAGTAATTTAAGAATTATAACTAGTCAAAGTTTCTTAATTTCGTCACTCACTGACTGACTGACCGATCATCAAAACTCTAAGGCACTTCTAGCAGACATAGAAGCTTCAAATTTGGAACACAATTAGTGTTTAGTATATAGATCAAGGAAAAACTAAAATATTTTGCAATTTCGGTCCAGTTTTCTAGATACATCAACTGCATAAATAACTTTGTAATCCCATATAAATATATAGGATTACAAAGTTACATTTGCAGTTAATGAATTACTGTACCTGTATAACAAAGTAACATTTACAGTGAATGAATCAGTGTACCTGTAAATAATATAATGGAATAATAGGTGTAGATAGGTACCTAGATATAATTATGTTCAAAGGTAACTTACTTAATTTACTGTTTATGTAACTTGTAAAAGGAAAAAAAGTAGAACTATCTACAAAAAGAAATGAGATGCCATCAAAAACAAAACTTGTAAAAAAAACCAAGTCTCGCAACTCAGTTCTTCTACCGTAAAAAGTTGTGAGATCCATGTAATACCAAGTCGGTTATATTATAATTTATTCAGTTCCTACTTAAGGGTCCTTCTGTCTTAAGTTATTACGTAATTAGCTAACCTAACAAGTAACAACATCTTATAGTGACCATATTATCAATATTAAAAATCTTTTACGTTTTAAATAAATAGATTGACTTGGCAATCGCACTAAACAATCAAATTTAATATAATATGTAGGTATTACTTGTGAGATACATTGTGTTTTCATGCGATGGTCAAGTCGATCTATTTATTTAAAACATAAAAGATTTTTAATATTGATAATATGGTCACTATAAGATGTTGTTACTTGTTAGGTTAGCTAATTACGTAATAACTTAAGACAGAAGGACCCTTAAGTAGGAACTGAATAAATTATAATATAACCGACTTGGTATTACATGGATCTCACAACTTTTTACGGTAGAAGAACTGAGTTGCGAGACTTGGTTTTTTTTACAAGTTTTGTTTTTGATGGCATATTAATATACAAAATCCAAAACAGAGAAAATATGTTCGGGATTTGTTTGTCAAAAACTATCAAGATTTTACATAACGAGTAACCGCCCTCGCTTTGCTTCGGTTTTCTTATTTTTTACACCTTGGGTTACATTATTGGAGTTTTATTAAGGGTCCCTAATTTTTTTTTAATATAATATAGCCTATCCCACCTGGGGATAGTGTAGCTTCCCAACAGTGAAAGAATTTTTCAAATCGATTCTGTAATTTCGGAGCCTATTCAATGCAAACAAACAATCAAATCTTTCCTCTTTATAATATTAGTATAGATTACAGAACAGCAGACCGTCTGCTCGTTTGCTAGTCTATTGGATATGAATATAATCAAAAACTTTCCCAAAAATAACTTTCCAAATCGGTAGATAAATGACTTGAAATCTGACGTGGCTTCAACCCATTAATGCCCCACTACTGGGCATGGGTCTCTCCTCTTGAGGAGGCCTAGAGCATACTCCACCACGCTGCTCCAGTGCGAATTGGTGGAGGGGTTAGTGGCCAACACGAGTGTCAGAAGTTCTCATGCCGCCCGAGGGCCTCCGACATGGCTTAACGACTGTTATTTTACGGACAACAATCGGGACCGACGGCTTTACGTGCCCTCCGAAGCACGGAAGCGCTCAAGAAATTTTTGCCACTAGCGGTCACCCATCCAACTACCGACCGCACCCACTGTTGCTTAACTTTGTCGATCGTTTAGGATCGAGGATCTATGAGCGCTTCAATGAAATCTGAGGTAACAAACATTAAATAATACAACCGAGAACCTTCTCCATGCAACATACTAAAACTATGGGGGTTTAAATAGCGCAACCTTCCATCATCACCGACGTCCGACGACGCTGTAGCCTAGTTAGTAGCGACCCTGCCTGCGAAGCGAGGGGACCCGGGTTCGATTCCCGGCCGGGGCAGATATTATGTGACAGATAAATATCTGTGATCGGATCATGGGTGTTATTGATATGTGTCGTCTATGACACCCGCGACATAGGTAATAACCTACTGCGGGGGTATGAGTGTGTTAGCGTTTATTATTATCAACATTAGTCAGAAATAGGTCATTCTGGAGATCAAAGTTATCGACAGACTTTTTTTAACTACCTTTCAAACACAAAGGTTCACAGTGCACTGAAGAGCTCTGGAGTAATTTGTCACTGTGACGTCACTTTCAATTACCCTCTCTCATCATAGCGTCACAGAGTGAGCTCTTGGTCATAAGCGGAGCGATTTTTAATATATTGAACCAATTTGAGGGTTTTTAACGAGCATTGCCCTTGTTACGCAGTCAGGTATATTATAATCAACAATTTTGAATTATTTTCTTTCATTTGTACGTAATAAAAGGAAAAATAAAGAAAATTTATTTCTATCCTTCTTTCTGCTCTATGTTTTCTTGGTCGGCTATGCATCGCTGATGGCAAAAAGGTGGTGGGTTTCCATCGGGTGGCTCATCAGCTCGTATGACGGCTAATTAAAAAAAAAATAATCAATTATGTTTCTTGAAAACATTTTAAAATTATAACCACTTTGATTAATTCAATAACTCTTGTTTATTACCTTGTAGGGTACGTGAGTATTAATTCATTTCATGCATTTGTGTACACAAATGTTTAAATAAATAAAGATTCTGTCTCTGATCCACATAAAAGGTTGTAATAGACATGTTAAATTTAATATTAGATACATGAAAATAATATCCCGTTGTATAAAATAGTTGAAATTGTTCCTCGCCAGCATCATGCATTGCGTAAACAGTTCTCAGCGCCTTTAGCGGCTGAAAATGAAACAATTTTTCATATGAAGTCTGTAAGTTTACACAATTTTACTTAGGTAATCCTCTTTATTCACAAAAGTTGATGGAGAATGGGAATGCTGTTATTCCCAGCTGATGGTAGAGCGTCAGATCATAGAAGAGTGGAAAAGCCGACGCAGGCAAGATATTCTTTGTAGTCCGTGCAATGAATGACGAGGCACAACATGAAATTAACAAACATTAGAAAAATCATAAATCTTTTGTGATTCGACGTTGGTGACGTTTCATGAAAATATTTTTACGTAATTGTCAATTTCACGACTGGATCGTGATCGAGCCATGACATACATACGTAACAAAAAAACTGTCCTATTTCTTGTACAGTATAACCCAGCCTTAAGCTCTTCTTTGGCAGTCTCAAGGAAAATGGGAAACGGGCCCACCGACGCAAATAATAACACCGAGTCGTATTACTGTCGCAACACTGCTGCTAGTCTCCGCTTGGAAAATACTACAATGTTTATTCACATGGCGGTGGATTACTGCTCTTGATAACAGATGGCGCTATAAGTAAGTTAAACATTTAAACCTTCCACTGGATTTTGAGCCTGCAGTCATTCATAAGCAATTTGAGGATTTAAAGTCGACGGGCTCGATTGGTCTCGTTAGATAACATTTCAACCATCTAGGTGGCCTTCGAGTATTATAAGGACGTATCACGTCACTTCGGTTAGTCTTCATCAATCAAGCATTGAAGAACCAGAAGTATGCATTAAAACTCCTCAATTAAAAATAGTCCATGCCCATGTAGGCCACTGGTCAGTTCGATCCAACGTATTGTTTGAGTAACAATACCTGTTTTGTATCTGTTCTATTGTACTTATAGCTATGGATAATGTATTCCCGATAAAGCCTCTTAAGACTCGAGTCTAGAGAGCTAAGTGCGCTTCAATCCGAACTAACTCGGAGTAACTCGTAAGTGTTTATAGCTAACTAAATTACTGACTTAGCAATATGCCTCTTATGCAGCTGAGATGACAATGTAAAGTTTTAGTAAGTACATTAAATTTTGGGCAACATTCTAACATGTTCGAGGGATCTTTTAGGACAATTAAGTCAAACTCAACAACATTATAATGCCGTTATTCAGGCATTATAATGCCGGTATGGACGAGTTTTTTTTTTGCTTTGCTTTACCCCTCTCAGGACAAAAAAAATGTGATTTGCTCTCCCTGGATCAAACCAATCTGATTTGTATCCATACAAAAGATCCGAAGCATTTCGAGTTCTCGCTATAGAAAGGGGTTAATAGAGACGAAATTAGACCCGAATAGCGTCCGTAGTCTCATGTTTGTGAATGCGCCATTTCTAGACAGTAACAAATGAAGCAACTTCCGGCACGCTCAATGCGTCATATCCGGAACGTCTTCCTAATGTGTGCGTAAACTGTCTTCAGTTTAGTTTCACACTGACAGGCTATCCTAGAAGCGTTTTAGAGATTAGGTTTCATTACATTTACTTATTAAGATTTTTATTCTATTTTGGCTGAACATTTGAAAAGCAACGAATCGGCTTATTAATAGATTAATGACAATGACCGTATTCATCGCTTTGTCCTGGACGGAATCGCGTCAGATGTTGATTCCTTGGCCAACAACTGGTGACCTATTTGTTCAGGTCTGTCAAGCTGGCATGGGCAAATTGGCAAAAATCCATATAAAATACAGGAGAATTTGTTGATAATTTGTTGCTAATATGCCGATTTTGTTGCTCGAACCGATCTCTGGAAATCGAAAACCATGCCCAGAACATAAAAATGTAATAAATAAAAATAGACAGAAAAATGTAAATATGTTTAAACACATATTTATTGAGAAATTGATAACATCGGTAAAATTATTATAAAATTAGTAGGTAATTCAAACATTATTTAAGGGCATCAGGGGAAAATACCAGGGGATCTACACAATGTGTATTTATTACTGAAAATGTCCAAACTACACAAAGATGTACCGATATAGTACTGAATAATACAAACTTGTAAATTCCCCATGGTAATTCATTTTTTATCGATTCTTTTTATACTTTCGTTCCGCGGGAAGACATATTATCGGTCATAAAGTAAAGCAATATTATAAAACAAAGTTTCAAATTGTTTCTACAAATATGAACTTAAAAATGAATCTGCAATCTGCACGCTCACAAACAAAATGATTCTTATATGTATGTATATGAGAATCCACCGTCCTCCTACCGTCTTTAACAAAGTGTAGCTGCATAACTGTGTGCGTGTACGTATACAAACGTATGATAATACCCACACATGTATCTCTTTATGATACAATTTGTCAGGGCGAAACGTCACCAACACAAGCGATGTTTTACGACGAGCAATTCCCACCCCGAGTCAACAACGATAAAATCACATGAGTAAGGAAACCACGCAAAGGGAAATATTATCAAATTGTTGAGTTGTGCCTATCAGACACATAGCGTTATTTTTATTAGTTGCAAATTAAGGGTCTTTAATGCATTAGATGTAGCGTACTAGTTAAATTTAATTATTAAATTAATTATCTCAATATTTTTAGAATTAGGTCTAAATTAACCTATTAGTTAGTTGCGTTATCTGATTTTCTCCCAAAAGTCTATAAATTTACAGTGCAGAAATGAATAAGCCTTAATTTTTTTTTCTACAAATCTTCATAAATTTTTATTCTTTCATTTTCATTCTTAATTGCAGGGTCTCTCATATCTGCATGACTTTTTGTATGTAGAATTCAAAACAACATCCAAGAACCGATAAGAAACCTTTTGACTTTTACTTCTTACTCGTACACTATTCTGTTATTGACGCTAAAGGAGAATAAAAAGCTACAGTTTAAAAAGCTACATTTTAGCTCTACTTATGATAAAAAGAAACTACGAAATTGTTTACTAAATAGGATTCGTGTAAAAAAATGGACTGTACGTTTTATATTAAATTTGGTCTCTGCACGTAATCTTCCTCATGTGCCGAACACATTCAGCAAGCCCCGGCGCATTGCAAACAGCTCCGTATAGTTAAATTACACTTGTTTCACTCCAAGCAAGTTACACTCGTCACAGATTTCACTTCAATACTTGATTATTACTTCGTTTTTTTGTTTATTTGAATTGTTCACTCAATTATAATTACTATAAAGATATGCTTGATAGATATGATGGTAGAACAAAAATACCTGTATAACTAAACGATTTTGAATTGATCGTTAACTGCATTTTTTTTATATACTTTGTTTTGGCAAATTAATATTTTATGAATTAAAATTTATTTAATCCGAAATAGAAACCTAAAAATTCGCGTTTGGTGGTATATTACACTAATGGTATATTATAAACTAATAGTATAACTTGAAAGTGTAAAACATATATCAACAGAGGTTATGTACCCCTGGCCCACATATGACCTGGTTATGTGTGTTTCATACCCAGGGAGTCAAACAGAGGAGCTAAACGATGTTATAAAGGCTTCACTTCAATAACTTATCTAATACCATAACCTAGTATAATAATGACTTTCCTCAATAACACTTCTTTTGTGCTAGAATATGCATGTACCTGTATGTACGCTATATCACTGACAGGCGTGTGACTGACAGCTTATAAAAGTAATTCTGTTAAAAGGGATATATTGTAAACTTAATACTAAGAAGTACCTAACACTTCTTAGGAAGTACCTCTCGCTCGCACCCATGACACGGCCCGTGCTTTCAATCCAGCACAACTCCAGCGAATGTTGTGCATCTAGTATCACGCACTTTCATGTCGCTTTTTGGCTGTCGCAACGTGAAAATTTTACTCTCATATTTTTTTACAAACGCCCCATGAGAACTAACTTAACTTAATAACTTTAATAAATCAAATATTATTTTGCAATTTAATAAAAATCTGAATCATAAGACCAACGTACATAAGGCAATGCTACATTTAACGGTTTTTTTATCTTAGTTTTTGTCATAGTTTTGCATACATAATTCAGAAGTAAACTTGCGAAGCATTGAAACTGTTGTAGCAACGAAGTAGAGTAATTGCAGTCTGTCTGTTGAACCATCTGCTCGTACAACGACGCTTCATTTGGAGGGCATCCAAATTGAAAATGTGGGGACAGTGTCGGTAATCTAACTCAACCAGTTTTCAGCGCTCACAGTAAATATCCAAGCTTCGAACTACACTTGTTTGAACTTGGCCCTAGTTTGACATGCTTTAAGCTAGCTTCTCTTCACCTTTATTTATTTATACTTAAAGGTTACAAGGGCGAATTTAATGATTGATTTGGTTTTGAAAATATTAGTATATAGTACGTACACATACAAATTCACAAAGTCACACATACACATACTATTGTTGTTGTTTATGACGAAAACTGATTATCAAAATAATAGATGCTAATGTCGTTTTTTAAAAAAGAGGATAAGAAAAATCTAAGGTTCTTAAAAACATGCTTTCCACATTCAAATACCGTTATATTTATTAAAAAGCAGCTATAGTGTATTTTAAAGCAAATTACATCATTCATTCAAATAAATCGATTCGGATTTCAAATAGACCACGTAATCCACTCAAACCGCGAGTGCGCGCGCTTCATTCATTCGGCTCTTGGATCATTCATTCAAGAGCGAACGATTTCTGCGGACTCATCGCTCTCAACCCATTCGAAACGATCGGTACCTTTTCATTGCTAATGCTATTTTGTTACTAATTCCAAATGAATGAATCTTGAAATAAACTATCAATCATGATTATTTGAAAATATATTCGTGATAACAGCAATTCAAGTCGAAAAAATTGGATGTCATTGACACTTTGAGAATAGTATCAAAACGCTCCGCGTTTTGAGACATGCAATAAACTATTTAATATGGATGTTGTTGTGACATCTTAGATACATTAAAAAAACTAATGTTTAACATTGTTGTAACACAGGTTCTTAGCTTTATTTATAGAAGGATCTTTTGGAAAACGGAACTCTATATTAAAGAAATAAGACAGCTTATAAATTAAGCATCGATAAGCCATTTGTGATCACAACGCAGACTCCTTAATAAGTGATTAGCATTAATTTTGAAATCTGGCAAGCGTGGACGAAGGAAAAACGTTAAGGCGATGATAATTATGAAAATTTCCATTTGAGACTCTTGTATAAACATAAGAAAATCCAGTCGCCATCCGCTAGTATATTTATGCTGAAAACTTTTACAGTAGAGGAAACCTTAAAAACTGTGTGATATTAAGTGTATGGACAAGAAATGTGAAAAAATCAATTGCGTAGGTTTGCAGTTAAAAAAGATATGCCAAGAAGTCTCTTTTGTCGTTTAACCATACCTTTCCGAAACGGTGAAACGAGCAAAAATACCTCCGTGACTTAAGATCTAATGCAAATAGGTGCACAGTAGGTGACTAAGAAATCGCTTACTAATGAAAATAATATGTCGTTTATCGTAATATAACGTCACATCTAGCAAAATAACAGCAAACTAGCAGCATAAGCGAGAATGGCTTGCAACAAGATGCACGACGCAAGATTTCCACTTAAATTATATTATATTTTCAGGAAAATCTTCCCACGTTCCCGCACAGTGTAGCTATTGCAGCGCATCGCTGAAAATATCGTTCGTTTTTCATTTTTCTACGAGCAACCGATGCAGCAATGATATAGTTTAATACTGCTGTGAAGAAAAATTATTAAATATTTATTGTGCAGTCTTCCACGAAACCAACACAGTGCTTGCTATTGGTTACACATTGTATTATAATAAATAATTTTTACAATAATTTAGTTTCGCTGCAACATTTCAAAATCTTCCCGCCAATAGTATGATTTGTGACGTCATCACTATCAGAATGCGATATGATGAGTAAACAGCTTTTTTAACGCTTAACAGCCTTGGACGTCAATTTTTCGGTTTATGAATTATTCAGCTTACAGTTTAAGTCACCGTTGATTAAACCAATTTGTTTTAACTACTATGTCACGCAATTCGGTGAAGGCCATGGCAAACAATATATTTTACTAGCTGCCCGGACAGACTTCGTTCTGTCAAAAGTTTTTTTTTATTAAAACCTTCCATGTGCCTTATGCGAGATGTTAGCTATCCTATATTTCAAGTTGGATCAAACTGCACACGGTGTGCAAATTTGATTAAAATCGGTTAAGTGGTTTAGGAGTCCATCGCGGACAAACAACGTGGATTTCACTTTTTCATCGGTGTTTACGTAACTTAGAACTTAATTTTAACTTGATACCTAGCGTTTTTTTCTTAACTTGAATGTCTTTTCTTCCTTAAATCTATGGTGTTAATAATAATATGTTTAATTTTATTAATCGAGACTTTTTTTCTGAAATTAAATCAATTTAAGTATACTATCATAAGTCTCAGTTCCGTTTTTCTCTGTCGTCTATCAAAAGTAAATATCGCAAGTCTTACTTCAGATGTTTTCTAAACGTTTTTTCTAGGGTATTATGGCATGGGTTTCCTGGCGGTGACAAGCGTTAAATATAGGTGCTGCAGCTCACTGCAGTACTCGTACACCGGGTCTAATAATCAAATCTCCGTGACTGGTAGTTCTGAATAAGTAAACGGCATAAGCTCCGATGATAGCGTAGTGTCGGTTTCTGCGGACACCGGCCACAGACACGCCAGCTCAGCAGTTCGCCATAGATTAGCTGTTCGTACAGAGTAACGCTTTTAATTTATTAATCTGTTTATACCTACCTCTGTGAGGTGAAGGTTTCTACTTCGATCGTGGTAACTTTCGCTTGACGAAACATTAACAGGAATTTTATTAAACGGTTTATTTAACTTACTCTGTTTGTGAGGATCAAATCTTGCAAGTTTTATTATAAGACCACGGACCTGAAAAAAAGACGGACGTAACCTCGTCTAATCGAGAATGAAGCATAGCAATGGCCGCCCGCTTACCATGTCTTCGTAATTTTTGATTCGCGATTGACGCAGTATGGTGTCAATGTGTGGGTGTGTGTACTTGTACGAATAGAGAGTTGGTATTACTATAGGTGCTTCACTGAATTTGTTGTTGGGATTACGTCCGTCTTTTTTTTAGGTCCGTGTATAAGACCTACATTCTCGTATCCTCACGAGTTTAAATTTTTCATTTTGTTTCGGTTCTGATAACAATGAATTTTTATAAGCATTACCTGATACTTTAATTTAATAGTACCTAGATTGGCACTATAAAACCGTGTATTTAGTTTGTTTTTAACAAGCCTTTAATAATTTCTATGCAAATTATAGCCTTTTTATTGGCATGCATTCTTATTAGAAACATTAATAATTTAAACATTCACAACTAATGCTTTAATATCATTGATAATTTCATCATGGGAATGGTAAAAGATAATCAATGCCATGTTGAAGGAAATACAATAAGCAACTTAGTTAAAAAGTAAATTTTACTTATTCGCTTTACCACTTACCATCTCTTTTTAATAAATAAACGCTCATTTACACAAGTTCATGAGCACAGACAAAACAAAACAATTCCATTTCAGACCTTTCGAACAATCTCTGTAAGCCTCAAATCCCTAATCTAATTACATTGAGTGGCGAAATAGATTGCATTTTAGAAGGAGCGCTTATTGTCGGCTCTGTGCTTCACATACTCTATGACAATAGTGGGGAGAGATTCTGTTGATCGCTCGGATTAGCTAAACCCTGCACGTTTCTCAAGGGAATTGAAACCTTGCCAGTACGAAATACGGTTGAAGTCAGCTCGGCTATGAAATTGCATGTATTCTGGATAGGAGATAATAAAATCGAATTTCGTGGATTCAGATTGCAAGAGTGCGGGATTTAGCGCTATGAAGGCTGCGTGTTATATGGGTTTCGAGAAGTGTTGGGGTAAATTATAGTGCGGGAAGACATGTTGGTTTAAATCTTTAACGTCCCTTTATATTTCGCTTAACTATTGTTTTTAGCATTCTATATAATTGAATAAATAAAGCTGCTTTTCTTAGGACGTGCTATCGTAGACGTAAAACGTCCTAAGATTGAAAAATCATGGGTACTTTAGTTGCTGCATTTTTACGATAAAATAATCAAAGTTAAATAAATTTATACTACTTAGGCAATGATATTTAAAAAATATAGATACGTTATACCCTTACAAATAAACCAAAAAATCTGTTCCGAAAAGAGCTACAACACACACATGGTCACTTTTGTTTCACTACACCAATCACATTGGTATAATACACGAAGGCATTTTAACGCTGTATGTCAAATGTCAAGCATTTCTGACAACAACAAAAGCGTGCGTATTGTCTTGTATTGACAGAGCGACTACGAGCAGAACGGTCAATTGCCTGTTTTTACGCTCTTCACCGTCGGCGCGCTAGTGACATATCTATTGTACATACCTCTTTTTTACATTATTATTATTATTGCACTTAGGCATGTAAACAAAACAAAGGGATTATTTATCGACACTAGAAAGGTTATAGAAAGTAGGTAGTTATGAATAGCCCTCTTTCCACTACTGCTGTTTCAGCATTAGCATAGTTAGTTCTAAGAACGTAATGTGAAGGCTCAGCGAATGTGCTCGGCCCACCGGATGAGCCCACCATGGATGTAAAACAAGTATTAAACCAGCCTCCAAATCGGCAATACGTCTTTGTTATTTCAGTCCAAATCCTGAATTTAATTAGTTTAATTTTAGTAATTATAATTGGTTACACGCTCCAAACCAAAAGTGGCGCAGCCGGTAGGATTTTCTCAAGTAAATTCGTGGTTAGCGCATTTTTCCGACGTCAAAATTCGTCAAGAAAAAGTGAATGTCGTCTACGCGAGTAGAGAAAATCCTTCGAACCAAATAAATATTCTTTTGAATCCTGAGTGTGAAATCATCGAGTATGGGAGTCGCAAGCGGTTGGTGAGTAGAACTTTTCGCCAGTCCTTTGTCCTTAAATCCTCCTGTATTTTTCAAATCATATTTTAATTTTAATTGTTATATTTGAGATCGAAACTTGCTCATGTAACATTCTTTTATTTTATAGTCAGATAGGGCTACATGAAATTATAAGGCCTTATCTTATTCTTAGAATTCTATTAATAGAAGCAGACAAAGAGTAAATAAGTGTCAGAGACTCTACATTTTAAGATTGAATATTGTAATTTAATTGAACTAATAAGTATAGAAAATCATTTAAAACTCAATGATTAATATTTTTATAGACTAATATCGTCATTTTTCTTTTGCGATATATTTCGTAATATAATTTTTTTTTACAACTTTTAAAAATTTTGTGTTTTAAGTTGAATTTTTACATTTTTTCTTTTAATGGTGCATAAAACATTATTGTGTTTCGTGATTTTAATTGTGTGTTTTATTGTTTAATATAATGTGTGTGTGTGAAATTTAATAGGATTTTAATTAAAGTGAGTTGCTGCCTCTAATTAGTTTCTACTCTATTAATAATGACTACTACGACAGTCGAACCGGTTCCAAAAGAAATTATTGATTTAATTCCGTTGTTTAATGGTGATAAAAGACAGTTAAACCTTTATTTGCGAAAATGCCAATATTTGAATGATCGGTATAAAGGAAGTGTTGAACAAGATCTCTACGTTTTTAACGTTTTAACGAGTAAACTAAGAGAGGATGCAGCTGCACTTTTATCGGAACGCGATGATATTGTTACGTGGTCCGCGTTAAAACAATTGCTGATTCAACATTTTGGAGATCCGCGTAGTGAAGCGTGTATTAATATAGAATTAGAATCTTTAAAAATTAAATCGGGTGAAAGCTTTTTAGATTTTTGTAACAGAATTCAAGGTGTTCGTTCATTATTAATGTGACTGAAACAATAAGTCAGAAAACTGTAAATCTTCACAATCGCCTAACAAAGATAGAAGAGCTTCTGAAAATAATTGGATTTTCTTAACTTACATCACAGGATTATTTTCGGTGTTCACGAGTAGCTTTCGCACTATCTTTGCAAGGTTAAGTGAAATTGAAACAGCATTAGCCTTAAGCAAAACCTCAATATTACATCAATCAATTGTTAATTCAACAAAACTATTGTATCATCTAAATTTGATTTCTAACCATGGAACTTTAGTGTATCCACCAATTGAAGAAAATTTATTGAAAATTGAGGAAACTATTTGTGTAAAATCTTTTGTAAAAAATAACCAAATAACATTTATAATGGAAGTTCCACTTACCGATAATAAGTCCTATAATTATTTTAAGATATATTCCTTACCTATTTTCCACGAACCTGAAAATAAAACCTTAGCTATAATTCCTAAATATCCTTACCTTCTGGCGAAAGGTCTTAAATACTTACCGCTTATAAAACCCTGTCGTCCATTGTCTACTGGCGATCAGCATCTATGCACTGTAGACAATCAAGCAGTATACTACGAACTTACCTGTGTGGAGCAGCTGATGAAATTCGACCGAGATCATAATTCCTGTGAACAACGAGAAATTCAAATCGAGGAGATCAGGGCTCAGGAAGTCAATGCCGATAGCTGGCTCCTGTATAGTAGAAAACGACCTTAACAAAGCAATGGACAATACCACACAATACCGAGGAAGTGTAGTGAATATGAAAGGAATTAATTTAGATGAAGTGAAATACATGGCCTTTTCATTAAAACATAGTGAAGTGATAGAAAGTGTTTTGAGTAACCAAAAGAACTTTAGCTTCAGTGAAATTTTAGGATACGTCACTTTTACTTTAATAATTTCCAGTTTTATTGTATTTTTGAGTTATATAATTTGGCTAAAATCGCCTAAATGTTTATTGTACTTTTGAGTTATATAATTTGGCTAAAATCGCCTAAAAGTTTATTATTTAAGAAAAATTAACGGAATGATTCTTCACCCGAACCTTCCGATAATTTTCCTCTTAGGGTCGGAGGAGTTATGAATAGCCCTCTTTCCACTACTGCTGTTTCAGCATTAGCATAGTTAGTTCTAAGAACGTAATGTGAAGGCTCAGCGAATGTGCTCGGCCCACCGGATGAGCCCACCATGGATGTAAAACAAGTATTAAACCAGCCTCCAAATCGGCAATACGTCTTTGTTATTTCAGTCCAAATCCTGAATTTAATTAGTTTAATTTTAGTAATTATAATTGGTTACACGCTCCAAACCAAAAGTAGGTAGGTAATTAAATTATTTATTTGCAAATTTACTTCATACCAAAGTTTGTAATACTTTATCCTAATAAGCGACATTCAGTTAATTTTTTTTTATATACTTAAATTTAATTACTTTAATTATTGCCTATGTTCTGGTAAAAAAGTCGCTTTAAAATTTCTGTTCGTTTAATAATAATAACTTTACTTAATTAACTGAAAATATTCAATTTTGTCTTTACCCAACGAGAATGTCGTTAGAAAACATTTTGTACACAGAAATGTTGTTTTAACGACTCAATTAAAGAAAACAAAGACAATACAGCTGTACAAGATTATTTCTGTTTTAAGTGTTTGGGTGCATAGTAGGACAATGAAATGTCCCATGTTGAAACGAATCCTACTGTTTTCATAATCATAAAGGCTATAACACACTTAATAATATCGCTCACCTAGTAATATAATGGCACATCAGAAAAAATGCGAAATTTAGTTTATATGGTATACGTCTTTAAAAGTGCATAATCTACATAGTGGTAAATATGTATTAATGTCTATACTAGTAACCAAACCCACACAATCTGTAAGAAACGTAAAAAGAACCCATAAATTAATTTTAAACATTTTTATATAATTTTTGAAATTCGCTTCTGTAAAATATGACTAACGTAGATGTGCCGTTGTATTACTAGGTGAGCGATATGTAAGGCGAATTTATATTATATAAAACACGGATGTCTTTTATAGACTTCGAAACCATCCAACCGATATGCCTCAAAATGGTTTAATTTGAAAGGCAATAATCCGAAGGTGGTTTGAGACCACTAAAACAATGCATTTAGGAACATTAGGTCCATTGATAAAGTCGATTTTCCACTCTTTTCTCATACCACAAATTGAAGATAATATGTAAAGATGGCGCATCAACGTCAACGTCAACACAAAAACAAGATCTGTCATTCTCATGAGAAAGTTTTTTAGCGTGAATGAAAGCCAATTAAAAAAAAAGAATAGAGATCTAAATAGGTGCCAAGTTCTGAGTAGAAAAGCCTAAAATTTTAGTCACAAGTACATGTAATTCAAGCTTTACATTTGACTTGGCTAGTTTTCATTAGTTAGCAACCAACAAACCAAATTTTAGAAAATTAACATAGGTATTACATCAAACTTACAGACTTAACAATTATAATATAGCCTAGGTAGGTACGTGAAAACTAATCAAGTCAAATGTAGAGCTTGAATTACACGTTCTTGTAACTAAAATTTTAGACTTTTCTACACAGAACTTGGCACCCATTTAGATCTCAATTCTTTTTTTTTATTGGCTCTCATTTCACATTTGTGTTTTTGATGAGATACTTACCTACAGAAAATATTTCAACATTCCGTTTGTAATTTAATTTTATCCAATATTATTATATCATACAATTTAAACAAAAGTACTTACTAGAGAGGTCAAATGTCGGATAATAATCGCCAAAAAAATAAGCTTTTTCAAGCAAATCTTTCTCTCATTTTGCTATAATGGCTTCTCATTAGACTTCTGGGTGAAAAAATGAGGTCAAATAAAAATAATTAATTATAACCTGCTTTATAATAATAATAATAATAATAATAATTTATTTATTGCATAAAAGTACAAAAAAGTTTTTACAGGACACGTAGTTCCCACACTAGGATACCCTGTGTTGTGGGTAACTAGACTCTTCCGGAATGTTACATAATTATAATCACTATTTTTAATTATAATACATTGTCACTGGTATAATACATTTCACTGGTAATATTAAAACTTGTCCCTGCAAAGAATTAAATATAGGTAGTTTAAGCTATGATTGCGTGATACACCTGTTTGTACACCTGCGTGATACGCGTACCCATTTTAAGTTGATAAAATAAGGCGGGTGAGTTACACAGAAATCGGTAGTAAGGTAGGATGTGATTGTATTATGGTATTATGTAATATATTGTTATATTCATATATGCAAATGTGTGTTTTATCTATATATAATGTATGAATTTAAGTATTTGTGTAATGTATGTTTGTAGTGTATGTATTTAAGTATTTCTGTATATGAAGTAGTAACTTATTTATGTTTAAGAGAAAATAAGTAAAAAATTTACAGATATTTTTTTAGTAAGTTTTCAGTTTCTGAGTAATTTAGACCTTGAAGCCAACCGATTTTTTTTTTTTTGACTTTATATCTTGTGTCATAGATTAAATTGAGCAATTTATGTGTTTTGTTGTAAAGGTGCGGACCAAAGAAAATATAGCTTTTACGTGAAAAATATTTTTTAATAGTAGGCAAACTCCAAGAGTGACAACGATATGTTTTACATGTAGATTTAAGCGTTTGGGCGGCTGTCTTATGGAATCTAAGAACAGTGGCAAGAATAAAGAGCTGCCTAACTCTAAGGACATCACAGTCTTTATAAAGTAAATCAGTGGGGTATCTGAAAGGTTTGTTATAGGCAGTTTTAAGTAAACTTCGTTGGCATATTTCAAGTTTCAGCAGATGGGTACTGCTTGCAGTGCCCCATACAATTATGCAGTAGCGTAGAATAGATTCGCACAAACTAATGTAAACGAGTCTTATTATTTTAGGGTCAGCGACTGCTCTCAGTCTTTTAAAAATGTACTGTAGTTTACGCATCCGGATACATAGTGAGTTAATATGGTCAACCCAATTTATTTTTTCGTCCACAATTATTCCCAAGTATTTTACTTTGTTTGATTGATTAATATTAGAACAATTACAATCTTGAAAAGAGTCCTGACATGTATGATACTTTAGTGATAATGGTTCTGGCGGTGCAGAATGTTGAGAGATCCTAAAGCACAGAAATTTTGCTTTTGTGACATTTTGGGATAACAAATTATTTTGTAGCCAAAGTGAAACGCGCCTTAGACCTTCCTCAGCAATTGTTTTTACTTCATCCCAGTCTCTTCCGTGAAAAACAATAGCTGTGTCATCAGCAAAAGTTATTATCCTACCATGATAGAGATCAAGCTGGCATAAATCGTTTATGAAAAGTAGGAAAAGTGTCGGTCCGAGAACACTTCCCTGGGGAACTCCATAGTAAATAGTTTTGGTGTTGCTCAGAACTTCTGGGTTTTTGACACTAATCCTCTGTTGTCTGTCAGACAAGTATGAACAGAACCAATTGAGGGCAGTACCACGCACTCCAAGGAGCTCCAACTTCTTTAACAGTATAGGTCGAGAAACAGCATCAAAAGCTTTTGCTAAATCTAAGAATGCGCCGATGCATTTATGGCCTCTGTCAAGGTTCTCTGTAACCTGTGTAGCTAAACAAGCGACAGCATCTTCCGTGGATCTGTTAGAACGAAAACCAAACTGGTTCTCGGCCAGAATTTGATTTCTCTCTATAAAGGACAGCAGTCTTTTGTTAACGATCTTTTCGAGAATTTTCGAGAGTGCACTAAGAAGAGAAATAGGCCGGTAGTTATTAGGATCCATAGGGTCTCCACCTTTATGAATTGGACACACATGTGCCAGTTTAAGTATATTTGGTACAATACCTTGCGTCAAACTCAAATTACAGAGATGGGCGATTGGAGTAGAAAGTATATTACTATATTTTTTTAGAAATTCATTATTTATATTCGAAGGGCCAGAAGCTGATTTAGTTTTTAAGTTATGAATTATCTTTTCAATTTCAGCGCTGTCAGTTGGAGTTAAGAAAAATGAGTTTAAAGGGGATTTCGGTACTGATATTTTATTAGCTAGCTCTTGTTTTGTAGTACTGAGATCAGATAGAATTTTAGTAGCTAAATTTTTGCCAATTTCTGAGAAGAAGGTATTTATTATATTCGCTGAACCTATTGGATCTTCTGATTTATGGATGAATTCACAGTCTTTGGTTTTACTAGTCTTATCCAAACAAATACTTTTTATTGAATCCCAAAGTTTTTTAGTATCATCCTTGTTGTCTATCAATTGTTTTCTATCGTAGTTATTTTTAGTGTTGTCAAGTAAATTATTAAAGTTGTTTCTGTAATTTTTATATGTGGTTTGTAAGTCTATGTCATTATTCATTGTCATTATTCGAAGGATAAGAGTGCTCGAATTACCATCATAACAAAAAACAGTCTTAGAGTCCAACGATCCTTTCAGAATTCTTACTAAACAAATAAACTTGTAGACTTTAAAGATATTTGCAAATGGGTTATTTTATTCAAATAAAATAAAAATTTCAGAGCGATCGGTCCAATTTCAGAGCGAATCGCAAAAACGCTCCGTCGTAACAACATCTTCGTTGCATTCAGAACAAACAATTCTTTGCAATCTATAACAAACTGTAAAGATAAAAGAGGTAGACATGAACAATCAGGTGTCTACAAGATTGTTTGTCCTGATTGTAATGGCGTGTACGTGGGTCAAACTGGTAGAAATTTTGACACACGTTACCGGGAACATATGGCCGCATATAGGAATGGTCACGCGGATAAATCTAACTTTGCTAAACATTTAATAGAATCAGGTCACAGTTTAACTAGTAACCATACATACAATATATTACATAAATCGGAAAAGGGTTTTAAATTAAATATACTAGAGCAGTTAGAAATAATAAAACATAATAATAACCCAAGTTTTACACTGCTGAATGAACAAATTAATGTATCCAACTCGCCATTACTGAGGATTTCCAACAGTAATAATCACCAGATTACGTCAGACCCGGTTTCTGCCGGCGTGAATCACTAATTATCAATAACGTCATTAGATAACCAGTGGGCGAGTAGGGTATAAATACGCCACGCTCAGTGAACGATGTTCACTTTGCGAATAACCATCGTAGAGTCAACTTACCCTGATGATGCTCCGTTTCGGGGCGAAACACGTGTTGGTGCTGGTATGTATGTTGGTATATACTTTTAATTATTGTAGTGCATGTTTCCATTGTGGGAGGGAGGGAGGTGCCACGCATGTCTTAAAGTATATACCATCATACATGTTATCCGCGGATTGTTGCAAAGTAAACTAATACTAACTTAATAACAATGGATTTCCGCAAAGTAACGCCTGATACTATTAACTATAAAAATATAAGGCAAGGCTCAAACCTCGGACTTCAAATGAAAAGATTTCAAACTAAAATTTCCACGAATGGGAAATTTTAAGCGTCAGCATAAGAGGGCTTATCTTTGCCTATTAATTCTGTTGGAGTAATTCAGGTAATACAATTTACCATAGACCAATGTCCACTATACATTGCTGCGTCACATAGCACAATAAGCTGCAGAACACGCTATAATCCATCAGTGTAAGCCGATCCGTACATAATCGCTTGTAATCCAGGCTTTGCACGTTATTAATAGAGGCACGTCACTGACCCTAATTTTGTATGGAAAGGATTAAGTTGTTGACTCGTAGTAGAACGCTAAACTCACGTTTGGGATTATATAGAATAATGTAACGACACCTTTACTGCGAAAACTATCATATAGGTTAAAGGTTATTTTCATATATTCATACTTAGATTCTCTGTGTCGCAATACAATATACTTATAAAATTATGCTAAGATATTTCATGCAACTAAACTGAAATTACATTTTGACTATGGAGCCCTAAAAGACACTGCTGCACCGCCTTGAATTTGAGTGCACACACTAACTATGCTACTTTCGTATCAGTTCTAATGATGTTTAAATATAGATACGTTATGCCCTTACAAATCAACCGAAAAATTTGTTCCGAAACACACACACGTTTATCATTTGTTTCCCTACACCAATCACTAATTGGTAAATTATGTAAAAGGGATGGCAATACTAAAACTATCATAGTGGTTTGTTACCTCTGAACTTTCGACTGGGTGAAAAGATTTTGATGATTCTTTTTAGGGTTCCGTAGCCGAATGGCAAAAAACGGAACCCTTATGGATTCGTCATGTCTGTCTGTCTGTCTGTCTGTCTGTCTGTCTGTCTGTCTGTCTGTCCGTCCGTATGTCACAGCCACTTTTTTCCGAAACTATAAGAGCTATACTGTTGAAACTTGGTAAGTAGATGTATTCTGTGAACCGTATCAAGATTTTCACACAAAAATAGAAAAAAGACAGTAAATTTTGGGGGTTCCCCATACTTTGAACTGAAACTCAAAAATATTTTTTTCATCAAACCCATTCGTGTGGGGTATCTATGGATAGGTCTTTAAAAATGATATTGAGGTTTCTAATATCATTTTTTTCTAAACTGAATAGTTTGCGCGAGAGACACTTCCAAAGTGGTAAAATGTGTGTCCCCCCCCCTGTAACTTCTAAAATAAGAGAATGATAAAACTAAAAAAAATATATGATGTACATTACCATGAAAACTTCCAACGAAAATTGGTTTGAATGAGATCTAGTAAGTAGTTTTTTTTAATACGTCATAAATCGTAAATCGCAAAAAACATTGATCAAAGTTACAACGAACTACAAGAACTTTTATATTATGTTACTTGCTGCTACGGAACCCTTCATGGGCGAGTCCGACTCGCACTTGGCCGCTTTTTTTATGACTATGAGTAATCGAAAGCTTTTTTAATCGAAAGTTGGTACTTGTCATGGGGTCCCACTTAAAGAGCTAGATCTGACGAGTGGTTTTTAAGTTATTTTGAAGTCGGTTATTTTTTTCTTGGTAAAATTCAGATTATTGTTACGAATGTTTTATCTACCTTATTACGAGTTCCAGATCATGACTACCTGAATGCCAAATTGCATCAAAATCCATCTAGTAATTTTTTCGTGAAATAGTAACAAACATCCACATCTATCCTCAGATTTTCACATTGTAAATATTAGTAAGATCTAAAATTTTCATTTTAGTCTTCTATATAATGTAATTGTGACCAATTTGAAATGAGAAAACGTGTCGTCAATGTCCTGTCACCGATATCCATGACCATTTCCAGTGACCACTTACATAACCTTAATTGACCATCGGGTGGTTCGGAGAAACGAGGGTTGTGTCGTTTTTTTACAATAAAATTTATATACATACATATGTAAATCTACAGTAGAAAAGAGCACTTTAAAAAGAACGCGAATCACACAGTAATTAGAATTGCAACAATATAAAAATTTTATTGCACAAACACTGCATTGGAATTGAAAAGTCTTCATACTTCTTTCATTTCATTTTTTGTGGCATTTGATTTCGCTTCAGTTTTAATTATAAAATTGTTTCGTTATGTAGCTGTATTGAAATTGTCTTTATTCACTTTTAATTATTTTTCTGTGCTTTTGTTATTGGTTTGTTGTTATTTGTTCAACTTTTTAATGTAATGATTGGGTTTTGTTTTACCTTTTGTTTCATGCGATGTTGATAACTTGAAAATAGGAGGTTTTTTTATCTCGAATACCAATATGCGTGTAATTTACACATTGTTTCTCCTCGTAGGTGAATTCAATAAAGAATAAATAAAATCATAAATATCTGTCGTAAGACGTTGATTGCTAAATCTTGAATAAAAATAAATAGTATTTATTTAATATAGTAATCTAAATTTTTTAACAAAAAATAACAGACTTCAAAGTTACTCTAAAACCACTTGTCAGATCTCGTTAAAATTTATGTGGGATTAAGTGACAAGCACCTGCTTTCGATTAAAAAAAGAATCATCGAAATCGATTGGCGTGATATTGAGTTATTCGTACATTTGTCGCGATTACTTAATACAAATTTAAGACTTTTATGGTTTTATCATGGATGCCATTGTCAGATCTCAATAAAATTTATATGGGACCACATGACAGCCACCAGCTTTCGATTAAAAAAGAATCATCAAAATCGGTTCGCCCAGTCCAAAGTTCTGAGGTAACGAACTTAAAAAAAATACAGTCAAATTGAGAACCTCCTCCTTTTTAGGGTTCCGTAGCCGAATGGCAAAAAACGGAACCCTTATGGATTCGTCATGTCTGTCTGTCTGTCTGTCTGTCTGTCTGTCTGTCTGTCTGTCTGTCTGTCTGTCTGTCTGTCTGTCTGTCTGTCTGTCCGTCCGTATGTCACAGCCACTTTTTTCCGAAACTATAAGAGCTATACTGTTGAAACTTGGTGAGTAGATGTATTCTGTGAACCGCATTAAGATTTTCACACAAAAATAGAAAAAAAACAATAAATTTTGGGGGTTCCCCATACTTACAACTGAAACTCAAAAATGTTTTTTTCATCAAACCCATACGTGTGGGGTATCTATGGATAGGTCTTTAAAAATGATATTGAGGTTTCTAATATCATTTTTTTCTAAACTGAATAGTTTGCGCGAGAGACACTTCCAAAGTGGTAAAATGTGTGTCCCCCCCCCCTGTAACTTCTAAAATAAGAGAATGATAAAACTAAAAAAAATATATGATGTACATTACCATGAAAACTTCCAACGAAAATTGGTTTGAATGAGATATAGTAAGTAGTTTTTTTTTAATACGTCATAAATCGTAAACCGCAAAAAACATTGATCAAAGTTACAACGAACTACAAGAACTTTTATATTATGTTACTTGCTGCTACGGAACCCTTCATGGGCGAGCCCGACTCGCACTTGGCCACTTTTTTTTGAAGTCGGTTAAAACATATACCATTTTATATAACCCTTCAATGGATTTATTAATCCAACATTTCAATCTATACAATACTAGCTGCCCGGACAGACTTCGTTCTGTCAAAAGTTTTTTTTTATTAAAACCTTCCGTGTGCTTTAAGGGAGATGTAAGCTATTCTATCTTTCAAGTTGGATCAAACTGCACACGGTGTGCGAATTTGATTAAAATCCGTTAAGTAGTTTAGGAGTCCATCGCGGACAAACAACGTAACACGTAATTTATGTACTTATATTAAGATTATAACTCAAAGGGCAAATTTTTTGTACATGGTATATTTTTTATAAATTTCCATTAGGGGTCATTACAATAACGTGTTAGAGCACAAAAAAATATATATTTTTTAATTATTGCCTGTCTGTTTGTCTGTCCGGGCATCACGTCAAAACTCAAAACCCTTAAAACGGATTTCGATGAAAATTCGTAAATTTGTTACTTATAATCTGGGTCATATTTTAAAAAACTTTATCCCGGAAAATTAAAAGCTTTCAAGGGAAAACAGGATGAAAGTTTGTATGGAATATCATACATACAATACATCTACCGATTTGCTTCAAATTTGCAACAAACTTTTCTGGCTTAAATTGATGGAATACTTATTTTTCAGTTTTTCAAAAATTTGCATGAAAAAGAAAAAACGAATTTATGTTATTCACATTGCTTATTTTTCAAAACCCGCTTTCGGAGAATTGTATTGTGATTCTATAGTAGGTTTCAGTATGTAATTAAATTTTATTTTAATTTAAGTATTCTTTATTGTACACCACGTAAAGTAGTACATAATTAAAAGCATAATTATATAACAGTGGTAACAAAAGGCGGTCTTATCGCTCAGGTAGCGATCTCTTCCAGACAACCTTTTGGTAGACGACATCAGTTATGTACATTCCTAAATATAAGTGCTTTAATGTAAATTCATCTTTTTAAAATTTTGTTATTTATGAGATACAAATAATAATTTCCGCGTGCGAAGCTACGGGCAACAGCTAGTAACACAATAAAATCCGATGACCTCTTATCCTAGATGTTTGACATTTAATTACGACCAATCTCTGGACCTGTCATCAAATTCCGTTTACTCCAATATTCCGATTCGTGAACCAAATCCGCGTGTCCAATTAAAAACTTTTCGGTCCTCTCGTCAGCCGGTTGGCCCGCCGTCATCTCAGCGAGATGTCATCCACAACAACCAATTTACTGTACGTACTTTTATCTCGGATTCAACGCCTTTTTGATTGACATAATCCATATAAGTCAAAATGTATTGCACTATGTTTAAGAACTATGTTTAAACTGTTTTTTTTTATTTGACCAGCTAAATTAAAAAGCTGACGATCCATCTGATAGTTACGTAAGTAGCCATCTTCACCTATTTGATCAAATTGTGCTTCCATAATTTACTTACAAGAAATTTTCAAGACCGCAAGTCCTCGTCCTAGGACTGGTTCTTCGAGAAATTGTAGCCTAAATTAAGTCAATCAAAATTATTATTAGGAAATTTATTCTGGTGAAGCATATTATTATTCAACGCCGTGTCTAATTCATCAATAGCCTCCCCATCTGGCTCACCACAAGCCGCGGGTAAATGGAGGCGTTATTTTTTAGCGTTAATGTATTCAAGGCATGAGGTTATCGTGGCTTTCCCCCGACTCTCATCAATATTAACAATATTTTCATTTGGAAAACTTTTTCGTCGAAATTTCTGTTTCTTGAGAACTTCGTTTGTTGTTACTGTTTCGTCTGGAATCGTATTTTATAATATGATTTTATATATGTAGGAAAATCTTGCTACTTTTTGGTATATTAGCTCTTAACAGTTACATTCAATTCCCGGAGCAGTTATTTAAATGAGAGATAGGTACACGTTTTCTCCAGTTCTGGCACCTTTTAATTTGCAAGTCTTACGGCGTAAGACATGGTGTTTATTGTAATATATGTGCAGTCAATACCTTAACTGAATGTTTTCTTTATCTTTCTCTTTTTGTATTGTTTGTTTCTTTGTTTCACTCGGCTACTACTGGTGTTCCAGACCTGGTACGTTTTGGTTGTCTAATATCTTTAAGAACATTACGGAGAAAATCTTTAATGCATATTTTCTTATGCTCACCTTTATCAAAGTGATAAATAAATAAATAAATAATAAACGCTAATACACTCATACACCCGCAGTAGGTATTACCTGTGTCGCGGGTAGCATGGACGACACATATAACACATTACAATCACACCCATGACCCAAGTACAAATATTTATCTGTCACATAAATATTTGCCCCGGCCGGGAATCGAACTCGAGACCTCTCGCTTCACAGGCAGGATCACTACCAACTAAAATTAAAACTAAACCTAAAATTAAATTTAAATTAAAGAAACAAGTGACAAGAACTTGCTACTCGAATTTTAAAATCAGAATTAAACCATTCGGGTAATTACGTAAGTAGGTACGAACCTACTTATCCTTTGCTGATCCCAAATCTCTTTGAAGACGTAATAATTTTAGGGCTTATTTTTAAGGTAATTTATTCATGGGCTGAGATTAAACTCGGCTCACCTCTCGTAAATTTGGATCACGTGTAAGGTAAGCCATGGTTAATAAAATAAGTAATATTTTACGAACAACCTGATACACAATCTTTATTATTTTTAAACGGTTTTATTTAGCTTACCCCGTTTGTGTTGGTCAAATCTAGCAAGCCTAATTAAGAAGACATAGTTGTTCTTACTTAAGGAGTTTGAAGTTTTACATATTGTTTTAGTTCTGATGACAATGCATTTTTTATAAGCATGACTTGATTCTACACTCAGGTTGGGCACGAGGTTGGTCCTAAACGGTTAACAGCAGGGCACGGACCTGAAATAAAAACGGACGTAACCTCGTCTAATCTAGAGTGAAGCACAGCAATGGCCGCCCGCTTACCATGTGTGTGTAATTTTTGATTCGCGATTGAAGCAGTAAAGTGTTAATGTGTGGGTGCGTGTACTGTACGAATAGAGAGTTGGTATCACTATGGGTGCTTCACTGAATTTGTTGTTGGGATTACGTCCGTCTTTTTTTAGATCCGTGCAGCAGGGTACAATTTTTTTGCTTTAGTCATTGCCATTATAAAAGCGTGTATTTCTTCTTTAAAATATTTATTAACTTGTTTGGATATACATATCTAATAGTGCATTTTACCAGATACCAACAAGACAGGAAAAGAAGAAAAACCAATAAACTCGCTTCTCAGCTTCTTTCATTTCACCGAATCATACGAGTTCCCTAACCTTTTGCCGTTAATTTCCGAAGAATCTCAGCACCGTACTCCCTCAAGTGTTTGGGGCTGAGGGTAAGGAAACAGTCGTTATCTCCGAGATTGTTGATCTTCGACTTGTGGATATGATGGCCGATTGTTCCGGTTTTATTAGGAAAATTATCTTTTGTCCTTTAGATAAAGCAGTATTATTATTCTTATGGTTGTATTTAATTTTAATACTTAGATCTGCTGCCTGATTTTAATGGGCTTCTTATTTTCGGAACCGCGAGCTAAATCATTTTAAATGGTCTCGAAATGTTTTGCTGCATTATTTTGACAGATTTAAATAAAATAATTGGGTTCAGACAGACAAACGCAGAGAGTGAATTTGCTATTGCTATGGTTTTGACGTATATTTTTCTCAGTAGCTTATTTCTTCTTTCTGTTAGTTAATAATGAAATAATGAAAAGTCTTTATTTTATTAAGGTCTTTTTATATACGGTTCAGTGTCAAGCAAGTAATAACAAGACTCTTACCACTTTTTGACCTTCGAATTGTTGATGCATTAAGCGTTACCTGGCTGATTTCTAACTGTGACCACTTACCATCAGATGGCACGTCTGCTCGTTTGTCTTTTTAATCGTACTATTTCAATTCATCATAATAACTGCTTTGTAACATGAAAGTCGTTTCCACAGAAACCAATTTTTACCTACTTTGATCTACATTAAGTTATTACTTAATGTAGTACAAATTGTGTAGCGGCGGGTATAATATTTTATACCCGCCCCTACACAATGGGATATTCAGCAGACCTAGTATGATTGCCAAGACAGCTATTGCTAAGATACATTGTCACAATTACTTTCACTTCTTCCAAATAGAAATGGAGTAAGCCTATTCTATTCTATTTATTATTGTATTAACATACAAAGAATAGTAATTCTAATTCATAAAACATAATTATTATTTGTCCGTAGGCCATGGAGATTTGAATATGGACAAGGTTTTATTGTACTGGTTTCAATAAAGGTTGCGAATATTCCGGATTATCCGACGTTATACACATATAGTTTTCGTTACGGTTTTACAATTCAGGAATTGTGACTTAAGGTTAGAAAACTTGGTATTCTAATGAACAGTTGGGTCAACGTTCAATATTTAGAAATATATGTTTCCATACAAGATACTAGTAAAAAGTCGAAATTTGGAAAAGTTCTGGGAAGAGGTCAGTAAATATTTTTACTTGTCATTGTAATCAAAAAACCTTTAATTCACAAAAGTAGTGCAATCGACTCCTTTGAGGTTAAAATGCACAAAATCATTAAACGCGTGACAATATGAGTCACAATTGTTTTACTTGGTAGTGCTAATTTTATACCACCCCCTCCAGCATGGGTGTAGTGCTTCACAGTACTGTATTATTATCGGAATGATTGATACGCAATGAATGAATTATTAATGGTATTATCTTTTTGTGAAGCCTGTCTAGCGACATTATTTTTATTCAATTTTTATTGGATCCCAAAATCACATAATTGGTGGATTTTATTGGTGCGATTTAGCATTTTGTAACAATCACCTTTCAGCAATGAAAGAATTTTGATTAAAGTTATGAAAGTTCAAAGAAATCTAGAAAAGACAAAAATACGAACAGAGACAAATAATAGAGAAAGCAGCGCCAAGAAATCAGATAAAGTGTAGGGTATAAAATAAATCGAATTCAGACAAAAATATAAGAAGAACAAAAAATATTGGCATAAAATACCTTAAAACCATGAATTATAAAAATTAAGGTCCTACTTAGCAGGTTACAGATAAACCAAACCAAAATAACACTGATAAAATTGGCGCGAAAGCACGACAGACTGCAATCTCTTAATTACTATAATTTACGATAAACAATAAATCGCAGCTTGGGATGACGCATCGCTGGTAATTACCACGGTTACTATGAAACAATTTTATTATTCCACTTCAAAAGTTAATTATACAAATTGTTTTCGCGCCAACAATTTGGTTAAAGTATTTGAATATACGGCCCGGTATCCAGGTCAGACAGGATCGGTGGCAATTCAATTAGTTGGTTCTGTTTTGTGTTTTAAGTTAAATAAGTTGTATTGTTGTTCACTGCCAAGGTAGTTAGATGTTTCTGAGAAAACAGTGATATTTAAATTGTTATTCAAATTGGGAGGAATCAAAGATAAAAGGTCTTTTGTATCCGGTAGACTGGTATTTTTCCGGATGAATAAGTTAATGAGTAATGACTTGAGTCACTTAAGATATAAATGACAGTTTAGTAATTGACAATCAAATATCATTAAATCTGCTTTAGAATTTTCACAAGAGTCATGCTTCATTTGCCAATAATTCCAAACTTATAAGGGATTGAGCAGATGAAATCGTGAGTTTATTCAAGTGTTATAATAAAATATTTCTGTACATTGCCTTGCTATTGCTACAACAATTTCATAGCATTTATTTTAATTTAATTCAGAGGTTGTTGAATTTTACCTTAGCTTATTGTGAATTTCGAGTGTTATAGCGTTACAATTGTTCAATAATAATTCTCGTCTAGCTTTCAGGCCATTATAACTGGATAGCTAGTTTATTAAACTGATTTATTTCATCTCTATCAGATTTACTTTCGAGTTATGAGTTCTATCTATAATTATTTCACCTTACCAAATATTCCTTTATAATCCAATTCATGCCAAGTTATATTAACTTGAAAAGTTAACAACTGCAATTTTGTACGTAAAGTTTATTTTGAAGTTTCTTTTTGTTTATTAAATACCTACTAGACCTTTCTGCATTTTTTACATGTACTTATTTACTTCAGCCTTTAACTACAGAAGACTTAATAGTACTTATAGCTTCAACATAAAATTCAATTTATGTTCCACGGCGATTTATGAATATACCCAACTTGGCAATTTAACACGCAAGTCTAAATTTGTGTAATTTATTCGCAAAATGTTTCAGAATTGAAGTTCCAAATTGAACAAGTATCTCGTCTCCGAACTGTCTGCCTTTGCCGTCTATTTGTTAAACACTTTCATTATTCAAATCTTCGTTACAGTTGTTATTACTTGTCATTGACTTAATATTATGACTTAATATATTGCAAGTCTGAAAGTATTCTTTTTTTACAGCTACCTATAATATCATATACAATAAAAATAATAGACTCTTGCACAAATTTGTGCCCATATATTTTTGTGTAGGTAGGCTTTGTTATCGATGTAGAGATAAAATTAGATTTTGCAACGTAAATTTAATATAGTTCATGGAAATGAAATCTAAAAGTAAATGAAAAGATTCTAGGCTGTTATATTTTTCGCTCCGTTTGGGATTCTAGTAGTTCTTCGCAGGGCAGATTCTAATTGTGGATCCTTCACTGCTCTCAGTATAAAATGAGTTAACTAAGGGCCAAAGCCTACTTGAATGAATAGTTTTTGTCGAATCGTGTATTTAAGTGTACTTAGTTTTTATTTTTTTAGTGGCACTTCTAACCTCTTTAGTGGTTCTTATAACCTTATTCACATTCTCATGAATAAAAAAAATACGAATGCGTCATTAAAAATTTGCAATTACATTAAACATCATTTTCAATTCTGAATCGTCCATGAAGAATGTACCTATGCGTGAACGAGCCATATGAGAACGAGTCCTTCTAAATTCTATTATTTTCTCTGAGTTTAATAAAAAAATTTTTGCGAGTATCATAAAAAAACTGGTCTCTAGGGAATTAGTTATTCCTATATTTAATAATATTATTTAAGATTATTATAAGCTTTGGACGATCCTATTCCTTTGAGAACTTTATGTACTTTACTATTTGCTCTCTAAGTTTTTAATAATTGTTATAAATTTTATAGATACAGTTTTTATTGAAGATATAATAAAGTCTAGTTTTTATAAAATTATGACCTTGGCTCTTAAATTATGCGATTACAATCAAATTTTAAAAGATAATACTAATGTAAAAGGCTTTATTAACCGACTTCAAAAAAAGGAGGAGGTTTTCAATTTGACTGTATTTTTTATGTGTGGTTACCTCATTACTTTTTACTGGGTGTACCGATTTTGATGATTCTTTTTATATTCGAAAGCTGGTGCTTGTCATGTGGTCTCGAGCAAGATCTGACGAGTAGTTTTTGATTTAACTCTAATTTTGAATCGATTTTTTGTCAAGAATCGATTTTAATTAAGTAAGTGAAATCTACCATCACTAATTACATTATTGTTTTGTCAAAATATAATAGTATTGTTGTCTATTAGCAAAGTGGTAGAGATAACCTATGGGCGTAAACAAACATGTTGAAGTTATAATTACATTGAAATCGATACCTGATTGGAAATTTCCAGCCATCACTTCCTGTCAGGTAAGAATTAGTATTGAATAATGTTAAGAAGAGATACAACTATCAACTTCATTTCACTCCACACAACTTCGCTCTTGTATAAATCATACACTTTTTTGCATTTTTGTAGAGTTAAGTTTAATTAACTTAATATGAAATTTATTTTATTGTACATAACTTTCGTACTCATATTCTTTTTATACTGTATAACTATACTATACTACTATAACCTAGCCAATGCCAGTTTCACCTCAGATTTAACTTTTTTGATGATTTCCTCATAAACCTTACAAATCAGTTTGCATTTTGACTGTACAAGGAGCATTAAATTAAGTTATTGATGTTTATTTCTTCGCTTCATTTTCTACAATTTGAACTTCATACTGATGATACACTTGATACTGTTATAATTATTAAGATTGTACAAGGTTTCTGTTTCTATCTGACCTGTGTTGGGACTTGAGTATTACTTAAAGCTGTAGGCAGAATCTTGAAAATATTTAGTATCAAATGGCTTTCTTACTCGTCTGCATAATGTTTTCATACCAACTTAGTTTAAACCATTTTGTTAATATTATTATCTATTACACAATAGCTGACCCGGCGAACTTCGTATCGCTAGCCGTTACAGTTTCTGTGTGCTCCTCCCTCTCCCTCTCTCTCTCACGCTCCCGCTCCCGCTCCCGCTCCCAAGTAAAAAAAGGAGTCATAAAAGACGCTAATAATACTAACTAATAGCTATCTATAAACTACACATAACAAAATTTTACCTTATCCCGCAGGAACAGGTCTATTTTCCGGGATAAAAAGTATCCTATATCCATCCCCGAAAGTTATTTTATCTGTATAAATAACTAATCTATCAACTACATATAACAAAAACTTACCTTATCCCACAGGAACAGGTCTATTTTCCAGGATAAAAAGTATCCTATGTTCGTCTCCTGATTCTAAGCTACCTCCCCACCAATTTTCAGCCAAATCGGTTCAGCCGTTCTTGTGTTATAAATAGTGTAACTAACACGACTTTCTTTTATATATATAGACTAGCTGACCCGGCGAACTTCGTATCACCTAAGAATGTAACAAATTAGAAATCATTAAAATCGGTACAGCCGTTCTTAGCCGTTACAGTTTCTGTGTGCTCCTCCCTCTCCTTCTCCCTCTCACGCTCCCGCTCCCGCTCCCGCTCCCGAAAATTTTACCTTATCCCATAGGAACAGGTCTATTTTCCGGGATAAAATGTATCCTATATCCATCCCCGAGCTTTATTTTTTATCTGTATAAATAACTAATCTATCAACTACATAAAACATAATTTTACCTTATCCCACAGGAACAGGTCTATTTCCGGGATAAAAAGTATCCTATGTCCCTCTACCTCCTCACCAATTTTCAGCCAAATCGGTTCAGCCGTTCTTGAGTTATAAATAGTGTAACTAACACAACTTTCTTTTATATATATAGATTTGTCACAATAATAAATAGTTTCTACCTCAATGTCACTTTCTATTCCAGCCATAAATTGGTTCAAGGGATATCTCTAAGCGCCACAAATTTAGCGCACTTTACGAGAAAAATGTCTCGAATCCCGTCGTACAAACTACCGGCAACCAATACAGAGACCCAGATTTATGGGGCTGCATTAAAGTAATCCCCGGGACCGCGCCCCTGAGGGTTGACTGCCCTAACTTTTCACTTCAACTCATTACCTCTTCCTGCACTTTTAGCTCTGCGATCTACCACGTCAGATCCGTCCTGTAGATACTGCAAGCGAAAACCACCTCAACATACTTCTACTAAGACCCATATTGCTGTGAAGACGCTACAGTTCAAGTCTGTTACTATAGAAAAGCGACATATTACAATCATTGGTTTGCAAATTTGAGTCTTCGCTATCTTGAAAACAATTCATTTCTCAGTGAACGCTCGAGACTTAAACAATTGCCGCTCAATAAATGCTAGCATCAGAGAATTGACTATCGGAGTATTGAAATCTCAGACCGTAATAAAAGAGTTTAATAAACGCTCACATATTAGTGGGAGGCATACGCAAATGAGACTTCACATCACAAACACCTACGACCCAAAAACAAACATTTATCTACATGTCACAATTGCTGCTACGTCCAGGAATCATACCAGGGAGCGGGACTAGCTTGGTAGGGTTGATAGTAGTGTCACAGGATTATCGTCTTTTTGATTGAATTTGTTAATCTTACCATTGACTACAGACCACATCCGGTGTTGCTTTTAACTCCATCTATACAAGTCGCTATGAGTGCTATATTTTCTAATTTATGGAATAATTAAACCCTAAACTTTAAAACACCTATCACATAAAATGTCTACCTTAACCGGGAATCGAACACATAGACAAAGTTAGGTATACCCTTAGAAAATGAGGCACAGAAATGTATTTTAAATTATTCAAAGCCTATAAATTAGTACGAAAGCATCATTTGCATATTCCGGAGTGCACAATGATATAGAGAACTAACTATTTAATCGTATCACAAGCTTTGTATAGAAACTACTCGTAGTTATTTACATTTACATTGTCTCTGCAGAAGTTCTAGTCCATTAGAATAGTATGCATTGGCTACACGGCAACGGGGTAACCTTGCTAAACTCCTTGGCCACTTGAAGCCACGAACTTGACACAAACTGCTCTACAACTTGAATGACTAAGACCTTTTAGCTAGAATTGCGTTATATAGACGTCCTATTTCTGTACGTGAAGTCTATCATCCTCCAATTGCTTGCACAGTTAATCCACTAATCTCTCTGCAAGACACTATCCGTACGTTTTAATTAAATATATCAGGCGTAAAAGCGTTTTAATGAAGCGATTTCTTCGCGTCACATGATGGTTTTGAGTCTCTCTTGTAGATTAGACGTTTATGGAGCAAGTACCTAGTTTTTTTTAAAGGAAACACGCAAATAGATTATTTTAGACAACGATTATTTAAGATACGGTAGATAAAGTAAGTGGAGGAACAGTTATGGTGAGCGCACTATCTTAGAAAAAAGCCTATATACTGTTTTCTTGAAGATTCCCTAAGTCATAGTTGGACGAAAAATCAGTGGTGTAAAAAATTATCAAGTGGTTTAGAACTCATATGGGGTCGAAAGTAACCCATGAGCGTATGGATAGTAGGTGATCAATTTATGTTGGTAACATCAAAGATGTCTTCATGTTCAAGTGGATATTCAGTTTCTTCCTTATCATTTATTATAGTGACATACAGTCACTTAAATTTTATTTCTTTACAAGATAAATACAGTTGATTAACGTCATGTAGATCTATTAGTTTTCTAATAAATAACTTACTTAGGAACAACTGGTTTTAGTATTAGGAGCAAAGATAAGTTTAATAGGTGCAGTGAGTTACACTTTAGTTCTGCTTAAGCATGGTAGGTAAGGTTCATTATCATCACACATTTTGGATGTATTAATTGTCGTCAGTCTTTAATAATTATTGTTAGAATTTTTATCTGTTAGTCTGTGCTTTTGTTCCGGCTAATCTCAGAAACTGCTCAAACAAATACCTGATCGATTATCCGAGTAAACTACTATATATTGTTATAGTTAGATATGGACCATCAGATAACGGCGTGGGCCAAAGTGGCGAATTATACTATATAGCTAATTACTTCAGAACTTAAACACGAAGTTGAATTGGCCCATTGTCTAAACGTGGAATGACTACTGTTAAATGTTCGGTGAATCCGGAACTTGTTAACTAAACTGTCTAGGACATTCCGGGGTTTAACGAATATTGCTCTATTCATGCAATCTATACAAATAAATAAAATTTGAGTTCTGTTTGTAATATTAAAATAACTGCTTTTTACTAAGTGCATTTGGATGTATACACGGTACATATACCAAAACAACATTTTTTACAATTTTTGTCTGTCTGTCTGTGGGGAACATTACTCTTACCTTTATTACAGATAATTACAGGTATTGCCCTTCACGTTTATCCGATAAACTATAAATGTTATTCCTTTTAAACGTTCCTATTGGCCAAGCTAATAAAAGTAAGTATAGAGTGATATATAGACTCCATATTATTATGTCAAAGTAGGTTGTTGTATTTTCCGCTAGAAGGCACTATTTAAAAGCTCATAAGGATCAATAGCGTTACCAGAACATCAGTGAACCGTACTGGAGGGCCAAATGAAATTCTTTGTGAACTCATTGATATGGCCGGCTTTGAGCGAGCCAAATTGATTTTTCTTACGTGTGTCGTAATGAAAGTTGTTTTACAAAGGAGACGAGGGAACTGCGTGTCTTTGTGAGTGGTTTTACGCACATTGTTTTTTCTGAGATCCCCCTTAATGGATGCTTTGATATCCTTTGTGGAAGACATGCAAGGCTATGTTGTTAGGTCTCGGTAATCTTTGTAATCTTGCTTTTTTTCTCTCTTTCTTGGCGTTCAACGCATAAGTGACGCCTTCGGTGTTGCTGATATCCTAGAGCGACGACATTTACCATCAGATGGATCGTCAGCTCGTTTGCCGGTTATTTCCATAAAAAATCGTATTGAGAATACAACTTTTTTTTATTCCCGAGACAGGAACATCACGCATTGTGTAGAAAAGTCATTCGGTTGATCCAAGAACACTTCCTTATGCGCTGGATAGCGACATGATTTGTAGGAAAAACTCCTTTAGAACCTCGTCTCTCCTGTTCCTCCTTTATAGACAAGAGATGTGTTTTAATAGTTGTGAAAATTAACTAAATAAGAGATACGGAGAAAAGCACGTGGATGTGTATATTATTATTATTATATTAATACTAGCTTCTACCCGCGACTTCGTCTGCGTGAACTTAAGAATTAGTAATTAAAAAATATCCCGGCCAAAGGCAAGTTTTTTGGCACCGAGGATTTTGTACAAACTTACAGAACCGAACATAAGAGCACTATTAAATGATTCAGTAACACACTAAACTTTGCCAATGTAAATCTGTCTTTCCCATAGATGGACATAAGGATCAATAAGTTAATACAAATAAGTTTAAGTTTTTTTGGAATGATGCCTCCACGCATCCTGAGAAAACAGGGTCGACAGACAGACAGACAGACGAACAACGAAGTGACCTTATAAGGGTTTTGTTTATTTTTCTTTTAGGAATAAAACCCTAAAAAAATTATACAAAAATTCTATGTATTAGCACATACATAAAAGCAGTCCAAATTTCATCTAAATCCATTTAGCCGCTTTAGCGAGGGTAAAAAAAATATCTTAATATACGCTTAAGAAATATAAGTGGAATTTTATATACGTACACCATCAGATCCTGAATTGGTCAAATGTTGTCCTGGTTTTGCTATGTCAACGTTACCAACAACAAAATATATTTTTAAAATTGTTATTTCCACCCATTCTGGAGTTACATATTGTCTCTAAGATACCCCACCAGACCCTAAATTGGTCAATAATGGACTGGTTTTGTAATGTCAATATGAACAAATTAAACTATCTCTAAAAACGGTTCACTTATTTCCATCAATTCAATAGTTACATATTTAGTCTCCAACACAACCTATGGTCATATACTATATTTGTTTTCTATTCTAAGATATACATTCAGGGTCAATGATGGACTGGTATCAACAATGACAATAGACTTTATCAACAGCAAATAACTTCAAAAACGGTTACATTATTTCTGTCCGTTCAGGATTTACATAATTGTTCTTCAGGATACACCATCAGACCAAATTACCTACCTGATCATCTTGACTATTAATTTTACTTTTTTTATACCCTAAACCGAATAATTAAAAAAAACATATGAAAAATATCCTAAGAACAGTATCTCAAAGTATGTCAGATTCATAAAACTTAAACCAAATCTCCAATTCAAAATGTCTTCCGCATTTTCACACATTCTTATTACCTACTAGCTTCTACCCGCGACTTCGTCTGCGTGAACTTAAGAATTAGTAATTAAAAAATATCCCGGCCAAAGGCAAGTTTTTTGGCACCGAGGATTTTGTACAAACTTACAGAACCGAACATAAGAGCAATATTAAATGATTCAGTAACACACTAAACTTTGCCAATGTAAATCTGTCTTTCCCATAGATGGACATAAGGATCAATAAGTTAATACAAATAAGTTTAAGTTTTTTTGGAATGATGCCTCCACGCATCCTGAGAAAACAGGGTCGACAGACAGACAGACAGACGAACAACGAAGTGAACTTATAAGGGTTTTGTTTATTTTTCTTTTAGGAATAAAACCCTAAAAAAATTATACAAAAATTCTATGTATTAGCACATACATAAAAGCAGTCCAAATTTCATCTAAATCCATTTAGCCGCTTTAGCGAGGGTAAAAAAAATATCTTAATATACGCTTAAGAAATATAAGTGGAATTTTATATACGTACACCATCAGATCCTGAATTGGTCAAATGTTGTCCTGGTTTTGCTATGTCAACGTTACCAACAACAAAATATATTTTTAAAATTGTTATTTCCACCCATTCTGGAGTTACATATTGTCTCTAAGATACCCCACCAGACCCTAAATTGGTCAATAATGGACTGGTTTTGTAATGTCAATATGTACAAATTAAACTATCTCTAAAAACGGTTCACTTATTTCCATCAATTCAATAGTTACATATTTAGTCTCCAACACAACCTATGGTCATATACTATATTTGTTTTCTATTCTAAGATATACATTTAGGGTCAATGATGGACTGGTATCAACAATGACAATCGACTTTATCAACAGCAAATAACTTCAAAAACGGTTACATTATTTCCGTCCGTTCAGGATTTACATAATTGTTCTTCAGGATACACCATCAGACCAAATTACCTACCTGATCATCTTGACTATTAATTTTACTTTTTTTATACCCTAAACCGAATAATTAAAAAAACATATGAAAAATATCCTAAGAACAGTATCTCAAAGTATGTCAGATTCATAAAACTTAAACCAAATCTCCAATTCAAAATGTCTTCCGCATTTTCACACATTCTTATTACCTATTACTTATTATTCTTACACATATGGGATTAAAACTCCAACATTATGAAACACTTCAGTCTTCTTATTCAGTGAATAGTATTTGTACTTACTAAATTTGGGCCAGTTAGCTCTATTTACATAGGTACAAACGGTAAAGCACTTATAATCAATGACCAAAAATAATAAAAACATATGAAGAAGATAAAAATTTTCATTCCATGAAGTTTAAAAAATAGCGTTATTTATTTTATCTAGTAGAACTAACAATTAAGATGTACGGAGATAAATAGAGACAACTGAAAAAAAAAACAGTTTCATTTCGACTAAGTACACCTCCCCGAAATTAAATAAGGATTATAAATGACAGTTTAATTCAGATTACTGGAATACTGGACTGCTCCTGTTTATTCATAGACGTCGATTAATTTTTTCACGTAAGTATAAACAGCCTAACCTAATCGAATTCTTCTTCCATTTAAATTAAGTAGTGTCTTCTTGGCACTACTTCTTCCTTCTTTTTGACTTACTGTGTGTTTTTATCTGACCAAGTAATAATGTCTGTAAGACGGTCTCCATGCTGCTTACCGGATCACGCAAACTTCCGCCGCCGCTCCGTCTCCATCATCGGATGGGGTGGTTTAGCAGGTACCTGAGGTGTACCATGTCAGGTTTCTCGATCAATGTTTGATCGTGCCAACCACGGGCTATATGAGTCTCTCTTGCTCCTCCACTGACTTGACTACCTGAGAGCTAAACGCTTCTGCGGAAAGAGTCAAAAGAGCCGCCCCGACTATTTGGGGAGTTGCGCAACCGCGACACCAGCTAGATTTACGGTAATGAAAGGATCCCCTACACGACAGCAGGGCTCGCCTCTAAACCAGGAAACTCTAGTTCTTCTGAGTTTATTCTATTTTGAGATTTTTAAGTGTAACTTCCAACTACGCAAGGCCGAGCTTTTCGTCCAAGAACCTGACCCAAATGCCAGACGTATATATTATACCTATAAAACGTTTCAGAAGAAACTCATTGCTTAAACTGTTTCGCAGTTTGTGGATTAAGCAGCGTGTCTGCATTACCATAAGATTAGTTATAATTTTTGGTGCTATTTATATAGCTCGATACATCTTAATTCTAAACTCTGCTAGATTATAAACAACTCTCTTTAAGCTTGGTAGAATAGAAATTTAATCATCTTCATAATTGATTATTTTTTCATTCTTGTTTTTTTTTCTTTAATGACAACGCATGGGTGATGCCTTTAGTCTGATCACGGACGACGCTTTAAGTCGTCCATGGAGGACGATGACAATTTAGCATCATATGGTTCGTCTGCTTTTACGTGGCGATTTGCAAATTCAAAAATATTTTAGTTATTTGTATTGCACTTACATACGTACGTTCATAATTAGCCTATGCGGAACCGGCTTGGTACGCATTAACCAGTAGGTGAAAACAGTAGATGAATATTCGCAAATATTTTAATTTCTAACTCATTGTGATTATTACATATGAAAGGATTTCTATTTTTATTATTATCTACTTTCTATGTGCCTATACCTCCAATACAATAAAGAAATCTAAATTGTAATACTTTGTCAAAATTTAAGATTTTTAATTATTAAAAATTATAATATTTTGATAATTTGATAATTTTAAACAATAATTTGATAATTTTCCTAAATTGTGGATATTATTATCGCTAACTCTGATCCACACCATCATACAGCGTATTGAATATAGGAATCTGACAGCACAATCTAACATAGTTATGTGTTATGGATTGAGTAGGGTAACTAATTTACTTAGAACCTCAATGTTTTAAATATTATAAATATGTATAAGTACACATTAATTTCAATAAAAGATTTATTGACTCTTCTCAGACCTACTTACATTTTTAAATTATGGGCTTCTAGTTACCTAAACTGACATCTGTTGTTGATTTGCAGAACTAATTCACTGCAAAATCATAAATAAAAAAATGGTACATATTGATTTTTTTGAAGAAATAACGTATTTTTCCGATACTAAACAGTCTCTTATGTCCCTTTATCGGGAACTTTTAGTTTTTCTTGCTGTTATGTGGCGTATCAAAAAGTCCTATTTATTGATATCTCGGCTTGTAAGCAACGTATCACGATAAATCATATACCAGATTTTAAGTTAGACCACCAGTAATACAACTGTGAAAACCGCACTCAATTTCATTCAGTGGTTTTGGCGTGATGCGGTGTCAAACATACAGACAGACAAGATTTTTAAAAATGACAGATTCGCAATCTATTGCTCCTATTGAGTCCCCTGATATCAAATTTTCTTAAATATCTTCAATGTACAGACATTATCGAGTTACTGTTTTATAATATATATAGAATATAGATTATAAATGTGAAACTTTGTGAAAATGTTGGGATGTCTGTCTTCATCACGTACTAACGTATTAAAATGAAACTTGGCACAGATAGATATTTCATGTATGACAAGAAAATAGGGTAGATTTTATCTCGGTAGCATGCTCCCCTAGGATGATTGAGACGTTTATATATTTGTAATTTCATTTTATGAAACTACTTTTCCGCAGGCGAAGCTGCAGGCGGAAACAAGTAATACGAGTGTTATGGTATTATTTAATTATAGATACGTTGTTGTTCCGCGTAGGTGTTCCCTTTCGATTATTTGGGTGTTCTTTAAGATGAGAGTGAGAGCTTATCTTTGTAGGTGTTTAAAAATAGTTTTATTCAATGATTGACACATACAAATCTGTTCTAAAAAACTGAAACGTCGATACATTCGTATAATATTCATTTATTTTGTGGTTTCCGGGCTATACCAATGAGACATTTGGACAGATAATAATCTGAATTTTACCAAGAATACCGACTTCAAAATAACTCAAAAACTACTCGTTAGATCTACCTGAAATTTAAGTGGGATCACATGACAAGCACCAGCTTTCGATTAAAAAAGAATCATCAAAATCGGTTCACCCACTCGAAAGTTTTGAGGTAACAAATATAAAAAAATACAGTCGAATTAAATAGGAGGTATTCAATATACCTTTAATAATAATACCTTTTTTGAAGTTGGTAAAAAAGCAAAAAGATTTAAGTAGTTATAAGGTTACCCAAAGGTTACATATATTATCTAAAGTTATCAAAATGAAATGTATTTAATTTATAGATTCTGCCCCGATTATAACTTGAATATTAATGTGGATACCAAAAGTTGTCTTGAATAATAATAATCCTGTGTACGTAACAATTGGGTCAAGGAGCTTCCGGGTTAATCCTGCAGGATTCAGCTTCCGGCGGCCATTTTGTTTAAACGACTTCTGATTCTTTTTATGTTTCCTGGAAATATGTTTTGTGTTTCGAATACAAATGCTTGCTTCATGTTCGCTTAGTCTCTGAAGTTTTCAGTGTTTTGCATAAAAACATTGATTTTTAAACATGTTTGGAAACTCATGTCGATTTTGAGATTACATTATTATCACTGTAATGGACCTTTTACATGTCATCTAATCTATCGTTAGTTAATAAACATACTTTTTTTTTAGAATTTTAATGGAATTTTAAATGTAATAACCGCTTTTTAGCATTTTAAATTATGTAACGTTTACTTGCCTGTTACAGTTGTTGAACGTCTGTACGTCGCATCAGATATTTTTTTAATTATTTAGATAGTGAATAGATTAATATGGTTTTGAGAGCAACATAATAAATAAATAAATATATCTTAAAGTTTTCTTACTTTAACTCAATCATTTATGTCTTTGCCCAATAAAATTCGTATATTAATAATTTTGTGTTAATGTACCACTTATGAGGTGACTAAGAAGAGAACCATTAGAAATAAAATATATATAGTGTATAAATTTTATTGGTTGTTGTAATCTCAGTAATATTTTAATGTTATTTGTGTGAAAAAATTTTATTCGCCCTTTTTTATTTGCTCTGAAGTAATGATAAAAACTTTTGGCCTTTTGCAGAGCTTTCTTTTTACAGATTCATTATAACATGAAACTACAATATTTTACTGTAAATCCTTTGTTATCCTTTCATTATCTATGTTGAGTTTTTTGTGTTTTTAAAGTTGAATTTTATTCATTTTATCTTTTTTACGTCGACCTATTTTTGTTAAAAAGTGTCTTTATTTCTGTTTGCCTATGAAAAATATAATTGCATTTTAAAGACCTGACATCCATTCATCATCATTTTCATCACATTTAAATTTTAATGTTAACTTGCGTCATGAATATTAAGTTTATTTTACGATCGGGAAAAAAGCCATGTTAATCCGCGAAAAGCAATCAACCGTTATTTCAGTGAGATCTTATTGCAAGAGTATAAAAGTCGAATCGTAAACGAACGTATCGTACGTTTTATTTACGATTCGTGTTGCGCGGATGGGATTGTTAAAATAAATGTGTTTGGAAAACATACAAAACTGTAGTGATTAAATAATATAATAACATGCTATTACATAGATACATAGCCCGGTGGCTTGTGCCAATCCAAAGTGATCGGCCGAATTGCGTTCAGTAGTTGGATGGGTGACCGGTGAGGTAAATAAATCTTAAGCGTTTCCGTGCTTCGGAGGGCACTTGAAGCCGTTGGTCCCAGTTGTTATCGTAAGATAATTGTCGTTAAGCTATGTCGGAGGCCTTTAAACGTCGGCATAAAACTTACGACACCTTGGTTGGTCACTACCCTCTCCACCAATCCGCACTGGAGCAGCGTGGTGGGGTATTCTCTCGACCTCCTGAAGAAGAGAGACCCGGGCTCAGTAGTGGGACAGTGTTGAAACCAAACAGATTGGTTAAACTTTGACCACAATAAGGCAAAATGTTAGATATACCTAAAATTTTTATACTCAACGCACTCGAGACATGGTACTAAAATCTTTGGAAACATAAAATTTTAGCGAAGAAACTTCCTCAAAAATATTCTCATTTTGACTTATTTGGTAACTTCGCGCATTTGAAAGGCAACGCGGAGAATAACAAGTTGCATTTCAACCGGAATTGGAGAAATGCGAAGTTATGTTGTTTGTTCTCGCGGGTTCCGGTGCGGTGACTCCGTGACGCGTCGGGTTGTTTTTTAAAAAAGTTTAAATTGTATTTCAGTCTCCAACGGCAGTTAGCTTGTCGGTAAAAAAATTAATTTGATGCATATTTATCTAAAAAGAGTAATCGCCTTCGCTTTGCTTCCGTTTTCTTAGTTTTTACACCTTGGGTTACATTATTGGACTTTTATTAAGGATCCCTTATTTTTTGAAAATATAATATAGCCTGTGTCACTCGGGGATAGTGTAGCTTCCCAACAGTGAAATACTTTTTCAAATCGGTTCAGTAGTTTCGGAGCCTATTCAATGCAAACAAACAATCAAATCTTTTCTTTTTATAATATTATATATATAGTACAATATCATTGTATATAGTATAGATATACATATTGTAATATTTGGTATGTACAACATTGAGAAGCGAAGATAGTCCGGTGGCTTGTGTCCATCCTAAGCGCCCACCAAAGTTATGCAACAGCAGACACGGGCGGTAGTTGGATGGGTGACTATTTGAAGACTATTATAATTATATGTTTGTAGGCAATGTAGGATTACATATAGTTGAAACCGTACCTGTATCTACTATCAATGTGAATGATACAATACCACACAATCAGTACATTGCAATGTCATACAATACAAATACATTGTCATGTATCGAGTATAGTGTACGTGTGAAAGCGCGTTTAACCCGATTGATCGTGTCAATTGTGTCCCAATACAATCGATTGAGTTAAACGCTATCCTACGGTAAGAACTAAAATGAGGGCAAAAGCATATTGCATCGCTTTCCGCTGCTTATACAATAACAAAGATCCGAATCTCTCGTTTTTCACACTTCCAAAGGACATCGAAAGGGAAAGAAATGAACTTCTACCTAATTAGTCATTAGGTTGACGTTGTTGACATTTGTTATCCTTATTTTTTAGGGTTCCGTAGCCGAATGGCAAAAAACGGAACCCTTATGGATTCGTCATGTCTGTCTGTCTGTCTGTCCGTCCGTCCGTATGTCACAGCCACTTTTTTCCGAAACTATAAGAGCTATACCATTGAAACTTGGTAGGTAGATGTATCCTGTGAACCGCATTAAGATTTTTACACAAAAATAGAAAAAAAGCAATAAATTTTGGGGGTTCCCCATACTTAGAACTGAAACTCAAAAATGTTTTTTTCATCAAACCCATACGTGTGGGGTATCTATGAATAGGTCTTCAAAAATGATATTGAGGTTTCTAATATCATTTTTTTCTAAACTGAATAGTTTGCGCGAGAGACACTTCCAAAGTGGTAAAATGTGTGTCCCCCCCCCCTGTAACTTCTAAAATAAGGGAATGATAAAACTAAAAAAATTATATGATGTACATTACCAAGCAAACTTCTAACAAAAATTGGTTTGAATGAGATCTAACAATTAGTTTTTTTTAATACGTCAGAAATCGTAAACCGCAAAAAACATCGATCAAAGTTACAACGAACTACAAGAACTTTTATATTATGTTACTTGCTGCTACGGAACCCTTCATGGGCGAGTCCGAGTCGCATTTGGCTGCTTTTTTATGTCTCCCATATTCATATTATTAATTATTGTAGTGTAGTTACTAGTTAGGTACTTACAATTCATTATGAATTCAAAAAATATTTAATGTTTGAGATTGACGATCGACTGTTAACTTATTCTTTCAAAAAAACAACCCTAACATTGCCAGAGAGGATAAGCGATAGTGTTAGAAAGGAAGGCAACTCATTACGCGTTTTTGATTAGCGCTGTGCGACCTGAAATACACTAACCCCCGTATTCAAGAACAATACTATGAGGTCTCACAGTGCTCACGGACGCATAGGGTGATTCAAACCATTTCGTAAACAATACTTGATTGAAGTCCTTCGTTGTGCGTTTGTCAAAATCGATAAAGTAGCTGCCGAGCTACTTTACCGAACGCATAGTGTTGCTTTGACTTCTATCAAAATAGAAAGAAAGGATCGATTATTTGTATTGTTATCTTTGTCTTTTGCCTATGTCAAATGACTAGAGTGAAGTTAGTCGCATCAAATGGACCAATAAGAGGGCTGTATACAGCTCTGTGCGTCCGCATAGCCAAGTGATACTTAAGGGTCGACTGTGAAACTGAAGGCTTGCCATGACCAACGCACTGAGAAATGCCTTACTTCGCATAGTATTGCTTCTTTACTTAGACAAGTATTGTTCTTGAATACGGGGGTTTATTGCGCTATTGACTTAAATGATTTTGCGGAGTGCGGCTTCTGTACTTTTTTTTTTTTTGGAAATAGCCGGCAAACGAGCTGACGATCCACCTGATGGTAAGTGGCTATCGTCGCCCATGGACATCAGCAACACCAAAGGCATCACCGATGCGTTGCCGGCCAAGAAAGAGAGAAGAAAAAGAAAGAAAGAAAGAACTGGCTCTCAAGCCCCCAGCCGGGACACGACGAGTCGTTTGGCGGCTGACTCATGCTCGAGGGTGGTAGCTATCCAGGCGAACCCCATGGAGAAATAATAATAGTACTTATTTTAAGTACTATTATTTCTTCTGTGGTAATACTACTTACTAATAATTGGATGGGTAACCGCTAGTGGCAAAAAATTCTTGAGCGTTTCCGTGCTTCGGAGGGCACGTAAAGCCGTTGGTCCCGGTTGTTATCATTAGATAACAGTCGTTAAGCCATGTCGGAGGCCCTCGGGCGGTTTGAAAACTTCCGACACTCGGGTTGGCCACTAACCCCTCCACCAATCCGCACTGGAGCAGCGTGGTGGAGTATGCTCTAGGCCTCCTCAAGAGGAGAGACCCATGCCCAGTAGTTGGCCATTAATAGGTTGAAGCCAATACTACTAATAATACTACTAATACTTATAATTACTGTTTTTCCATGAATCCTTTCCATGAGGCTAGGCTAACTTGAGTCAGCCGCCTAACGACTCGTCATGTTCCGACTGGCTGGGGCTTGAGAGGCATTTCTTTCTGTCTCGAAAGAATGCTCTTCTCTCTTTCTCCTTCTGCCTTTCTCTCTCTCTCTCTGATCGCAACGTATTGGTGCTGACAATAACTAAATAAATAGTAAAGTGAAGTAAAAAAAAAACTCACATTTTAATGTTTAACCATTTTGACAGTTACTAGTAGGAAACATACTTGAAGATTATGAATAGGTAGAATATTATGAGAACGGCGTTTGTAAATCTTGAAACCACATGGTTATATTTGATTAATAAATAAAGTTTTAATAATAATATTAACCTGTTCTAGTTTCTCAGTTCTCAGCATAAAAAAACACATTTGTTGGAGATGAAAACTTTTCTATCAAAGTCAACTTTTGTGAAATATAAAGTTTTTATTTGGCACGGGATAAACGGCTTCCTCTTCCTGAGTATGCGAGTCTCAGAAATATTTTAGTTATTTCGCGTAAAAATATACTTACGTATTTGAAGTTAAAATGGCTAATTCATTTTAAGTTCGCTCTGTGACTCGTCTGAACAGAAATCGAATATCATACTAAAATCCAGGTATGAATACAACTTTTTTCTTCTCTTTTCTTTCTTTCTCATCTCTTTCTTCCTCTTCCGGCAGCGCATCGGCCTTTGATGTAACTGATGTCCATGGGCGATGATGACCACTTACCACCAGGTGGCTCATATGCTTGCTTGTCGGTTTTTCATATAAAAAGAAAAAAACTTACTACGGATCCCTAGAGATGGTTTTAATGTAGCTCGCCTGGAACCCAGTAAATAAGCAAAATTGTTTACTTAATTTATGATTTCCTAATACCAAATACAACAAGCACGTCTGAGCCGCACCTAACCAGTAAATAATGGAAAGTTTTCGATATTTTACGAATTGTATTGTTATTGTCTTTGTTTTTAAATTATGACGACTTCCTTCTCATTGGCTATGTATATTTTATTGTTTTTAATTGTTTCGAATGTTTATAATGTAGAATTAAGAAAGTACTACGCGTTGAATTCATTTTAAAAGTTATAAGGAACGCATACATCATTGTGATTTAGCATTCTATTAGTTCCGTGATTTTCTACATCCGTTAAAACGTCCTACGTATATTTCTACTGTGTCTATAATGCTGTTTTTCCGCTGAACCCGAGAATACGAATACCCACTTTGTCAACAAAATTTTGTAATAATAGTATGGTTATTCATGCAGTAGTAGTATAGCATGGTTATAAATTAGATCTTTGTAGCTTTGTATAATAAATTGGCTTGAACTCATTAATGGCCCAATACTGGGCACGGCGAGGCCTAGAGCATACTCCACCACGCTGCTCCAGTGCGGATTGGTAGAGGGATTAGTGGCCAACCCGAGTGTCGGAAGTTTTCAAACCACCCGAGGGCCTCCGACATGGCTTAACGACTGTTATCATATTATAAAAACCGGGACCGACGACTTTACGTGCCCTCCGAAGAACGGAAACGCTCAAGAAATTTTTGCCACTAGTCACCCATCCAACTACCGACCGCGCCCGCTGTTGCTTAACTTTGTTGATCACATAGGATCGACGCAAGCCGCCGGGCTATGAGCGCTTCATATCATCATTATAATGAATTAGTTTAATGATAAAAGTTCTATCATGAGAAACGCTAGTCCTATACATTTTATACGTCCAGACTGTGGACTGAGGATTGCTGAAGATGGGTCGGGTGCCGTTAATTAGGAGAGGCGGAGTTCAGGAGTGGTCAAGAATCTAAAGATAGATAGTGTGCAGACAATTGGAGAATTAGACGATTTGCTCATTTAATGGTTTCAAATACGAGCGAAGGTTTATCGTAGTGCTAACAAGACGTTCCTTTAGACGTTTCACTACAGAGACATCATTAAAAGTTCATGTAAATGCTTACATACAACCCGATACTAGATTTCCATGATATGCATGGATAGTAATGGATATGGGTAAGGTCGTCAAATTGGCCTCATAACATTAAAGTTCATGATACCATGTACAGAAAAAGTAATTTCAAGACGCTCAATTTTCAGTGCTATGTATAGTTAAAAATATTTAGATTCAATTAAAAGATATTTACTAAATAAAATCTGTCAATGAAAGTAAAAGTAAGAAGTATTTTTGACGACCCGTGTGGCGCAATGGTTACCATGCCGGATCACCGCACCAAGGGTCCTGGGTTCGATTCCCAGCGAGGCGGAAATTTGAATGATGAGTTTGAATTTCTGTTCTCGGTCTGGGTGTGAATGTCCTTGTCTAGTGTGTTGTCCATGGCACCCACGACACAGGGAATCCTAGTGTGGGGCTATGAGTGTGAAGCGTTATGAGTGTGAAGCGTTATGAGTGTGAAGCGTTATTTAGCTTAAAATCACATAATACTTCTTCAGTTGAAGGACACTATTGTCTTTCATCAAAAATAAGCATTTTTGGCGGCCTCTCACATATGTACAAATAGGTGATATCATGGATACATGCAACCAGAGACCAATTTATTCATCACATAAATTTCTGCACAGAAATCGAACCCGGGACCCAAGCATACTCACTACCGACTTGGCTACTGTCCTTGATCGTAAAGTACGAGTACGTATATACGTAGTCGTAAGCTACAAGATTACAAGGCACCTTTACTGTTTAATCTTATGTTACGTTGTAAGCGATGAGTTTGCACAAAGATCTGAGACGTAACGATCTCGAACCTTCAAATGCGCAGATCCTGTTGGTTTAGGCTTGTTGGCAGTTCGTTAGATAGAGCCTTCGTAGACAGAGCTTCAGATTGCTTCCATCAGCTCTTTGTGATATTAGATGAACTTGTTTTCCGTTCTTATTTGATTGAGTAGGATCTAGAAACGTTTTTAACGTTTTTACTGTAATGTTAGGAAGGGTTATGTTTTTTTGCGCGTATCTTGTATGTATTTTTGTATGTATGAATGTAATATTCTTTATTATCTCGTACCTATCTTCCAAACCGCTGAACTGATCGATATAATTAAGATATCGTTAGATTCGTCTTGATAACCCAATTGTTTTCAGATAAGTGTTAACAGTCAGGACCCATTTAAATTTTACAGGGCTGCTTGGGAACAAACAAACAAGATTTGATTAGTTGAAGAATGGGTTTGTTCCCAAGCATATAGTTAAGTTGTTTAGTATTACTTTTAGCAACATTCTAAACTACTGGGATAATTTTTTTCTTTTTAGTTTTTTTACCCAGTCGGATTTTTTTTATTAATTTTTTTATTAGTTGTGTTGAGGAGGTATCAATTGTATTAACTTCGCAAGGTTAGGAACATTCAGCGGTGACCACTTAATATCAGACGAGGTAAACTTAGTGAGATAATATAAAGTTAATATTTAAATCGACTACATAGTATTTCAAAACTTCTACCAATCCAGCTAGTACCCATTTTTCGAGATCTAACCAATGAAAAACCAAATACTAAGACAGAATTTAAATCAAACGATCGAGGTTAACACTAGAACATTGGAAATTCAAACAGCTACATAAACAGTATCTAACCCCTTCGCTGTCGAACCGATACACAATCAGTTATCGCGGTATCGGGGTCACTCGCCAATCAAACCCGATCCGTGCAGCTGCCGCGTTTACTACACCCGTTGGATGAGGGTTAAAGCTAGCCTGTTTATGTATGTCACAAGTTTTGATAGTAACTTTCATTGTTTTAGAGACAATGGCTCTTTGCGTCCGTCATAATAATGTTAACGATTATAAGATCTTGGGCAGGTAATTCTCGTGTCTACAGTAATGAATATTTTTATTTTATTTTATTAAAAATTTCAACGTTCTATCCCGCAGATGCATGCTTTCCATGTGTTGTAATCTTGACTTGAGTGCTCTACAAATTGTATCAGATCCATATATTTAGAGTTTTTATTTTAAATTTAATTTTGTTGTCATTGTATTCACAGTCTCTCTTGCTTTTAAGTTGGGCGCATCAAACAGGAGATGTTGGCTCTAATTCGAGTATGAATATAAAGAATGTATTTTAATTAAACTGTTTGATCGTCTTTATAAAATTTAACTTTTATTAAGGTAAAAAAGAAATGCATCTGTTAGTTATAGTGGTCCTTGTTACTGTTTCTACATCACTTATCAAACGCGTAAATTAAACTGTTTGTAAATTGATTGAAAACTGCCTGTAAAGTCATTGAATATCGCGGCTGCCGTTCAATGCAACATCACAGTCCCTCGTGTGGCGATTCCGAATCAAAGCGCTACTGAAATATCATTGAGCAAATATTGCCAGTCACCAATCAAAACGGCGATTGCTCGGAACACACCGATCCTTTGCCGTTTCGTGTGCCAATTATTCGCAACGTAATTTCACGATGTTACTTTGATATTAGCGTGCTTAATTATGCTTATTGATTTGCGAAATAGATCTCGTTCCAGTTTTGGAATCAAAGCTATGTATCTGTTCAGATATAAAATTAGCAAGCTAGAGGCATTTACCAGTTGAGGCTTGAGCGTTTGTTTTTCTGATGACCGTGATTAATTTACTGCGTGACGTTTTAGTTTTTTATTAACATGTTGTTTGTGGTCACTATAAGTAAGCTGTAATATCCTACACATAAAATACTGACGGTCCAATACAATGTTGGTTATTTCAACTTCCTTGGTACTTCTTCGTAGATTTCTACTAATGATTATATGAATACACCGATCTTAAGATCTCAAAATTAAGCTTGAATTGCTGAAATCGTATGGAAAACTTACATTTGTAATAATGTCCCTAAAAATATCAGTAATTCCTTAAAAATATTATTAGAACTTAGTCACAAATATTTTACTGATTATTCTCGTATTTGGTAGGTTCCTACTACAGTTCCTTATTGAAGTGAACATTATTTATTATTATTTTACGTTCTTGTGCTTTTTCCCTTAAAATATCAAACGCGAATAAACTCATTGAACCAATAACGTCATCAGACAGTAAAAAATCAACGAAAAATCAATATAAAGTATCGAAAAAATTGTCTATAAATTATTTTCCGACAAAAAATACTTCAAAATTGGAACCCCTATCTATGTTGTCTGTAGATAAAATTGATTGTATCGCTCCCCTCTTCCGGTGTCAAGCTGCTTCCTGTGATCAGACGATCGCTGATTTGTCTGTGGGGATGCCAGCGAAATGGACTAAAATATTTTTCGTTCGTGTAAACTATAGCGGATTTACTGAATGGATATTAAGAGAGTACGTTTAAAGCAATGATATTATAATGTAAAAAGAGGTAGATATGTCACTAGCGCGCCGACGATGAAGAGCGTAAGAACAGGCAATTGACCGTTCTGCTCGTAGTCACTCTGTCAATACAAGACCATACGCACGCTTTTGATGTTGTCAGAAGTCCTTGACATTTGACATACAGCGTTAAAATGCCTTCATGTATTAAGTATACCAATGTAATTGGTGTAGTGAAACAAAAGATAAACGTGTGTGTGTTCTAGCTCTTTTCGGAACAGATTTTTTTGGTTGATTTGTAAGGCCATAACGTAAAATTAAATATAGACAATTTAAATATTATTGATTTAAAGTAGTTAAAATAATTATATATTTAAGTGATGGTAAGTTTGTCTCTGTATTTTATTACATGATTTATTTTTATTTAGACGTTGGCAAAATATTTCAGCGATATTAAGTAAAAAAGCGTTAGCTCCTAGAGTTCTAGTTTCATTAGACAAGCTTAATCCGTTTGGTTCCACTCAAGAGTGATAACACCACACCGAATGGCTTGTAACTTTAGAATAAATACTGAAATATTCTCAGTACATTTCTGTAAATGAATATTCACGCAAATAATATTTAAACATTAATTTCCACAGGGATTGGTCCGTAAAACACGATCAGATAAGAAGCGGGGTCACGCACGGAACCAATTTATTTAGAGCCTAACAGGTCTGTCTGAATAACTTTCAGATATTGAGTATGAAAATGGTAAAGTTGAACCATTTACGGCCGTTTACCTTCGCCTCGATAACATTTTAGGGTTAATCCTCTGTTAAACCGGGTTATTATTTTAATAGACTTCTATTTTTGGCCTATACTTACTAACCTATGCTAACTTGACTCTGAATGATTTATACTTGAACATTATAATAGCATAATTATCGGAGAGTATAAATACGTAAATAAACGCTACCACGCTCATTTTTCCTCTATTAGTTTGACTTACAAATGAGATATCCATAACCATATCTATATTTTTATTTGTATTGTCCATTACCTGCAATAAAAGAGATGGTTTCAACCCATGAGTTACCCGCTATAGGGCATGAGTCGCCACGAACCTAAGGAGGCCTAGATAATACTTCTAAAGGTTTCTCCAGTGCCCAAATCAGTTATTGGCTAGAGTCGTAAGGTGTAATGCTACCCGAAGTCCTATGACTTTCTACTTAACGACTGCTACCTAACGATAAAAATAGGGACCGACACGACTTTACGTGCCCTCTACGGCACGTGTATAATACTGTGTTTTTGTTTAATTATAAAGCTAATTACTAGTTTGTCAGTTGTTCTTGTAAAAAATACAAAATACAAGTTCACATTTACACACTAAAGATAAAGTGAAATTAACATAATTTCGCAGGATTACACCAGTTTATACCTATTTGCGAAAAAAAGAGCCTTTTTCACGTTACTGAGCCTAAATTGGGATTTTAATCATTAAGTCTAATGGTTTCGTATTAAGGTCTACGTTAAGACAATATTTTCTAGGCAATAGAAGGTCAGATGAAAATAAACGGCTGGGTATTAGCACTTTTTGCAAATTTTCATTTAACTTGTAATGATTTTTAGTTTGGGTTAGGGCTACTAAATTAGAACCATTGTCGCAGTTGAAATGTTACATGCTTTATTTCTCATGAGTAACCGCCCTCGCTTTGCTTCGGTTTTCTTATTTTTTATACCTTGGTTTACATTATTGGAGTTTTATTAAGGATCCCAAATTTTTTTGAAAATATAATATAGCCTATATTACTCGGGAATAGTGTAGCTACCTAAAAGTGAAATAATTTTTCAAATCGGTTCAGTAGTTTCGGAGCCTATTCAATGCAAACAAAAAATCAAATCTTTCCTCTTTATATATTAGTATAGATTACAATTATTTACAATACATTTTTATCTTATACGAGTACCACACTCAGGGTTGGTTTCTGACGAGGGAACTCCTTAATGGTAAAATTACAGACATTTTTTATGTATTTAGCCTACGAGCTGACGATCCACCTGATGGTATGTGGTCAGTGGTCACCGTTACACATGAGTATAAGTAATTTCAAAGGCATCATCGATACGTTGCTAACCCAGAAATGAAAAGAAATGAAATGATAATTTATTTGCGAAAATGTGGTTACAAAATATTGTTACTTAATTGAATATCGCTCATATTTGCCAAGATTATAGGCATGAAAATTATTTATTAAAATTATTATTAATTACTTACTAACAATTAAATTAAGAATTTGAATCTATAATTTATTGAGGAGCATGCAAATACCTATTCACATTGAAGAAAAAAGAGTGGGAAAGAAAGGCATTTAAATATGCATTCAATTATTATGAAAGCTCGTTCTAAACTCCATCATAAACTGCCACACTCCAAGGGTTGACTTATGACTTCAGGGAGACTTAGTAGAATTTCTGCATTGCAAGCCGCTTCTTTATCGGATGACAATTGACAACAACAACACAATTCAAGTGGTACTGCCATACTGCACTTATATAACTTTAGTACTATTATCTTAAAAAAAATAACTGACTTCAAAATAACTCAAAAACTACTCGTCAGATCTAGCTCAAATTTAAGTGGGACCACATAACAAGCACCAGCTTTTGATTAAAAAAAGATTCATCAAAATCGGTTCACCCAGTCGAAAGTTCTGAGGTAACAAACATAAAAAATACAGTCGAATTGATACCTCCTCCTTTTTTGAAGTCAGTTAAAAAATATAACCGTGTTGTGTAGTTTTAGTTAAATGGTGGCACCTTTTAACTACAGTCTACATGCAACACATGTCTACATGCAACAACTCACGCACATACTCGTATGGTACTTTGTGTGTATATTCACAAAAATAGAAATTAACAAGCGTCCTTTATCTCTCCCGCTTGATTTATATATTTAGACCTACCTATAAATTTTTTCTTCTTCGTTCACTAGAAATAAAATGTGGCAAAAACTAAGTTTTGTTAATGTAGGTGAAGAGAATTTTATTACTGAACACAATCCCAAGTAAAATTGTCATAACTAAGTGATAATATTTCCCTGAATCGTTTACTTTTATTTTCCCTCCTCGTTTTGTTGGCGCTCAATTTGCTAACAGTTCATACTTTTGTTCTATGTTGGGGAAAATACAATGCTTAGTAACTAATAATCTAATAAAAACGATAAGTATACTACTATATACTAATGATAAGTAGTTAAAATCATAAACCATTATTTGGGTTGTATCGTAGTCGTAGAAAGTAATAGTGAAATATCTATGCATAATCTATTAATCCCTAAAAAACTTCCAAAATTTAATAAATAACTTTACATGGCGCAGCCGCTAAAAAAACATACCTAATAATGTTTAAATAAATCATAGATCAAGGAACAAATACGAAGTGTTAAGAACAAGGTGTTGTTCGGATATCAATTCGCATCCTCTAATCTTCAAAGTGATTAGTGTATTTGACATAAGTGATCAATTATTTAATCTTAATTTTATTAATTTTATTTCATGTAAAGATTATTGTTAAATTATTTCACAAGACAAACATTCATACCACCAAAATTAATGCAATTTCGCTCACGTCACTCGTTTATAGCTTCTATCGATATTGAACCACTGATTTACTGATATCCTGGGTCATGTAATTTGGAAGCTCTTAGGCTTCGGTGATACGCATTGAATAAATTAATACTACTCAATACTCGTGCCGTCCCCCGAATGTGATTACTTTTAATTAGGGCAATTGTACACGTATTCGTACGCATTATTGATTCATCAGGTACAGTTCCCTTCCTGTTTCTCATCATTACGGAATTGTACCTTTTAATGTGTTAAATCTATGTTGTTTGTACGATTATGGTTTTTGTTTGTCCATTGATGTGGTACATCCGAAAACAATGCTGGAATCGATTTTTTTTTGGTGTTAGCACGGCGTGGCTTAAAAGTGATGGAAGAGAAAAATTAAATGATGATTGAGCCTCATCTTGATAGTGGATATTTCCTCTTAAAACCTAAATAAATTAGTTTTTATTACCATTTTTCTGTGGCCAGCTACTATCAGATGGTTGTCTTATTACTCAACAGCTATTGACATAAATTAAAATCAAATAATCAAATAAATAAATAAAATCAGTAAAAATTTTTTTGGTAAAGGAAAACATGAGGAAATTTTAAACTTGAGAGTTCTTGAAAATATTTTGTATGAGAAAGTTGTGGAATATTCAGGATTAATAAAATCTTTGATAAAAAGATAAATAAATTTCATACATCAAAAAGTTGCCATCTAATTATTACTAGCAGGGTATAAAATTAACTATCTTCTTGAAATTTAAGCCATAAAATTTAAGTAAAATTAAAATTTGTAAAACTAGTCTCAAGAGCCAAAATGTTTTACACTTTTAGTCACAACGCAATTTGAAACTTCTCTTTTATAGTGTCGATGCCTTCGCCGCATACTTTGAATTGTTTCAAAATTAAAAAGTTGTAACTATAAATATTTTTATAGAGGAAAAAAATATATACACTTGCACATTTGAAACATATTTTCTGTACTCTTACTCGTAATTGGATGTGTACAATACAATTTCACATGTATCTGCATGTAGGTACTTACGAAACAGTTCAGCACTTTAACTGGAATTTAAGAAAGAATACTCGTCAATAGCTTTTTTTTATGGAAATAGCCGGCAAACGAGCTGACGATCCACCTGATGGTAAGTGGCTATCGTCGCCCATGGACATCAGCGACACCAAAGGCATCACTGATGCGTTGCCGGTCAAGAAAGAGAGAAGAAAAAGAAAGAAAGAAAGAACTTATATGGAACATATATGGGGCGAGGCCCTCGAGAAAAATGGGGAGGCACTTGCTGTCTCCCTTGACGTCTCGAAGGCCTTTGATAAGGTCTGGCACGCTAGCCTTCTAAGCAAGCTTCCAGCTTACGGCATATCCCCTGGCCTTATCGACTGGGTAAAAAACTTCCTGAGCGACCGGTCTTTCCGCGTTGTAGTCGATGGCTGTTCATCGAAGACGATGGCTACAAATGCCGGAGTTCCTCAGGGGTGCGTTCTCTCTGCCACTCTATTTCTGCTACATATAAATGACCTGCTTATGCCCGGTATCTATGGGTACGCAGACGATAGCACAGTGGTAGAGAGATACCTACCAAGTTCCAGGGCCAGTCGGGACGAAATTCAGTCTGAAAGAGAGGCCATGGTGGCTCGTGTGAATCTGACACTTCGGGCTGTGTCCGAGTGGGGCGAAGCCAATCTTGTGAGATTCAACGCCACTAAAACGCAGACGTGTCTATTCACCGCCAAGAAGAGCCCGTTCACCTTGGCTCCTACTTTTCGGAATGTGTCCTTGGATTATACCGACTGCCTTCAGTTGTTAGGAGTAGAGATATCCTCGAAACTCAACTTTGGGCGGTTCATCGAGACCAAAGCTAAGGCTGCTGCAAGGAAACTTGGTGTCCTTGCAAGGGTGCGACGGTACTTCACACCCAGGCAACTCTTAAGCTTGTACAAAGCTCAGGTTCGGCCGTGTGTGGAGTACTGTTCGCACATTTGGGCAGGCGCAGCCAAATGTCACCTTTCTGCTTTGGACTCGATGGAGAGGCGTGCGAAGAGGCTCATTGGTGACCCAGATTTGGTTGAGACCAATCTTCAAAGCCTCGAGCATAGGCGCAAAGTAGCCAGCCTCTCGGTTTTCTACAGGGCACATTTCGGAGAGTGTGCGCAGGAATTGTTTGAGATAATTCCCCCATCTCCGTTTCTCCATCGAACGACACGACGCACGGCGGGTATCCATCCTTTCGTCGTGAACATCCCGCCGGTACGGACGACGCGGTTTGCCTCGTCATTCGTTATACGCACCGCGAAGGACTGGAATAACTTGCCTGCGTCGGCGTTCCCGCCAGCCTACGACGTGGATGTCTTCAAGAAAAGAGTGAATAGGCTTTTTCTAAGTTAATGTGCTCACCATCTTGGACCACATCTACACTTACCATCAGGTGGGATTGTGGTCAAGCATTAACTTATTCGTGTAAAAAAAAAAAAAAAACTTGCTTCAAAGCTTCCAAACAAAGAAAAGGAAAATCAGTAAATAAACAAGTTAACAATCTTGTACTACCATTTTTTCTTAGTCTATTCCTACAAAAAAACATTTTTTTTATAAAGACACCGTCGAATTGAAAATATTCTATAAATTGCTATTATCGTTCTACTCTTGGATGCTTATTGTGAATAAAATACCCTTTATACCAAGAGTTATTCACGAAACAGATCAAATTTATATCCATTGAGCAGTCCAATCACAACCGTATTTACCTGAATTGTTTTACAATATTTCCTGCTAGGGTTGCCAGTTATCGGAATAATACATTTTTTATGTAAGCACAACAGAACGTGAAATTAAAGTACAATGCAATAAAATATATTGTCAAGGGAATCTGAAATCAATATTGTTTTTTTTATATAAAACAAATCCAAATCGCTTATTTATCACTTCTACAGTTCTGAGGAATGATTTTAGCCTTTAGGGTTTTTTTTTACTTATCTGGCAAGCCATAACCGTTATTGCACATATTAATATCTACTTATACTATGCTTCTGTTTTCGCAGATAACGTTTTGATAACTTGACCATTTACCATGATGGCCAATTATGATTCACTTACTGAATAATGAAGAAAGGAGATAAAACATTAAGAATATAAATTTTCAAATCAAAATACACGTTTAGCAACCCTATTGAATGCGAACCCTTTGCCAAATAATCCGTAAATACGGGTCAGCAGATACCTGTTGATGACCTTGTCAAATACAGACTGTGAAACCTCATGCCGGCCACTGTATCACAAGATACAATTTGAATAACATCGCCCAGTAATGATCGGTGGTTATCAATGGATGTTTAGATGGTAGGTACAGAGCGCAGTATGACGACCCTGTAGCCTAGTTGGTACCGACCCTGTCTGCGAAGCGAGGAGTCCCGGGTTCGATTCCCAGCTGGGGCAGATATTTATGTGACAGATAAATATTTGTACTCGGGTCATGGGTGTTGTGATGTGTTATATGTGTCGTCCATGCCACCCGCGACACAGGTGAAAACCTACTGCGGGGTATAGAGTGTGTAAGCGTAAGCGTGTAAGCAGTGTATTTTAAATGGCAGCCGTTACCAGGACCAATTAATTGATGCTGATGAGTGGAGGCCTATATTCAGCAGTTGAAAGTATGATAGAAAGATGGCCTAGTAGCGATTAGATTCAACAGACGAAGCCGCTTACATCCACGTCCGTAAAAAAGATAAAATTGAACTCTCCAGCTTATTGGTTTCCATACAATGGGTATTCAATATTCATTTTTCGAATTCAAATATTCCCTTTTCTATAATATCCGATCAGAATTCGTTGTCCGCTTAAAGGTCTTCGCACATTATACCACTCGATGTCAACATTACTCCGATTCAATTAATAGGAAAGTAGGTATTTAAATAAATATATTTTACGCACATTACAATATCTTCACATATCTACTTCCTTTTGACCCAACTCATAGCAATAAAATCTTGATACAAATAAATACAATTGGAGTGTCTGTTAGTAATATTAAAATAATCAGTTTTTTGTCTGTCTGTCTGTTTGTTCCGGCTAATCTCTGAAATGGTTGGACTGATTTTGACGGGACTTTCATTGGCAGATAGTTGATGTAACAAAGAGTAACTTAGGCTAATTTTATTTTAGAAAAAAAAAGTTTGTTAGGCGATACGAAGTTCGCCGGGTCAGCTAGTATAATGTAAGCAATTAAATATAATAGCAAAGCATTGAAATATAATATAAGCTTTATATCGTGTTGACAAAGATTATATTTTCGACTGCTCATTAATAATAATATTATGAAGCGTTGACCAAAAGTGGTCCACGCGTTGTACACTTCTTTCGAGTAAAATTTTGGTTTAAATGTTAGGACTTACATTTAGATGAATGATTTTTTCTGATCATGACATAAAACGATTCGTCTTTAATTTAACTATTTTTAAAACGGCACGTACGTTCTTATGGCCATATTCATATAACTATGAACTCTCAAAACTGGTAGCTCTCATACTCACCGCATATTAACTCACGCTCAAATATGCTTTCATGAGCCGTCAGTCGGACATGGGGGAACGAGCCGTTAGAAACAACGCTAAGCTCATCCTACTAATATTATAAATGTGAAAGTTTTTTGCGAGGATGTATGGATGTTTGTTACACTTCCATAGAAGACGCACACACACACACACACACACACACACACACACACACACACACACACACTCACACTCACACACGCACAGAGGTAGACCATAATCTGGAATAGGTATACGGTACTTGCTATCTCGGAAAAAGCAGCTGGCAGAGCGCTAGGACTTACTCTTTCAATGCACGAGCTTGAGCTTGAGTCGATGCGGAATGCAGCTGACGTCGATTCGGTGTACTGTGCACAGACCTTAACTGCAGCATTATTTGAGTTCGCGTCCAGGATCTAATAAGACGCGAGAGGACAGACAGAGGACAAACAGAGCCAGTTGGACTGAAAAGTTTAATCTCCTCAACCTAGTGGGGTTCAATAGTAATTGAAGGGTTATTGGATTCAGTTTTTTGAATTGGAGGGAGGAAGGTTAATATTATATGCACGGTTAATATTATATGCATTATATTATATAGTCATATTATATGCACGGACCTGAAAAAAATACGGCCGTAACCTCGTTTAATCGAGAGTGAAGCATAGCAATGGCCGCCCGCTTACCATGTGTGCGTAATTTTTGATTCGCGATTGATGCAGTGAAGTGTCAGTGTGTGAGTGTGTATACTTGTACGAATAGAGAGTTGGTATTACTATGGGTGCTTCACTGAATTTGTTCTTGGGATTAAGTCCGTATTTTTTTAGGTCCGTGATTATATGATGTCCAATTTTCTTCATTTTATGTCGACACAATATGTCGACCAAAACGGAAATTGATCCTCATTGTTTTTGAGTTATGAGTCTCTCATAAAATAACGACTCCATAACCACATTTGACTGTAAGAATTTACTACAAGTTACATTACAGATTGAATTATTACTATTATACAGTCCCAAGAATGAAAACTGACGGAATTCAGAATCTGGTCTACGATGTCTGCATAGAATCTTATCGCAGGGATGCAAGTGTGTAAGCATTATATTTGCAAATCCATTTCGTATCGTGAATGAAATTTCTAACTAAACTTTCGTATGCAGATAAAATGATATTCGCAATAAGCTTAACAGAATTAAGTTTTAATATTAACCTTTAATATTTTAATACTATGTAATCAACAGAGCAGTGTCTGTCTGGAACACTGTACTTAGCGCTGATTATATTTTGCGAGTGTCTTAAATCTGGCGAGACGAGTTCAGTATATCGACGGTGGAAAGGCATATTGTATTAACCGCCATTTTAGGCGATATCGAGTTATATACACCGTTGGAATCGGGAGAATGAACTCTTTCGAATGGTCCTAGTTTCAGCTCGATCTGACAACTTTTATGGTCGTTAATACACCTATGATTTTGAAGATTTTCATATTTTTTTGTGTTTTAACTCCATAGTAAATAGTGGATTTTGTCATTAAAACACATCTCAACTAAAAATTTTACGCTATGCTACTTTGCCTTGCTTGACTTTAACTAAATTTAAATGATAAAACAATTTACCAAATTATAATATTATCATTTTTGTAATTGATACATTTTACCCAACTTGACTTTTCTTCATCAACAGAATTAAAACAGTTTACTCCGATTTTAAATGTTAGTCATTGTAAGTTAATACATTTTACTCTACTCTAAAATGCTATTGTTTGCAAGATAATACATTTTACCTATACAAAATAAGGTAACATTATGCGTTGAGTCGTTTTGCTGTTATTTCTAGAACCAATTTTAATACAATAAAACAAATTTACTTGTTTTTCTTACAAATAAAATCTGCATTTAAACTGACTGTACTAGTTTTATTTTTGGCATTAAACTACTTTACAATTTTTTATCGCAAACAAAAATTGGTAGTTAAATCATACAAAATAAAGCAAATTGCAAGTAAATCAGACGATAATATTAAGTACAGGCTGATGCGTAGGCGCTTCAGACACCTCTCTTGTGTCGGAGAGGACGGCTGAGCGCACTTCGTGCCGTTGTCAAACCTCGGGGTTCGCCATTATTTAAGTATTTTAGGTAAGTTATTGTTTAGTTACGTGTTGTTTATTGTTGAATTAATTGCTTTGATTTTCCGTCCTTACCATTATAACCTTTTTATTAGTAATACTATTTTCTTTTATGTAGAACTAAATTATTTTATGTAGAAATAAATTAAATCTATTAAGCATAATGAATCGACGCCGCAGCGAAAAAATATTAAGAACTGCATTAACGAAGATTAAAAAGAAAATCGACTTTTCGATTACGGTAAGTTTCAACAAGCAAGTAAGTGGACTTGGATAAGTCCTGATGGTTCGACGAAAAGCGAGATAGACTTCATTCTGGCAGACAAATGGCACATATTTAATGATGTCTCTGTGATCAGCAGGTTCAAAACCAGAAGCGATCACCGTCTTGTAACAGGCACATTAAATATCTGCCTGAAGCTGGAACGGTCACGCCTGATGAAGTCTACGCTTCGCCCAACATCCGTCCAAATCCAGTGATCCGAAAACTTTCAACTTGAGCTGCAAAACCGCTTTGCTTGCCTAGAATCGTGCACGTTAGTGGACGAGCTTAACACCAGGATGGTAACAACTATCCACGAGGTAGGGTCGAAGTATTTCAAGACCCACCCTAGTGGTAGATCTCAGGTTCTCTCAGAACAAACTCTCGGTCTTATGATGGATCGACGAGAACTATGTGTGCAGTCTCCAACCTCTATGAGGGAATACCGACGGCTCAATGAACAGATTTCCAAGTGCAGGCGACGTGATTTGCGAAAACACAACGCAAATCCTGTAAAAAACACAATTGAGTGAAACCAGGGCTCCAAAGTGTTCGCTAGGGATCTGTCTATTAGACAAAGTCAGTTTACGAGGTTGAAGACCGAGTCCGGCACCATGGTTTCGTCGAAACCAGGAGTTCTGAGAGAAACAGAGATACTCCGGACGCTTGTATGCCTCCTTTCAAGCTCCACCTCCTCGTGAGGAGAGCGACAAGCGAGCTAGACTGACCCGACACTACACAGAGGATATCCCGGACGTCAGCCTGTATGAGATTAGAGAGGCTCTCAAACAGCTTAAAAACAACAAGGCACCGGAAGATGACGGAATCACAACCGAGCTACTAAGAGCTGGAGGTAAACCCCTTCTACTCGTAGTGGTGCTCCAAAAACTGTTCGATTCCGTCTTAATAATGGAACTACCCCGGAAGCGTGGCGGAGCGACAAGCGAGCTAAACTGACCGGACACTACACAGAGGATATCCCGGACGTCAGCCTGTATAAGATTAGAGAGGCTCTCAAACAGCTTAAAAACAACAAGGCACCGGAAGATGACGGAATCACAACCGAGCTACTAAGAGCTGGAGGTAAACCCCTTCTAGTGGTGCTCCAAAAACTGTTCGATCCCGTCTTAATAATGGAACTACCCCGGAAGCGTGGGGCAGAAGTGTGGTGACGCTGTTCTTCAAGAAGGAGAACTACAGGCCCATTGCACTTCTTAGCCACGTTTATAAGCTGTTTTCGAGGGTGCTCACAAATCGAATTGCACGCAGGCTTGACAACTTCCAGCCTCACGAACAAGCAAGATTCCGAAAAGGCTACAGCACCATAGATCATATACACACACTGTGGCAGATTATACAAAAGACAGGAGTATAATCTGCCGTTGTGTATTGCCTATGTGGACTTTGAGAAAGCCTTTGATTCTATCGAGACCTAGGCGATACTAAATTCTCTGAAGCGGTGCCGGATCGACTACCGGTATATCGAGGTGTTGAAGTGTTTGTACTCATTATGCCACCATGTCTGTCAGAGTACACGACACAGCAACGAATCCCAACCAAATGCAGAGAGGTGTCAGACAGGGGGATGTCATATCCCCAAAACTGTTCACCGCTGCGTTGGAAGACGTTTTCAAGTTGATGGAGTTGAAACGACGTGGCATCAACATCAATGGTGAATACATCACACACCTGCGATATGCCGATGATATAGTCATCCTGGCGGGTTCCCTGGAAGAACTTGGTACAATGCTCGGGGACTTGAACAGCGCCTCACAACGGGTGGGTCTTAAGATTAACATGGACAAGACGAAAACCATGTCGAATGTCCATGTCACACCCATACCGGTTGTTGTTGATGGCGCTGCTCTCGAAGTTGTAGACAAATACATTTACCTGGGACAAGTGAACCAGATGGGTAAGTCCAATTTCGAGAAAGAAGTCACTCGTAGAATCCAACTCGGATGGGCTGCGTTCGGAAAACTGCGTCATGCCTTGTCGTCCAAAACACTACTTCAGTGCCATAAATCGAAGGTGTTCGAGCAGTGTGTGTTGCCAGTGATGACATACGGATCCGAGACGTGGTGTTTTACTATTGGCCTAATGCACAAGCTCAGAGTAGCGCAGCACGCTATGGAGAGGGCTATGCTTTGTATTTCCTTACGTGATCGCATTAGAGATGAGGAGATCCGTAGGCGAACAAAGGTAACCAACATAGCTCAAAGAATTAGCTGGCTGAAGTGGCAATGGGCTGCCCACATAGTTCAAAGGACCGATAACCGTTGGGGAAGAAAAGTCCTCGAATGGCGCCCACGTCTCGGAAAAAGGAGCATAGGACGCCCCCCGACCAGGTGGACTGACGACCTGAAGAAGACAGCGGGCATCCGCTGGATTCAGAAGGCTCAAGACAAAGTTCAAAGAACGGATTCGAAAGACCAGTCTTAGATCCTAGTATGCCTATTATTTTGATAAATATAATTTTAGTAAAACATTTACCTTCATTTTTATTTTTTTTACAATTTTCAGGATTTTGTTAAGTTTTCCCAAGTTTAGTTTGTGGCTTAAATTATATTTAAGTGTATGGTTAAGCCACTTGGCCCTCTTTGTTCGAATAAAATGATGTCTGTACAACTGTTTTTACAGGTTCGCATAGATATGAAAAAGTTACATAAAAGTGTTTACCTCTCTCTGGTCATGATTGGATTTGTTTTTAAGTCATTTTACTCGATAGTAATATTACATTTATTTGGATATAAAACAATTTACTTGAAAATATCTAAATTATATTTTAGATATAAAACACTTTGCTTGAAATTTTTTGTGTATAATATTTGGATATAAACTAATTTTACCTATCTGAGAATTTGTGGTATTTTGTATCAACTCCATAAATTAATACAAATATTAGACATACGTTATTTTTTATTACATGTATCCATTTCAATACATTTTATTACTAATTCGCCTTAATTTCATAGAGATATCTTCAATACTTTAAAAGTTATGAAGTTTTTAAAACTTTAATCGTCTCTAATGGTCATTTTACTAAATGGCGGTTAATACAATATGCCTTTCCACCATCGATATATTATACGAAGAGAGTACATCATGTTTAATAATTAATTGATTAAACAGACGGAGAATTTAAGTATAATTTTTGTATAAAGTCTTGTGTTGCATTATGTTTAATGTTGTAATAGTGTTGTATCATGAATGATACAAGTTTATGAAGTTTAAGACCGTAGTTTTTATGTAAGTAATCGACAAAAGATGGTAAGTTGTTACCATTGGCAATAGGCATTAGAAAAAACATCGGAATTGAGTTAAAAACACCATAACAACTTTTTACTGGGAGGAAATAGGAATTTGATAGAACTTGCTGGTTCTCGAGTATATAGTATTATTTTACATTTGAGAAAATTACTGTTGATATTATAGAGAACTTTTAGGTTTTTCATAGTGTTTTCTAGGCAACAGTTAATTAATTTCTAGTGAGTAGAATTCTAACAACTGTAAAATTCGAATTGGATTACTGTAGACAATCAATTACACTATTAGAAATATAATTAATATAAATAAATTTCTCAACACCGAATACTATTCGTTTGTGATACAGTTCCGGACTGTAACATTATCTCAGCTTTAAACTTAAGGTTCATAAATTCATTAATAAAAATTTGACATAGTCATTTGAACATGAAATGTATGTACGTAAAGTCTTATTTATATATTTGGTGTTATGAAAACTACGATACGTAATAATATTATTTCCAGCCAGGGTTGTCAAATAATGTATATAAATCTGTTCAGCCCTAGCAAAAGATATTCGCAATTATAGCAGCGAGGGGACAGTTGGCTGTTGTTTTGTCAGAAGATTTAGTGCGCTGCGAAATAACAGTGTAATAGCCGCAGTGGCTAAATAAATACTAACTGAAGACTCATTTCACAACGCTGTTATTGTTAGATAGGGTAAGGAACAATTGTTTGTTCGAAACCAATTATGTTAAGGATGTTAAAGTTACGAGTTTCAATTCGTAATTTGTTAAAAAATTGGATATTACTCGCCTTTTGAACATGTTAGATAAAAAATTATATGAAGTCTAAAAAATGTATGACTGAAACATAACGTTTTTAACACTATTTGCGAAAGATACGCAAATATACAGTAAAGTTATTGTTTTTTAATTTATTCATTGTCCTCTGAGTAATTAAAATCATTTTCATCATTATTGTCCTGTCGTCTTGAGGGCATCCACTTATTAGGTTTTTATATCCAGTATGTTAATTACTTAAGCTCTATTAAACTGAAGGTATGTTATAAATATAAATAAACATAATTTTTCTCTTTTCAGGTAAGTTGTGCGGGTATATCTAGAATATAAGGGTAAGTAGGTTCTGCCTGCGGGTAAATCTAGAATAGAAAGGTAAGTAGAAGTAAAAGAGTCCGCCTGCGGATTAAACTAAAATGTAAGGTAAAGTAAAAAGTTCGTAATGATGGGATAAAGTGGGAGAAAACGGGAAGAGCCCAGTTGACTATAGCCCAGGAGTAGACGAGTATAATGTTGACGTGACATGAATGTTAGCCGGCTCCAGTCTCCATTCGTTGTATCTATCTCTCTGGTACAGACGACGTGATTTGCTTGGTCATTTGTTATGCGTTCCGCGAATGGAATAACTTGCTCGTGTCGGTTTAGTACGTTCAATTTTACTACAACATGAGTTTGTCAATCAATAAGTTTTATTAAGTTAGTGCGTTATTGTACAAGACTTTATCGCCAGTGACTATCAGATTTTATGGTCAAATCTCAATTAAAACTTTTATTTAAGTTGCAGTTTGGTCATCATTAACATTCCAATAAAATAATCGATAAACTACTTAATTATAATGGAATGATTCGTATTTTTTTTTTAATAATTTTGTAAATATTCTAAAAGTGTAAGTTTGTGAAGATGAAGAAGAAGGATGTTTATTAGGTACTCTATTTCACGCAAAAAATAATGAACAGATTTTCATGAGAAGCACATACATAGGTAGACCATGATCTGATTAGATAGGGTAGTTGAAATCTCAGAAAACGCAGGCAAAGCTATTTGCATAGCACTAGTTACTTATATATTTTTAAAGTAATATAGAAAGACCTCTTTATTTTTATAAACTACGAGTAACTGCCCTCGCTTTGCTTTGGTTTTCCTAATTTTTTTACACTTTGGGTTACATTATTGGAGTTTTATTAACGATCCCTAATTTTTTTGAAAATATAATATAGCCTATGTCACCCGGGGATAGTGTAACTTCCCTAAAGTGACAGAATTTTTCAAATCGGTTCAGTAGTTTTGGAGCCTATTCAGTGCAAACAAACAATCAAATCTTTCCTCTTTATAATATTAGTATGCACAAGCGAACCAACTCTCGCTACGCGTGGCGAAAAAAGGATCCCGTCACAGACCTATAATAATGTCTGTGGATCCCGTAGTTTACAAAGACTAAAGTGTAGTACAGACCTACTTACTCGAAAGGCAATAAGAATGAACATTAGTGTCGCTTGATGTGATTCATAAATGCCCGATAAAAATGTATTCTTTCGTCTTTTTACCTTATTTGCACCTCTTGTGGAAAAACGTTTTTTGAACGCTGAATTTATATTGAAGTTGTTATGTTTGGGTATTAATTGTTCTCAAATCCATGATAAAATCACACATGAAGGAGCGGTTCCAGAAGCGTTTTTAAAACTTAAAATATAAGTAGCTACTTATACGTAAAACCGTTACATTTTTAAGGATTAAAAGCTTAAGTATTAAATTATGACCCGAAGTACTTTTAAACTTATTACAAGTTTAAGAATTTATATTGTATAGCCATTAATCTGAATTTTTATACCTATTTCTACGAGCTGATAACGAATATCATAGACAAAATACCCCCATATTTCATTTTCAAGGTCGACTTGAAAAAACATGTTTTGTTGTTTTTCAAGTTTATTTGGCAAGGTGCGGAAAAAAATTCGCATTTTTCTCCCAAACCACTGGCTCTACAAAAAAAATGTACTGGACATAAAATGTCAGTCTCCTTATGGGCTATAACTTTTATTGGAAACTAAATTGTGATCAATCGGAGGTATGGGCTAAAAGGAAGTACACCCGAAATTTGTTCTCGGAATGTGATGCCCGGACAAAATACGGCCGACTACTAAGAAAGGATCTCTCCTCTTGAGCAGGCCTGGAGCATACTTCACCACGCTGTTCCAGTGCGGATTGGTGAAGAACAAAAATTGAATGCAATACAATCAGCAAAATATTTCTGAAATCAATAACTAACAATCAAGAACTAAATATAGATTAAATAATATAATGTATGAAGGGGCCAAAATATATAACCGCTTACCAAAAATTATAAAAAATCATAAAAATATGTACAAATTTAAAAAGGATGCACTAGCGTACGTAGGGCAAAATATCGATATATAACCACAGAAGAAATAATAGCAGATACGTATAATAATTATTAATAGTTGTTACAATAGTTGTTATGTATTGTAAATCTTAGATTTGTAGCACGCTCACTTTAATTATAGTCAAAGTCAAAGTCAAAATATTTTATTCATATAGGTATCACTGATACACTTATGCACGTCATCATTTTTTTATCTACCAGCTTTTCGGAAGGGTGCTTTGTCATGGAGGAGAAGAAAAGCCGAAAGAAACTCCTCGCACATCTTTTAAAAACATATTACAAAAAAGAAAATATTACAAAAATATTTACTAATCTGAGCGGAACTGGTTGCAGAACTGGTCATTTCCATGCCATATATAATATGTCATATATAATAAATTTAGCTTATTATTATTAAGTATGTTCGAGCCCGAACCGCCTGCGCCGACCACCGAGAGGGTGGCGGGCGCGCGGGACGAGGCGCGCGGTGCCACACTACCACTTCGCCTCTAGCCATCGACGACACCACGCGCGTACCTTGTTCGGAGCTCTTGTCTGTACCAATCCTTCTCGCTATTATAATTATTTTCTACAGTCCACGTTAGTTTTATTGAAGGATCCAAACATTAATGGTCCTATCGCCGTCTTAAGGAACCAATTCCTAAAGAAAAATAGGAAAGGATTGCTGTTACTACGCTGCCGGACCGCGGTCGTTGAACTTTAAATTTCAAACGCGTCCGCGTCGTGTCATCGCTTCAACGGCTGTCTACATTGAAGTCGCCTTAAACAAAGAAGATTATTGAAGATCTACTACTTCGGAGTCTTGATAACGACGATCGTGCCTTTTTCTAATATTGGATATTAAGATTACCACTACGTCATCGCTTCGAAGACTAATTTTGGCTGCCTTGTGGATAAGGATTGGGTATTTTGTGAGTTCGTTCCAATTTTTTTTCCCTTCTTATCCTCTTCTAAAGGTCTTTAGCTACTTATTTTTCAATATTTCTATATCTTTTCCTTTTCACTGCCTCTAATAATTGAGTGATAGTAATAAAATCGTAATAAAGTGCACAATAGTTCATTCAACTCGCATCTGTTGCATTGCATTGTTTCTTATCGCATTTTTTATGATACTCGCAACATCTGTTCGCTTACGGTAGCTACGCCAGGTGCGCCTTGATCGTAACAAGTTCAAGGTCATGCGCATTCATTAGATCTGTCGTTCGCTATTTTCATTGAGAAAAAATTATCAACAAGCATTCTATCTCTTTCGTTTTTATTGCCCATTCATTAACGTATTTGCTTTCATTATGGCTGACTTAGACATTTTATTAAGAAAACGTAGTGCTATGAAAGCAAAGCTTACAAACTTCTGCAACTACCTTAGCATTCTCAGTAGTTCCCAATGCATTTCAGACCTACAACGCATCGAGTTGGAAGGTCGCTTGAGTAAATTTGATGCCTTATACGATACATTTGACGATTTACAGATGGAAATCGAGGTGGTTTCTGACGCGTCAGACGAGGCGTACGAGGAACGCACCAAGTTCGAAGAGCGGTACCACTCATTGGCTGCTCAGGCTCGCAACCTACTGGTCCGCACCAGCCCAGTCGCCGAGGCCGGGTCTGTAGCGGGCTCAACATGCACACACACAGGTGAATCGTTCCATCATGGTTTTATTCGCTTACCTAAAATTGATTTGCCTCATTTCAATGGTAGTTATCAATGCTGGCTTGAATACAGGGATACATTTTTGTCACTAATCCATAGTAGCAAGTCTATCGATGACATTAGCAAGTTCCACTACTTACGTGCATCACTTACGGGGAATGCACTCGAAATTATAAAAAATATTGATTTCAAAGGTGACAATTATCAGTTGGCGTGGAATTTGCTGTGTGATCGGTATGACAATAGTCGGCTTCTAGTAGATAACCATGTGCAGGCACTATTCAATGTTGAGCCTATCCCATCTGAATCTAGTAGTTCGTTACGTCGGTTGATTGACGTGATAAACAAAAATATTCGTGCTCTAAAAACATTGAACGAGCCTACTGAGCATTGGGATACACTTGTAGTTCATATGATGGGAAACAAATTAGACGCTGTTACTAGTAGAAACTGGGAAGAATATCGTTGTAGCTTAACTAAATCCCCTACTTTATCGCAATTTTGTACATTCTTAATTAATAAGGCTGATTTATTAGAAACAGTAGAACATAAAGACAAAAACAATTTAATCAATATAAAAACTAAGCCTACTTTCTTAACTACTAATACAAATGAAAACTTAAATCTAGTAAAAACAAGTAAAAGATATAATACAAATAATAATAAAAGTAAAAATAAATGTCCTTTGTGTTCTGATGAACATCTTTTATACACTTGCGAATTGTTTCGTAATTTGTCCGTTGAGACAAGAAATACTAAGGCAAAAGAATTAAAAGTTTGCTTAAATTGTTTACGTCCTGGCCATGTTGCTAACAAATGTAAACTATCACATTGTAGATACTGCAAGGGTAAACACAACACGCTTTTACACATAGATCAATTCAAATCTAGTCCTTTACACGACCCTATGCCTAGTGTGTCCAATAACATGTCTAATAGTGTTGCCTTGCCTATTTCTATCCCTCCTACTTGTCCTTCAACTTGTAAGTCAAAGAATGTCGCCCTTACAAGTGATAATTCTATGCAATGTACTACTGCTTCGCAAATTTTGCTTTCCACAGCGTTGGCGAAAGTGGTGAGCGACAACGGGGAAAGGTTCGACGCCAGAGTCCTCCTGGATAATGGTAGTACGGCCAATTTTATTACCTATTCATTATGCGACAAGCTGGGATTGCCTCGACGTAACACGAGCTCTACGATAACAGGTATTAATAGCCAAACTTCGACTAGTACACAGTCTTGCAATTTAACAATTGAATCTCGCAACGGCGCCTACAAAGCAAATATAAATTGTTTTATCTTGCCCGAGATTACAAAAATATTACCATCTAAAATAATAGATATAAGTAACATTTTTATTCCGCATGGTATTCAATTAGCGGATCCTTCTTTCAATATACCATCAGGAATTGATATTCTTGTAGGTGCAGAGGTATTTTGGAATGTTCTAGGTACTGCATTTATCAACCTAGGCAAAAACCAGCCCAAATTAACTGAATCTAAATTCGGTTGGATTGTAACCGGCTCTATAGCTCTTCCATCACAACCAACCTCTTCAAATCACTCTCATCTTTGTAACATATCGTTAAATGACATAAACGATAATATTACTAAATTTTGGGAACTTGATTCAATTTCAACTAAACATTCTTTATCTCGTGAAGAACGTGCTTGCGAGGAAAGCTTTCAAAAAAATACTATTCGTGATAAAACCGGTAAATTCATTGTTACAATTCCATTAAAAAACGATCCAAGTTCTTTGGGTGAGTCTTACGCATCTGCTAAACGTCGGTTTTTATCTTTAGAACGTCGTTTCCTCCGTGATCCTATATTTAAAGACCGTTACATCAATTTTATGGACGAGTATGAGCGTTTAGGTCACATGAGTGAGATAGCATATACACCTAAAACACATAATCCAGAGAACATTGAATATTTTTTACCACACCATGGAGTTGTAAGAGAGTCTAGTACAACTACGAAACTTCGCGTAGTATTTGATGCTTCCGCTGTTACTACGTCTGGACTATCCCTAAACGATATTCAAATGGTGGGTCCTACTGTCCAAGACGATCTTCTTTCGATTCTCATCAGATTTAGACAACATAAATATGTCATTTCAGCTGATATAGAGAAAATGTATCGAGCTATATCAGTAACACCTTCACAACATTGTTTACAGAAAATTATTTTCAGGAAAAATCCTTCTTTACCCCTTAAAACTTACAGTCTTAATACCGTGACTTACGGTACGTCATCTGCGCCGTATCTAGCTACAAAATGCCTTACGAGTCTTTCATCAGCTGCCACTAACAACGACGTAAAAACGTCAATTGAACGTGACTTCTACGTCGACGACTTTCTCAGTGGTAGTAATTCTTTTTCAAAGGTAGTAGAGCTAGGCAAAGAAGTCACTTATATATTAAGCTCAGCTAATTTTCATTTACGTAAGTGGCAGTCTAATAGCCCTCAAGTTTTAGCTGAAATCACAGGTACCTCTGAAAGTTCTAATACTTTAAATTTTTCTGAAAATCAAAACGTCTCTTCAAAAACTTTAGGTTTGCATTGGTTATGTAACACAGACACACTATCCTTTTCTATCGGTATTCACAAAGCTACACAAGTGACAAAACGCCATATATTGTCGGTTATCAGTCAGATCTTTGACCCGCTAGGTCTAGTTGGTCCTTGTGTAGTTGAAGCTAAAAAGATATTACAACTTTTATGGTTAACTAAATGCGATTGGAATGAACAGGTACCACAGGAAATAGAAAACCTATGGCAATATTTTATGAACTCTCTTCCATTCCTTAATACATTGAGAGTGCCACGGTGGGTAATCTGCGATAAGTCAATAATAAATGAATTGCATATTTTTACAGACGCTTCAGAAAAGGCTTACGGTGCATGTATCTACGTCCGTTCGATAGACAGTAATGGTCATGTTACAGTAAATCTATTACTCTCCAAAAATCGGATTGCCCCAATTAAACCTACGACGATACCTCGTCTTGAGCTTTGTGGCGCGTTGCTAGGATCAAGACTGTTTACAAAAGTTCGAAGCTCTCTTACGTTGCCTATTAGTAATTGTCGTTTTTGGTGCGACTCAACAATTACATTAAGTTGGTTATCTATGGCGCCAAGTAATTTAAAACCTTTTGTACGTAATCGCGTAGACGAAATACAAGAGCTTACATCAGGCTATACGTGGAGCTACGTGTCGTCTAAGGACAATCCGGCAGATCTTGTTTCGCGCGGGCTGAAGGCTGATCTAATCAGCGAGTGCTCTTTATGGTGGACTGGACCGCCCTTTCTCTTAAAAAATGAAAATTCATGGCCTGAGATGCCTAATTCAAATGTGAAACAGGATCTACCTGAAGTAATATCATCCCATTTTATTAATAATTCATCCAATCAATCATTATCACATAACAATCACGATCATTCATTATTCCAATCAGATAATAAATCTTTCATTCATCAAATCATTCATAAATATTCTAATTTTAATCGTTTACAGAGAATTGTTGCTTATATAAAAAGGTTTATTCATAATTTGAAACATAAAAATAAATTACAAGGCAATCTTTCATGTCAAGAGTTAAGTGATTCTTTTAATTTTATTATTTACAATGCTCAACTTTTAATGTTTCCCCAAGAACATGCTTTACTACAATCAGGGAAATCATTGCCAAGAAAAAATAGGCTCACTTCTTTAAGTCCCTTCATCGATAGCAGTGGTATCATCCGTGTGGGGGGAAGGCTTGACAATTCCATTTATGACTATAATGTCAAGCATCCGATTTTACTTTGCAGTAAACATCATTTGACAAAAATTATATTTCACAAATTTCATTTAGATTTACTTCATGTTGGTCCCCAAACTCTTTTAGCAAACATTCGACAAATGTATTGGCCTCTAGGTGGAAGAAACTTGTCAAAGGCCATTGTCAGACAATGCATTAAATGTTTCAAATATAAATCTACCGCTGTGCAGCCCATAATGGGTCAATTGCCAACATCTAGGACAAATTTAGAATTTCCTTTTTTAAATTGCAGTGTCGACTACGCCGGGCCAGTGTTGATAGCTGACCGAAAGGGAAGAGGGTGTAAGCTAATAAAATCATATATGTGTATTTTTGTTTGCCTCTCAGTAAAAGCTTTGCACATAGAGCTCGTTACAGATCTGACTAAGGAAGGGTATTTGGCTGCTTTAAACCGTTTTGTCGCTCGTCGCGGCAAGCCTCGGACCATCCTTTCCGATAACGGTACCAATTTCGTGGGCGCCTGTAATGAGTTGCAGCAGTTTTTGAACGACCTAAACATTTCTAATGAAATGGCACAACAAGGCATCGAATTTTCTTTTGCACCTCCATACTCTCCTCATTTTAATGGCGTTGCTGAAGCTGCCGTTAAGTCGACGAAACATCATCTTAAAAGACTTCTTCAAACGACACACTTTACCTACGATGAACTGGTGACATGTCTAACTCAAATAGAGGCGGTATTAAATTCTCGTCCCCTCACTCCTCTATCTTCCGATCCTCTTGATTTCACCGCCCTCACGCCTGCTCATTTCCTTATTGGACGACCACTTATATCTGTTCCGTGTCCACAGGTAGCTGAAATTAATATTAATAGACTCGAACGCTACCAGAGAATAGAGCACGTTAGACAACACTTTTGGAAGCGATTTCATATTGAATACGTGTCTCTATTGCAACAAAAGGTTAAATGGACATCATCCTCAGGAGAGCTATCCGTCGGGGCCCTAGTTCTCATTAAGGAGAAAGGTCAACCGCCGCTTCTGTGGCCCTTGGGACGGGTCATCAAGGTCTTCCCAGGCGTCGACGGGACTACAAGGGTGGCCGAGCTGAAGACCAAGGGAGGGACCATTCTACGAGCCTGCCACAACATCTGCCCACTTCCTCTTAGTTGAAGGCTTCAACGGGGGGAGGATGTTCGAGCCCGAACCGCCTGCGCCGACCACCGAGAGGGTGGCGGGCGCGCGGGACGAGGCGCGCGGTGCCACACTACCACTTCGCCTCTAGCCATCGACGACACCACGCGCGTACCTTGTTCGGAGCTCTTGTCTGTACCAATCCTTCTCGCTATTATAATTATTTTCTACAGTCCACGTTAGTTTTATTGAAGGATCCAAACAAAGTATGTCATATATAATAAATTTAGCTTAAGTTTTGTCTAACAAGTGAAATTGCTGTAATTTCTTTAGACAATAAAGTTCTTTAAACCGAACAGTGCCCTAGATTCGAACCGAAACCATTGATCTGTTACTCTTACTCGTATTAATGGGGTGTTGTTGATTGAGTCCTAACCCTTCCGCACCCCCGCCAATCACCCTCAGATTAAGCCACCCCAAACGACCCTTACAATTCACACTCGCCGCACCAATTATGCAGATGTCATCGTTTTATTAAAATAAATTAACACTTTTGTAACACCAGTAATACACGTTGTGATATAAGATAGTCTTACTTAGATTTTTTGTAATGAAATGAAACGAAAAATGTACCTGCCCTACTTTGTAGTGATCCTGCTGAAGGAAGAAGTTCGATTCCCGGTCGATAAGTATTTATTTTCATTATTTGCAACATTTTTCATTGTTTTTTGATTTCATAATGTCTACATATATATGGCACTTTGCCGATTACTTAATCCTACGGCTGGACTTCCATTACGGTAAACTTTAACTAATTAACGCGGCTTTGACCGCATTTTTCGGGATAATAAGTACCTACCATATACCTTATTCCAGACTAGCTGACCCGGCGAACTTCGTATCGCCTAACAAACTATTTTTTTTCTAAAATAAAAGTAGCCTAAGTTACTCCTTGTTACATCAGCTATCTGCCAGTGAAAGTCCCGTCAAAATCGGTCCAGTCATTTAAGAGATTAGCCGGAATAAACAGACAGACAGACAGACAGACCAAAATTGTGGAAAATTTTGTTTTGGTATATGTACCGTGTATACATTCAAATTCACTTAGTAATAAGCGGTTATTTTAATATTACAAACAGACACTCCAATTTTATTTATTTGTATAGATGTATAGATCATGTACTCCCTGTATGAAAAATTTCATGTATATCCGTTCTGTAGTTTTTGCGTGAAAGAGCAGGAAATATCCATACAAATTTTCACATTTATAATATTACTTAACAGGATTAGTAGGATATCATGCAAAATTGAGCAGAGGTAAAGATTTACTTCCCAGTTTATAATTTATGTATAACTCAGTCTAAAACACTGGCACCGAATCTTATAGCTACAGGATAATCTGCGAAGCAATATCGGGTGTTCCAGCTAACAATCGATTGAAGACCCTTTGTGGAGCAAGCGGTGTAATAATCCCGTCTTCGTTCCCTCGGGCTTTTTACTGTGGCCATATGTATGGAGATGTAGGGATACCCTGGAATTTAGACAACAGTCATGCCACAGAATCATTAGAAAATTTTGTTGAGTTTTTTTAATGGAGTATAGATGTAAGGAGGAATGACTCATACAGGGGGAAAGTTGAAAAAAGCGGCCAAGTGCGAGTCGGACTCGCCCATGAAGGGTTCCGTAGCAGCAAGTAACATAATATAAAAGTTTTTTTAGTTAGTTGTAACTTTGATCGATGTTTTTTGTGGTTTACGATTTATGACGTATTAAAAAAAAACTACTTACTAGATCTCGCTCAAACCAATTTTCGTTGGAAGTTTGCATGGTAATGTACATCATATATTTTTTTTAGTTTTATCATTCTCTTATTTTAGAAGTTACAGGGGGGGGGGACACACATTTTACCACTTTGGAAGTGTCTCTCGCGCAAACTATTCAGTTTAGAAAAAAATGATATTAGAAACCTCAATATCATTTTTGAAGACCTATCCATAGATACCCCACACGTATGGGTTTGATGAAAAAAACATTTTTGAGTTTCAGTTCTAAGTATGGGGAACCCCCAAAATTTATTGTTTTCTTTCTGTTTTTGTGTGAAAATCTTAATGCGGTTCACAGAATACATCTACTTACCAAGTTTCAACAGTATAGCTCTTATAGTGTCGGAAAAAAGTGGCTGTGACATACGGACGGACAGACAGACAGACAGACAGACAGACAGACAGACAGACAGACAGACAGACAGACATGACGAATCTATAAGGGTTCCGTTTTTTGCCATTCGGCTACGGAACCCTAAAAAAGTGTCCAGCGTTAAGCAATAAGCAAATGGCAATATGGCGGATGCACAAGGTATAGAGTTCAGGTCAGATAGAGGTCAGGTATAGAGTTCAGTATACAATATTAATCTAGCTATTCATTGGACGCAATTCGAGACGTAGTAAATGTCAAATGAATGAGCACAAAGAACTTATGAATGGCGCGGCATTAGTTCTAATTTTCGCAATTTCACAGATAACTTGGTGGCACTGTAGTCCAAATTTACCATGTTACTACCGTAGCGCCATTTATTTAACAGAGTTTGACGGACATTTTTCACAACAGAGTTATTCCTCCTTACCTATAGAGTACCTATAGACTCCATTGTTTTCTCTGTATATCTTTCTCTGCATCTCTAGTCTATATTTAAGGGTGTAACTTGCTCCATCCATTCTTGAATTAAAGCCAACATCCCCAGATAATAGTGTATTATTTTGTACGCTGAATTTTACTAATATTATACAGATAAATCTGAAAAGTGAGGATGGGTCTATGTGTGTTTGTTACTCTTTCACGCAAAAACTACTGAATGGATTTTCATGATATTTAGCACAGAGACAGACCATGATTTAGAACGATATATAGGGTACTTATTATCCTGGAAAACATGGGCAAAGCCGAGGGCAGAGTATTAGTCCTCTAATAAAATATCACTAGCCTCTAGTACGCAGTAAGGCCACCGTCTGAAGATAGAATTCTTTTCTAGGTAAGTAACCTAGATATACCTAGAAGTAATCATAGAATGATTTAACTTGTTTTGTTTACAGTATCGTCAAGTGAATTGTCTATCGCCCATTTACGTAATAGATATCAGTTTCAATTTAATTAAAATGTTAATATTGATTTATTTCATACATCCAACCATCAGCCTTTGGAGGTCCACTGGTGGACATAGCCTCCCCTAACTTACGCCACTCTGACCGGTCCTGAGCCTTCTGAATCCAGCGGATGCCCGCTGTCTTCTTCAGGTCGCCAGTCCACCTCAGGGTGGGTGGTCAGGGGGCGTCCTATGCTATGCTATGCTATTGATGTATTATTAATTAGAAATTGTTTTGTTCGGTTGGACCGACGATATTTCCGATTTACAGAAATCACTATCTTACTCCTTCCTTTATTCTCTTTTTTCTTGGGTACCAACGCATCGTCACTGTCTTTAAAGTTGCTCATATCCATAGGAGACAGTGACCGGTACATAAAAAAATTCTTGACTCTCCGCTAAAAGGAGGATTATACATTTCCAAGTTTTAAAGAAAATTACGGAAAACCTTTGCGTATACAAAAGTGGTAAAAGTTTTAAGTGAAATGAAAATGTTTTTGTCCCATTTCCTTATCCTGAGATACAGTTTACCAAATCGAAATGTCCCATAAAATCAGAATACGTAAACCTATTAGTTGGGGTCGCATAATAAACAGGGTGACTCTGTCTACCACGAGCAAAAAGTCGGAAGAATCCTGTAATTGCTCGCCGGTGGCGACATCTGTAATGTATTCAAGGCTCAGATTAATATTAAACAGCCTACCTGACTAATAAATTCAAACAGAATGAGAAAAAAGTTATTCAGCTCTGATGATAATTTCTGATGTTCTCATGGAATAAATGACTACATTTTATCGTTATTTTGTTTGTATAAACATAAGCTTAAATTCAAATTAATAATTTTCGTTTGGCAGTTGTTTTTTCTCAGTATCTAAAAGTAAAAATTTTTGAAAGAAGAAAACACCACTTAATCTAATCGTAGTATGGATTTGGTTCACAAGTACCGATAAAATACTAACAAAAAACGAACTGATAAACAAATTGGATAAACCAAATAGATGTATAGTTACTAAGAGAAAAAAGAAATGATTACAATGGATACAGAAAAGTAACGTTATAAAACAAGCTTTAATATTTCTTTTGTGGTGCAAAGCCTTAAAAATTATACCGAGTGAAAATGGAGGTTATCTGTAATGAATTCATGACCGTTGAATAATGTTAAACAGGCCACCTGCCTAATCACCTCAGAATTTGGGCAAATGGCCGTTGTTAAGGTACCCTAATATTTTTGTTACTGCTTCCTTTGTTTGTAGAAGTACCTAATAATGATCTAATTTGAGTGTCTATTGAATTAGGGATTTTAAGAACCACTCATAGGCCAGCGGATTGTAAAGTAGGGTTTAATCATCCGAAATTCTGTATTATGTGAATCAAGGTAACGTAGAAAAAATACCTTGCCTACAGACGAAGTTCTAATTAAGTATTAATTACTTTCCCAAATGAGGAAAAAATTATGCTATAGTATTTTTCTTAACTTTGTTTTATTTTTGCCATCGTCACAACGATATTGTTCCTCTGGCTGCTTCACAATGAGAAGTCTAAAAGCTATCGTCAGCCACGCTAACCATCTGTGTACTAGCAAACGTTAAATTCAACAAGTTCCGAGAATAGAAGAACTAAACTATGCGAACGTGCTCTATTGCCCAAGTACTCAGGTGTTTAGAATTTAAGCTAGTGTAACAGATTATTCCACTATGGCTATTGGTTGCGATACGATGTATCGAAAATGATACGAAAGATCTTAGCGATTAAAAAAAATTAAGTACGTGATAACGTAATCTCTGTGTGGTTTTTTCTGCACAAGTACATCCATAATTTAACATTTTCACAAAGGGACAGATTGCGTAGCGTTTAAAAATATGCGTGATTGTGGTCACCCTACCTTTTTGTTATGACCGCTGAATATGAATGAGTTGTAATAACCTGTTATTTTTACTTTCATTTGTTCTTCCTTATCTGAGAGAATGGGGGTTAGGGGAGAACTTACGCAATCCACTTTATTTATTTGGCAGTAGGTAAGGGTAGTTAGATTTCTCGTTAGATAATTTTATAGATTTCCAACAAGGTTGTTACTTCTGTTTCTAGAAAATATTATTCGCATTTTCTAGGTCAAAGATAAGAAAAACATGGATAGAAATAAGAGCAAGACTTTTTATTGGTAGGAGTGACTTTTTTCAGTGTAAAGTGGCTGATACTAAGATCTATGCTACGGGGTACAAAAAGGATAGGGATGATATATTTGTATGTGTATTCATGAAAAACCCTTAGATAATTATACTAAAATGATAAATACCGCGATGAGGTAAATTTAGATTTGGTAATTATAATACTACTAAGCACGGGTCTTTCCTCTAGAGGAGACTTACGCCCCAACTCAGAGTCACTAACGGTTACTTAAATCGCTCCTTAGCACACAATTTGTATGGTGATTCTTTACTAGACTTCGTTACGCGTTAGATCGTACTCCACTAAACTACCTGGGTAAAATGCCCCGCGAGTACGAATGAACCCTATGTCTCTCCAACTCCAGCAGAGTGCTGGTATAATGTCTAGGCCTCTCCTCAAGAGGAGACATTCTTGGTTAGTAGTGTAACGTGCCATTAATCGGTTGAAGCCAAATAAAGAGAAATGCCCATACAAACTCCAGTAAAGCTGATGTATAATAATAATAATAATAATAATAAACGCTTACACATTCATACCCCCGCAGTAGGTTTTCACCTGTGACGCGGGTGGCATGGACAACACATATAACATATCACAACAACACCCATGTTCCGAGTACAAATATTTATCTCTCACATAAATATCTGCCCCGGCCGGGAATCGAACCCGGGACCCTTACTTCGCACGCAGGGTCGCTACCAACTAGGCTACAGGGTCGTCAAACCATCTAGTTAACCAATTTGTGGATAGACTAATGAAATTTATACATATTGTAACAATTTGTATGTCAGCTCCATTCCTTATCTGCCAATGACATGCAATTAGCATCGGGGGGTATCCCAGGGTGTGGGTTCAATTCTCGTCCATTGTTCCTTATCTTAAGCAATTTGCGCTAACTGCATTGTGTTACGATTGAAGATAAATTACAATATCGGACTCTCTTGGCCTTAAGGTGCCACGTCACTAGAACTTTAAGGTTCCGTATTTTAAAAACCTGAAACACATCTAATAGGAATTAGGACAGATAAATTGAGTTTTTGTCTGTTGTCTTGTCTTAGGTTTTCCTTTTTTACTAAGGTAAGCTAACTAAAGCAGTTACATAGATACACATATTATGCCATTACGGTAAATACCTAATTATTTCAGCCTCTATATATGTACCTATGTTCGTACGTACGTATGTACGGTATGTCCATTTGTTTTCATGTAACTTTTAAAATATTTATCATAATAAGATAAATGACATATCGTTAAAAAGCGTCTTGATTGTCCTCTGTGATAGGTAATGTGACGTCACACTAAATTCAATATAGCACCATCTACAGGGCAAAAGATAAATTAAAGGTGTTGCGTATCAAATGAAAGGGCAATATTAGCACATTTCAGATATACATTAAATTTCACATAGCGATTGTCTTGTAGTCAGATTTACGCCCCAACTCAGAGTCACTAACGGTAACTTAAATCGCTCCTTAGTACTAGATTTGTATGGTGATTCTTTACTAAGGAGCGAATTAAGTAATCGTTAGTGACTCTGAGTTGGGGTGTTAGAATTTAAAGTTATATTTTTAAAATTAATACTTCTTTAAAAGGCTTTTAAGTCGCGTTGTTTCTTTGTCGTCAAATGCAAATCTGAGTGGGGGCACAAAGCGCTTTGCGAACAAAGTTGAGTCTTTTTTTCAGTCTTGTTATTGAACGTTTTAACTGGAACGGGTACAAATTTTGTTTTCTTATGCCTTGTATTATTATTATATTTACTTGTGTACCTGCAAGTGATGATTTATCGGTAGACATTATCGCGTCCTTTGATAATTTTATTGATAGGTGAGGTATTTTAACACGAACTGTATGTTAAAAATACTATTCGCAGTACTTAATAAGTTAAATGAAATAAAACACATAATCTTAACAAAACACATATTTTTAATATCTTGTTTAAATTTAAGCTAATCCGCGTTTATTGCGAAGCTGATTGAGTCAAATCCAAGTGGACTCACGTATGAACAGGGCCGGCCCGTCCATATAGGTGAACTAGGCGACGCCTAGGGCGCTGGAATTTGGAGGGCGCAAATCGGCGGCATCGAAATGAAGAATATTTTATTACAATTAAACCTTGACACAGACAAATATATTAGGTCTCTTAGGTAAAATTCTCGTTTGGTAAAAGTCTCTCCTTAGTTGTCTGAGGAGACTTGTGTACTACACCCGCTTCCACGAAGCTTTTTAAATATAATGACTTAAGTCCAAGGCTCCACGAATATGCACTGGAGAAGCATTACGAAGAGACTCTTGGTCTGGAGAAACGATTTATGTGTAGAATGGAATTCTTGGAAACGTATGAACTATATTTATCATTTATTGGAAAAATCAATAATGTAAGAGCAGAAATACTTTGAAAAACATCCCTACGCTATATTAATCATATCAAAATACCAGCCTTATAAATTCCGTCAGTAGTTATCAGAAAATATTTTCCTAGGTGAACCGCAGGCGCGAAGAGCCGTTCGAGATTTGTATTAGCTAACCAACTATCCTTTGCAAGTAGAGTTTCCGTTAATTATGCAGAACTACGTTGGCACTGCGACAACGGGGTGTGTTCGTATATTAAAATATACTCGAGTATATACGAAAATATACGAGAAATATATACGTTAAAACTCACATTCTGTAAAAGATCCTTCAAGGATGGTACTGTTAACTGTAGCTACAGTAGTCCTTCATGATTCTGTGCGTTATTCAAAAATCATCATCGTTGTCATCATTTTCTACGGAAGAGCGGGACATCCTGGCAAAGGTAAGTTTTTTAAATTAAAAGAATGTCCTAAAAACGGGGTAATTTGTCAACTCATTTTTTCAATAAATCATTTTCATTTTCATTTAACTGCATTTTCATTTCATTTCCATGGCAGTTGCATGGCATTTCCATTGCATTATTTCCCTGACATTATTTCCATGGCATTATTTCCATGGCATTATTTCCATGGAATTATTTCCATGGCATTATTTCCATGGCATTATTTCCATGGCATTATTTCCATGGCATTATTTCCATGGCATTATTTCCATAACATTATTTCCATAACATTATCCCATAACATTATTTCCAAGGCATTATTTCCATGGCATTATTTCCATATAATTATTTCCATGGCATTATTTCTATAATATTATTTCCATAACATTATTTCCATGGCATTATTTTCATGGCATGATTTCCATGCCATTATTTCCATATAATTGTTTCCATGGCATTATTTCCATTAAATTATTTCCATGGCATTATTTCCATGGCATTATTTCCATGGCATTATTTCCATAACATTATTTCCATGGCATTATTTCCATGGCATTATTTCCATGGCATGATTTCCATGCCATTATTTCCATATAATTATTTCCATGGCATTATTTCCATGGCATTATTTCCATGGCATTATTTCCATAACATTATTTCCATAACATTATTCCATAACATTATTCCATAACATTATTTCCATGGCATTATTTCCATGGCATTATTTCCATATAATTATTTCCATGGCATTATTTCCATGCCATTATTTCCATAATATTATTTCCATAACATTATTGCCACGGGGCATTATTTCCATGGCATGATTTCCATGCCATTATTTCCATATAATTATTTCCATGGCATTGTTTCCATAAAATTATTTCCATGGCATTATTTCCATGGCATTATTTCCATATAATTATTTCCATGGCATTATTTCCATATAATTATTTCCATGGCATTATTTCCATAAAATTATTTCCATGGCATGATTTCCATAACATTATGTTCATAACATTATTTCCATGGCATTATTTCCATGGCATTATTTCCATGGCATGATTTCCATGCCATTATTTCCATAATATTATTTCCATAACATTATTTCCATCGCATTATTTCCATGGCATGATTTCCATGCCATTATATCCATATAATTATTTCCAAGGCATTATTTCCATGGCATTATTTCCATGGCATTATTTCCATGGCATTATTTCCATGGCATGATTTCCATGGCATTATTTCCATGGCATGATTTCCATGCCATTATTTCCATAATATTATTTCCATAACATTATTTCCATCGCATTATTTCCATGGCATGATTTCCATGCCATTATATCCATATAATTATTTCCAAGGCATTATTTCCATGGCATTATTTCCATAACATTATTTCCATGGCATTATTTCCATGGCATTATTTCCATGGCATGATTTCCATGGCATTATTTCCATGGAATTATTTCCATAACATTATTTCCATAACATTATTTCCATGGCATTATTTCCATGGCATTACTTCCATGGCATTATTTCCATAACATTTTTTCCATAACATTATTTCCATGGCATTATTTCCATGGCATTATTTCCATGGCATTATTTCCATGGCATTATTTCCATAACATTATTTCCATAACATTATTTCCATGGCATTGTTTCCCACAACATTATTTCCATAAAATTATTTCCAAATGCCATTTCCATGGTATTATTTCCATGGCATTTACATGGCATTTCATTTCATATTGCTAACCCATTTTGAGAGAGAAAAGATCAAATGGCAAATGGTTATCAAAATATCTTCAATTTTTTATTTAGATTTAGGTACACTTTTTTCACATACGTTATGTTATTATATCAAAAATGCAAATAACCAAGTTTTGGTTTTTTATTTTTATCTTTTACAAATTTGTTTCACGAAATTTTGCGAAAACTTACCTTTTTATGTCCCAAATACACTGTAATTTTTTTGATTTAAAATATTTTTTTTTCACCTTATTTTGACTTAATATCGAAAAAGCACCTTAATTTTCAATCGAAAATTCTCACGTCAAAATTTATGTTTTTTTTTTTAAATTCGGTGGGCTTTTTGTTCGTTGAAATCTCTACTTTCTGGTGGTATAAAAAAAAATTACTGTGGTAAATGTTGTGTGGTAGCTGCTACAAAATAACAGGTAGTAAGGCCCAGACCCTAATAGGATATCTACAATATTTTGAGAAAGTTGTAGAATCTTCTTTAAATTATATGCGTAGACGTGAGGTTATGTGAAAAAAGTGTAAATACAAAAGTTGTAAATCTTTTTATTACCTACAACTTTGCCATTTCACTTTTATCCACAGGACTTGTAGTTTTGCCGGAAATCGAGATTTTTACCCTTAAAAACTCACTCTCCCCCCACTTCCCGAACTCAGATCGCCCGTAAATTATTTTTCATTTCAGTTTTGTTATATTCTCTTCCTTTTCCAATGGGTTTCATCATACTATTATTTTTTTTCGCTTTTTATCATTTTCAAACGCTCAGCCCTGTTCTAAATCTGGCGGGAAAATAATTGAATTTTTTGTCTCGAAACAAACATCGGAGCTTATTTGAAACATCTAGGTTACATCTTACCGTGCGTTGCTATTTTCGTCTTTTATTTCGTTGTTCGTAGACAATGAGGCGAGCCCGTTCAGCGAGGGAGTGCTTTGTTCTAGAGGCGCCCTCTTGCCCTTCTTATACACAATGTAACCTATTGTTAAGATTTCATTGTCTGTGTGGGAACTGGTAAACATTTGATGGGGATGAACTGAGTAGCTAAAATACATAGATTGGATGAACACAATATTGATGTTAAATAAACACTACACACTCATGGCTACCTACCACCAGGTTTTCTTGTAACGTGGACACCAAATGAATGCCACCAAATAAAAAAAACACACGCACCACCAAACAATAAAAACACACGCCCAGACGGAGAACAGAAGTTCAAACTCATCACTTCTCTGGGAATGGAACCTGAAGAAGGGTCCTGTCCTTCGAATGGCGGTCTGGCATATTATGTCACGTGGGTCGCGATGTTATTTGCTATAGTATCGTAGGTATATTCTTTTACATGTCGTCGTTGCGACTTTAAGACCTCTTATGTGTTATGTGCCACTTTTGGCAAAATCACTTTTTACGTCGAATGATTCTACATTTTGAAGCGCTATCGAATTCAAAAACTCTCATGTGCGTACGACGTTTCCATCGTAATTTATTCACCAAATTCAAAATCACCTATGTTCTTGCTAAACAAAACTTTATCCATTTTTATCGATTCTCTCGGAAAGCTGATTTTTTACACATAAGAGGTTTTAAAGTCGCAACGACGATGTGTTGCATTTAAGATGTGCTGAGGAGTTTCTTTCACCTTTTCTTTTTCTTGATGATCAATCCGAAATGGTACGATTTTTTTTATTATTTGAATATGTTTCTCCGTTCTCGTCACATTAACTCAAGCAAAAGTGTGGTAGCCAGCACGGCAGATCACGCATAAGTCAGAAAGGTATAAGTAATAATTAATCATTCAATAAAAATTTTCACACCGCGCTTATTTTGTTTATTTAGTAACGAGTAAACGCCCTCGCTTTGCTTCGGTTTTCTTATTTTTTTACACCTTGGGTTACACTATTGGAGTTTTATTAAGGATCCCTAATTTTTTTGAAAATATAATATAGCCTATGTCACCCGGGCATAGTGTAGCTTCCCAACAGTCAAATAATTTTTCAAATCGGTTCAGTAGTTTCGGAGCCTATTCAATGCAAACAAACAATCAAATCTTTCCTCTTTATAATATTATGTATAGATTAGACATATTTCTATTTAATATTATATAATTTCTATCATTTCTATTAAAATAAATAGGTACAGTTCTACAAATCCAACGGGTGTAATTTCGGAACGAGACTGAATCATTTGTTTTTCATTCGTTATTCCATTAATGGATTCCAACGTTTCCCACAACCAACAAACACTGAATACAGTTTGTTTGTCTCTGAAACAATCATTTGTGTCAATAGTTCTGTGACGCTTACTGTTTGTTTACTTACTGCGAAGTTTACTAAGTACTTATGTAAGTAGTTAATGTATTGAAAGGGTTTGTTACGCGAAAATCGGGTGTTTTAGGTCAAATACAAACTTTGGAAGGAATTGATTTGTTTAGCAACTGACTGCTATTAGGTAGTAGTGAAAAATGGTCCTCTCATAATTTAAGATAGACTAGCTGACCCGGCGAACTTCATACCGCCTAACAAACTATTTTTTTTTCTACAATAAAAGTAGCCTAAGTTACTCATTTTTACATCAGCTATCTGCCAGTGAAAGTCCCGTCAAAATCGGTCCAGCTATTTCAGAGATTAGCCGGAACAAACAGACAGATAGACAGACAGACAAAAATTGTAAAAAATGTTGTTTTGGTATATTTACCGTGTATACATCCAAATGCACTTAGTAAAAAGCGGTTATTTTAATATTACAAAGCGACACTCCAATTTTATTTATTTTTATAGATATTATATAGATAAAAACTAATATTTTCTATTAACTATCAGTTACGCTTCACTAAAATCGCACCTGATTGTTAGTGGCGATATTGTCTTGGGTGGTAAAGTGCACTCACTTAAAAACACTTTTTTTAATGTATTGCTGGTTTTTTATTTTTATTTTTTCATGAAGCCTGCCTGGGCTGAAAGGGAATGTCTAATGTGTTGAGAGCGCTGGTTTACAAAGCCTAGCCTAGATGTTTAATCAGTTTAATATTGAGGATGAGGTGGCAAGGTACCCTGGCTAGTAATCATCCCGTCTAGAAGATTTTAGAATCTGTTCTTCTTAATTCGGTAATCTATTTTTTACAAACCTTATTTTGTAGTAGATTTCTAAATAGACGGATGTTTAATAGATAGGTAGGTATACCTACATCAAAGTAAAGATTAATTCGTTTATACAGAACTAGTCCTCATAACTAAATTCAGAAAATAATACTTTGTAAGTAATTAAGTAAAATGTAAGTCGGGTATTCATCCCTTTGTCGTCAACATCCCCCCGGTGCGGACGTCTCGCTTTGCTTCATCTTTTATTATACGTACCGCAAGGGACTGGAATAAATTGCCTGCGTGGGTGTTCCCCTCTGATTATAATGTGGGTGTCTTCAAGTCAAGAGTGAATAGGCTTCTACTAAGTTAGTGTGCTTTACCATCCAAGGCTTCATTACTGCTTACCATCAGGTGGTTTGGTGGTCAAGCACTAACTTATTCAGTTTAAAAAAAAAGTAACTTGTCACGTCCCGTACCGGATTCCGCTGCGTATGCACTATCGTATACATTTTCTATGAAACGATGTTTCGAAAACTTCACGTCCCGTCCCGTACGGAAAAAAAAACCCGTTACGTATGCATTGGCCTTTAGTCGACGAATACTAAAACAGACTTTGAAACTAGGCTAACTCTACATACTAATTCATAAATTAAAAGTATCATTTATGAAATTTCATCACAAAGAGAGCACTCTGTTATTCTTGTGTCATTGTTCAAAATATATCACAAAGTTTACGCAGAGTGATTCAGAAAACAGAAAAATGTCCGTGTACATACATTGTGTGTTGTGTACAGCACTTAGCGCAATAACGGCATAAGTGCACAAACATAGCAAGTAGGTACGTCCTTTTGTTTGTCATTCTATTCGCAGTCGAGTGTGGAGATGTCGTGTATAGATGCTAAATGTTTTGCTTTATCCTCTAGGTCCCCTCAGTCGACTGTATTTTGCAGTTTTAAGGATATTTTCTTGTAATATGGAACTTTTTAAATTATAATACGAAAATATAGTTATTAATTATGTATAAACAATATTACATAATACTTAACTTTTTATGTATAAATAAACACTTTAACTTTTTATGTGCGTTTTTATGTATAAACACTAATACAACCTTTATAAACAATAAATTATTATTGTTACTTAACATAAAACATTAGTTTTATGTCAGTGTATTTGGTCCCTTAATTTTAGAAACGGCTTAACTGATTTAGATGCGGTTTTCCTCTATGCATTGTAATTAATTCCAATATAGCTTAGGGTAAGACATTTCGTTTTGTATCAATTGTTTTACTAATAAATGTATATTATATAAAAATGTACCTACCATTGATTTTTTTTTGTATTGGCCGTATGCTTATTATGGTAAATGTTCAAGACTTACTAGTGAAGTAATCATATAGTAACTGATTTCTTAAGTGCTTCTCCAAGAACACTTAGAGTTTCCCAATTGTCCCGACGTGAGATTCATGTATGTAACATCTCTTCGACACATTGGCTTAAACGATCGGATGGGGATCGAATGACATGCTAGCTGATGATAAGTGGTCATTACCACTCATAGATATAACATTGAAGGCACTGACCTCGGCGTAAAAGAAAGCGTTGAGCCCGCTTAATTTAGGTGACTCTTAAAATATCTTCCAAATATTATTCAGAATGCGAAAGCGAATGCTAAGCGTGAAAATTAGTCAATTTAATTTATTATTACTACAATACATTTTTAAATATTTTGCAGATATTAGGAAATGTGATTAATGATTTAAAATATATAAATGATAATTTATTAATGAACGCGAACTGAATAAGTGATTTGCAGGTGTTACTTAAGTCTTAACGATTGAACAATGGTGATGATAAATCAGTGAGGCTAAATACGCATATGAATTCACTAGCAAACGAGTATTTAATTTTCCCCCACGGTGTGACTGAGGCATCGGCGCTAATGACTAGCGATTACTGAAGTGCTGTGTCCCTTTGGCAGTTGCACAGTTTATCATACCAGGATCGTAGGTATATCTAATATTATTTGTTATTGAAATATAATTAACAGATATAAATATATAATTTAAAGGTATAGCCTACTCCTCTTCAGGTTCTTAATTCGTATTTTTGTTTTTGAAGTGATACTTCTTTAGGCGCGTTATGAAATAAATGGAAAAAATGATAAGAATGAAATTTTAAGATTTTTAACACGGACGTTGACACAAAAACGCCGGTCACGAAAAACCGCATGCGCGTTTTTAAAAACGCTCGTTTTGAAAAAAAATTTATTATTATTTTATCTGAAAGGTCTCATGTTTATTTCTAGCGCTCCGACCGCGTTTTCCAGGATAATAAGTACCCTATGTCTTATTCCAGATCATGGCCTACCTGGTGTGCTAAAGTTCATAAAAAGCCGTTCAGTAGTTTATATAATTACGAGTAACCTCCCTCGCTTTGCTTCGGTTTTCTTATTTTTTTAAACCTTGGGTTATATTATTGGAGTTTTATTAAGGATCCCTAATTTTTTTGAAAATATATTAAAGCCTATGTTACTCGGGGATAGTGTAGCTTCCCAGTGAAAGAATTTTTCAAATCGGTTCAGTAGTTTCGGAGCCTATTCAATGCAAACAAAAAATCAAATCTTTCCTCTTTATATATTAGTATAGATTACTATAGACTATAGATTACCGACGGCCATGGGCGAAGATGACCACTTACCATCAGTTGGCCAGTTCGCTCTTTTGTTGGTTATTCACGAAATTATAATATCTGAGAATGCGTCTCCTACGCACGCCGTCTACGGATTGACCTGTTATTTACAATTTAGGTGATATTGTTGGTAGGTTATATATGTAATAACTAAAAGAGATTTTCTTTGCAGGCTGTATGAATGAGTTCGTTACGCTTTGATATAGCTTGAGCTGTCTCATTGCAGAATAGACCGTTTCCTGATATGACTGGATTATTGTCGTTTGACAGTTACCTTTCAATGAGTTGGTTATGCAAGTCAATTAAAATATCTATCCCATTTTTGATTAAATTGGACTCGATTAACTCGATTTTTGTCCTGAATCCAATTATTATAGTTTCGGTATAGTATGACTTCGCCTTGTCAATTGTTACCGCACTGTTTAAAGGGTCCTGGGTTCGGTTCCCAGATATGTATTTTGAATGAGTTCAAATTTCTGTTCGCGACCTGATTAAGTGCGTCTTTATGTGCTGTCTATGCTATCCAAGACACAAATTCTAATTTGGGGTTATGAATGTCGAGAAATAATGCTTATTTTTAACCGACTTCAAAAAAAAGGAGGAGGTTTTCAATTTCGTTAAAAGTATTTGATTTTTAATACTGTTTCTTCAAAACTCCGTCATTTACCAACCGATTTGGAGAATTCTGTTTTATTTGAAAGGTTCCATATTCATCAAAATCCAATTTTGACGATGGGATCCATGAGGAATTGAGGAAACAACAACAAAACTCTTTATTGTGCACATATACAGTAATAACTTAATTAGAACTTAGAAACCATTAGTTCCCAAATATTTATCGGTATGGCGATTTTGATATACGTATAGGTTATTCGAAAACTGTTTCTTGGAAGTCGGTGAAAGTCGGTAATATTCTTTGGTATAATTTAGATTGTAATTAACAGAAAACAAACAGACCAGGGAAAAGTGTTGTATTCAAGTACACATCTTACTTAATAGCTTGCTTAAAGTTAAATGAACAAACCTGAGAAGAACAAAAGTTATACAGCTCAAGTTATCCTGGTAAACGTTCGTCGGATCAGTGTCGCCTGGAGCAAAGCCGCGTCGTACGTTGGATGTCTTTCCACTACGTGATAGGACTTTTAATGGCATAATTTGTTATCCCAACTCTGGTTTAGAGACATTCTTTGAGCAAGTATACTTTATTCTTTCGGTCACCTAATGACTATTATTTATATGACATACTGGGACATCTACAGATTTTAGATTTATGAACCAGTATGGAGAAAGAGAGAAGAAAAAGTAAGAAATAATTGGCTCTCAAGCCCCCAGGAACACCCCCAGGAAATATTTGATTGTTTGTTTGCATTGAATATTCTCCGGAACGACTGAACCGATTTTTTCTTTCACTGTTGGGATGCTACACTATCCCCGGGTGACATAGGCTATATTATATAAAAAAATATATTAGGGATCCTTAATTAAACTCCAATAATATAACCTAAGGTGTAAAAAAAAATTGAAAACCGAAGCAAAGCGAGGGCGGTTACTCGTATAATATAAAATTTTCCTAAATATTCTGACTTACACGTTGTAACAGTTGGTATTAACACGTCTTCACTTTCATTTTTAAAGGAGACAATCTCTACATGTTTGAAATAGCTTATTTCATTGTTAACATAGAAAAGGTAGGCCTTCTATTATCGCACGTGTAAGACACCTTTTCATGAAATATATTTTACAAAAAAAAAATGTTTTTGAACATATTAGCATTATAATGAAACTGTAGACAGCTGAAAACTTTACATAGTGATTACCTATAACAAAGCCACATTATTCTTAAATTGTTACGTTCACATATAAAAATGAATTATTATTTTTCGAGACAAAGAATTTTCTTCTTTATTATCTTTTAAATTTCCTCAAAGATGAGAAAGGTACATTTGCTTGATGACTTTGTGTATGTCGCTATTAAACTTTGAGGGTCTCGTTAAGGCACTTGTTTGACTCAAAAACATGATAACTGTAGCTTGTAGTGCTATTTTTGTAAAATGCCGACATTCTCATCTAATTTTATGGAAAGGCAGTATCAACATAACCGAAATTTTTGGTGATAAAGTTCGAAATCATTAACTGTTTGTTAATTGTTTATTAAAGGAACTTGTAATCCGTGATTATGAAGAATAAAATAGCTCTTTTCGAATACATGGGATGAAAAATAGCTTAATGCATTTCTGATCAATCAGCCTTTTAGCCTTAAAGTAAAATAAATCATCCAGTTATCTTAACAAAAAATATACAAACGCAATAAAATATAATATATCTTATAAAATTTTAACACTGACAAAATTATTATATTTTATATTCTAGGCAAGCATTAACTTATAAGTCAATAAAATAAATATCTGTATGTTATGTTCGTGAATGGAATATCCCTCCATTCAATTTTCTGTAATCGTCCGGAGTAAGACAAGTCCCAGAGGGTGGTTTAAAGAGGCCCTTAATTTGAGAAACGTGGAATTATTTATAAAGCGAAGTCAACGCGGTTGCTCGCAATCACGAAGGCAGTTTAATGCTCGCGACGAAGACACGACTACGATTTTTATTAAGAGACTAGCTGTGTCTGTGACTTTGTTTGTGTGGGAGTTTTCCCCGCGTGATTCCCGATCAAGTGGATCCGGAATTCACGGATTTTCCACGGATTCCGGGAAAAAAGGCACCCAAATATTTTCCTACGACCACCTCAATCTTTCAGTAAAATTTCGCTGGAATTTCAGGGAAATTCCCGTGAAAATCAATTTAGCCATTCCAGACATTAGTCCGGACTCACGACAAGCAGAAAGACAGATAAACAATTTTACTAAAGTTTGTTTGTGTTTTAGTATCATGTAAATAGCAATCGGAAATTTAAAACTTTAGGCTATTTAAAACAAACAAAACTAATAAAATAAATATAACTTAGAACTTAAGATAACATCATTATGTCACATGTTCCTTGTAAATGAAATATTGAGGTTATAATTTTATTAGTATCAAAGATTTGGGTTACAACAACTGAACAGGCTTATCTTCCAAACAAACATAGAAAGAATAAAAAAAAAAAAACACTTTAAATATACGATACTACGAGTACAATCATGTCGTGTAGTATAAATGTGTTGCAGCCAGCGGCGCTAAGCATGTCGTCTGAATGGTAAAGGGGCGGTTTGCCACGAGGAGTCACTTTGAGGAAACTACCCGCCTCGCAATTAACACTGAAGTGTTCAGAACAACACTGAAAAAATATTAGTTTGAGCTACGTTTGCAGACTTGGTAACTTCTTCCAAATTCAAATTTACTTTTCTTCTTTTCTTGCAAAGTGTTGCTGTGTTTTACGTCGGGTTTTCGTAAAAATTTGTTACTACCAAACTCAGATTTTTGCAACTTACTAATGTTAAGTAGAGTTGGAGATATATCGGGGCAGATTAGAATATTGACTGATCTCAAGCCGACATTCTAGGGTGTCGTTAGAGGCAACAGAAGACGGCCCATTTGCTAGTAAAGGATCTTTCCGTGAAGCTTGCTTTACTAACCAATCGTGTGGCTACTTACCATTAGATCGATCATCAGCTTGTACTACATAATAATCTGAATTTTACCAAGAAAAATAACCGACTTCAAAATAACTCATAAACTACTCGTCAGATTTAGCTCAAACTTAAGTGGGACTCCATGACAAGCACTGGCTTTCGATTAAAAAAAGAATCATCAAAATTGGTTCACCTAGTTGAAAGTTCTGAGGTAACAAAAAAAATACTGTCGAATTTAACACCTCCTCCTTTTGAAGTCGGTTAAAAAGTGATTTATGTTTTGAATGATATAATAATTGTTCTGTAAGAAATTATGCATGCTGATCGTTTTTTCTTCATTTAATTAATCCTTCGAAATAATTAATCACAGAATTGTTTTTATAATTTAATGATTATTACAATATTTGGGTCGTGACTACATACAAATAAAAACTAAAAAAAATAGTTATCGAATCTTCCTCCTCATCAATGTAGAAATTCTCAAGAAAGATTATACTAAATAGTATAATCTTTTTTGAGAATTTCTAAGCAAAATACAAGGGGCCTTATCGCTTACAACAATTTTTCCTGACAATCCAATGATACAGAGTTTCTGACAATTCCAGAAATAAGAAATAACGAGAAACTTTTTCACGAATCAGTCCAATGTTCGGTTGTTTGTTGTTTACCTGGTGTAACAAATACAGTAAAGATCAGGTTTCCTCTGAAAATGAGCGTAATACAGACCTTTATCAATCGCACATAATAACAACAACAAAACACTTTTTTTCTACTCTGTTATAACGCTACAAAATCTATTCTTAATTACAATAGCTTTGAGGAGGTTTAACGACGAGAATTTTTAATCATAGCTTCGTCTGGCATATAATAATATTCGCTCCAATTACTTCCAAAAGAAAATTGAAGCCTTTATAAAAGCCACAATGGAAAATTATGTGTAAAGCACAGATATTTGTTATGTAACATCTATACAGTCAATTGGAAGTTAAACTCTGGGTATTGGAAGTTAAACTCTGGGAAATAAACTAATACTGACTAGATGTTCAATTTTGATTTAATTTAATGAAATATGTATGTAAATTATTATTTTGCCAATTAATTAATTTTATTTTTATTTTTATTTTATTTTATTTTATCGTAATGTGACAATTATTATTTGGAAATTTCAACTTGATTATTTTAATTATGTAATATTTAATGCGACCGGATAAATTTGTGATTATTGTACCTATTGATTTTAAGCCTACTAACACTAGCCTGTAAGACAAACCTACTAAGAAAATATGGATTTAAATCTGAAATAAATGATTATTATTATTATTATTAATAGCAGTCTAATTTGGGGTTTACCACCACGCTGCTCCATATCTTTGGTGAAGGAATTAGGAGTGATAATTTTTTTACCCGACTGCCAAGGAAGGGTTATGTTTTTCGCGCGTATCTTGTATGTATGCATGTATATTCTTATTCTTTATTACCTTATATCTTCCAAACCGCTGGACCAATTTACTTAATTAAGATATCGTTAGATTCGTCTTGATAACCCAAGTGTTCTTCGATTAGTGACGTTAAAAAACAAATATGGGACTGTGAGATGCCATTGTTTGAAGTATCAAAAAAAAATCAAATCATGCAATATGGGTATAAATTTAAAGAGCTCATCATAAGGTTTTCAAAAATATATAGGTATATCATGATAGCTTTTTTGATAGTAGGCGGTTTTTTTAATTTTTAAATTTATACTAGATCGCGTCCAAATTTTCGGTCGACCACTTAATATTATCCCAAGGCTACGATCTTGGCCTTCCTTTAATTATATCAAATCCAAAAAATCAAAGATCATTAAAATCGGTTTAGCTTAATAGCTTGTAACCAGTCATCTCTATGTAGACTCTTCATTGCTTCAGCATATGTTTGAAGCAATGACAGTTTAACTAGGTTTGCTTCAAAAAATCTTTTACTTGTAGGTCTCAAATTAATATTCCTCTGGATTATATCATCATCTAATTCTTGAGACGGTTCATATGCAGGGTCAACACTATTACAACTCAACATGCTTTCCTCGTTCTCTGATGATTTAGATTCCGAGATTAGACTCCGAGAGTATCCTCTGCATTGGTTCCTTGCATTTCATTATCTTGTCCTATTGTCTTCTCTTCATCATAAATGCATATTTGTGTGATATTTTTCCTTATCTCTGGAACATGATGTTCGTTAAAAATGATATTTCTTGATATTTTCACTTTTTTGGTTTCTAAACTGAACATTCTGTAATTATTGTTGTTATCATAACCAACTAGTATCATTTTCTCACTCTTCTTTTCAAGTTTAGTTCTTAGTTGGTCAGGTATTATACATATACCGCTTGCAAAAGTACGCTATTATTACTGACTTTATGATGACAGATAAACTAAGGAATCGGTCCTTCTGAAATGAGTGTTTTTTGTAATTGTGTTCAAAGAATAATTTTTGCAAAATAATAGGTATGTTAACATATTCTCACTCGTATGATTTTCTTGTATCTCTGTGATAATTAAGTTAATTGGACATTTATTTATAATAATTACACATTTTCTTATTACCTATGTATGTTCTGTTTTAACTATCGTACATGCCAAGAAAAATTAGAACTGTTATATAACAATTTGTGATTATTATTTGTGCGTATTTAACGATAACAGTTGAATTAGGTTCTAATTACGGAGTTATTATCTTGTGAAATGTGTAACTTAATTCGGAAATGATACCAGACAGGTGGAGACTGGAGCCTCAAAGAATGATTTACAGGATTTGTCTAATTTACAGTATTTTAGATGTACAAATCAATCATCAAATTATAAATGAAAGGAATAGGTATAGGACTGTTTACATGATCATTGATACTATTATTAAGACTATAACTTTTTACATCTTTGCGTCGCTATGAAATTATGAAAACCGAGCATTTATCAAATCCCTAGGGATTTTATCATTTCACTAAAGCATTGCCAACGTATCTTGACTCATGTTCGGTTTACACGTATTAAGTAGTTAACTAAATTTTAAGTAAATTAATACGTGTAAACGGACAATTTAGTAGTTAAAATTTAGTACGCAAGTAAACAAGTAATTAGGAATTTTTTCTATTTTCTGTTAAGTAGGTGGGTGGGGATTATAACTTAACACGTTTGGACAGGCACTTTTAAGTTAAAATTTAGTTAAAATTTTGTAAAATACTTAAGTAATTAAGGTTGTGAAGAATTGTATGAACTAAAGAGCTTTACTAAATTATTACGTTTGGGCGCGCACTAAAAATTATTCACTTAAAATTCAGTTAACAACTTAATACGTCTAAACCGAACATAAGCGACCAAACTCTTGCGTTGCGTGTATTGTGACTAAAGTCTTCAGCTTCTTATCAACAATCAAAATTGATTATAACTAATGAATAACTCACAAATTTGGCAAAAGGTAACAAACTGAAGGGCGACCTAATTTCGTATTTCGTTTCAAGACGAAAACCTTTGGGACCCTACTCCAGCCTTATTTACTGTTTGTTGAGAAACGTAAAATTGAATCTATTCTATAATAACTTCCTCTTTGATCAAGCTTCCTTTAATTCGAAATCAAGTTGCCAAGTTGCTTTATCAATTTGTTTGAGACGGGGGAGTAGCGCGTGTTCATGTACAATTTGAAATAGGTATGTATTTCGTATTATTAACTTTCGATTCTTCTTGTTTTACGTCTTGATGATTTATCAATATTTGCTTTTTATTGAACAATTATTTGAATAACCACTTCTTACCCATACCATATTATATTTCTATTAGCTTTTTTCTTATACTGTGAGTTAGTTCAACATTCATTAATTGGCTGATAAAATGCACCTTTATTATTTTTTTCTGATGTTTTACTAATATGTTCCCGTGACATTACAGCAAAAATGTGTTAATTTCTGTTACGAAAATATATTTAAAAATTAGGTATGAGTATAGATTTCAAACTAGAAATATCCATTTCAGAGTTTAACATAACTAGTAGATTATTGACTAGTAGATTTTATGAAACAATTAACAACCCTGTTTTATCAAGTCAAAATAATAATTTGTGTGGAACAAGGAAATATGTTAGGAATGTACTTGGCTGAACCTGAAATGAATATGATAATCTAAAATGTTCATTGAAATAATATTGAGGTAGATCATTATCTAATACTTACTAAACCTATAAATACAAGGTGAAATACTCGTACACCCAACAATCTTCGTTCTATTTTCTGTAAAGTCAAAATATAGAACGTTAAATGAAAATAGAACATTGAAAATACGAAATAATTATCTACGCAACGATGCTTTCTTTGATAAAAGATTGACGATTGTTTTGAATTTTGGCCCAAATATCTTGAGTGCAGAGACAGCTCTTAACTTCATCATTTATAGCGAAGAAGATGTTTGTTTAAAAAGCGACACCGCTTTGAAACTGAAACTCTATGGATCCAGAAGCTTAAAGTTATTAATGAACAAAAGACCGGACGCCTTGATTAACTCATTTTCTTTCTAGATGTTTCAGAAATTTCTAAATACTTCGAGCGAAGTTTTTACTTGAGTCGCTTCAAAGTAATTATTATCATTAGGCTCTTGTCTGGGATCAAAGGCATCTTAATGGAGTCGATGCTTATATATTTGTGAGTTAAATTAATGAAATATTTAGATTGGACTGGACAACTTTTGATTAGAAAATAAAAAACATTTATTTTGTTTTATATTTTCTCAAGGGTTATTATTTTTTAATACACCCGTTGAACCAAATTACTTTTTATATTCAAGCGTTTCGATCATTAAAAATAAATTGTTGTTAAGTAACTCTTAATTACCAGAAGTTTGAAAAATTATTTGCTAGAATAAATCTAGTGGCTTTGATAGTCTAGAAACTGAATAAATTTCTGAAGTTATTAACAAAATTGCGTTAATTCTTTCAACTGCTAATCAAATTTAATAGAGTATTTTTCTTTTCAACAGGCTTCCTTCCCATCAACTCTGAACGTAGTAGCTCCGAGCGATCTCCTGCACCTCTTGATGCTGCCGAGCTACTTCGTGATGCACCGCTTTACCCCCCTCTTCAAGACTCTTATGTCTCTCCCCCTTACGGCTATCAAAATAACTTAGACGTCATTAACCTTAAAACCTCTGCAAACGATGCACCTAACAACCAAGCTATAAATAATGACGTCACTGATCCTAATATAATATACGATGATCCAGAATCTAGTATAGATGACAACAGTATCCTAATAACACCTGAAGAATTTATCACAGAAAATTCTGAAGATAATAGTAATAAAGCTGAAAGCAACTTAGACACGAAATCACGTACAAATGAGAAGGGAAACTTAGAGGCTGATGATAGTGGCGTTTTAGAAACGCCTGAAGAACCTATTTATTTAGAAAGTAATGACGTAGATGATGAATCTATATTAGATCCAGGAAGATTGAATATTAATGATGAGAAAAATTTACAACCTTCAAATATTAATTCAGGCAATGGTTTTATATTTGCCTCTGGTTCTAATGTAGATCTTTTAATGGATGAGGACGCTAGGGTAGATACAGAAGACGAGGTTATTGTTGTGCAAGAAACAGAAAGCAAAGATTTTGTAACTGAATCTAACGTTAACGAGGAGGTCAATATCGACAAAGAATCTAATGATCCTCGAACGGAGATAGCAAGTAATGAAGAGGCTGAGCGAAAAAAACGTAGTAGTGGAAATGAGTGGGAAAAAAATGCAAAGGTTAGTTACATTTTGGCTTTAATATGATTTATCATTGTATCCATTGTTTGATTTTAGTTCAATCAGTGTTGTAGCCCTGGGAATTGTATCAATCCGAAGTGATCGACCGAGTAAAGAAACATTTAGCGCGGTCGGCAGTTAAATGGGTAGCCTAGTTAGTAGTAAACATTTCTAGAGTGTTTCTGTGCTTTGGAGGGCGGAAAATATCGGTTTTGGTTGTTATCGTAGGATAACAGTTATTAGGCTTTGCAGGACTTCGGTCGGCATGAAAACTACCGACACTAGGGACAATTCAAACTGAAGCAGCATGGCGGAGTATGCTCTATGCCTCCTCAAAAGGAGAGACCCGTGCTCAGCAGTGGGCTATTAATGAGTTGAAGTCAATAAAACAGTTAAGTTGTCAACATTTCCATGCACCTAGTCTAATAAAATAGCTTAAAGTGTTGATGAAAGCTTAAGTTTTAAATACCTTAAACGTTTTGTACAGCCCGCTCGAAGAGTTAAGACTGGGGACACGATTCTAAACATTCGTGGAGCAGTTCGTGATGCTATTGGTGATGCTGGTGCGGCTCCGGGACCACGAGCATCGTCCAGGGTCGACGCTTTCGTCATCAGACCTTCACCAGTCCTGAGGGACGAGCCAAGAGATCAATTGAGAGATGCAAGGAACAGGATTGCTGCTACTGTCGCTCAGGTAATGGTTAAATATTTTAGAAGTATTTATTATATAATTTGGAGTGTCTGATTTCACTTAAGTTTCTGTATATCTTGATAGAACAAAAAAACTTGTCTCAAAATAACTCAAAATTCTCACTAATTTTATCTATATATACTATGCACATTTGTCTTCTTCCTACCACCTATATGCTGATGATCTAAAAGTGTATGATCAATCACGCTTACCTGACTAGTCTGAATAGTCGGTAATTCTAGATTGCTAGGGCCACAGTTACCCTCGGTTCTTCTTGACGGCGTCCACATTCACTAAAACTGTTAAAAACCTCGGATTAATTTTGGATTCACCTCTTTCTTGGTCGCCCTAAATTAACGAGGTTAGCCGGAAACTCTTTGCCGCCGTAGGCAGCTTACGTAGGGTGCAGAATTTACTTCCTATTTCCACAAAAATAACTCACGCTACATCCTTTCTTTCGTTATCTAGATCTCACCGATGAGTAACTTAATAAACTCGAGCCTCTCCAAAACGTATGTACTTATGTGATTTATATTTGAACTTAACAAAAATATGATCATGTTTCCGAATTTCGTGCTAAACTCGGGCGGCTCCCAATCCGTCGTCTGCGCTATACTGTTTGTTGTTTAATCCTTCTGCCCCTATCTCCGTAATAAATTTAATTACCTTTATCGTCCACGGTCTTCCGAAAAATTTACCCTTTAAACTCCCAGGCATTTCAATTCTTTTTACTCAAATTCTTTTACCATATCTGCTATACGTCTCTGGAATGCCCTTCCTTACCTACATCCTTACCTACATAAACTAATTCAGTATAAACACATAGATGTTTCTAATTTCTAATTCAATATAAACATCTATGTGTTTATACTGAATTAGTTTGTTTTTCTTTAAGTTTTATTACTTTATTTATGTGTATAACCAACTCTTCAAATTCTCCTAGACTTGTCTTTCTCGTTCATTCTGTTGGGTTGCGCTAGTAATCCAATACAACTCCAGCGAATGCTGTGCGCCTAGTATCACGTCAAATCAAGTCAAATCATGTCACTTTTTAGCTGTCGCATCGTATTTTTTTTTATTTAAATTAAACTTGAATAATTCGGTTTCAATATTACGGAATTAAATACAGAATATTTAGTAATGACTCATTCCAATACGATTACTTAGTAATAACACGTTGTGATTAAATAAATGTAATAATAATGCTTTTATGCTTTACCCAATTAGAAAGATTTACTTTTCAACCACAAGACTAGTTGAAACTGAAATAAACATGGGAAATGGATATAAATCTCGTATTTCAGAACTGTAACATCAATTTGCGTGTTACGACTCCTAACGGCAGGCCTGGAAACATTATACCTCAATATGCTCGTGGTGAATAAATTAAACCTAAAACATCCCTTGTAGGTTGTCATCATGAAGTGCGTAATTAATTGGGTCTCGGCTTGCCGGCGGTTACAAACTGAGCAACTTTTCGGTATGGTTAATATAATTCACCAAGGTTTGCGTTGGTTTTGGGTCGTTTTTGTAATAATTTAAAGGGGTAAATATTACGAATGGTGGACCAGTTATGAAGTTGGAATCCCTCTTCTATCTATGAGCAATAATATGTTGGAGGGTTTACGTTCTACTTTTAGTCATTAATTCGATAAAGGTCATTCACATATGTAATATTTTTGTTTTCATTATATTTGTTTTTTTAATAGGTCGACTATTTCATGAAGAGATCCGAAGGCAAACACCGGTAGTGTTTTATAATCCTCATCCTTGTCTAATATTCATTCTTCATTTCTATTCTTCTTAAAAATGTCTGGTTAATTTTTTTTTTAGTTCTCCTAATGCCTTTTACAGTTTCTTGTTATTCTTTATTCACTTTTTTGAGTTTCATCAACTTTTTGTTGTTGTGAGTTATCTAGCTCAGCAAATTTTAAACCATTTTATATTTTAGACAATTTTTATAATGAAATTCCAAAAGTATTATAACAAAAATCTATATCGGACAAGTCTACTATAAGCCCTTAGGGATCTATAAACTCTAGATTTTAGAGAACAATATTTAAACAGTGAGATATTAATACAGTTTTAAACTCTTATTTTGTGGACTATAGTGTATTGTTTAATCTAAAACAATCAAAACAATGAAATATCTCAAAAGGCACGAAGCTTTTAAATTATGAGTGTAAACTTTAAACCTCATTCCCAGTGTCGAGAGCCCTTGAGTGAAGCGTTCTCAGTTGGAGAGCTTCCAAAAAGTTTAAAATTATAGCCTGAAATGTTTCTCTGAAAGAAAGATTTATTGCCATCAAATTACAGAGAGAAATATGACTGTCTGTCTGAATTCACTTCAATGTTTAATGGATCGGTAATAAATTATTTATGTTGTGAGATTATCTTTGCGGTTTTTGGCAATATGGGTGTAAAATTGGGTGAAAATCTATCACAATGCGTTTTATTACAACCTTATTTAATGTTTTGTAAGTAGCTATCAGGTAACGTTCTTGGCAAGAGCTGAAGAGCACACAATTTTATTAAATGATTGATTTCTATTGTTTTTCTATTACTACCTGGACCATACGATAGAACTGAAGAACAAAACTGTGTCTGAAGTTTTGCCTTTCAATAAACTTAAGAAATATGAATCTATACTTATAGTTTTATAAGTGATTTTTTATTTAATACGTTTGTAAGTTTATCGGTTTTCTTATTTTTTCACACCTTGGGTTACATTATTGGAGTTTTATTAAGGATCCATAATTTTTTTGAAAATATAGCCTTAGTAGTTTCGCAGCCTATTCAATGCAAACAAACAATCAAATCTTTCATCCTTATAATATTAGTATAGATAAAGTAAAGATACGAGCAAAATAAAAATGGCACGGAAAATTGTTCGCAGTAACAGATAAATAGGTCCAATATTTGTTTGTTTCGAATGATAGGTTGCTGTTGGCCCTATTGACCTTTTCAACTTCACACGGACTATGGGGCGGGTCCTGGAAGGGACCAGCCGATACTAACAACCCCTATTTTTATTGTATTTGTGGCGACAGCGCACACACGTCACATAGTGACCTCATGCCAACCTGAATCACGCTATCGAAGTATTTAAGATCGCTAGCATATATACAAACGCTCCGAAAACATCAGTCGGGGCTCGGCCGCCTCCCAGGCAACACATCTCGCCTGGCAAGAGATCTCCCTTTGCCAAATGTTTGTTTACGAAAAAAAAATGTTCAGGAATATTAAGTGGGTTACCGTTTCCTTGTCTTTATTTTTAGTCTCTACTTTCTATGTCTGTATAGTTAATAGTAATTGGCGTTATTTTGCGGAACTCCATTATCATTAAGTCAGTATTAGTCTAGTTTGCAACAATCCGCGGGTAACATGTATGATGGTAGGTACATACTTTAAGACATGCGTGGCAATTAATTAATTATTGTAGTGCATGTTTCCGTTGTGGGAGAGAGGGAGATGCCACGCATGACTTAAAGTATATACCATCATACATGTTACCCGCGGATTGTTGCAAAGTAGACTAATACTGACTTAATTCTGTGTCTGTTTTTTCCCATTAGCCATTGAAGCTAGAACGTGAGCTGTTAGTGGAAGCACACTCCCACGCTCGCCTGGTGTGCGATCTTGTCAACGTCACGAATCTACGATGGTACAAGGATAATGAGGTTAGTGCATAGTAAAATAGAAATTTTCTTGCAGTCGGTATTGTCTTAAACTGTCTTATAGAGGACAATAAATGTAGGCATCTCTTTTTTTAAATAATTGGTAAAATTAATATTGCAATAACAAGTTAATTATGTGGTAAGATTGTTTAAAAATCGAACTTTATATTATTATTAATGATCTAAGTTTCTTCTCGTGAGTTTTGTGCCATTATCATTAAACTGTATTAAGCATAACTATTTTGTTTCTGAACTCTTATTTTTTATGCATCATTTTAACCAACAGCAAATCAATCTCCCAACCTCTCCGGGAGTAGGTGAGTCGACATGGCGAGAAGGAGACGCCGTGGAGATAGGCCGCGCGACTCGTGGCCACGCCGCGAGATGGCGCTGCGCAGGTCGTGACCGGTCCGGGAGAACTGTTACTGGAGAGCCCACAAGATTACTAATATATGGTAAGTTTGTTCAAGATAAAGATTTTCAAGAAGAAAGCTCCTCAAATGCAGACGACGTCTCGGAAAAAGGAGCATAAGACGCCCCCGACCAGGTTGACTGACAATCTGAGGAAGACAGCGGGTGTCCGCTGTATTCATAAGGCTTGGAACCGGTGAGAGTGGCGCGAAATTAGAAGAGGGCTATATTCCGCACTGGACTCGTAAAGGCTCGTAAATGGATGGATGGATGGTAAAATTTAAAAGCACCTGTAGAAACCTTTTCTATTTATACAATTTGTTTGACTATCCAGAAGTAATGATTTATTCGTTGTTTGTTCTGACGAGTTTTCGGATAATAAAAGAAAAAATAATTACTATTAGATATTTACGTAAGGAGTTGAAGAATTAAATTGATTGTAGGACATCCAGATTTTACGAGACCTTAACCACAATACTGAATTATGAATCTTATTTTGTCTTACTTGCGTAGCAAGCTATACCTGCTGGACTAATCGAGTTCTTCGCCCTCTGATATTATTAAAGAAGTTTGTTTATCGCAGAGCCCGTACGGTCCGTGTATCTGGCAGTGGACGGGCGTCGACTGGACGCCGGCAATACTTGGGTGCCGGTACGCGATAAAACTGTGCTTGAAGTGCGTTGCGTCGCTGAAGGTAGGTTTATTTATCTTACCTTTAATAAATTGTTCTAGATGTTATTATTCTGGATACTATCAGCGAAAATTTGTTTTTGTTTGTGTTAGAGTTGTGTTCTAATTTATTAATTCGCAGACGCTAGGACCTTCATAACTATCCGTTACGAATTAAAAATAGCAGTTATTATTAAGTAAATAACAGAAGTGTGGTGTTATATACAATACAACAACAAGATGATAACGTTACTTGCCTCTGTACAGCTTGGCGTTGACATCTAAATTATCCATTCAGAATAATATAGAATAAACTTTTATACTTCGAACATTTTCCAGAAAGTAGAGAAACAAAATGAGTTAAGACATTAATTATAAATCCTTATTAATTTCTTCAGAAATCGAGAAGCAATTAAGAAATTTTCGTACCATAATTATTTCCTCGAGTATCCATCATGGATTGAAGTTACCAGTTATATGAATCTTTGTATAAAACGAAAACTTTGTTCCAAGTTTAATAGTTAGCTCGGTTTACTGATGCGTGAACCGTTTGTGGCTAATGCGATCTCAGTGGCTATTGTTTCTTTTACTCCCGTCTATGGATAATACATTTTTTATTATGGTAAGAGTGTAAGGTTCTTTTTTGCTCATTATGATGCTACTCACACTTTAAAAGTAGGTATTTATTTTATTTAAGTGATGATATCACTTTAATTTTTGCCGCTTACAATTTTTATTGAACTTTGTATATTTTGTGACCACCTTTGTTGTTTCCACAATGTCCAAAAGTGGATTAATAGAGAATGTATTTAGTATTATATACGATTAATTATTTGAATCAATTACCGAGTTCGGATTTTTTTTTATAAACTTTATTACATCATCGTTTATTAGGATATCTCATAATTAGGATTGCAATAAGCATTTTGAAGACACAAGGTCTTTTATGAAAATATTGGAAATATCTTTGTTTATTTCATAATTCAGTTCTTATTCTGAGAACTTCAGTTAATTTCGTAGCTTTCCGATTCTTGTTTGCTTAATTACAAAATCACTTGGATGAGCTAATGGCCTTTAATTATCTTCAGATTCTTGTTAAGCTAGATGATAATATTATTTTATTGTTTTTCTTAATCTATTTTGCTTTTTTAACACAAACCCTGCCTTATTATAAGATCTAATTAAGATTAATGTATTTGTTTCACATAATTAAGAAGTAGGTTCATTTTTTTATGGAAATAGCCGCCAAAGAGCTGACGATTCACCTAATGGTAAGTGGCAGTCGTCGCCCATGTACATCAGAAACAAATAACACCAAAGGCATCACTGATGCGCATCAATGAATGCTGGCCGAGAAAGAGTAAATAAATAAATAAACGCTAACACACTCATGCCCCCCCGCAGTAGGTGTGTCGCGTACCTGTGTGTAAGTACCTGTGTCGTGGGTGGCATGGACGACACATAATAATTATAACACATCACAATCACACCTATGACCCGAGCACAAATATTTATCTGTCACATAAATGTTTGCCCCGGCCGGAAATCAAACCCGGGACCCCTCGCTTCGCCGGCAGGGCGACCAAGTAAGCTACAGGGTCGTCAATAAAAAGGAAGAAAGAAAGTATCAGCTTACATTACATTTGGTTAATGTAAGCCGATACAGCAAAAAAGATCCTATTCCAATTTCCATTTTTTTATTAAATCAACAAATTATACATTTAACTTTTTATTTGGTTGGTTATTGGTTTTGGAAATGTTATTCGACATATTTTTGTAGGTGGAGTTCCACCACCAGACCTATCGTGGCGACTGTTAGCGTTGGAGCCGGCGCTGGATCACCGACCGTACTTACGGATCTATCATACTAATTATTCTGTGGGTCAGTAGAAATTTTTGAGATATTTTTTCCATAGATTTGATTAATTTCACTCAGGTATTGAAGAGTCAAAAAACAAGATAGTACTATAGTAAAAATAAACAGTAATTACAGTAAAAACCGCTTATAAAAGGCAACGCACCGCAAGAACGCTGTTGCACTGGAATCTAAAAATTTTCATCGCAAATGCTTCAACGTCGTCGTAAATGTCCACGATGCGTTGTGCGACGTAGATCCTTGCGGTGCGTCGCGTCACCACACCGCAATATTGAGGCCACTTGATTCGGAATCGGTTGCGCTTGAATAGGATTCGATATTAAAAATAAATCCAAAAAGTACTCTCTCTGTGTTCTGTACATAAGGATAATAATAATATGCTTTTGTAGTTCAAATTTTGCTATAAAATATGTTCCGTTTTTTTTTGAAGTGAAAACTTCTTTGGCATCATTGTGACTTGAAAGTCGATGAAACGAAAAAGCGACAGTAAAAAGAAACAGACATAAATTCATAAGATTTAACATGGGAGAAAATGAGATAGGAAGCATTATACAGTGTTTCTTATGTTCGTGGTTCTCTTTGTGTTACTTTAAAATGTGCTAAGTTGTATTCATACTCGTATGTAGATGGCGCGAGGAACAAGATAGAAGATTCGTTTTATTGCTGGATAGATGGCGCTAGCTGCTTATTTTACTCTTCATAATTATTATGTTAAGAGATGGCATTAGTTACCACTTTTTTATTTTTATTTTCTAACTTTGCATCACTATGATCATTACTAAAACCTACAATTACCATCTTCCCGAAATTTTACATCGTCTCATTATTTGAAACCAAATTTTTTGAAGGTTTCTCTTCTACCACGTGTGAATTGTTTACTATGTTTATGTACGTTACTATTATTATAATGTCTTTTCTTAACACGATAATAACTTAAACATGATTACCTAAACGCGAGTTCCATTGTTATTTTCTATAGAAGGCGTAGTATCCTCCCGGGTAGTAGTAACGGCGGCGCGGGAACTTCACAACGCGACCTTACAATGTGAAGCGAGACAAAGGCAACCCTCTACTGTTTCACAAAGTTATGAAACAAAAAGCCACAAGGGAAAAGGAAAGGATGGTAAAGATAAAGAAGTATCTCACGATATTCAGACCGCTAAGCTCGAGATTCACGTCACATGTAAGTATTTGGGTATTTTTTGTACTGTATAGTAAAAATAAATAATCAAAGGGTAAATGTAATTTTGTCAGTTTTGATGATGCAACACAGAATTATTATTCTGTCTGTCTGTGTATGCCTGTTTTTCAACATTATTATGTCAGTATGTTGTTCACTTTTGGTATCAAAATTGACGACCAGCTAATATTTTATTATTATTAAATTCTCTGCAAGTTAACCTTCTGGTAGTAAGAGAAATATTAAAACAAAATGTTCTTTGTCAATTTATTTAGCCTAGTGGTTAACTGGCAGATAATGGAATCACATTAAGCTTGTCATATTGTACCTTAATGTGGACTGTGGTCAAAAAAATACCAAGATAAACATTATTCAGTTGGTAACAGACCGGTTATTTTAACAGACCCGCCGTGTAAAAAAAGATCCAAGAAATTCATAATTCAGTTGATGACACACTGGTTTTGGTAACAGACCCGCCATCGTTTGTGATATCGCGTTGGCCTGGGTTCGGAGTAGCCCTGACGGCGGGGGGAGCGGCCGCTCTGCGTTGTGACGTGGACGCCAATCCACCTGCGAAGGCTACGTGGCTGCGAGATGCTGACATCCCTGCCAGGTATACGTCCAGTTTTGAAAACACATCTTAAAAATATATCAAATTCATTTAATCATATAGGTATCACATGGGCATCACTGATACACTTATGAACGTGCTTTGTCACGGAGGAGAAGAAATGTGAAAAAAAAACTCCTCAGTATCTACTGTACAACTGTTGCTAAGTATCCACCGAAGATGAGTGATGTTAAAATTTTTCATGCTTGGTTGAAATTAAGTGATCCTCTTGTTGGTTTTTTCCTCGTACACCACTTTACCTTGTACATCTCTAATACACGATAATAATTAATTTCAATGAAGGAGGAGAATAAAATTAATGTTAGCAACATAATCTGTCTTAGACTAAAAAAAAAAAACAAAAAAACCAGTCCTTTTATTTTGATTGTAGATTTATCGAATAAATATTTTTATAGAAAAAAAAAACTTCAATACGTAAACTTAGTAATTATGATTAAAATGTATTTAATGTACTGAATTTGGATAGGGTTTATGAACACCTTTCTTTCTATCTTTTATTTTAACTTTTTTATGCGAACCATTTTATTGCGGCGGGTCAAACAGCTGTTGGCATGGTGATGTGGCGACGCTGACGTGGCGACGGCGCCTGGTGGGAAGGGAGTTACGAGAGTTACGATTCGTTCTAACTCTCCGGCTCTCTTCCTTCTCGGCTCGGCGATATCTCCACTTTCTCTCCGTGCTGAGCGGATACCTACAGAGTGTGCAATGTGTTTGTTTATTAATATTTTTTTCAATAAAAAATATTTTATTGTCTTTCAGCATTAGCACCAGCATAATTCATCGATTTCGGACATTAAAATCTTTTTCAAACGTAGCAGAATTATGTTTTCATAAAAAAGTGTTATAAATTTGGTTGAGGTCACAGCACCAATACGTGTCGATGCACTGCAAAAAACCGAGGTACTACAACGCATCATGAAAATTTCCGTAAACTGACGTACGTCGTATGATTCCGCATGAGATGAAATTTTAGCGCTAGCACAACGCATCGCATTGCGGTGCGACATTCTTCTTGCCCATCACACCGCAGTGTTGTGGCCTCGGCCTTTATAATGTATCAATGTTATAAAGTTTGTGTGTGTGTATGATGCAGGTGTGTGTAAGGTAAGTTATTATTATTTGTATATCTTGTTTTATCTCCAACTGTAGCTCCCCTCCACCTTTGGAACCTGGTGCGGAGGCCACGATGGGTGCGGCTACCCTACGCTGGGCGGCACTACGCGTGGCCCATGCGGGCTGGTACCGCTGTCGGGCTGAGTGGCTCGATGCGGAGTACTCATCTATTGGCTACTATCTCAATGTCATTGGTACGTAGAATCTGTACAAGACAGGTTTATTGGAGTGAAACATCTCTATCTTTGTAGTGGAGAAAGGGTAATAAAAAATGCAACATTTTATCGTCACGGTTGTGTGGGGATGCGCTAAAAAATTCGTTACATTAACAAGATAAAGTAAAGTAAAGGAATATAAAAATTACAGTTAGGTAGCTTAAATCTGATTTGATTCAAAAAAATAATGTATCGCAATCGTAAATAACACACGATCAAAATAAACGTTGTCTTATTTTACCAAAAAAGAGTAGTAAGAGTATGTAATATGACGCAGTTTGCCGCATTTGTAATCATTAAATAAAAAATAAAAATGATCATTAATCCACAATATTTCGTTATCATTATAATCAGCTCCGGACGAGAATGCCCAGGCGGTGACAGAGCCTGATGTGTACGAGGAGCCAGATCATCAGAAAGTTGAAGTTCCTTTAGGAGGAAATGTACAGCTGCATTGCCCTAAAGGTAAGTGGGCTTATACAATTTTGCAGGAAAACTGCTAGTAAAGTAAATTCCTTCGCGAAGTTACCCTTACCATGCATTACACCAGGTAGCGTTGGTTGCTGGTGGCGCCGCGTAGTGGGCAATAGCAGTGAAAGTTGGGCTCCTGCTGGGTCCCACCACGCTCATGGAGTACTTGGTCAGTATGACACCATCGCGTTGTAATAGCGTTATAAAACATTTTGGGCCATAAATGCCGTTAGATCTGAATTGCCGACAAAAGATTAGACGAGTTAACTGATGATTACTGGCCTCAGTCACATATTGACATCATTAACACTAACTAATAATCGTTCCGTTAACACTTATTAATAAAAATAAAAATAACTGACGCTCAAGCCCCTAGCTGGAACACGATTCGTTTGGCAGCTAACTCAAGAAAAGGGGGGTAGCTACACAGACTGTCTTCATGGAAAGATGTCATGCTTGTAGAAGTGTTGCGTGTTGCACTTTTAAAACATGTGAAGTTCAGTTTAAATTTATTTTGTTTGCAATTTTGTCTTTAGAGTTGGTTTGATCTGCAATTTAACTGTTCTAATGTGAGATACCACCTATATTGGATGTTAATTGGAAAATATGAAAATAGGTAATAGGTAATAAAGAAGCTCTTCGACATAAAGTGGTTAAATTGTAAATAAATAAAAAAGGTAAAAAAAAAATATAATTTTCACAAATTCCTCGTTATTCTTGTTTGTGCACCAGGAATTAAAGAAGCTCTGTATGAAGAGGGCGGGGAATACCGCTGCCTCGGCGCAAGAGCTCCAGACCTCAAGCGATTGAGGGAACTGAAGCGCGTCACGCTCAGAGTTACTGGTAAGTTGAATCCTTATCTAAACCTGAGGAGTTTCTTTACGGCGTTTCTTCTCCTCCATGACAAAACAGCTTTCCGAAATGCTGGTAGATCAAAAAAATTACGTGCATAAATGTATCATGAATAAATGATTTTGAAATTTGAACCTTAACCGATAACTCTTATCTCTGATCGCTTGATTGAAGAGGGTTTATCACGCCTAGTCTTTTGCGTGGGGGAAAGGAGGGGGGGGGGGGGTAAACCGAGGCACCTTCCCCGGGCGGCATAGTATGATTAAAAATTAAAAACTTGCTCCACAAAGCGCCTAGCATACGGAAGCCTGGTAGGGAGAGCTTTAAAGTTTCTGCCTCAGTTTAAAAAAATCGTAGATCCGAGGCTGATCTCCACTTATCATTAATCAAGTACCATTTACCAAGAACAAAAAAGGTCAAAAATACATAAGGTCTAACAATACAATTTAATTGTATACAACTTCGACTTTTTGTGTTTTTGATAAGAGTTGGCGTCCTCAACAATTTAAATGCATTTGATAAATTTTACTGTCTGAATTTTTTTTATCTTATGCGTTTATGACATAATTCCAGTAATCTGTGTTGTTTTTATTTCTTGTGAAAAAATCCAGATAACTCCAGTGCACCGAACTTCTTGCTTGTTATTAGCCTAATTTGTCACGCAGGTGGCGCAACAGCTACAGCTCTATCAGCAGACCCAGCCCCTGGTGGCTGGAGACTTGAATGTGGAGCTTGTGGTCGAAACTTGCGCGTTCTATGGCTCCGGAACGGTCTCTCCCAACCTGCTATCTTGACCCCCGATTTAGCCCAACATTGCTGGAAGTCTGTTCTCCTGGTACCCGAGCCTGATGAAGTGTGGTGTGTAGCAGTTTCTTCAGCAGGTGGCGCTGTTGCAGTGTTCCCCAGGAGGGTCGTAGCTTCTCCATCACCAGCTAGGCATGCGATCAGGGCTTTGCATGCAGGAGTCGGTACTATTGGTGCAATGAAGTGGCTGACAATGATTGCTGTATTTGTTATTTAAATAACAAAATGAGTGGCAATCCCGATGAATGCGATTTATACTGGATACTGACGTATTTATTCCCAAAATATCGTAACATCACATTTATTAGTTATTACATTACGTAAAAACTGTCCAATACAAAAAAAAAACCTCAGCCTTATAAACAACATGCCCTACTGCTGATTTCATAAATATTATTATTATTAATTATATACATAAATGACTAAAATACATATTTTGGCAATAAATATAGGTCAGTAATTTGAAGTACAGAATAGGTGAGAGTTTGTTACATTGATAAGGAATGAATCAAGATCGACACAACGAAGGAATTTTTCCTGAAACGAATTTCATTGACATATTGAGATTTATCCCTAGATAAAGAACACATAAGAATGGAATAGAAACACCAGTAAGGTTCCTTAAAGAAATCAGGGTTTAAAAGCTTAGCAATAATTTGGTTGATCTACAAAATAATAATCTTTTTCATCTATGCAATTGTACCGCAAAACGCTGCGATAGTTCTTAGCAAGAATATAACCCTCGTCAATTGTAAGACAAAGGGAACTATCAACAATTACGAAAAGTTTCATAAAATGTTCCAAATCTGTATAAGCGTTTACCTATTATATAAACGATAAGCGTAATAATCGTGACTGGTAGACGACTTTCTTAATTGTAAGTCGAATAAACAAAGTATGTAACATTAAAAAAACGTTTAATATGGAATTTACCACAAGGTCCGGTCAATTAACACTTGAAATATACGAATTGAATGATATAGTACTTAAATCGTTCGGTAATCGCTAGCTTAGACTAGGTTGATGTTGTAAACTAAATATGCTAGATTATGCTTATACGTAACCAGTCATTTTGAAAGATTGTGAATTTTCCTAACACGTTATTTGCGTTTATAACGTAAGCGAATATTATTTCTTATTTGTAGCTTTTGATATTGAGTCACTTTTTATTTTGTTTTGACCTAGTACGGTTATAAATAGATTAATTGCGTTATTTACAATGTTATAATTTTATTCTACTCTGAGAAAGTAATTAACTAATTTATCTTGTCGTTATTCGTGAGAATCTGATCAAAGCTTGACTGAAACTAGCGTGATCATGTGAATTAAAATTAAAGGCTTATCTTCTGAAATACCTAGTTGAAAATCAAACATCAAATAATTATTACCAAACACTGTAACGAGGGCTATGAGAGATAATGCTAACTAGCTAACAGTAAACTAATTAATAAATCTTTGGCAAGAAAGTTAATTACTTAACGCCGTACTTAGAAACCTTAGTACATTTTACGACTCGTTTTACAATATCGCTATAGCAATTAAACTTCTATTTTATTCAAACTTAACAAAGCAATTTCAATTAGCCACTCAGTTAATAGTTTAGCTGTTAATTAAATAAATCAGTAATTTTCTGCCTTTCAGTGATTAGGCCGTTCAATTAAATTAGTATTAAACAGATGAATGCACTTGCTATTAACATGATGGCTGATTAAAACACTCACATCGAGTCTTAGTGCATGTGACAGTAATAAAAAACTGTATGTATAATAAACAGTAACTATTGGGAATACTATCTACCAAGCTGTAAGGCTATTCTGTTTTGTAACTCGACAGCGGAATCCGCGATGAGTGTCAAACTTCACACGACTAAAGATAGGATTTTGACACTCATCGCGGATTCCGCTGTCGAGTTACAAAACAGAATAGCCTTGCTGTTCTTAATTGGAATTGGATTAAACCACAGGATAGTGACAAACACACTGAATAAGATCAATAGCGTGTATGGTCTGTAGTGTTAAGCGTCTTTGTAGTGCTACTAACTATATAATAATTGGTTATACGCATGTTAGTGTACCTTCTTGTAAGTTATAATTAGATCCAACTTGCGTCTCGCGGTTTGTTTTAAGTCCATCCATGTTTTCATTTTTTATCGTAATATGTGCCGCGACGCAAGTTGATTTTGTACCGTTACATAGTAACTTAATACGTTTGTTGCCGCCCGGTTTATGAAGAAAAATGTGTCGCTCGGTACTTTATAACCGCTAGGATTCAACAATAAAGAAAAATTAGATATTTTTTTGTACATTTCCGTTGTTTCTAAGTAATTATTGTAAGTATTATTTTACAGTTTCATAAGTCTCTTTCTCACTAATTAATTAGGAAAATCAATGGATTAAGATTTTTTGTTCTACTGTGATATTTTCTTCTGTTTTAGGTGACATTAATATAAATTTGTGAATAAATAAATGAAAAATTAAAGAACGTGTATTCTTCTTTTTGTTTTCTTCTTAATGTCTCTTTTTACATAACTTTTATGAAAAGAAGACACTTTTGCTAAAACGTATTAAGTTACAATGTTTTCCCTTGTAGATTTTCAATGTACCCGTTATTTTATCTCTACTATTTATCGTTATAATTTCGTAGTGTATACAGGATAAGTCGTGCCAAATTGTTGATATTATTGGAAATATTTTCGTATACTTCGGACTAAATGTGTTAGTTTTGTAGGAGTGGAAATTGTGAGGGCAATGTAACACCAATCGAATTGTAAGGGCTATGTGATGTGTATGTAGTAGCGTGGGCAGATATTTCAGAACTAAGCCAGCTAATAAAATAAAAAATAGCAGTGATTTTTGGAAGTGATGACATTTCATTAACCGTTTTAGCAGAAATCAATCTTGCAGTGTTATCTACTGAACACAATATTACATCTGATTATAATGATATCCGTCGTTTGTTTGACAACATTGTCGTAGCAATAAAGGTTGACATAATAATAATCTGGAACAAAATAAATATTTAAGTGCGCTCTGTAAAACTTTGTATTTTATATGAAGACCTAAAGCTAAGACCTAAAGACCTATTAGCAAAGTGTGCAATATTTGCCCATGTCTAGAGTTTTGTCAGAATCAACAAGAATATTACCAGGAGCGGAATACGGTCGGCCGATCGATACTACACATCTTACGAGGTTTTACGTTATAAAGGTTAGAATCCATTGGAGTAAAGTCGTGAAAAAAACATTCTGTAAGGATGGTTTTATGGATGTAGTTTTTAAGTTTATCTTTGACGAAAAATAAAACATGTTTTATTTCAACAAGTGACGGATTGCCTGAATATCATACACCTCTACTATCGTGATTACTACGTCGTACTTTTTGCTGCCATTTCATAAGGCAATGGGTGCTATCCTTTATAATATATCGTATCTTTACTTTACTGACGTATTCTGTGGTATTTTCTAGTTGATTTAGTAAAATTTACTACTAATGTTGTATCGATGTTTGTACTAACATTTATATTCGTAAGTGTCTGTAGACTGCCATCAGGCATTATATCTATAACACTATATTTTTAATAGATGTCAAATTCATTATTGTAATAGGAGGGTAGATGAAAATAACCCGATAACACTGTTTTTAATATCGCTCCGAAGTTTTTATAATAATTTATAACTAAAGTGATTAAAAGTGCATTTTAAAGTGACCAAAACTCAAAGTGACCAAATATTGTGATAAAAATGACAAGTAAATGTGCGGGATGTTTTAATAAACTTAATGAAAAAGAATTTTTATCATGTTCTGTTTGTGAATCCAAATATGACTTGAAATGTGCAAATATATCAACAGAAACTTTCAACAAATCACTGAAAAAAGAAAACACCTGGAAATGCCAGCTTTGTGTATGTAAAATGCCAAAAACAGGCAATACAAATACCCCAGTGCGCTCACACTGCGCATCCACAAACAAATCTGAAGAATTAATTAGTGAACGAAACAACGTTACAATGAGGAAAAGACCAACAACAAGTACCATGTCCGACTATAACCTTACCAGCGATGAAGACCAAAGCTTGTTGGGCGATACTCTTTACAATCAGTCTCACTTGAATATGCAAAGTAAAACTAAATCTATATCCATTGCCGACCTTGAACAAGTGCTGGAAAAAAAGTTAGAAAAGAGCAAACAAAACCTATTAATTGAACTTAAATCTACAATAAAAAACGAAATTACTAATACCATCACTAACACAATAACACAGAACATTAAAGCAATATCAAATGAACAAGACCTTCAGAAAAAACAAATTACTGCTATAAACACACAAATAGAAACATTACAGACAGAAAACAAAAAACTACAAATACAAATTATTGAACTACAAAGACAGATCGAGCAAAAGAATCCAACTGAAACTCAAGAAAGACAAATCCCTTCACCTGACAACTGTAAGAAATTAGTTCTATATGGCCTGGATGAAAACACTTGGGAGTCGGAACATGACCTCCATGAACGAGTGATATTTATATTTCGAGATGTACTTAATATAAACTTATCAGGATATATTGAAGATCTAACCAGAATAGGCAGAAAAGACAATAAAAGGCGACCTCTAGTTATCGAGCTACTCACTAAAAAAATGACAAGATATGTACTTCAAAATAAACAATACTTCAAAAACACAGGTTTAGCAATTACAGAGTACCTTGACAAGAAAACATTGCAACAACAAAAAACTTTACGTGAAGGACTTATGGAAGCAAGGCGAAAAGGACAACATGCAGTCATAAAAAATAATAAACTTATTATTAATGGAAGAGAAATGATAAATCCACGATTATCGCAATCCCAGCCATATGAAAATCAAAATACCCTTCAAAATACACCCGGGGATGTCACAAACCATAAATCAATTCCTGACCAATCTGGAGCAAAAGAAAAACATTCGAGTCAAAATCCCTTTCGTTCATTTCGAAACTAATAACATCCTTTTTCAAAATATGCAGAGCTTATTCAATAAGCGTGATATTCTTCAAGCCTTCTTAGAAGAACAACACGATTTATGTATCTCTGCAATCTGCATTTCTGAAACCTGGCTCTCACCATCGAAGATAGACCTTATCCATTTTGAAGGATACCATATAGCAGCATCATACCATCGCAAGAACTATAATGGCGGCGGCGTTTGTATTCTACTTAAAGACAATATTGAATATGTGGAAATAAAAGAAATTATGGACATGTCAATTGAATATTTAATTGAAGTTTGTGCTATAGAAATTGTAAAGTTTAACTTAGTGCTTATAACATTATACTGGAATGGAAGAGAGCCCGACATTTTCTTTAACCGATTGAAAACTGTCGTAGAGTATCTTATATTAAAATATAAAAAAAAGAAAATAATAATTGGTGGGGATTTCAATACAAATACACTAACTAATTCTAAGCAATCTCAAGATTTATTAGACTTTATGTTGGAATATAATTTTCAACAACACATAAAAGAACCTACACGTATATCAAAAAATTGCTCAACTTGCTTAGACCTCATATTTACAAATTTTTTCGAAAACTTTAAAACATCTGTAAAAGATTATGGATTTTCAGACCATCAATGCACAATTATACATCTTAATAGCGCAACTATGAATTTACCTAAACTAAAAAATAAAACTTTTTTCCAAATAAAAAGAATATATAACGAAGATAACATTAATAAATTTAAATCACATCTTAAAGATGTAAATTGGGTAAACCACATCTCTATTACAAAATCTGTAAATGAAAACTATATTTCTTTAAATAATTTATTATACAATACATTACAACTATGCATACCTAAAAAACTAATTAAAATACCGTCTAGGAAAAAATACCCGTGGCTCAGCAAGGGAATTAAAATCTCATGCAAAAATAAAAGATATTTAAAAATTCATGTCATTTACTCAAAAAATAAAATACTAAAACAACACTATAAACAATATGTAAACACCCTAAAACATGCCATTAAAAAATCAAAAAAACTACAATTCATAAAAAAAATGAAAAAATCGACAAATAAAATTAGGTGTATGTGGCAATTAATAAAAGAATATACAAATAAAAAATCAATAAATCAAAAAAATAATACTCAATTGCTTATCCACAATATATTAACGTCAGATCCTAAACTAGTCGCAAACACTTTTAATAATACGTTCGTATCGGCCGGGCGCTCGGCGGCGCAGCAGTCAGCTGGCAGCGCGAGCACAGTACACCCGCGCGGCCGGCCCGTAATGCACACCAATGAAAACACTATGTTCCTGTGGCCAATTCAACAACGTGAGGTGATCAGATTAATAGGGAGCCTCAAATGTAAAACCAGTTTCGGAGTGGACGAGTTACCATCTGTACTAATAAAACGATGCGCCAACGAATTGGCACCTCCGTTGACTACATTAATAAATCAATCTTTTTCAGAGGGTGAGTTTCCTGACTTACTAAAAGTGGCCGTTATAAAGCCAATACACAAAAAGAACAGTAAAACGAACCCAAACAATTACCGTCCTATAGCCCTACTGCCAGTGATATCAAAAATATTCGAAAAGGCAATGTGTGACAGATTGTATTCTTTTTGTGAAAAATTTAATATCTTTGATGACGCACAAAACGGATTTCGTAAAAATCGCTCCACAATTACCGCCACATATAAATATATTGACCAAATTTTAAAAATTTTGAATAACAAGCAATATGCTATTAGTATTATGTTAGATATGACTAAGGCTTATGAAAAAGTTAACTTTGACATCTTATTAAATAAACTATATGGCATAGGAGTGCGTGGCACACCACATAAATGGTTTAACTCCTACTTACAAAATCGCAAACAATATGTGGATGTCGAGCATTTTGTAGAAAAATCGGGTGAAGTAAAAGTTGTACGATCGGACTGCCAAATTGTTGAAAATTCTATACCGCAAGGCAGCGTACTGGGATGTGTTTTGTTTTTAATTTACATTAATGACCTACCTAAAATTATCAATTACCCCTGCATAATGTTTGCTGACGACTTTTCTGTTATAGTTTCTTGTAATAATAATGACAATTTAAATGAAAAATTAATTAATATAATACATGACATAATAAATTGGATGGACGACCATAACCTTGAAATTAATTTTAATAAGACTAAATTGATGCAGTTTAGACCGCGACAAAAAAAACAAATAGACATAAATTTCTCATATAATAAAATAAAGTTAGAATGTGTAGGTACCCACACATTACTAGGGATAGAAATAGACGCAAATGTAAACTGGAAAGCCCATATACAAAAAATTAAGACAAAGCTTGCTAAATTTATATACGCACTCAGAGAACTCAAACGATTTACGGATTTAAAAACTGCAATTACAGCATACCACGCCTATGCCAGTGCATGGCTAAGATACGGTGTCATTTTATGGGGAAATAGTACTAACGCACACGACCTGCTTATTCAACAGAAAAAATGCATCCGTATACTTACGAATATTAAACAACGAGACAGTTGTAGACAACACTTTACAGAACAAAAAATCTTGACTCTTCCATGCATTTATATATTTGAACTCTGTAAATTTGTAAGACAAAACCCATCTTTATATCGCCAAGAAAAGGATATCCCCCGTCGTTATCAACCTCGAAATGAAAATTTTAACCTACAGAATACAGTATCCAATTTAAAATTGCATAGTGCCGGTCCCTATCCAATGTCAATAAAAATCTATAACAACCTACCTAATGTTATAAAAAAAGAAACAAAATATAATAAATTTATAAAAAACATAAAACAATTCCTCATTGACAAAGCCTACTACAGTGTAGATGAATACCTAAAAGATAAGACAAATTAAAAAATAAATCATATTATTTCGACAATAAAAATAATTCTACGCCAATGACATTAATACATATTATTATTTTATTTAATTTTTACGACAAAACTACAAAATACGAACTAATGTCTGCCTCTCCTATCCAAATTGCTACACCTTAACAAGGTAATTACATGTGTTCTCTGACCATAATATAAAGTAGATATATAATATGTGTGTGTATACCTAATTATGTATTTATTTTGTGCTATTGTGACATGTGTTTGCAATGATTAAAGAATAAAGAATAAAGAATAATACATTGTGTACCATAGCTTAAACGATTCATGTAAATTTCGATGTCAATTTTAGGATCCCGTTTAGTTCGGGGACGATTTTGTATGAGGAATTAAAAAAAACATTTGCTACCACAATTTTTGCAACAATCTTTGTAGTGGTAAGATAATTTTTATCGGATGTTTGATGTTAAATTGTTGTTGGTGGTTGATTTATTGCTTTCTGTTTACCCTCATCTTTCTTCTTCCGATTCTTCTAAACTGTCAATATTCTTTCTTTCCTCCAGAGTTAATGTCGATTTGATGGTTATGGTTAAACCACGTCACTTAAAATGTCAGTTTTGTTAAGTTTAAAAAAAATTGATCTTTCTAATCATTATTTTTACTACCGTTACCTGTCATTGATGGAAGAACTTCTTTAAACTTAAATTCTGGCCAATATCGTTTACAACTTTAACCATCAAATCGCCGTAATATGAATCGTTATTGTTGTTAAGAATTGTGATATCATCAGAGGTCGGGTGCTCGCGGACATCTCAAAGTTGAATAATATTACAAAGAGATTTAATCACCGGTTAGTTTAATTAAGTTAGATTGTAGTGAGATGTATTTTTGTACCGTCTCTAAATTTTATCGGTCAATTGGTAATATGTAGGATGGGCACTGATCACTGCAGAGTACAGAGTATTATACTTTTCTTTATTAATTTTATTAAAATAAGCATATTTGTCATAAGACACAGATTCACTTCAACTGCCAAACCGACTTCATACGTCACAATGTACACGACAAATCAATAAAAATAGTAATCTGGAGTCCAATTACTTCGGTTGGTGTAGTTAGCGCACTGCAGTACTTGGCGTGCTTGCTGTGCTTGTGGTCATTTATTTATTTATTTTATCATTTATTGCAATTTTATACAATAGGCGGATTTAATGTCAAGTGGCATTCTCTACCAATCAACCCTTGGTTATTATGAGAATGTGTAGGATTTTAATTATATTTAGTTTTAATTATAAAAGACTACGTTGACGAAGATGATCTGAAATTTTAAAGCTTTTAAAAACGACCGATTTAAGCAACTGCGGTTCAGTAGATATTGATAAAGTATCTTGGTATGCTTCGATGAAATTTTCTTCTAGTACGAACCGTTTAATTGAAAACTTCAAAGTATATTTTTTCAAGATTTCTTAAAACCTTTTTTTCTCAGCAGTGATCCGTGTTCGTCTTATCGGAGTATAATAAATTATATACGAATGAAAAAACGAATACAAATTTGTTTTACGTACCTGGTTTCGAGGAGAACGTAATGATCCGTCCACGCGGAATTCGAACTAGATAGTTAAGGAGCTACGTAGACCCCTTCTTCCTTGTCCCAATGCGCTCTTTCTTCATCCATCTTTGGGATCCTGACGGTGAATGCTGCAAAATTCGAAATTATAAGAATTTTTACTTTTATTTTAATACAAAAGTCAACAATAGCAGAATCAACTGCTATTGTCCTGTAATTATACTGATTCATGTTTAAATTATTTTTAGACTTCTTAATAGCTTTTAATAAAGAATAAATCAGAAAAGGTTTCGACTTCTTTGAGGTTTTGTATTATTTTACTTTGAAGTCGTCAGCACAATAATGTGGAAACTAAGGTTTTTATTTCTTATAAATAAGTTAACTTTTTACTCTTTAATATATATAGCCTGAAGCCTAGTGCGTATCTTAAAGAAATTCGATTTGAACACGGTCAAGAATTGGTTGGGTGACTGTTTTAGGAAAACATTTTTGGCTCGTGCTTCAGAATGTACTTCGTCATTAGTTTCGTGAATATTCAATATTACTGCATGGATTTCAGGTCGTAAAGAACTTAATTATGTTTTTTTTTTACTTTGACTCTTTTACCAAACTTTTCTTTTACACTAAGCAAGATATTAAAACTTCCTCAAAAGCAAGCCTACTTTTGCTGTTGTGTTGTATTCACTGTCAGGTGTCCATAGTTAGGCAATCTACTAGCGTCCCTGCCTTTGGTCTTTCCACGCTGTTTTCGGTATTCTGTCACAACTTTCCCCGCACTCTAGCTCCGCGGCCCCCGCACCTCGTATTGTATACTTCTAAGATGTTCTGATTTCGCTCATTCATATCATTGACATGCAAATTTTAGTCTTGTGAAACTTGCTTTTGACTGAGCAACGATTTCACTTCTGTCATCTTCCAAGTTATTTGTAGTGTTATCGAAGATAGTGTTTAGTACGGAACAAATAAATGTAGTAAAATAAATCTGATCAATTTTTGGTCAGTTGATGAAGAATACTAAATTCAATTCAATTCCTACTTCTTACAAAACTCTTTTTGTAAGAAGTAGGAATTGAATTGAATTTAGTATGATTACAAAAACAACTTAGAATTGAATCGAATTTAAAGGGAGGTGGAATTGCCTAACCAAATCAAATCGATAAATTGAGAGTATCTATCCCTATATCTTAATCTTTACTTGAACTTGTCAATGAAACTGTTAATCGAAAAACACATAGTACCAGATTTTTCTATTTAGTATATAGGCTCTGTTCTATTTGAATAAGTTAAAACCGATTACAATCGGTTTACAATCTAATAAAATAAGATTACAATCTTATTGCGATAGTTAAAATCTTAAAATTATCAATTTAACTATAACCAGAAATAAAATACTTTAATTTAATAATTATAATTAATTACATTAACGATGAATAAAGTTACTTCTCCGTAGTTCCGTTATTTATGATGAGTATAATTACTTCCTCGGAGTTCAATTGTTTGAACGGTTCTTGAAAGTCTTAAAGGGATGGCTTTGGAATTAACGAACATACATTTCTAGTACAATATAGTATGACAGACCACGTTTTGTCTACTTTATATTTTGTAACCGTGTACGATTGATTGAGCGAAATCGATGACGTCGTAGTATCAGTTGTAAGTTTTTGTAATTAGCGTCCATTTTCGATACTATTGAGTGTCGCGTCTCGGTGCCAATACATTATTTAATAGATCATAATAGTATATATATTTACAGTTTATAATACATAATATTATTGTTTACTTTGATATTAATGTACAGAATCCGTAATAATCATCGCCATGTGTTTATGGATACTCCTATACCGGATAAATAAAGGATGTAAAAATAATGTGTTTTAATTTTTCCAACTTTGAATTTGAATGGAAAGCGAAAATGGACTGAATGTTGTATTGTTAAAGTCGAATTTACATTGGAGGTTTATTATGATAAAATTAATTTACGTGAGAGTGCGTAAGAAGCAGCGAAGCGTGAAAACGAAGCGAGGGCGCTCGCAGTTTTAGGTAAATTGAGAAACACATTATATACATAAAACACATGCGCTAAGAACATTTTGTTTAATAGGATGACACGAGATAATTCAGAACTTATTCGACGAAAAAATTAAAGCACTTCTTCAAGTGAAGTCTTCTCATCTTTGTTGGAGAAGCGTAGCGAAGCTAACTCAACACAATTACTTGGCAAGACTCGTGCAAAGAGGTGGGTTCTCATATACTTATTTTTACCACCGCCCCCTTGTTAGACAAAATTTCGTAAAGCCGTTCTTAGTTAATAAATTATATTCCAGGTGTTCACGTAATATTATGTAAGACTGAGTTAATGAGAAATATTTGTCGTTATGACACAAACACACTTTTTTGAAATGTGAGATTAAATGGTTGGGGTGTTGAAAAAATACATTAGCCGAATGAACCTCCCATGAAATACCATTATTGAATTAAGCTTCTTACGTGAGGAAAATACTAAATGAATTCGAAAAATTATAATTTTAAGTTTCAACTTCAACAAAAAATTATGATCAAAACTATTCCGCTCTCATAGTCTACATGTCTGTAAAACTTCATCAAAGTCCATTCAATACTTTCTGCTTGAAAGAGTAACAAAAATCCATACATCTTCACAAGCTTTCATATTAGTAAGACGATCATAAACGCATCCACTATTATCAGTTATCATCATAATAATATGAATTCTGTCTCCTACAGCTTTCAAATATAGTTGGATAGCTTCAACCGGGCTTATCCCGTACGCTGTCTAACTTCATAGACATGCCAGTTGGCAGCAAGTTGCGACAGACCGCTCACAGGTGTTGGCCATAAACATATTTAAACATTGTAAACAGTAATTTAATAAACTAAAAAGAATAAAGAGGAACAGGAAGTGGTGAGATTAGGTGACGAGAGGAGAGGAGAGAAGTGGAGAGGAGAGGATAGGAGAAGAGAAGTGAGGTGAGGACACGGAGATGAGACGAAGAATATTTTTCTGGTCAAATAACAGGCTATTTTCGATAATAAACATATCTATCTACATATAAAACACAAAAAATCGGGCAAGTTCGTGTCAGGCCATGCGCAATGTGGGTTCCGAAGTAGAAAGTTTATTGACTATTACTCATTATTTCTCCATGGGGTTCGCCTGGATAGCTACCACCCTTGAGCATGAGTCAGCCGCCAAACGACTCGACGTGTTCCGGCTGGGGGCTTGAGAGCCAGTTCTTTTGTTTTCTTTTTCTTCTCTCTTTCTTGGCTGGCAACGCATCAGTGATACCTTTGATGTTGCTGATGTCCATGGGTGACGATGCCCACTTACCATCGGGTGGATCGTAAGCTCGTTTGCCGGCTATTTCCATAAAAAAAATGTTAACATAGCCGTGACAGTTTTCCTTGTAAATTCATCATATAACTTATTTTTGAGAATTTTTTCACTTGTCTAACTCCAATAGTTTATCCAGCAGAGGAGGGTGGCTGGACACATGACACTAACCGAAAATAGCACTTTAAAGCCAAATATTTCGGAAAAGGAACCCTTAAATCTAAAAATAGTCTTAGAAGACCAATAATATTTCAACAATACACCACGACGAATAAAAAATTCATCCTCAAGTTACCTGGGGAGGTACCCCGAAAAATAATGTTTTTTTTTGATATTTTATTTTACGACTTAAGAGTTTCAATAAATATCTACATATATCGACACCTTACAGCTTCGTAGCACCAAGAGTCTCGGCGCTATGCTTCGGACAGACGGACGGACGGACAGACATGACGAAACTATATGGGTTCCGATTTTACTTCGGAATGCTAAACATGTTTGTACGGATGTCCTTTATAAACTCTAAAACCATCCAACCGATGTGCTCCAAATGGTCTTATTTGAAAGGAATAGTACGAGACTAAAACAATGTACAAGTAATAATTTAAACTAGACAAAAAGACAATGGATAAGCCCTCTTATTTAAATATAGTTCATCAGAATATACAAGGCTTAACCGGCAAAGAATTAGAATTAGAATTATTTACTAAACATAACAATATTAATGTATTATGTATTACTGAGCATTGGATACCATACTTACAAGGTCATGTTAGTTTGAATAATTATAGATTGTCAAGTGCGTTCTTTAGAAGGACTGCTATTCACGGGGGATCTCTAATCTTAGTGCAGGATAATATTTCTTTTAAAGACCGAAAAGACATTGTTAGTTTATCTATTGAACGCACTATAGAACTGGCCTGTGTGGAACTGGAGCGGTTTATTATAGTCTGTGTATATAGGCCCCCCTCTGGGGACTTTAGTATTTTCGAAGATACACTGGAGGATGTACTTAAACGGTTAGTCTCTAAAAAAGAAGTAGTGATATGTGGTGACTTCAACGTAGACATTTTATTAGATAGTACTATAGCTACTAGGTTACTAAGTTTGTTTAAATGCTTTAATTTAAATCCAGTATTCAATGAGCCAACCAGAATAACTGAAACTACAGCTACATGCTTAGATAATATCTTTTGCAATTGTGAGACTTTAAACAAAGAGATATTCAGTAAGTTGAGGTCAGACCACTGCGGACAAAAAATTTCACTGTATAATTCTGTCAATAAGAAAAAACAATTAATAAAATGTAGACCATTAACTAAAAAAAAGATTTCAACTTTTAAAGAGAAAATTCAATCAAAACTACAAACGGCCTTAACGTTACAACAAAGAGATCCAATTAAACTGTACAACACATTGTCAAATAACATAAATAATGAATTTAATCAAATTTTCAAGTTTAGGTATATAGATATAGCTAAAAATAGTAAATTTAGTGATTGGGCTACTGTAGGTATTTATAAAAGCAGGAACAAGATGTACGACCTCTATGCCGAGAAACAATACAATTTTTCTCCAACTTTCCAGGACCATGTAAGAAATTATTCTAAAATCTTTAAAATCGTTTGCATTCAGGCGAAATCAATGTACATAAAGGACAAAATTATTAACTCGGATAACAAAATAAAAACGGTTTGGAATATAATTAGTAGTGAGAACGGTAACGCAAAGTCCTGTGATTTCAATTACGAATTGTTGATTAATAAAAATATAATCACTGATGATAAAGACGTGGCAAGCGAGTTTGAAAATCACTTCCGTAATATTCCTATAACGTTAACCAGTTCATTAGCTTCTTCACCGACGGAAGCACTTTCTATATTAAAAAATAATGTCAATGAATGTAATATTTCATTTGAATTTAAACATATAACCACTAGAGACTTAATCAAAGCATTTCAGTCCCTGAAGGTAAAGAACACGGGTGACTTGTGGGGCATTTCGGTAAAAATCATACAGCATATTATAGATATTATAGCTCCATACTTGGTCATAGTTTTTAATAAATGTATAGATCTAGGTATCTTTCCAGATCTTATGAAATACAGCAAAATTATACCACTTTTTAAAACGGGCGAGAAAACCGATCTTAATAACTATAGACCCGTTTCTGTTTTACCAACTCTTAGTAAGATTTTTGAAAAGATAATATTGAATCAAATGCTAACCCACTTCAACAATAATAATTTATTACATTCTGAGCAATACGGTTTCACTAAAGGCCGTAGTACAACCGATGCAGGGGCTAGGCTTTTAAAGCATATATTTGAAGCATGGGAGTCATCACAAAATGCCATAGGTGTATTTTGTGACTTATCAAAGGCATTTGATTGTGTTGAGCACGAAACATTGCTGTTTAAACTTGGCCACTATGGTATAAAAAACAAGGCCCTTAGCTTGATCGCGTCTTATTTGAGTGATAGGATACAAAAAGTTAGCATAAATGATATTAAGTCATCGGGGTCACCGGCTGTGTTGGGTGTACCGCAGGGCTCGATCTTGGGTCCGTTTCTTTTTCTGATATACATTAACGATTTACCACATTATGTAAAGAACCAAGCGGATATTGTACTATTTGCTGATGATACATCATTAATATTTAAGTGTGACAGGAATAAAGTAAATTTCGACGACGTAAATAGTGCTCTTTCGCATGTGTCGCGTTGGTTCACTATCAATAATTTACTTCTAAATGCAAAAAAAACGAAATGTATAGAGTTTGTACTACCTAATGTTAAAAAAGTCAACAAAACTCTCAAACTGAATAATGAAACATTGCATATGGAGGAATCCACGGTCTTTTTAGGGGTGACCTTAGATAGTAAACTTCAATGGGGCCCACATATAGCAAATCTCGCGAATAAACTCGGTAGGGCTGCTTATGCTGTTAGGAAAATAAGGCAGTATACTGACGTCGAAACTGCTAGGATAGTTTATTTTGCTTATTTCCACAGTGTTATGTCCTATGCCATATTGCTGTGGGGCAAAGCAGCCAGTATAGAACAAATTTTCATACTCCAAAAGAGGGCTATTAGGGCTATTTATAAACTTAAGTCTCGGGAATCTTTGCGTGAAAAGTTCAAGGAAATAGGCATACTTACAGTAGCTTCCCAGTATATCTTTAGCAATGTAGTTTTTATACGGAAGAATATAAGCGCGTATAAACAAAATTATGATATTCATAATCGCCAAACAAGAAGAATGCATCAATTAGTTACGCCTTCGTTCCGCCTAAGTAAAGTGCAGCGATCTTTCATGGGGCTTGGTGTACATTTCTATAATAAAATTCCAAAATCAATACGTGACTTGCCAATAGAATCTTTCAAAAAACGTGTAAAAACACAATTGTTAGGCAAGGGATATTATAGAATAGACGAGTATTTAAATGACAAAGATGCATGGAAATGACCAGTTCTGCAACCAGTTCCGCTCAGATTAGTAAATATTTTTGTAATATTTTCTTTTTTTTGTAATATTTTTTTAAAAAGATGTGCGAGGAGTTTCTTTCGGCTTTTCTTCTCCTCCATGACAAAGCACCCTTCCGAAAAGCTGGTAGATAAAAAATAATGACGTGCATAAGTGTATCAGTGATACCTATATGAATAAAATATTTTGACTTTGACTTTGACTTTGACTTTGAATGCATTAGTCACATTCGATCCATTTGTGGAGTCGATTTTCGACTTTTTCTCTACAAAATTTTTCTCTAAACAAAATGTATTTCTTTTTTAACGTAGTAGCACACGCCGGGTATCCACTAGTTATTAAAATAACAGAGAAGAAAAAAATGTTGTTATTAAAATTATTATTATTTCTTTGATTACTCAATATAAACTATATCATACTAATATTATAAATGTGAATGTAAGTTTGTTTGTTACGCTTTCACGCGAAAACTACTGAACCGATTTGGCTGAAATTTGGGCTGGAGATAGCTTATATCCTGGATTAAAACAAAGGCTACTTTTTATCCCGGAGAAGGTCAGGGTTCCCGCGGGATTTGCAAAAATTGATCTCTACCACGGGCGAAGCCGCGGGCAACAGCCAATAATACATGAACGTTCGGTAGAATATTTAATTTAAGAAGAAGCCCAATATGAAACCACTTTAACTGAATTCTAATACCCTCTCTTTCGATTTTAAAATAATATTTTTCTTTTTTATTAAACATTGACAAAATAACGGAGGAAGAATATAGAAACACACGAATAACATTAATTCTTAGTCTATGAACTAGGTTATAACCTGATTTCCATATAAAATGTTTATGACAGAGCACGCCATGCAATTCCGATTAGCTCCACACAATTTGACGTTCAAAATGGAGGAATCTCCTTCTGATTGCAAATTGGATAATTGGCCCCCGCGTTGACTTGAATCTTAATTGTGAACACGATCCCTTGTATCGTAGGCACTGGAAGCGAGCTTTATAACATGGAGTTTATTATTAGATATAGTAGAAGTAGACCATATTAATCATACTAACATTATAAATGTGAAAGTGAGTATGGATGTTTTTTACTGTTTCACGCAATACTACTGAACGGATTTTCATGAAATTTAGCACACAGGTAGACCATGATATGGAATAAGTCAAAAGTACTTATTATCCCAAAAAACGCAGGCAAAGCCGTGGTCAGAGCACTAGTATCTAAGTACCTACTATGAATATGATTTCGTAATCAGTACTTCGAAGCCATGTTTGCCTGAAAAGTTCGTATTTTAGTGATAAAATGCCACTAATCGAAATTTTTATGTCAATTTATTATTGTGTAGGTATCGATTATTGTTATTGGGAGTATTAAGGGTTCCGTTAAAATTTGAGTTATCTCTATCATAGAAGTTCATTGCAACCAATAAATAAGTACCACTACTAATGTATAAAAATCCTTTGACCTGATACAATCAATTGGATTCATAGCAGTCTCAACTACATATATATAACGTCTAACCTCTTATAACAAGTATCCAAACCCTAAATAATATCAACTGTTCTAGTTACATCACAAAAGAAATAATAGTACATAATATGTATGTTACATCAAAATTGATGACGTCACAAACTGCTCGACACATTCAATTCTAGATACTCTTAAACAACACTCAGGAACTTTCTAACGTTCTCATACATATTGCAGTGATGTGCTGACGTGGGAAGAATGAAGACGGATTGATGATACGATTTATAAATCGTGTTGGAGGTATCGTGTCAGACATATCAGATTGCTAATGGTATAATAATGTCTAATGTTACAAGATTGCCTAATTCGTAATTAATTAATTCGTTCTAATTAACAATAAATAAATAAATAAATAAATAAAATAAATAAATAATATTCAATTAATCAGCACTCATAGCTTTTACGGCTTGAGTTTAACAATCTTTATATTAACCTAATTGACTTAAGCAAAAGCAGGTTGGCAGTTTGATGGGTGACCGCTAGTAGCAAAAATTTCTTGAGCGATTCTGTGCTGCGAATGGTTCGTGAAGCCGTACCGGTTATCGAAAAATAACAGTCGTAAAGCCATGCTGGAAATTTGATGGAAACTTCCGAAGCTTGGACTCCACCAATCCGCGCTAAAACAGCGTGGTGAAGTATGGTCTAGAGGAGATGATCATAGAATGAATCACGACTTTTATGCGTCATTATGTAACGTAAATTTGATGCATTATTATGTACAGTCGGCCGCAGAAGTAGCTTAACATTTTAGTACCTTGTCACATTACATTTCTTGAATTTGTCATAGATGTTGCTAGGAAACCATCGAAACAGTTACTATTACAAAGTACTAAAATGTTAAGCTACTTCTACGGCCGACTGTACACTTCATCTATATGTTACACTTTTGATCAAACTCGAAGCCCGTGTTGCCGTTATTCAAATACTGTCAGCGAAGCAATGTGTCACAGTTCTTGTGTTTAAACGACACTTATAAAAGTTAAGTTGCACGTCGCAAAGTATTCGCAGAGGGGAGGTTGGGGTGAGAGTACACTTACATTGTACAGTCACCTGCAGAGAAAAGTAACCCATCTTTTACAGTGTGTTTATTAAGAGATGGGTCAGTTTTCTTTGCAGGGGACTGTACATAGAGGATAATGTATTTTTGGATTATTCGTAAAACAACAAGGTTCGCAAAAGGACAAATTTGCGTAAGAACAGATTCTCATAAGGACAAATTGTCAAGTACACGTAACTGGAAAATGTAATACCTAACTCATTGTAACCCTCGATATAAAAAATGTGGTTTTAATATAACTTTGACTTGTCTGTGTGTGACATCGTAGCTCCTAAAGGAATGGATCGATTTTGATGCAGTTTTTTTCGTTTGAAAGCTGACGTGATTGTGATGGTTGTTAGCTGTGTTTGTTGAAAATGAAACAGTCGAGAGATTTCTAATTTTAAAATCATTAAAATTAAATCATAAAGGTATCTTTGTAAAGGTATCACTATGCATGTAATTGATCAACGTTGAAATGAATTGAAAATTGATACAAACAATAATTCTCATTTTTATTATAATCAATTAAGAATAATATTTTACATATAAACAAATAATCGTTAGTCAATTATTTATCAGAAAATACAGAAAATTCATTTGTGTAACTAAGACCAATCAACCCTTCTTGACAAGACACTTTTGTGTAAACGCTCACGCCAAACGGTGCCTTCCATATGTATGGGTATGACATTAGGTGCGGAAAAATGTATTGGTATGACATTAGGTGCGAAAAATGTATTGGTATGACATTAGTTTCGGAAAAATGTATGGGTATGATATTAGGTGCGGAACAATATATATGGGTAAGATATTAGGTGCAGAAAAATGTATGTCTAGAAGGAGCTGAGCAGCGTAATATTCGATTTGATAATAATAAATAAATACAGTGCAATAATTACATAACACTATCAAGGACCACCTGATACGATGTAACCATAATAATGTAACATAATGTAAGAACACAATGTAAACATTTATCTTACATAATAATGGGTACGTCGTAGGTCGTAGCACAATGATGCGTAGCACCACGTAGCACTGTGCTACGTCGTAGTACAAAAATATAATTCAAGAACAGTCTAAACATTTTGGCAAGGAAACTCTTAAAAAAATCAAAACCTTTTCATCAAAACATTGACGACGTAAAATTTGTACACCACAATAGAACATGAGAATAAAAAATAACATCCATAAGGAACGTAGAACATTGCCGGGCCTTATCGCTACTAAGTTATTTCTTCGAGACCCAGAAAAATTGTAAGAGATAAAATTGTGAGCACTGACCCTTAGAGGGCGGGGGGAGGGAGATGGGGAGTTTTTCCCCTCGCCGTATAAATCATGCGCACATGATATCGGCAGAACTTGTGATGACCTTTAGAAAATGAATTCTTGACGTTCCTTATTACTTTTACCGGAAGTTTAATGAAATTTGATGATGATGGATAGTAACTAATACTGGGAGAGCGTCGGATTTTGAATCTATTCCTATGTCAGTAAATCTGGGTGTCGTTAAAGGCGACAAAGGCCGGCCAGCTTGGCTAATTTGTAGATATAGAAATAATTCAAATAATACTGCAAGGTAGTATTGCGACACAATTGTTTTGTTATTCAAACAAAGCCACCATAAATCAGTGTGAAAGCATTGTTTGCATATTCCGGAGCGTAGTGACATGATGAATATCATTGTCGACGTAATGTCTCATTTTGAACCTATCTACCCATTTTGACCCATTTGAACAGTTTGAATAATTTATTGATTCTACATATAAGAGCTGGCTACATTAGGCCAGTGTAACTGTTAGTAGGAAAATGTAACCTCAGTAGTTTCTTGCCGCTTCTTCTCCCAGAACCGGGACGGTAATATTGAAGTGATTGCATAAATAAAATAATTGACGTTGGAAAAGAGTTTGTAACAAACCGAATTCGAATAAATATTTAATTCGATTTGATTTCTTCCAAATTGAATATGGATTTTATTTGCAGAAAATGACTGCAATATAAACACCTTATAATTTGTAGAATCTTATTTCTATGGTTGGATTAACTCACGAATAAGGTGTATTTGTATTTTTTAGTTGTATATTGTGTTTTTTAGTTGAAAATACTATAATAAAGAGAGATGACTGCATACACTCAAAGATGGATAGACAGAAAGTTAGCAACTTTCCTCTATACTCCATGCTTTCACTGATATACCTATCCAATCAAGATAATTTTCGCAGTAAGTTTCTCCCAAATTAAAAAAAGCACACAAACAACAAAAATTTCAACGGATTAAACGCTTACTTCATTTATCTTTTACGCTGAGATTTTACGCAAATGCAGTCCAAGGCGATCTAGTTAAGCAATAACTTAAAAACTCCTGATCCACATAATTTATGCGCACCGCCGTCAGCGTAAATCACCCCTGGACTTTATCTCTCACGCAATTGCCCCAGTCAAACGCAGGCTAAGGATATAGGATATCACTCTTACCTTGCGAATATTGAAAGATTCAAATGGAAGAAGAAAGAAAGAAAGAAGAATTTGTGGCAAACATGTAATTTTCATCCTGTAAATGTTTTCGGTGCTCGATGATTTTGAGACTGAGAGCTGCATTTATGTTTTAACGTCTGTTTACGTAATTACATGAATTATTCACTTAAATTATCAAAATTAATATACAGTTTGGTCCACTTCATTCTTTTCTTCTACGAATTCAAAAGTAGTAATTAATCATTAAATTAATGATAAGAGGGAAAGATCTGAAAAAATGGGCATTGTTGAAATATCAGAGGGCCAACTTACCTACAGTTGCATTTTGCTTTTGAAGGCCGTAACTTTTTATAATTTCAGAAAAAAACTTCTCATCTAATCAACTTACTAAATAACTTTAGTACAACAGCAACGGCAACAGACTGACGCCCCAACTTAAAGTCACTAACAGTTACTTTAATCGCTCCTTAGTAAAGAATCTCCATACAAATTCTGTACTAAGAAGTGATTTAAGTAACCGTTAGTGACTCTGAGTTGGCGCATTACTCCCTTACTAATCATTCTCGCAGACGAAAGTCCATCGCTCTAAAACCTCATTTAAACTCCCCTTGCGCCATAAAATGCCAAAAAGTGAGTCTCCCATAAAGACGTCATTCGCCCTTCGGTCCGTTAATTCCGAACCATTAACAGCCAGGCCTAATTGGAACCATTTTATGGTGATCTGATTGGCGGGTTCAAGTCAGTAGAATAATGAGAACACTTTAGCTACATTACAGTCGTAATGATATTTTTCATGATACTTTTTACACCGTAAGTTCAGCATAGCTGTTCATGGCACGAAATAATTCCTAATAATACACAAAGCCATATTATATACGACTATATAGACGTGTTATCGAACATCAGATTGGTGAAAAAGCGACTAATTCAAAAGTCCCTGGGTTATCGTTGCTCATTACTAAAAACTTTGTATAGTATCTAAAATCAAAATATTTTAACTTTTGGTCGTACTATGGTGGCCTAGAATACTGATCTTACCTGACAGCAGACCAGGTTGTCGTAAGAGGCGACAGAAGCCCCGGAATGCTGGTAGGACTTGATTATGTCTTGTCTTACCTTATTATTATTATTCTTATATGTTATGTCTTGTGTATATCTTATATATAAAATTCTCGTGTCACGGTGTTAGAAGTTGAACACCTCCGAAACGGCTCGACCGATTTTCGTGAATCTTTGCGTGCATATCGGATAGGGTTGAGAATCGGACAACATCTATTTTTCATCCCCCTACCCCTAAAATTTTTTTGGCAGAACAACGTTTGCCCGGTCAGCTAGTGTGCCTATAAAGATGTCGTGTTCTGGCTGGGCTTGATAGTCTTTTTTCCACCTTTTTTTGACTAAGACAGTGATGCCTTTGGTATTACTTTGCTATTCAAATAAAAAGCACGTAGTCAGCATATCAATAGTGAAAACTATTAATCATATAAAATGAATTATGATCGTCGTTTTCTCGGAGCACATAAATTAACTCTGCGATCTAATTATTTACCATAAAGTGGGCTGGACGGTGATTAGCGCGAAGATTTTATGGGAATCGGTAATTGGTTTAGAAATTAATGAACCTAACTTTAGCTTGCGATCGCAATCACTTGGTGCTTAATAAAAGTTAAGCTAGATATCATTATATAAGTAATACGTACCGTAATTATGTAAAGGATTAAGTGATTATAATTTGATTTCTGTGAAACTTCTAATAAGGCGTGTTTGGTATAGCCAAAGTTTGTCTAAAGAGCTGATAGATAAATCTGTATTGATTTTAATTCAAGTATTTCCGTCAAATTATAATGCAAACACACACACACACACACACACACACACACCCAAATACACACACACACACACACACACACACACACACATACACACACACACACCCAAACACACACACACACACACACACACAAACACACATGCACACTCACACACTTACTTAAGTCATTATTGTAATAGATTTAAGGTATTTTTTGTATTCCTTGCTTCTCCGAGGTGGGCGTACTCGTAGATAGCGGCGACACAGTTTAAAACTATTGTCGATGTTTACGATCCTTTAAATTGTGAAACTGTTTTTTGTGACAAATAAATCTTTAAATCTTTAAATGACTTGTGCAAAGCTCTTATGATCCAATAGCAGATTATATGAAACGCTCAAAGCTTAACAGAAACAGTTAAATCATTAGATCGTTTAATAGTTAATAGTGCTTCATTTATGATTACGATCTATTATACGATTTAACGAAGATGAACGAAGAACGAACGAAATAACGAAGAAGAACCCTTCCCAAATTCTAAAATAAATTAACTGATTGACGCAACTAAGCTGGTAACCTTCAACCAAGCTTCAATATTCAAAAGCTAATACCATTTTAATCTAACATCTCTAATTGAAAATCCAAAGATTCTAAGGATTTGTTCAATAATATCATTGGTATTTGCGAGGATCTGATCTTAGAATTGATTTAGTCAGAGGGGAAATAATTCCAAAGAACCGGATTACTCGGGATATTACTACTACACGTAGATGGGAAAAAGCGAGGAGAATATTCTTGATCCGGAAACTGCTAACGTAGGTACCTATATTTTTCTTGCTCCTTACGTTTACAAGGCCTATTTTAAATACGTAAAAGTATATGAATATAGAAAGAAATTTCGTTACATGAATTTATGTGGGAGGTTCATACCTGTACAATACTGTTTATACAGCCCGTGGCTTGACAGTTGTATACATATAATAACTGAAAAAGGTGAGTGGGTATGAGACCCACACATCTTGCTAAAATGAGATGTTTCTCAGTGCTTGTGATTGTGTGTGTATGCGTTAAATGCATGATTTTGTGTGTTGTGTGTGAAATACTTATTTTTAGAACAAAGTTCCTTATCGCGCGTTGCGAAAGGGAGCTAGACGGAAAAAATTAAGAGGAAAAGTTGTAACGACACTTTTTGCCGTCGTTTTTAGGGTTCCGTAGCCAAATGGCAAAAAACGGAACCCTTATAAATTCGTCATGTCTGTCTGTCTGTCTGTCTGTCTGTCTGTCTGTCTGTCTGTCTGTCTGTCTGTCTGTCCGTCCGTATGTCACAGCCACTTTTCTCCGAAACTATAAGAACTATACTGTTGAAACTTGGTAAGGAGATGTATTCTGTAAACCGCGTTAAGATTTTTACACAAAAGTAGAAAAAAAATCAATAAATTTTGGGGTCCCCATACATAGAACTGAAACTCAAAAATTTTTTTTTCATCAAACCCATACGTGTGGGATATCTATTCTAAACTGAATAGTTTGCGCGAGAGACACTTCCGAAGTGGTAAAATGTGTGTCCCCCCCCCTGTAATTTCTAAAATAAGAGAATGATAAAACTAAAAAAAATATATGATGTACATTACCATGCAAACTTCCAACGGAAATTGATTTGAACGAGATCTAATAAGTAGTTTTTTTTTTAATACGTCATAAATGGTAAACCGCAAAAAACATCGATCAAAGTTACAACGAACTACAAGAACTTTTATATTATGTTACTTGCTGCTACGGAACCCTTCATGGGCGAGTCCGACTCGCACTTGGCCGCTTTTATTAATAAACGATAATCTAAATTTTACTAACAAAAAATAACCGACTTCAAAGTCTCAAAAACTACTTTTCAGATCTCGTTCAAATTTATGTGGGACCACATGACAAGCACCAGCTTTCGATTAAAAAAAGAATCATCGAAATCGGTTGGCGTGATATTGAGTTATTCGTCAATTTGTCGCGCACATCTTAACACAAATTTACGACTTATGTGGTTTTCTCATGGATGCCATTGTCAGATCTCAATAATATTTATGTGGGACCACATGACAGCCACCAGCTTTCGATTAAAAAAACAATCATCAAAATCGGTTCGCCCAGTCCAAGTTCTGAGGTAACGAACATAAAAAAAAATACAGTCGAACTGAGAACCTCCTCCTTTTTTTGAAGTCGGTTAAAAACGAGTTAAAGCGAGTTACTAGGCGACCAGAAGTGTTCGAGGGTGCGATATCAGTGATACTGTACAATCATAGTATGTGGCTGTCTTATTTACTCTTCGGTATTTAGCATAGGCACAACAGGGATATCTATAGTGATGGATTTGTTCTATCACTGTCGCTCTTCCCCATATTGATTGGCATGACGGGAGAAATGGCAATAATAGCTTAATGTGCATGATCGTGATATGGACGTTCCTGTTGTGCCTATGCTAAATACCGAAGAGTGAATAAGACAGCCACATACTATGATTGTACAGATTCACTGATGTCGCACCCTCGAAGACTTCTGGTCGCTTAGTATTAATCGAAAGGAACTTTGTTCCATCCGGGTGTCCCATGATACCTCTCATTTTTTTTTTATTAATTTTACGCGTTTCTAATGCATTTTATATAAAACTATTAGTTTTCTGCACTGCTTCTCCATGTGAACTTTAACTGTAAAAATTTTATACTCCTACTCCGTCCGCGTAATTGAGTTGTTCATTTTTAAAAAAATGTATTTTTTTTAAATGTATTTTAAATCTTTAACACAAATTATATTAATTGGCATTGTTAAAAACGCTTAAAAACTATTTTTAATATTAATAATAATGAATTCAAAATTGATAAAAGTTCAAAAAGAATCACGTGACTACAAACGCGCCAGATTTGGTCGCCATGTTAGTGACGTCATTTTGTTAAAGCAATTACACATTGTTAGAAGCTTCTACGTGAATTGAGTAAAAATATCCGAAATTTAGTGCAAAAAGATATTCATACCACGTAATTTTATTGTAAATTTAAATGTTAAATGATTTATTCTTCATTAAATATTATAATAAAACTCTCTATTGATTGTACACACTAAATAAATTTAGATAAGGTTACACTGTTAACTGGTAATTCTGGTAAATCGTGTCTGGGAGAAATCAGGGCAGGGTGTTAGGGGTATCAGGGTTGTATGATAAAATTATATTTCATTTATCATACAACTAGCTTCTACCCGCGACTTCGTCTACCTAAATTTCAGATATGGATCCTGAGAGAAGTGAAGAATGTGATTAATAAAAAAATGCACAATGCAATACTACAGAAATTCTATGCTAGTAGTAGGTACATACATATGATGACCCTATAGCCTAGTTGATAGCGATTCGATCCAGCCTGCGAAGTGAGGGTCCCAGGTTCAATTCCCGGCTATATCTAATAAAATGTGACAAATAATTATTTGTACTCGGGTCTTGGGTGTTATAGTGACGTGTTATTTGTGTTGACCATGCCACCCGCGACACAGGAAAACCTACTGCGGTGGTATGGGTCTGTACGCGCTTTATACATAAAACTGATACAATATATATTTTTTTTTGTCTCCGAAATACGCCAAGTTGGTCAATGATCACGACTCGTGTGGCGAATCGTTACCACTCCAGATCGCTAAGTCAAGGGTCCTGGTTTCGATTCGATGCGAGGTGGATGCTGCGAGATGGTTTGAATGATTAGTTTGTATTTCTGTTCTTGGTCTGAGTGTGTGTCCTTGTGTTGTCTATGGCACCCACGACACTGGGTATCCTAGTATGGGGCTATGAGTGTGAAGCGTTTATTTATTTATTTATGTACAGACCTACTGGTTTTCAATGTTAACGATAATATTATCTAATATCTTCAAACACGGTTCCGTTTTATTCTACCTACCATTGTTCTACCACGTGTTCCACTTTGTAGCCCCAGGACCCATCATCAGATCCTCATTGAATTTGAGTAGGATCAACGTTGCAAAATTCCTAACCTAATAAAATAAAACCATGAGTTGTTTTATAAAAAAACGGGCATGTGCGTCAGGCCACGGGCAATGTAAGGTTCCGAAGTAGTAAGTTTATCGACTATGACTCATACTTATGTTAACATAGCAGTGATAGTTTTCCTTGTAAATTCATCATATGAGTACCCTATTTTTGAGAATTTTTTCACTTGTCTAACTCCAACCGTTTAGTCAACAGTTGGGGGGGACACTTGACTGTAACCAAAATTAGCACTTTAAAGCCAAACATTTTGCAAACGGACCCCTAATTCCAAAAATGGTCTTACAAGACCCATAATATTTTTGGAAGACCTTTTCAACGATACTCCACACTATAGGGTAGGCGACGAATAAAAAAATCATCCTCACGTTGCCTGTAGGAGAGGTACCCTGAAAAAAAATGTTTTTCAATATTTAATTCTACGATTCTGGAGTTTTAATAAATATGTATATCCATGCCAAATTACAGCTTTCTAGCAGTAAGGGTCTGGCCGCTTTGCTTCGGACAGACGGACGGACGGATGGACGGACAGACGGACAGTCGGACAGACAGACAGACGGACAGACGGACGGACGGACGGACATGACGAAACTATAAGGATTCCGATTTTACTTCGGAACCCTAAAAGCGAATCTATGAACGAAAACTAAAATTTTACCTCTTATTCCTCGGGAAAAGGTCACAGGTACACATTTAACATTATCTTTGGAGTGTTTTTTTTGTAGTTTTCACACGTAATGATACAAAACAAGCACGATAACTTTTAAGGTTTAGCATTTTTGATATATTTATCAATATATTGACGATAATATCAAGATTTTATCAGTTAAAAGTCAAATCACAGTATCAGCTGTATGCTGCAATGAATAGCAATTAACAAAGTGACGTCACACGCGCGCTCGGTTCTATTCGGGAATTGTCGGCGTGTTTTCGGTACTGGATTCAAAAACGTATTTTTGATTTGATGTAACTTTTAAATTATAGCGAATAAAAAAAAACTAAAATAACTTTGTTATAAAACTTATATATGAACTTTCCATTTATAACAAAAAAAAATTTTAGGAAACAACTCAATTGTCATAAATAGGAGTACAAAGTTTTTGCTTCACGTATGAATATAATAATAAATCAATTTACGATTGACGATCCGTGTAGTGCAGTAGTTACCATGCCGGACCGCCACGCCGCGCCGCGGCCGTGCCAAGGGTCCTGGGTTCGATTCCCAGTAAAGCACAAATTCGAATGATAAGCTTGAAGTTCTGTTCTCGGTTTGGGTGTGTGTTCTTGTCTTTGTGTTTTGTCCATGGCACCCACGACTCAGGGATTCCTAGTGTGGAGTAACGAGTATGAAGCGTAATTTACTATTTAAATAGACTACAATTTACCAGACAATTTACTTTAATAATCGGTGTGATTACCATATATACATGATAATTTATTACCAATTTTCCTGTTACTACTAAACATATTAATATTTGATTAACATAATAGAACAATGGTCGAACAAATGTATGTATAATTAATGAATTTACATTACTTTAAATGGCTCCCCAGGGTACTATTCACACGTCAATGCGGTTATTTCATTATAACAAACGTAGTTTATTCAGTTCGTGATAATTACTCATATTATATTGTCTGAGTTATCATCCACAACTTTACTAATATTATAAAATGTGAAAGTTTGTGAGCATGTATGGATGTAGACCAAGACCTGGAATAACATATAGGGTACCTTTTATCCCGGCAAATGTGGGCAAAGCTGCGTGAAAGACACTAGTTAGTAACATTAAGTCTGTATACAATACAATACAATACAAATTATCTTTATTGTACACAAAAGTTACAAATGAAAATACACATTTGAACATGAACATACAATTGGCGGTATACTTATGTGATATTCAAGCATTGAGTTTGGACGTTTGGCCGCACGAAAGACCCGATGAATCCCAATCGTATCTCTAATTTTATTAAGTGGCTATTAAGTGACGTGCCTAGGCCTTCAGTAGAAGCCAAGTTGTGTCGTACAACCCAGGATCTCAGGATCTTTGGACCGACAACACGGAATCCTCTATTCCATAAGTATAATATTTACCAACAAATAATATTATAAGTGTTAACAGCTGTAGAGTAAAGCAACGAAAGTAAGCTAGGCTTTTCGGCTTATAAATAAATTAACTAAATAACTTATTTAGTAGTTATCACTTGCTTTGGTCTACCTTATTTACCTCTACCTTATATATCTACCTCGTTTCGTACATATAATATCATTGGTAACACCATGTTAATGCTTAACTTATCAGGTATGTACATTAAGAAGATCCGAATTTTACGGACTAATTTTATTACCATCAAAAAGGTGAAGAGATAAGTACAATGACCAACGACTTACATAAGCAAAAAGAATATTACCACCATATTATGTTTCTTTAAAGTAGTTTTGCAGTAGTAGTTCGTTCGCTAACGTACAATGACTATGAGAATTTTCAACTATGTTATAAAAAAAATTGTCGACTAAATGAACGTATGTATCAACAAAGGTCTAAGTTTTAAAAAGTTCTTTTCGGTTTAGAACAAAAATGCAGTTTAGAACTGTTGTGAAAAACGACACAAATACAAGCTAAAAGTATTATATCTTTCGACTTTAAACGTTTGAAACTAAAGGCTAATTTTCCGTAACAACAATTCTTTCCTAGTTTCAAAACTATTTAGTCTAACAAGTGCCTTAAAACATACGTATGCTTCAAACGATTTTCAAGTTTAGCACACAAAGAACAAAGTCGAAATTCCAATGCGACATCATTCCTCTGAACAGGTAGCAAGGAATATAAACTTCTAGAACAGTCGAGTTTTGTGTTTCAAACAAAAATGCAGCTCCGAACAACCATTACCGAAGCAGGTAGAACTGTGGAAGTTTCTAGAAACCGCTGAAGTTTAACATTAGATGCGGTTAGTTCTTGAAAACAACAACAAAAAGGTCTTCCGGAAAAGATCAGATGTTAGCTGGTAAAAGATCTGTACGTTTATAAGGACTCTTTGGCAGAAGCTGTTTTGTCGAAGCAAACTAGATAGGAATAGTCAAACTAAATAGTCGAAGATAGGATAGACGGGAGGAAGAATAAAAAACTTTTGACAGAACGGAGTCTGTCCGGGCAGCTAGTTAGATTATTATATTTTTAAATTGTAAACAAACATTAACTACAGAATTGTTAAAGTTTCGCATCATACACTTGCAGGCATCTTAATAACTTAAAATTCTGAACACATGAAGAGAAATCTTCATACCTCTTTTCCAGAATAATGCACACTCGTGTGAGATTTGGCATTATTAAAGTTAACTTGGAGAATAGAAGTAGCGCATTTTATTATTGAGCGAAATTTTTGTACTTATAAATATATTTATCAAAGATAATATCCTTGAAAAATTCAATAACTCTTATTTAACTCTTCTTACAAAAATTTAATCAAATACGATGGAGTAAGAAGGATACTATCTTCTTGAAGTTCATTATTTCTGGGGAAGATGTCACGGAAACTGATCGTTTTAATATCAATGATTTTTTTTAAATTAGATGTACGTAGGTATCATGAAAAAAACCATCAAAAGTTACGAGAGACTAAGAGTTGAAGAGAAAGATGTGAAAAGAAGAAAATTACAGCTTTACGCGGATATAATATACAGAAAAGAAATGATAACAAATCAGAAAAAAAACATTGTGTACATTTTCATTGAAACAAGCTAATCTGCTACACTGACCTCAAAGTTCCTTTTTAGAACGTTCCTAGATAAAGAAGTGGAGCATGCTGCCCCAGTTCCCGTCAATGAACGCTCACGTCTGCAAAATAAACCGACTTCTTGCTAATAAAGTTTCTTTATCAAACACCCCGTACGTGCCGCTTTTACTGTATACACAGCGGTGTGTAGTTCGTACAACGGCTAGTAAAATTACAGGCTATTTTACTGAGTTGTGAGACTTGTTTTTTTTACAAGTAATGTTTTTGATGGCGTATCACGCACTCACAAACACATCCTTATCATGGGTACAAATTTATCTGGCAATCCCGCCAATAATATTGACCCGATCCACTCGTCGCTTATCTTGAATTCTGTATTACTCAAACGTTGACTTGTTTGTAACATCGATGTAACGTAATGAGACATTGATTCACAGTTTTGTCGATAGATAGATATGAGGTTACGTAGCAAACCAGTGCGACGCGTAAAACCGTTGTCGTCAAATAACTTCTTTAATTTTGTCCACAATCCCATGGCAGTCACTTCGCTTTTAATGTGTGAATACAAACTTGGATCAATCGTTAAAATGATTTTAGCTTTTGCTTTTGCATCATTTGGATCATTTTCCTTGGTGACACACTGTTCCATTCCCTCCAAAATAAGGAATTTTTTACGGTTTGCCTCCTCGTAGTTTTCGCGGCCTTTGAGTTTGGAAATACTTGATATTATTATAATGTTATTGGACATAATATTCAATATTCACTACTTTTTACTATCACTTTAAAATTAAACTCTAATTAGGCAATTTCATGCGTGGTACCCTATAGTGAAATGACAGTATGGTTGCCACAGATTAAAAATTTATTGGTCTATACATATACTGCTGTACATAGTTTTCTCTGTAGGAACAAAATATGGCGCTGTAAGTCTTATTTTATTACAACTATAAAACATAGGAACACACAAACATAATTATATTCCCACACAATCAACATATTCGGTATTGTTCACTTTTTTAATGTGAAAACGGCTATTTACAGCAGACAGGCCAACTGATGGTCAATGACCAACGTCTCCTAATAGAGTTCAGTAACGCCAAAGATATCAATTATGGAACTTAATTTCTCACGTTTCCCGTTTTATAAGTCTCAAAACATAAGACAAAATATTTTTATTCCTGTCACAAAAGCATAATGGATACAAAACATAAACAATCATATATGTTTTATAATGATGATGATATATTATAATAATTTATGTTTTTCACAGGAACAATAGACAAATAAAAATAAAATGCTTTGTCTATATCGATCATAGTTTTCTAGAAAGTACTTTTATAAAATTAACTCAAAATTATAAAACACAGACGTATTCCCTTTACATTTTCCTCTCTCAAATGTTTTAGTTGCACGATCTCCCGAGCCGTGTGTCATGTGAAGGTGACCTAAGATCTAGACGCTAGGTCCGCGTGGCTTCCAGCGCTAAATCAGGGTGCCGCTATCGGATTTACACACGTGTCTTTGCCAAGCACGATATCTGTAACTGTAGGGCGAATGTAACTATGTTACACGACGTCAGCTATAAAGAAAATTGATTGACAAACAGAGGAAATAGGGATGTTTTCTCTTACACTGATATTGCATGCTGTCGGTGCCTTTATTTTTCTAGTATTTACTAGTCTTAATGTAATGAAATGAATTATGTAACGGTGTACTTAATGTTAGCGACCTTATAATAAAGAATTATTTTATCCTAGTAACTTAAAAAGAAAAGAAGAGTTATTTATTTATTTCAACGTGCTTAATCTCGGGAAATGGAAGTCGGATTTGAAAAATATTTTATGTATGATAGCCACTTCCATGAAAAGCTAGTTATAAACCAAAAAAAGGAGTTCCTTCAAGTATATTGACATTATTGATATTGTTTTTCTACCATTAAGATAATTATAATTCTACCCAAGTACAGTTATAAAAAAAACCGGCCAAGTGCATGTCAGGCCACGCGCAATGTAAGGTGCTTTATCGACTATTACTCATTACTACTCAGGCTAACCTAGCCGTGATAGTTTTCATTGTAAGTTCATCATATAACCTGTTTTTGTAATTTTTTTCACTAGTCCATCTTCAACTGTTTAGCTGGCAGGGGGGGGGGGACACTTGACTCTAAGCAAAATTGGCACTTTGAAGTAAAATATTTCGCGAACGGGCCCCTAAATTGAAAAACCGTCTTAACAGACCTATAATATTTTTTAAGGACCTGTTCAACGATATCCCACACTATGGGGTACGTGACAAAAAAATTTCATCCCCATATTACCTACCTGTACCTGGGGGGTAGTAGGGGTCTAGGCACTATACATCGGACGGACGGACGGACGAACGGACGGACGGACGGACGGACATGACGAAACTATAAGGGTTCCAATTTTTCTTCAGAAACGTAAAAAGGTCATCCAAACATCTTTATTTTCCATTACTACATCATGTGATAAAGGAATTCTGTTGATTTGTCGGATTTAAATGATGTTTAAAAGTTTTCAGATTTACGGTTTTCGAACAAGTGTTAGGAAGTTAACGATAACAAAAAAATGTGTAATTAGGGTAAATATGAAAAATAGTACTGATAAAATCATTTTGGTGTACGAATTTATATGATATTTTGTGAACACAGGATGAATTTTCTGATGCAAGTGAAGTTAGGTTACTTGTCTTGTCCTTGGTATGCACTTAAATTAAGCTCTTAACAAATCCTTACACCTAAAAACTAGCAAAAAAACTAATTCTCAGGATTTCCGAAAAAAGAAGTAGTTATGTACATAAAATATGAGAAAGTGTTTCGTCAGTGTCACAGACCATTTTTAGTGAACTCGCACTCCAAACGTAGGACCAATGCTCAGTACATTTTATGATTCGACGTGACGACACCGTCTCACGTTAAAGGGAACGAAAGACAGAGAGAGATGCCGCTACTTATTTTACAAATATTAAAATGTGAAAGTTTGTGAGAATGTGTGGATGTTTGTTATTCTTTCACACAAAAAGTACTGAACGGATTTTCATGAAATTTAGCACACAGGTAAACCATAATCTGGATTAGGATATAGGATAATTATTATCCCGGAAAATAGGGACAAAGCTGCAGGAAGACCGCTAGTTGTTCACTAATTTTATTTATCAATATTTTAAATGCATTTATTTATTAATTGTTGACAAGACACTTGTCAGAGTAGCATTGATGGATTTGTTGTTCACTGTCGCTCTTCCGCATATTGATTGGCATGACGGGAGAAATGGCAATAATAGCTTAATGTGCATGATCGTGATATGGACGTCCCTAGTTGTGCCTATGCTAAATACCGAAGAGTGAATAAGACAGCCGCATACTATGATTGTACTGTCGCACCCTCGAAGACTTCTGGTCGCTTAGTATTAATCGAAAGGAACTTCGTTCCATCCGGGTGTCCCTTGACACCTCTCATTTTTTTTATTAACCCCTGATTTAAAATTGAAATCCTTTTGTTGTTGCAGCAAATTAATTTAAAAATTAAAAATTGAAGTACATAAATACATTTTGTATTTGAATTTTAGGCTACCACGTTTCATTTAATAGTTACGTCGCCTTCATTAAATTTAAACTTTATCACGGTAAATTTAAAATTTTGAATGTATTGTTTCGCAATGTATGCCACAAGCTATTGTGGTCTCGTGCAGACTAACGAGAACTTCTGATGGCTTTCCCGCGCAAATAACTTACCTTGATATATTTTTATTTTAAACATGGCGGTTAAACTTTAAACCAGCTTGTGACTTTATGCTCTGTCGAACATAAATTAAGTTTTAAATGCTTTTAAAATAATAGAAAAATCACAAAAAATCTACATTGACTAAGTACCTACTTCTTACCAATTATATAAATGTGGAATTATGAATGTTTTTCCTCAATCACATCAAAAACGGCTGAATTTATTTGGCATAATTATATCAGTCTGTTTAAAGTTTTGATTAATTGATAGTCTAATTCTGAGAAATGGAATGGATTCCAAAGAATAATAGGTATAAATATAGAGATTTTGATAAGGCCCAAGTAATATTTCTAACTACTTATATTATTTATTAGTACACTTACGGGACAGTAGCGGATCATCTTTAAGGGGAAGATAGCTCGGCTACTTACGGGACACCCTACATTTCAAATATACATGAACACTTTTCTTTTTTATACTATTCTAGAGCTACTACTATTCTTTCTTTCTTTCTTTTTCTTCTCTCTTTCTTGTCCGGCAACGTTTCAGTGATGCCTTTGGTGTTGCTGATGTTCATGGGCGACGATAGCTACTTACCATCAGGTGCATCGTCAGCTCGTTTGCTGGCTATTGGCATTAAAAAAAAATCTAGAGCCCACAAATTATTACTACAAAGAGCTTTGTCGCGCATAAAGGATCATAAACTCTCACTAAGTTTTTAGTGCTCATTAAAGGTTCAAGTTTTAATCCGATCAGTAAGTATCCGATGCCATTCCTTTATTACGGAGTGTCGTCGGAGTTTTGCAGTTAGTGGTTTTCTTTATTACGGTTTTAAACGATTAACAAGTTCGTGGAAAACCGGTTCAGTGAGTCAAGAAGATTAAGATTAACTAATGAAATGACCCTACAACCCCTATTTGAACATAAACATGTTTTGGCTTTAATCCATTAATGGCTCACTACTGAGCATGGTTCTCACTGGCGTAACGATCTCCATCTTACGATAACAATTGGGACTGATGGCTTTACGTGCCCTCCGAAGCACGGAAGCGCGCAAGAAATTTTTGCCACTAGCATTCATTACCCGACCGCGCTCGCTATTGCTTAACTTTGTCGCTTACTGGATCGTCGAAAGCCGCCGGGCTATGAGTGCTACAATAACATGTTTTAACATAACGTATTTCCCATTAATGTATTTCCATACATTTCTTTTCTATTTCCAAAAAAAATGTATGGAAATAGGAAATATTTTATTATTGATCGTTGATATTGTTAGTGCTGTCATTCAAGTGTCAATCGATAAGAGTTTCCCTCCGTAAGAGTTTCCTTCGCTGCCATACTATTTATTTAGTATGATAGTGCAGGGAATGTCCTGAATGAACTCTATGTGAAACGCATTGTAGTTAAAATATCGGTATGAAACAAGAAAATCGTGAGTACTTGGGACAATTAAAATGTATTTTATCTGTAAACAGCTGGCAAAAGAACCGAAGAACCACCTGACGGTAAGTGGTTGTTATCATGCATTGCATGCACATCAGCACTAAGAAATCAGCAACCGCAATTTATGAAACAATAGACTTTTTTTAATATCAACGCCATTTTCTCAATTATTTTTAAGCTACATTTTTTATTTTCCCGCAGCGATATCTTTTGAATCGAATTTATTTCTATTCTCCCTACCCCCATTAAATTTCGGCCCAAAACAGGCTAATTGCTGCCATGGTTAATTATCTTGAAAAATCGGTAACAATCTACAATTACAGGCACCGGAGCTAAAGTAATATATTTTTTCCGCGGAATAAATCGCTCTTGATGAATATTTATCGAGCTCATTATTCTGTTGAGAATCTAGGGAAAGGAATCTAGAAGGAATCTAGAGAAGAGAAATTAACCTAACTTTTTAATGTTAGTCAACTACGTAGAAGAAGAAACTTCTGATGACAGTGTTCAACTCACTAATGGCTACCTACAGGGCACTGACTCTTTCTGACTGATCTGAGCTGAGTAGACCTAGAGTACACTCCACCACGCTGCTCCAACGCTCGAAGGCGGTTTGGTGGTAGCTTTGCCCACCCAAGCTACGGAAGTCTTTATGCCGCTTTTGGGCAGAGGCCTACTTTTTGGTGACATGGCAACGACTGCTATCCAAGGATAATAGCCGGAACCAACTTTACGTGCTGGACTAGCAGTAATCCATCCAACTACCGACTGCACTGCACACTTACAAATACACAAAATATCCTATGCATCTTCTCCTATCCACCCTATCTTATTAAACTGCGATCTATATCCTAACGTACTCATGTCTCCAATTTCCTCTGCATGCGCCAGTATAGTTTTCGCAGCAAATCATCGACAATGTCCATTGTGGAGTGCTAGACTGAACAACGACGTGCTGGCTCGGACATGAATAGTGCATCCTTTTAACGAGTACTGCCACAGTGAGAGAGGATTTAGGAGCGGAGCGGGAATAAGGAAATTTGTTATTGTTCATACGTCTTATATAACTAGTACGTGAATGGTCTACGTATTTTTATTTATCTGCTGCGAATGTAATACTTGCGGATTTTTTTAATAATTACACCTAAGGGCCCTCGCCGACGACGACTTTTTGTAGCGATGCTGTCGCGCGTCCGCATCGATACAGCGGCGAAGCGGTCGCTAGCTGTGTGCCCTCGCCCTTGGGCCGAGATTCAGTCGCAACACAAACGCGATACAAACGCGCTTCTGTCGCGATGCAAACGCGATTCAGTAACGGCACCATGGTAACTGCGATCGCTACAGTTGCAAAATACCGATGTCATCCGACACGGTCGCGCGTTGAATCGATACAGTCGCGATGTTGTAGCGCGTTAGTAGCGCGTTGGCATCGCTTCTGTAGCGCGTTGCAAATGCGACTAACAAGCGTTAGTAGCGATGCTACAATAGCATCGCTACAAAAAGTCGTCGTCGGCGAGGGCCCTAATACTCATAATTACAAGTAATTTTTAATCTGGTTATGAATTTCAAAATGACATTTCATTGATTTTAGCTCAAGCAGAATCACAGGAGATCTTGCATTAACGTCAAGTTTCATTAATGAGCCCTTACAGCTTGTTTCTTAGACGATATAAGCTATATATATTGCAGTTATATTGCAGTTAACCCATTATGTATTATATTTATTACTTTCATACGCTTGCATAAAACTTTTACTCACCAAAATGAAACGAATTCTTTTATCGACAGCATCCTACGCCAGTATATATATATATAATTATGACGCAGAAGGGGTATTCTATGGTACTGGTTATGAAATGATATTCCTTTTACTTTGCACCATGATATATTTCCACTTCTCCTAACGTTCACATCAATAACAATCTCTACTACTCCGCGATCTATAATCGAATCCCATATAATGTCCCACACGTATTGTTCTCAATATCACATACATAAAAAAAGAACAGACGTAACCTTGTCTAATCGAGAGTGAAGCTGACAGCTGACAGCTCGCTTACCATGTGTGCGTAATTTTGTAATTTTTGATTGGCGATGGTGTCAATGTCGTAGCCGTATGGTGTCAATGTGTGGGTGTTTGTACTTGTACGAATACAGAGTTGGTATTCCTATGGGTGCTTCACTGAATTTGTTCTTGGGATTATGTCCGTCTTTTTTTTAGGTCCGTGCTCAATATATTGACATATTCCTTATCCTAAATATTTAGTTTTTCTTCATGATTTCTTATATGACAGCTTCTGCATCGGTCTCATCATTGTAGAACCAAAGAGGCCGCTCGCCGTCATATATATATATTACATTCGAATATATTTTTATATTCGAAAATTTATCAGGCTCCACACGTGAAACGCAACGGTGTTTGTCGGTAATGGGACGGTCTAGTGAGATTACTGTCATAATTTCCAATATGAAGAATACTTTTTTTATTCAAACTTCTTTGGCACGTACGTACAGTGAAGCTTTCTACCCACCACAGAAAATTAGTAAAAAGCCACCAGCTTATTCATAAAAACCAAAGATATTTTACCATAGATATGTTATGTCCATACATTTCGAGGTTTAGTTTTCGATCCGCGATGACATGTCATAAATTGTCAAAGCATAACATAGAATAGTCAGGCAGAAGGGAATAAAAGAAATAGTACCGATTAGGCATAATATTATTATTGTGATTTAACGTTTTGAAATTATATTGCAAAAACAAATTACTTAAAGTATGTAATTATATAATAATTAAAAATGGCGCGATTACGATATATCTGGCGCCTTTATTTTAGCGTGGATTACACAAATTTGGCCCGTAAAAGACAATTTTATAAGAATAAAATAATCGCGACTTGGGCTTTGCTTAGAACATTCAGTACATTTTACGAGTTATTCGGGATAAACTTTCGGAAAAATTACAAAGTTACATTAGTTGCACTATTAGGGAGAATTTAACGGTTTTTGATTCACAAACAGGCTTCCGAATGTCAAATGGATACTGTACGCGCTGAAAAGCGTGACCTTAGTGCGCGTTTAGGTTCAGTGTGTTTACAACAATGTAAAGTTTATTTTAAAATAATTTAAAAATTGAATTGAAAAAATACACGTGTTAGATTTATTTTTATTTTGAATCCTTTCTCTAACCCTCGTGTAATAAGGAAGTGGAATGAAAATAGTTCTAGCTATCCAGGATTTAACCAACAAGCTTTAGAAGATTTAAAAAAGATTAAATTGCAGGAAAAGAATATTGTGTACACTTATTGCTGATAAAATAATTACTGTTATAGCGTAGGCATCCAGTTGGCTTCACTATAAATTTTTTTAACTATGCTTACCCAACGACTTATAGCTCGTCACTTAGAAATCTAGGAAAATTAAAAATAATGAAAGATAATAGATATTTAACGTTTTTATATTACAAACAATCTAAAACCTGATATCATGTCTTAGATTTCATTTGGTTCAATTTACGAAATATCTTCACTACCTTTATTATGCCTCCAATTTCACTTCTGCCATATTAGTCTATGACGAATGGCATGTGTCATATAATTTTTTTTATTTTAATCAATTTAAAAAAAAATATTCTTTATTAGTAACAAAATTTAACATAACGTTTTATGTATTTACCTATGGTATATAACTCTATCATTCTTATTCAATTTGGAGAAATGATTTTTGCAAAATCTCAAAACACAACTCGGCATTTTTATGACAACTATAGACAGCCTCACTCTAAGGCAGCTATCAACTGTCTACAATGAAATCGCTACACTTGACTAGATTCGATTGACTTAATTTCAACGCCCTCTTGGCATATGCCAAGAGGTAGATATCTACCTCCCTATACATACAGCATCATTGATAAAAACCATATAAAAATAAGCAAAATTATAGTAGGAAAAACGATACAGATAACATATATTATAATAGTATAATGTCTAAAATAGGGTTAGAATAAGGCCGTGGAGTATGCTTACTTGATAGTTTTCTAAGGACTCTTCCCGCTTACATTGCGACCATACTTCCAGCTGTCATCGCCACACCCTGGCACGATCGTCCGTGAAATATCGAGTGGACGGAAATGACAGTGGGAAAGAAATCTGCGTTTGATGGCCGTCGATATTGCGTTTGTGAGGGGGAAAGTCCATTTTGGGAATCGACGTGACAAAGAACTTTAAGTTCGTGTCATGGGCTGATACCGTTGATTGATTTCTAAGTGTACCTGGTATTTTATGCTAATATTTTTAAAAAATTGCATAGGTCATGATCAAATGGTTGGAGTATTTGAACCATAGATTACCCCCAATAGATACCGCATAAGTGAAATTTTCCTAGAGTTTGAACTCACAAAATTTGGCGGAAGGCGCAGGTTACGGGGAACAAAACAATGCGCTGTGATTGGCTATTTCTTATTCATACTTGGACTTGACGGGTCAGTATTGGTCGACACTATTGTTGTCGACTTGCAAATGCACGTATGTGTTTGCGCGCGTCAGTTGCCTTGTATGCGGTATCTATTGGAGGTAATCTATGATTTGAACATAATCATTCCCTCCAACCGCTATTTGTTGCGGCGCCCAATGAAAGTACTACAAATGAGTAAACAAAACAAACGAATAAATAAACGAAAATGTCAGCAATGTGGTATAATGTAGCTATATTGGGGCGGCTTAGAAAAATGACCCCAATTTGATGCCGGCATAGGGATTGTTATCAATATCACAATTATATTAAAATTATGTATGCGCGTGAGAAGTTATACTTCTTTGGCATCATTAAATATATATTTAACACTAGCTGTCTCGGCGAACTTCGTATCACCTAATATCAGTGAATGTACTTTGTTGTCACTTTTAACTTTTATAGTTTTAGTAGGTTCAACAAATCAGAGACCATTAAATTCCCTCTCCCTCTCCCTCCCGCTCCCTCTCCCCCTGCCCCTCCGCCTCAAAATCTATGAGCAGATTAGTAAATAGGTTGTTTATCTCATCAAGTTTCAAGTCTGTACCAGTGGTTTAAGCAAATTGACGAGTTCCTTTGAAATCACACGATAGTAATTAATTACAAGATTTTAAAGGAATTTTAGTTTAATAAGATGTTCATGAACGGAGCTGTCTTAAATAATTTGATAAAATATAAGCAGAATTGTTAACTACGGTACTTATATGGCCGCTAAACTCGAAAAGTATTTAATTGCTAATTTAACATTACAATATCTCTACGAGAAATAATTTCATTTCACTTGTGTAAGGTCTACATTCTGACTGACAGAAGGTTGACTGCTAAATAATGCCAGAAGGCATTAAGGTTGAGCATTTTACCCTCTTTACTTTAAGTTTGTAAAGACAAATAAAGACAAATAATATATAATAATAAATAAAATCGTAAACCTACATTTTTTTTAAATTTCACTACTGAGAACCAAGCTAAATAGGTCACTTTATTAAAATGGATTTTATAATTTAAAGGTGTGTCAAAGTAAGGTGAAAGAAAAAAGGTTACACTGTACAGACCTTTCAACCAGAAATGTTACGGATAATATTAAATTCAAACTTATATAACATATAAAATTTGTTTAACGACTTACCGACCACTAACACGGATAATATTTAACTATACAATGTTCTAACTTACAAGTCCAAGGCTGGTTTAATACTCAGTGCAATGGAAACAATTGACATGTAAAACGCAATGTATAACGTATATTGCGAAACCCTGTTTCATTAGAAGAGAAGTTAGGTGTCGTGAACGTTTTTTGCGCCTGTAAAATTTAGATTAAAGCTCTAAGTTCCGGAATATGTAATCTACTAATGAATGCACAAATTTCAGACATTTTCTTCCTTCTTCGTGATGGGTTTACTTTTGAATAAAATATAGAAGTATTAGTTGTAACCAGTGAATAAGGCATATGATGGTCTTTTGATTTGAAAGTTGGATTCCTGGAAGGCTATTCTCTTTTGTAACTTGACAGCGGAATTTCAAAATTGACGTTCGAGTTCTAGGATCACTTCACTTCGCAAGTGCCGTACTAGATGATTAGAGGATGACATAATTATTATTCTCGTGCATCAAATTACGTCACCGTCGAAGCTCGTGTCCAATTGTCATTCGTTTATTCATACCGAGGCGAGGCCATCTTTAGTCGTTTGACGTTTGAGTTCGAGACTCCCTTCACTTCGCAAGTGCGTACCAAATGATTCGAGAATCACATATCAAGATCTCGGACTCGAACTTCAATTTTGACACTCATCGCGGAATCCGCTGTCAAGTTACAAAACTGAATAACCCTGTTGTTCACATGGGTTTCGAATCTTGAACACTTCTCTCGCTGTCTTAGAATTTAAATATACATTAGAGTTTTTAGGGCGAAGAAAGCATTTTCGCAAGGAAGGGCCTACGTAAAAATTCTCAATAATACTGGACCTGGACACAAGGATAATGGTTAAGAAGACGGTGAGGAATTCACTTATGCTCTCGGACACTGCATCTGGGAGAGATATTTTTTTTAAGTTGTAAAGGTAATTGTAAAGGGAACGGTCTAGAAATAAGGATTCCAGACAAGGAAGATTTCAGCAATGTGCGAGACACAGGTAGGTACATTATAGTAGAAAGATACAGCAAATGAAAGCAACATTTGAACAAACAATAGCAAATACCGATAAACATCAGATATTTATCCAATGAAGCATTTAATTACTATCCCCATACCAAAAGGGACGAGAATTTAAAAAACTCGCTGGCTTCGAACAGAGCTGGCTCTGAGCCAGAAACAATGTGCAATTAAATGTCAATTAGTCTTTTTTATATCTCTATCTCAGTTCAGAAGCTCCGCTGTACAAAAAAACTTAAAATTTTTAACTTAATTTCATGGCAGAAGAAATCGTCACCATTAATAGTCGATTTTTACATTTTTTGTTCTCTACTCGCAAGTAATCAATTACTCCTGACACATTTGGGTAAGTGAGCCATGATGCTTTTTTGAGGGTATATTCATAATTTCACCGGAGTTGAGGATTTTACTTCTTTGGATGATAAATTCAACCTTTGTTCCTTATGCAATTCAGGTGATAATGCTACAAGTCCCTTGGCCAAAAAAAATTTCTTCCTCAAAATAAATAGAGTTAGACCGTCTACATCCTCGCGCCTGGTATCTGGATGGACTAGTGAGCCTTAATTCTTCGTAAACAGGAGATCTTCAGAGCACCGCTTTTATCTATGCCTTAATAATAAAAGACATTCGAGGTAAACAAATACCATAAGCTCGTAGGCTGTAATGTATCGACCTCGGATCTGAGTGGGAGGGTCGTAGGACGGCTTTTTAACCGACTTCAAAAAAAGGAGGAGGTTCTCAATTCGACTGAATTTTTTTTTTATGTTTGTTACCTCAGAACTTTGGACTGGGAAAACCGATTTTGATGATTCTTTTTCAATCGAAAGCTGGTGGCTGTCATGTAATCCTATATAAATTTTATTGAGATCTGACAATTGCATCCATGATAAAAGCATATAAGTGTTAAATTTGTATTAAGTAAGCGCGACAAATGGACCAATAACTCAATATCACGCCAACCGATTTCGATGATTCTTTTTTTAATCGAAAGCAGGTGCTTGTCTCGTAATTTCACATAAATTTGAACGAGATCTGACAAGTAGTTTTAGAGTAACTTTGAAGTCGGTTATTTTTTGTTAGTAAAATTTAGACTATTCGCTAATCGATAACAGATGGCACCATAGTACCGTACGTATCCCTGAATCACGTTATTAACATTTTATATGGTGCTCACATAATACGTTCAGTTCAGAAATTTTGAAAATCGGTTATGTAGTTTCTGAGTTTATACTTTACGAACAATGACACAAATATTTTCTCTCTGTAATATTACTACAAACTTTTAGGTACCACCTCTACTGTAACCATGGTAATAAATTTTATAACTAATCTAATATTATGTTACATATGAATGTTATCTAGCTTAATATCTTTACAATTCAAGTAATAGGCGAAATGTAAAAATTTGCAGGAAAATAAACTGTATTTAAAGAAAATAGAATAGAAATTGGATTGTTTGTTCTTTATCGTGCTTTAAGCTTGTACATACATGTTTCAAGTAGTCTTATCTGTTTGACTTGATCAAGTAAATTCGACCTAATGGAATAGACTTAGAATACATTCCTGATCGTCGGACTAAACACGATATAATCTTTTGTAGAATGTCATAGTGCAGGTAGCTCTAGACAATCGTATAACATGGGATTTATCTACTACTGTAGAAACAGAATTATTGCTAAAATGTTACTACATTTTAGCAATAATTCTGTTTTCTTTTTGTATAACTAAATCAGTTATTTATGAACTTATTCAGGTTTTACTGAAATTGTTATTTTCAACCTAATAATGTGAAATACTTACAGAAAGAATTATGATCTTTGCAATTGATAAAATTGTCTGAGTTTCCGTTCTCTTCTCACAAAAGATTAGAACCAGAGTTTTTCATGCATAATGATTATTATTTTCCTAAGGAAATCCTAAGGAAGATTTTTATTTCATTTAACCTCTTAAATGACAACTTTGTTTAATATATAGAAGATATAAGTTCGATATAGAAAAAAATATTAAATTATACAATTATTATCTAAAATTAAATATTACGGAACGTTTTTGTCATCATCGCAAACCCTACTGTCCCACTGTTGGGCTCCTGTCTCTAAACATACCTGAATGACCTGACTAAACATACTTGACTGTTAGAGAATGCTACTTAGCATTAAGTGCGCCAATTGTACCTTTCTTTTGGTTCAATAAAGATTACGTAAATAAATAAACGAAAACATCAAAACTGAATACTCTATCTCCTCATACGAGGCATAATTTATCTGAAAGGCTTACTTAAATTAATTTAATCATAATATGCTACACAAAATACAGTAAGGTTGCGTTCTTAAATGATTACCAGAGCTTTACAAAACATACCAAGCGTACAGACTGACATATCAAAGTAATTTAAAAGTTAACTAGATTACATGATTCATCTCACAAAGGCCCCTAACAGGTACTTATTGCGGTGGCGTAAGGTTGAAAATGGAATGTTTGTGGGCTGCGAACTGTTGAGGTTGGATTGCTCGCAATTATTTCTAGTTGTTTTTATTCTGAACGATCAAAGCTAGGGATCAAAGAGGCTCGCGGGTGCTTCAATTTAGGGTCTGTACCAAGTCACGGGATATTGTTTCTTTATGAAATTAACTTTTAGTGTACAGCAGAATAAAGACGTTTGTATTAAACTACAAGCTAAGAATGTTAGATTACTATCTATAATATAAAAATTAACTCAAAACTTATATTGATGAAATATAGTAAATATATTTGATTATACTATAATTATGTATGTATTGCCGTATTAGGGCGGTTTAGAATACTAACCCCAATCCTACGCCGGATGGGTGTCGTAAGAGGCGACTAAATCCGGCCCACTGGTGGTAGGGCCCCTCGGAGATTATATTGCTAATATTGATTTTAATTGCTAATTAATATCATTATTACTATTATTGTTTCTCCATGGGGTTCGTCTGGATACCCTTGAGCATGAGTCAGCCGCCTACCTAAGAGTAAGTTTTTGATAGAAAGAATAAGTTTTTGAAGACATCGATATAGATAAGACTATAAATCGTCGTTGCGAGTTTAAGACCTCATATGTGTTATGTCCCACTTTTGACAGAATCACTTTTTGACGTCAAATGATTCTGCATTTTGAAGCACTATCCAATTCAAAAATTCTCATGTGTGTACGACGTTTCCATCGTAATATATTCACCAAATTCAAAATGACCTATGTGCTTGTTAAATAAAACTTTATCGATTTTCATCGATTCCTTCTAAAAGCTGATTTTTTATACATAAGAGGTCTTAGAATCTCAACGACGAAATATAGAATCGGCTCCCGCTAACCACTTGGCCCTCCGAGCCTCTCAGTACAGAATTCACATAATTTTCACTTTCCGTCGCTATAAAACACTTTGCTTCTGTAATTTGATTCCGCAAAGAAACTATAGCCTCGTTACTTTGAAAACTTAACTGAAAATTTCCAGGGACAGTAAAAACCGTGGAATGGAAAATGTTAGTCAAGTGTGAGACTGACGAGCTTTGAAAGGTCACGTACACTTCTATCTATACTAATATATAAAGAGGAAAGATTTGATTTTTTGTTTGCATTGAATAGGCTCCGAAACTACTGAACCGATTTAAAAAATATTTAATTGTTGGAAGCTACACTATCCCCGAGTAACATAGGCTATATTATATATTTTTTTAAATTAGGGATCCTTAATAAAACTCAAATAATGTAACCCAAGGTGTAAAAAAATAAGAAAACCGAAGCAAAGCGAGGGCGGTTACTCGTATAATATGAAGTGCCAAAAAAGTCCTTGGTTTGCCCGAAGTACTATATCGACAGGTTTAAAGTAGAAAAAGTAACATACAAAACGGCGATTGCAGAATCCTACTTACATATATTAAACGAGTAAATGTAATGTTTGTCATGTTGTAAGAATGTTTGTTACTCTTTCACGCAAAAACTACTGAACGGATTTTCATGAAATTTAGCAAATAGATAGACCATGATCTCAAGTAAGATTTATTGTACTTATTACCCCGAAAAACGTGGGTAAAGCTGCGGGCAGAGTACTAGTACCTTATACAATAAGCAGTTCTAGGATACGGTAAAAAGAAAAAATATAATTCGCCTTATTTGAGTAGGTTTATTTATTTATTTATTTATTTATTTATTTATTTATATTTAATGGTTTATGTACACGTATAAAATTGGTTATAAAAGAAATTTTGTACATAGGCAATGCTTATTTCTAAAAGAAATATCTTCCAGTACACCTAGGAATGGAAAAGTGTTATAAAATTAATTTAGCGTACACTTGTTTATATATATAATATGTAAGATACATATTAATAATTATATTCAATTACATACAAGCATAATAAACATACATACATACAAATTATATACGCAAAAAACACATCTGTTTTTTTGCAAAATTTCACGACGTTCATTATAATATCGATATACTATGAAACATTATTAAAGTCGGCTTAGACGGCAAAAAGCCATTGTAGTATGTAAGAGTTGAGGCCAAGGACGCCTGAGTTGAAAGAGACACCCACAGCCAATTCCGCTCAAGTTGCGGAATACAAATGCAAAATAAGTTTATATTTAGTGTAAAGTTGAGCTGAGGAGTTTCTATTGCTATTCCTTCTCATCTTTATTTAGATTATTTACGAAACGATAGAAGATTTCAAATATTTGACAGGCGTAAGTGTATTGAGTAATATTACAATAAATAAATTAGTACATAATAAATATAATATAATTATATAATTATTACTATACTAAGTAAATTAATACATTGACTTTGAATTTGAATTTACAACTCCAGTCGGATGTGATTAGAAGTTTTATCATTGTATATTTGTACTTGATGTAATTTTATATTTGTGTATATGTTTGTCCATCATCTCAAGCTATAAATATCTCACTGCTGCGCTGGAGTCTCCTCTTACAAAAAGAATAACTAATTTATAAAATTTGGTCGAGAGGGCTTTATTATTACATTTATAGCTATTGTTCAGTAGTTACCTATGTAATATCTTATATATAAAATTCTCATGTCACGGTGTAAAAAATTTTTGGCAGAACAACGTTTGGCCGATCAGCCAGTAGTATATAAAAATCTCGTGTCACCGGGTTTGTGGTCGCATTCCTCCGAAACGATTCGACCAATTTTTAATCGACTTCAAAAAAAGGAGGAGGTTCTCAATTCGACTGTATTTTTTTTATGTTCGTTACCTCAACTTGGACTGGGCGAACCGATTTTGATGATTCTTTTTTTAATCGAAAGCTGGTGGCTGTCATGTGGTCCCATATAAATATTGAGATCTGACAATGGCGTCCATGATAAAACCATATAAGTCTTAGGGCTTGTTTCACAATCTTCAAGTAAGTCCGAAGTAAGCTATTCGTTGGTTAAGTTGACATTTCGTGTATGTAAAATGACACTTTAACGTCACTTTAACCGGCGAACAGCTTATTTAGGACTCTACCTGAAGATTGTGAAACAAGCCCTTAAAGTATTAAGTAAGCGCGACAAATGGACGAACAACTTATCACGCCAACCGATTTCGATGATTCTTTTTTTAATCGAAAGCAGGTGCTTGTCACGTAATCCCACATAAATTTGAACGAGATCTGACAAGTAGTTTTAGAGTAACTTTGAAGTTGGTTATTTTTTGTTAGTAAAATTTAGATTATTATGATTTTTTTTTGTGCGTATTTGGTAGATATGAGAATAGGTCGTAAAATATATTTCGTACCGCCAGGTGATTAGGGTTCCCAGAGGATTGGGATTTACAAGGAAAATGCTCCCACGCGAACGGTGCCTCGAACTGAGCTATGTATTCGAGAAAAACTATTATTCTTACCCAATTTAGACACAGTTTTAACTGGTTTTCATGAAAAAATCTGAAATATACATCTATATATATAAAATTGAAAAGCGACACACCGCTGATTAAACAAGAAATCTCAGAAACTGCCGAACCGATTAAGATGAAATTTGGCAGGGAGATAGTTTATGCTAAGGAGACGTCCACTAAGAACGGATTTTTGGAAATTCATCCCCTAAGGGGTACAAATAAGGGTTAGAAGTCACTTTCATACAAACCAACTTTGTTAGTTTTAGATTTATAAATTTGAATTTTTTTATGTAGGTTTATAGTAATGAACAAAAGTTAACTTTAACACATTTTTTTGGAAAATCATCCCTTAAAGGGTTAATTTAATGGATGGTACTTAGTAGGCAACTTCGTCATTTTTGAAGTTAAAAACATGAAAATTTACATATTAGCTCCAGACTAGAAACAAAATTTGTAAGTATTATGTTTTTTTGGAAAATCATCCCCTAAAGGGTTGATTAAGACGGCGCAAATTAGTATGGCAACTTCGTCAGTTTTGAAGTAAGAAGGGTGAAAATTTGTATATAAGCTTATAGTTAGACACAAAAAATAACTGTATCACTGTTTTCTCGAAATTCATCCCCTACAAATAGGGGTTGGAGGTCATTTTCATATAAACCAACTTCGTCAATTTTAGAGTTGTAAATATGAAATTTTTTATGTAAGTTTATAGTCATAAACAAAAATTAAGTTTAACACATTTTTTTGGAAAATCATCCCTTAAAGGGTTAATTTAATGGATGGTACTTAGTAGGCAACTTAGTCATTTTTGAACTTAAAAACATGAAATTTTACATATTAGCTCCAGTTTAGAAACAAAATTTGTAAGTATTATGTTTTTTGGAAAATCATCCCCTAAAGGGTTAATTAAAGACGGCGCAATTTAGTAGGGCAACTTCGTCAGTTTTGAAGTAAGAAGGGTGAAAATTTGTATATAAGCTTATAGTTAGACACAAAAAATAACTGCATCACTGTTTTCTCGAAATTCATCCCCTAAAAATAGGGGTTGGAAGTCATTTACATACAAATCAACTTCGTCAGTTTTAGAGTTATAAATATGAAAATGTTTATGTTAGTTTATTGTTATTAACAAAAGTTAAAAATTTGCTGAAAATCATCCCTTAAAGGACAAATTTAGGGGATGGAACTTACTACGCAACTTCGTCATTTTTGAAGTTAAAAACATGAAGTTAAAAATATGAAAATTTACATATTAGCTCCAGTTTAGAAACAAAATTTGTAAGTATTATGTTTTTTGGAAAATCATCCCCTAAAGGGTTAATTAAGACGGCGCAATTTAGTAGGGCAACTTCGTCAGTTTTGAAGTAAGAAGGGTGAAAATTTGTATATAAGCTTATAGTTAGACACAAAAAATAATTGTATCACTGTTTTCTCGAAATTCATCCCCTACAAATAGGGGTTGGAGGTCATTTTCATACAAACCAACTTCGTCAATTTTAGAGTTGTAAATATGAAATTTTTTATGTTAGTTTATAGTAATAAACAAAAATTAAGTTTAACACATTTTTTTGGAAAATCATCCCTTAAAGGGTTAATTTAATGGATGGTACTTAGTAGGCAACTTAGTCATTTTTGAAGTTAAAAACATGAAAATTTACATATTAGCTCCAGTTTAGAAACTAAATTTGTAAGTATTATGTTTTTTGGAAAATCATCCCCTAAAGGGTTAATTAAGACGGCGCAATTTAGTAGGGCAACTTCGTCAGTTTTGAAGTAAGAAGGGTGAAAATTTGTATATAAGCTTATAGTTAGACACAAAAAATAACTGCATCACTGTTTTCTCGAAATTCATCCCCTAAAAATAGGGGTTGGAAGTCATTTACATACAAATCAACTTCGTCAGTTTTAGAGTTATAAATATGAAAATTTTTATGTTAGTTTATTGTTATTAACAAAAGTTAAAATTTAGGTTAAAATCATCCCTTAAAGGACAAATTTAGGGGATGGAACTTACTACGCAACTTCGTCATTTTTGAAGTTAAAAACATAACAAATTATTATATTAGCTCAAGATTAGAAATAATCAGTAATGTGTTTTTTTGGAAAATCCTCCCCTGAAGGGTTAATTAATTAGGGAGTGCAAGTTAGTATGGCAACTTCGTCAGTTTTGAAGTAAAAAACTTGAAAATTTATATGTAAGCTTATAGTTAGACACAAAAAATAACTGTACCCACTCTGTTTTCTCGAAGTTCATCCCCATAAGGGGTAATACTAAGGGATTTTAAATATTTAAGAAACTACGTTAATTGTAACAGGTTTTTTGGAATTTCATCCCCTAAGAGGTAAATAAAGAGGTTGCAAGTTTTTCCAGGACTTGGTCAATTTCAAACTCAGAAATATGAAAATTAATAATTATGTAAGCTTATAGTGAGAAACAAAAAAATTGTGTGGAGGACTTTACGGACGGGAGCGGGAGACAGGAAGCGATAGAGGGACCGGAAATGGGAGAGGGAGAGGGACAGGGAGCGGGAGAGGGAGAGGGAGAGAGAGGGAGAGGGAGAGAGATTGAGAGGGAGAGGGACAGAAAGCTGGAGAGGGCCCGGGAGCGGGAGAGAGAGGGGGACAGGGCGCGGGATAGGGAGAGGGACAGGAAGCGGGATAGGGCCCGGGAGCGGGATAGGGAGAGGGAGAGGGAGAGGGAGAGGGAGAGGGAGAGGGAGAGGGACGGGGAGCGGGAGAGGGAGAGAAAAGGACAGGGGTATTATTGTCTGTTTGTCTGTCCAGGCATCACATGAAAACCCTTGAACTGATTTCGACGGAAATTAGTCAAGTTGTTCCTAATACTTTGGATCACGTTTTAAAAAACTTTTCGTCGCGATAAAATTAAAAGTTTTCCCAGGAAACAAGATGAAACTTAGTACGGAATATTTTTAAAACACCAACGTCTTGCTTTAAATTTGAAACAAACGTTCTTCATTTAATTGATGGAATATATTATGTTTTCGAGTTTTTCAAAATTTTTCATGAAAAAGAAAAAAACTAATGTTAATGTTGTTTATTTTTCAAAATCCGTTCCCGGAGGAATGATTTGTGATTGTATCGTAGGTTTCAGTATATAAATTTCTAAATATAAATACTTCAATATAAATTAACCTGTTTTTAAATTTTCTTCTGCAAGGGGTACAAATATGATAAGCATAAATTCCGCATGCGAAGCTGCGGGCAACAGCTAGTACAATATAATTATGTCAATCTAAATATAGAATAGATTTGAGTTTTTTTTAGTAGTATATTTTTATAAAAAATACATTAAAATACATACAAATACAAATACAATACAAAACACTTTATTGCACAGTAAATAATAGGCGATTATATAGCTATTATATAACGATTATATAGCTAAAAGCGATCTATTCCAGATAATCCAAAGTGAAAAATTAATCTAAGTGGATATGTATTCATCATACATACATAATTAAGTACATCATTACGTAACTTTATGCTCAACGCTTGCTCAAAACACGGCACTTAAATTGGCCCAAATAGGACCAAAACATAGATCTCACGTATTTCGTATGATGGCACTACTTTTGCTTAGGTGAGGAACATTAAACAATTTGAAACGGTTTTATTTAGCTTAACCTATTTTAGTGGGTTAAGGTAATGGATTTAATTAAATCTTACAAGGCTATACCTACGATACTAATATTTACTTCGTCTTTCCTAAGGAGTTGAAATATTTCATATTACTTTAGTTGTGATGACAATGTATTTTGTTATAAGCCCTGACTACATACAGGTTTGGCTCCTGGCGGTTCCCCTACGGTTCCCCTACGGTTCCTCCAACGGTTTACAGCATAGGTACATTTTTTTGTTAAGTACATCCATTGACACTATAAAATCATGTGTGTTTATTTATAACCGCGCACCGGAACCCTGAAAAACGCTGTTTACAGTCGATTGCCCTTTAAAGTAATATTTTAACCAGCCGTGAGTTCTTTAGAATAAAAACGTTTTTATTTATTTTAATAACCAAAGTTTGGCGCTTCGTACGCACCAGCTATTTTGATAGGACTTTTTGATAAGGCCTTTGTGGATTAGGTATAAAACTTTTTTTTGGTTCTTTAAGCGTTCATAATGAACTTCAACTTTTATATTTTATGTATTAATACGTGAAAAGAAAATTGAGAAATTTGATTCAGTCAAAATGGAACCCATATTATTATTATTAAATACAGTATTTAAGGACAGTTATAAGTGGATTATGTGTGAGTATATCAGCGAAGTATTAAATGTAAAATTTAATGGATGATCAAAGCCTATTTGTCGGTCAATATATTGTGTCATAGTGCCAAATAAAATTCACTCCAAGTACCCACGCTTGCACACAAGATCAGATAACTTTACAAGGCAGCAACTAAAACTTTGAACATACCTAAAAATTCATGTATCTCAAATCGAATTGAACTTCCCTCGGCTAAATCTTCGTGGGGGTGTTTGCTATAGAAACTTCGTCCTTATCGCCTAGAGATAAAGTTGTCGAAGACATTGAATATGTCATCAATACTCGTTTACTCTGGGGTCCGTTTTATTGGAGACGGAAATCGTTGGAATCGATTTTATAATTGGCTGACGATAGCAAGAGATATTTCCGAGGGGAACCGGGTCCCCTGGTATTTGAGAATGAATAGAAAGTAAGTATGAGGTCATAAGAATTCCGGTGTCTGGAGAATTTCGAATTTAGAACACTTCCTTTTACATTAGTACGTAAATATTCCGAAGGTACTTGAACTTTTACAGAACTCATTCAAACACAAACAATTATGAAGTTCTTAATACATTGAAGGGATAATTAACAATTGAATTACTTATACTTTCTTATCACGGTGATATTATCATTTCCATCTTCATATTATAATATCGTAATATCAAGAATGTTTACAAAATAGATTTTTCAAAATAATAAAGAAAGGTGAAAAATACCTCAGCAGTTTCTTGCTGCTTCTTCTACCGAGACCACTCACGGTAGGGTATGTTGGTGTAATGTTGATGTAATAGCTAGTTACCTATTTGGATAAAAAATTTTGAGTTTGGGTTTTAAAAATAAATTTCAGCACCAATTTCTGTAGACCCGGATTATGAAAACAAAAACAGACTTTTGCAAACTTCAATCAAGTAAACAGTAATTAAATTAAAACAGGGACACACAACAGCAATATTATAATGGATTCATCAAGGCCGTTAGTACCTTAGTAAGACAAAATGATTACCGATGTGACGTCAGCCATAATGGTAAACCAAATTATTACTGAGTCTCCTGCTTTGCAACTTTACGCGAAATATTTCACGTTTATGGAAAAAGCCGGTAAAACAGCTGATGGTAAGTGGCTATCGACGCCCTGGACATCAGCAACACTAAAGGCAAGAAAGAGAGAAGAAAAAGAAAAAAAGAAACCTGCATTCAAGCCATTGAATTCAGAACACACGGTGGTAGCTAGCCGGGCGAATGTAATTCCCGACCATCAAGCATTAGTTACTGGTAGATAGATGAATAGATATAATTTGTTGTTTGCACACCTCAGACTATACAATAATACAAGGAGGACAGATAAATAAGAAGTACAAAACAATTGGCTGCCTTATCGCTACGTAGCGATTCTAGTCAACCTAGCAGAAGGATACACATACACAAGTGATTCAGAGAGGATATCGGCGTACATAGTCATAAAGTGCATAAAGTGATTCTGACTGAATGAACTATCTTACGAGTACTACTGTAACTAAGAAGCGCTTTATACAAATAGTAATCACTTCTTGGTACAGCTTGCTAATACAAAGATTTATTTCTACAAAATTCAACCCTTATTATCGGGGCAGTAGCTCGGCAGCAATTTATTGTTTTTATCTGCGAAGTAGAAGGAACTTTATTATTTATAGTGTAAGCGCAGGTGGCTACAGACGGTTGTTACTTTTGTTTTCACGCCTTTGTTGTAATGGGTAATTCTTTTATTAAGTTTATTTTTTACGCCATCTTCATCATAAGCCGTAACTGGTGCTTGGGTCGCTGGTTGGGAAGATTTTATGTTTTGTTAGTGATAAAAAAGTACTGTTAATTTGAGAATAGGGTTTAAACGCAGGTAAAGAATTGTAGCGAAAAATATAACCTTTTTTATCCTTGTTAGTAGGCGACAAACAAACAAACGGAAGACTAGAATTGATTGAGAGCTTGTAACGAGGTGTACTAATACCTCGTTCAATACTCCTTGGCTGGCAGATGCATTTTTCTTTTAAATTTTTAAATATTGACATTTGGTTTTTCAAAGAAATAAAAAATCATCTGTCAGCTGGGTTCCCTTCGGGGAATGATGTTTATATGTTATTTTAATTTTTGATACTTTTATTAGTTTTATTAATAGTGCCTACATGTATAAATAACGTGTATAAATAATAATGTATGTAAAGGCTTCAGCAATATAACATTTCTCAAGAATCGGAGTCATTACTTGATTTACCTACCTACCCCGCCCTGAGATATATCCATACTATATTATTAAACTTGTGGAGGATCTGCACCCTCGCACTGGCGCCCAACGTGGGGTAATACAGAATACATAAGTATACCCAGGACAATTATTCTCGAAAATATTGGATTAATTGGACATGTATATTTTGATTGGAAACCTCTGTTTATACCTACATACCTACAATATCATTGGAAGACTGCCGGGAAGACTCCCTAATTTTTCGGAAGACAAGGAAGAAGAAATAAATTAAAGGTTACCTTAATTATAATTACTTAATGTATTTTTTATTTTTCAAAATTCTAAAAGACATTATCGTCCCTTCCCATAGCGGCCCTTATTAGTTATTCGAGTCATTTTTTATACTTATAATTATAATTATTGTAATTTTTATTGTTATGACACAAAAATGGCATTTTGTTGTTGTTGCTTAGTGACGATTAATTATTGATTGTCAATGAATTATTGATAATTATTGTATCATATTTTAATTTTATTGTTACGTTCGCAGTATCAATTATTATTCTGTCGAACGGAACGAAATCTAAATCTATAAATCTGTAAATCTGTAAATATTGTATATCTACTAAACATACTATATTATTTACTATAGTTACAGAGCGGATTACAACTCTTTAAATAAGCCTATGGTACGAGCGGGTCGTGACTCGTTAAATAAGCCTACACCTTACTTACATCTGACCTTCTGGGTTATTTGTCAAGAGCGGATTACAACTCTATAAATAAGCCTAAGGTACGAGCGGGTCGTGACTCGTTAAATAAGCCTACACCTATTACTTCATATAAAATATGTAAGTATGTAATGTATGTAAATAATATTTATGTTTGTAATTATGTAAATAGATGACTACTTTTATACTTTACACTACTATACATTCTTACTTTCTTTGTAATATACTTTTTTCCTTTCTCTGTATTATACTTTCTTTATACTTTTATTTTTACTTTAAAAAAAAAAAAAAAATCATTAAGATTTTTTTTTGAGGGGAGCCCGGGGTATTGTAACGAGGTGTACTAATACCTCGTTCAATACTCCTTGGCTGGCAGATGCATTTTTCTTTTAAATTTTTAAATATTGACATTTGGTTTTTCAAAGAAATAAAAAATCATCTGTCAGCTGGGTTCCCTTCGGGGAATGATGTTTATATGTTATTTTAATTTTTGATACTTTTATTAGTTTTATTAATAGTGCCTACATGTATAAATAACGTGTATAAATAATAATGTATGTAAAGGCTTCAGCAATATAACATTTCTCAAGAATCGGAGTCATTACTTGATTTACCTACCTACCCCGCCCTGAGATATATCCATACTATATTATTAAACTTGTGGAGGATCTGCACCCTCGCAAGCTTCGATGTTCAGCAAATTGTATGTCAAAAAAACCTCTATCTAAAAATAGGTTTTTACAAAAACTCGTATATAAAATCTATACTGTGTTCTAAATTTTGACATGATCAGTTTTTGTGCAAAGTTTCAACCTCAACGGCTCGTGCGTGAGCGAATCACAAACCTTTATTTTTATCAGAAGAATAATGACTAATTTAAGGCTGGCAGAGAATATGTGTGGCATTAAGCTTAGACTTAAGGGTATAATAAAGTGTAAATAAATATTATGTCACCGTCTTTGTAGATAAATATAACAGGAGACATCTTTAAGTTTATCACATGTTGGATACATGTTATCTCCTGGGTGTGGGGTACTGGACACGCGTAAAAACTGAGACAGGAGCCTTACATGTGATAGATGGCGCGTCATACGCATGTGATGCATAGACGAAAGAGCCAACATAGAGCCGACATTGTATTGAAATTGTAAAATTGTTGGATTCCCAGTATCGTGGCTGCCATTGACAATACACAAAGACCCAGACCGAAAACAAGAAGAACACACACGAAGACCGAGAATAGAAGTTTAATACCTCGCCGGGAATAAACCCAGGACCTTGGGCACAGCGGTAAACTGGTAACTATTACACCACACAGATTGTGAAATTATATTACTTGTAAAAATATACTTGTAATTCAGTTCAACTCTTGGATTGGTCACTAACCCCTGCACCAAATCGGACTGAAGCAGCGTGGTGGAGTATGCGAAGAACTTCTCAACAAGCTGGAACGGCTTCCTTAAAAATAAAAACTAGCGCTCAATAGTTGGTCATCAATGGGTTGAGCTAGCCAATATATATATATTTATACCGAATAAGTTAGTGCTTGACCACAAAACCACCTGATGGTAAGCAGTAATGAAGCCTTGGATGGTAAAGCACACTAACTTAGTAGAAGCCTATTCACTCTTGACTTGAAGACACCCACATAATTATTACTCACGCGTTCGCGTAGACTTATTTTTACCCGAGTGCCAGGAAGGGTTATGTTTTTCGCGCGTATCATGTATGCGTGTAATATTCTTTATTACCTAATATCTTCCAAACCGCTGCACCTATTTATATAATTAAGATATCGTTAGATTCGTCTTGATAACCCAAGTGTTCTTAGATAAGTCAAATAAAAATAAGAAATGGCGGCTGTGAGATGCCATTGTATGCCAAGTATAAAAATAAAAATAAACCGAATACAATACGGGTATCAAAATAAGACCTCACCATATACAACATTAACATTACAAAAAGGTATATCATGATAGATTTTCTGATGACAGGTGGGTTTTTTAAATTTTTAAAATTTAGATTAATTAATTTATTATGTAACAGGCCGACTATCGAGCGGACGAGCCACCTGTAGATCAGAGTTACTGTCGCCTATGGAAATCAATAAATTAAACGTAACAACATAGACAAATAACAAAGAAAGAATTTGGCTCTTGGGGCTTAAGCCCCAGTCATATTAAGTAGAGTGTCTGGCATAGTATGGATTCAGCGACCTCTAATAGAAGGAACTATGTTCATTTTTCAACAGGGTGCAACGCCAGCAAGGAATAGTACTCAGTCATAAGCCATTGGTGGTATAAGATCCGAATTATAACCTAACCTACGATACAGAATTGATTCTGAATTTCATATTTGAATTAAAGGCAAGTTTTTTGTATCAGTGACGGCAGTGAAGGTATTAAAAATAGATATCATTTATATTGGATATAAAATTTTATATAAATTCTCCATATATACTGCAAAAAATATTATCTAGCAGGGAGAATAAAAATATTTGCTTTTTAAACGTATCCATGCTTCGTTGATGCCATCGGTGGTTATTTATTTATTGCCTCTAAAACTTTTCATTTTATATTTCGCGCATGAATATGAGGAATTATTATTATATCTGACTGAGCTCAAATAAGCGACACTGCAACTAAAATGGTTTTATTTAAAAAAAATCTACGCATTCATTTCTTTATTTAATTTTTTTATATTAATGAATTTATTACCACTTTAAAATGGAGGTTATCAATAGAACTGCATAATTTCCGCATAATAATCACAATAAGCATTTGATAGCTAGCGAAGAATAATTACTTAAAAATAATATTTTATGGGTTTAAAGATGCATAAACTCTTTGTTTTTTGCACACCGTATATAGAGCCTAAAAATTAGGTACTAACGGCCTTATTCCTACATAGGAATTTTAAGGATTTCAAGGAATAAAAATGTGACACAGATGAGTAGCGATGAAAAATATAAATATTAAGAACAAAAATTTGAAAATTTCTTCTGTTACAATTTAATCTATGACGCCTGGTCAAGTTAGTAGCGAGGGTGGCGCAAATTTATTAATATTTTTTCGCCTTGTGCACATGACGTGATGTTAAATAACTCGTGACAGACAGTCGTCTACGAAAAGGGTATATAATAAAATAAAAATGTAAAAAAACAGCAATATCAATTCAATCATTTTAATAAGAAAATCCTTCAAAGCGTTTGCTTTTAATATTTGAAATAATGATTACAACTTTCAGAATATCTCCTTGTATGCAACGCTTTAAAAGGCGTATGGAGAGCTATCTACATGTAGTACTATATTATATTAACTATTAAAGTATATATTATTATAGAAACTATAATACTACATACTACTACTTTATTATAATCAGTATATTATGTAGAACATACATGACATCTATACTAATATAATAAAGCTTAAGTTTTTTTCTTTTGTTATGGGGGCCTCACACGATCAAGTGTACTTGATCAAGCGTCAAGCGGACTTGACGCGACATATATGTATCTATCTCATGCACACTGGATGGCGCGTCAAGTCGAACTGCAAATTTGACAAGTCAAACTGCAGACTTGATCAAGTACACTTGACCGTGTATGGCCTCCCTTAGCAAGCGCTAATCTTTGCAACTGCCAGTAGGATTTGAAAAATTCTTTTTCTTTTGATGGCTATGGGCTATGTTATTCCTGAAACTAAACTAAACAAAAAAACTAAAAGTAGTTGCTTCAGGGATATGGATACTCTTAAGGTGAGATTTATAAAGCGCACTTTCACTTTACTCACACAAGTGTCAAATGTACTAATAGATGACTGACACTTTGTTAGGATGAAAAAAAAGTCATGTAAAACATCGAAGGTTAGGATTGTTTTAGAACTATTATTTTTGTTTAGATCTTCGAATATTTGACAATAAGAAAAATCAGTCACAAAGTCGTATATATAAAACGGCAAACGTTAAGGTTGTTTTAGAACCATTTTTTGTTCAAATAATTTCAAGTCTGAGCGAAGCTTGAACACGATTTATAGAACTCCCCTTAGGCATCTAAAGCGAAAGCGGGTTACTGGTAATAATATAACTCATAGACATTCAATTCATCTATCTTCACATTGTCTTCAAGAAAAAAATATGAATGGGCTTTCACTATTCTGGTGCATTCATCATCTTGAACTAGATCTCTACTTACCTACCAACATACCGTAAGATGGGATTGTGGTACACTGAGTAACAAAAACGTCAGTATACCATGAACGTTGCTATTAATCATCATTTGTTTTATAGACTATGACTGTCTTCCATATAGTAACATTGACTAGACTCGTGATTTTTCATTCAACTCCCTAGAGAGCTAATATTTCAGATAAAGCATGTGTGTTACTTTAGAACTCATTAGTTTCTGTCAAAAAATAAACTGGCATTCCATTACGCGTTGAAAGCAAACCGTTCGGTTACCTTACAACTTTCTTTGATATTCGTATGCGGTGACATTTAATTCTTACGACTCCGGTTTGACTTTATAAAGATAAATTTTACCTGAAATTTATAAACGATAACTATCACTTTTAAATTATTAATTAAAAGGGAAAAAGCTGAAAGATAAATTGTCATTTTCTCCTCATTATTTTTTTTCTTGTTAATGTCAACAATGCAAATTATAACTAACATTAGACACGCTTACATATAATTTTGGGATGGTTATTCGTCTATTTGCATTTTAATTTATCACACCTAATCTACGGAATACGTTTTTTTAAATTATGCTTGTGATACTTAATTTACAAATTGTAATAATCGACATGTAGGGTGTCGATCAAAGTCTGTAAATAAATCTTAAAATGGGTAGTTTACTGTATCCTTTGTAATATTCATATATTCTTGAAAAAAAATAGAATTGACCCTAAACTGGTGTAAACTTTAAATTTGTTAATACAATCGTTTTAGATGCTATATATTTTGGGATGCATTGGCATATTAGAACAGGGTCATTGTATAATTTTAAAACAAATTTCGAAGCAAACAAAAAAATATGTAGCAGAGTTGACACTAGCGACAAGTCGTAGTCGTTGCAAATAAAGACCAAAAAAAACCGTATACAAAGTGTCACGTAACCTCAACGGCGTAGCGCTACGGGGTGCTACGGCGTAGCAATATTAAAGTACATTCACACTGCGTGTGACGTTTGACAAGATAAAATAAATTCACAGTTAGTAGTTTCTATCCGATACATTTTCACATGCTTGTGTGTACTACTTTATAGTAAATATAATTTTGTGTAAAGAAAAAAATATTGTCGCTTGAGATTAGCCTTGGTTACCGCTTACCATATCATAAAAAAGCACGAATTAACTATATTATTCAAAATCTTATATTTTTGCCACAAATATGTTTAGAAATATCAACAATAAAACTATCTGTGCGTGTGTCCAATGCAAATCTTGTATAAAACATAATAGAGCGAAACCAGGGCTGCAAATTGTCGCCGAAGGGCTATGCTCGGTATTTCTCTACGCGATCGTGTCAGAAATGATTAAATCCGTAGACGAACTAAAATAACCGACATAGCCAAACGAATAAGATACGATTATGCAATTTCCAAATTGACGCTTTTAGACGTTTCGCAATTGGGTGGTTTTCAGCACGGTTGCGGTGACGTAATGAGACGGTCGCTGCGAAGCGCTTCGTTCTCAGCCATTCGAACATGCTGAATGACCACCACGAGCGAACATGACAAGAATACGTTCCAATTATGTGCATTGTGCACTCGTAGAATATTCTAATATATTTAGATATCCGAATTTTCAGTATTTGAGAGATTAGAATATTAAATTTCTTAGCTACCTGTACCTCAACTGAAACTTTAAAAAAATAACTTTAAAAATGTCCTATTATTACGTTGTTGCGGTGATGTCTTGTATCAAGATATAATTGTCATGTGTAAATTCTAAATACAGCGAAATATCGGCTTACAGTAAACATTATAATATATTTAACACATTTTTTTATGCAGATAATCAACCAACATGATCAAACGAGGCATCTGAGGCATGTGATAGTAATTCACTTTCCCCATCCAGTAACGCCAAAGGCATCACCAAGCAAGAAAGAAAAAAGAAAAATAATATATTTTATGAACCTTAAATACAGTCCTAGAAGTAAGCTCTTATTCCACAACGCTTGTTTCACTCTTTCTCCAGCTACACACCTTTCACGTTTACTGAAATTTCACACACCACTCGTCCTAAAATCGACAATTGTCTGCGTTCGGTTCGTATGTAGGCCGTCGGTAATCGTCGTAGCGGAGTCGTGACAGCTCCGTACGCTGTCGACCGAATTAAGTATAAACACATATTTATAAAATACTTAGGGCTTGTTTCACAATCTTCAAGTAAGTCCGAAATAAGCTATTCGTTGGTTAAGTTGACATTTCGTGTATGTAAAATGACACTTTAACGTCACTTTAACCGGCGAATAGCTTATTCAGGACTCTACTTGAAGATGGTGAAACAAGCCCTTATAGTAATGTTCTAAGGATATTTCGTAGAAGTCAATGAAGTTTAAGCATCTTTTTAACATATTTCATCAGTATTTGTAAGCAACGAAAATTAACAATTTTAATTATTATTTTGTGCTTTCTTCAGTGTAATTAAAGTTTATTAAAATTTGAGATGCCTTCACAGTTATCCAACAAACTATACTTATATTAAAATATTTCAATAATTTCATATTGATAGTGCATATAAAACGTGCGTAGTGATTAAGTACTCTGTGATTGATAAGTATGAAGTGCCAAACGTCGCACCTCTATACATACAATATCATTGCACTGGCGTATATTATTACTTACAGGATTTGTACACTCAAATTTTTGATTTTACTCCTCATATAAAAAAAAACTAAAAATGTAGACTATTCTTTTTACCATTCGATGTGTAATTCTTTCGCATTGCCATACGTAAAAGGTCAAGAGCGTAGCTTTCGCTTCCACGACGCGAAAACGTTTCTTCACTCAGAACTGAACAATTGAACTAAAAAGCTCAATTTTGCCACTCGACTTCTACTAAGTACTTTTATCGGATTGATGTGCAAACGTTCGACTAAGGCGAGCGGCTTTTTGTTGAACATATATTCACACCGAACCGAACATTTATACGTATCTACCATTAAAGACTTCGTACCTTAGTTAGTAGCGATCCTGCCTGCAAAACTTGGGGTTCCAAGTTCGATTCTCCGCATTTATGTGACAGATAAATATTTATGCTCGAGTCAAGGGTGTTAAGTGATGTCTTATTTGTGATGTCACCCGCGACACAGGTGAATCCTACTGCAGAGTACTGTGTGTGTAAGCGTTTATTAAACGGTTTGTACCCGACTGCGCGACGCAAGGGAGGGTAATGTGTTTATCATACATATATTGAGGGTACCTCGTGCGTTGTACATTGCGCTCCGTAGTTTTTACCGAAATAAAATAGTTAAACCTAATAAATACGACAATCAGTGCTTAAAATCTATTTAATAACCGTTAATTGTGCGCCACAGTTAATATTTTTATCAAAAAACATTATATTTCTCCATCTACAACAATGGCAAAGTGCAGTGCATGTAACGAGACACTATCTACCAAAGATAAAGTGAAGTGTACCGCCCATCATTGCCTACAGTGCTACCATTATCAGTGCGTGGGGCTCTCCAGCTCTAAATTAGATACCAAAATTAAGTGGATTTGCCCGCAGTGTGTCGCCAAGAAGAAAAAAGGTAACAACAATGACACACCCGTGAGACAAAGTCCTGCGGTAAAACGACTGAGCGACTCTGATTCGGATGATTCAGTTGACCTGGCTGTGTTGCCCCCCCAAACTGAAATGCTAAACTCTCAATTTCTGGCAAAAATGCGTTACGATATTTTAACTGCTATAAAGGAGGAGCTACCCACAACTATTAGTGAGATCCTGGACCAAAAATTAAGCAAATTGGCGAATAGGATTCAAAGTTTAGAAGATTCCGTCAAAGTGGCAAGTGAGCAGCGCGATATCATTAATAATAACATAAATATACAAGCTACCGCACTGAAAAAGCTGCAATCTGAAAACAATACACTCAAGGAATCTGTTACCAGCCTAACAAAGAAGGTGTCTTCGATGGAGGATGTGTCAGCAAGGCAAGAACAATGGGCTAAGCTTCAGAACGTGGAAATTGTGGGCCTCCCTGAAAACAAAGACGAATCGCTTCCGAACATGGTGTTGAAGGTGGCTGAAGCGGTCGGGCTGAGCCTGCACGTCGAGGACATCGAGTTTGCACACCGTGTGAGGGCCAAGCGCCCCATCAAAGGAATACCCCGTGTGATCATCGCCCGCTTCCGTGAACGTAGCACCAAGGATAAATTTCTCTCATGCACAAAAAAACGACGTGGTTTAACTTGTCGGGATATCGGTTTGGACGGCGACCTCAAAGTCTTCGTAAATGAGCATCTCACTATCGGGAACAAACAACTATTAAGTAAGTCTAAATTAAAAGCCAAAGAACTTCAGTACCGTTTCATATGGACAAAAACTGTCGAATTTATATGAGAAAAAACGATACATCGCCACACATTCTGATATCCAGAGAAGAAGACCTTGTGAAACTCACATGAAGCCTAATTATAATTATCAGTGTGTTTACTCAACTTCACTCAGTAAATGGAAAGTTTTATGGTATTCATTATGTCAGTTCCAAACTCAGTCGCATCTTAATATTGTTTTTACATACACAAATGTAAAACATACACAATCTTACACAACATACACACACACACCATCACATCATATCTCATATATTACTATTAACACTCACTCACGCACCTACATTATATCTACACATCAATCACAGAACTTTATTACAATATTCACCCTAACACCACACTGTACAATTACACTTATCCTACACTCAATAATAAAACGTAAACATACATTGGTTATGGTTGCTCAGATCGCTTATAATAAACAATACTACTTTTTATTATTATATACATGTATTAGATATTATTCATATTATACTCATATACAGTAGAATCCCGATTATCCGGATCAAATCAAACCAGGGGTATTCCGTATAATCGAAAATCCGGATAATCGATTTCAAAATCAAATCAATTTTTTTTTTGTGTAATGGGTTTTACGTACGTCAGACAGTACAATATTAAAAAAATATGTGCTATAATGATAATGAATCACATAATACCTATGTTATTTAGGACTTTGACTGGGAATAACTTATTATTGATCTTTGACGCAATCATTTCAACTTTTCAATAGTAGGTATATACTATAGGCCTATGTTTTCATTGCGGCCAAGTCCTTGATACGCTTCTTGTATCAGACTTGAAACGTGTCGTTGCGTGGTAATTTTTTTTTAAAGTGAAAACTTCTTTAGCATCATTGTCATTTGAAAGTGTTTCTTATGTTCGTGTTACTCTAAAAAGTGCTAAGTTGTATTCATAGATGGCGCGAGGAAAGAAGATTCGTTTTATTGCTGGATAAATGGCGCTAACTGCTCATTTTACTCTTCATATTATGTTAAGGGATGGCGTTAGTTAGCTCTGTTTTATTTTTATTTAGTACAAAATAGTTTTTGAAAGATAATTAAAACTGATACACTTTATTAAATTAATTCCTTTATTTTTGAAGGTTTCACTTCTACCACGTGTGAAATGCACACATTTTTATTTTTTAAATCAGCAATTTATTATAGCCGTGACGCAAGTCCGGATAATCGAATGTTCGGATAATCGAGGTTCGGATAATCGGGATTCTACTGTAATAAAATATTTTCTGATATTCCATTATACCACTTTAATTCGCTTTCATATGTTTTCTTATGTAATTATTAATTTTCATGTAAGGCTACTTTTTATAACCCATAATGGATAGAACCAAACTAAGTTTTCTGTATCAAAATGTACGTGGCCTAAGGTCTAAAACACTCGAATTTAGCAGTAACATACTTGCGTTAAGCCATGATATAGTTTTAATAACGGAGACGTGGCTAAATGATGGCATTTTGAGCTCTGAACTCGCAAATAACAGGTACAACGTGTTCCGTCGGGACCGCGGCTCACACGGAGGCGGCGTCATGGCATTGTGTTCGCCAAAACTGTGCGCACGCGACCGTCCCGACTGGCAGCGGGAGCTCGATGTCGAATGTCTGTGGGTATCAATAGAGGGCCGCACAATAAACTCAGATAAGGACTTGCATATCGGTTTGGTTTACATACCGCCCGGTGAAAAAATTGTCCAGCGACTGAATTCACTAAGTTTTTGGATTTCTGAAGTTATATCTGCTGCTCCAAATGATTATTTTATGATTGCGGGGACCTTAATTTATTTAACATACAATGGAATTTTTCCAAACCAACATATTTAAAAAAAGGAACTGTGGAGTTACAAAATTCTGCTTTAAATTTTGTTAATCAATGTAGTTTCTTAGGGTTGCAACAATATAATTCTTTCACTAACTCATCTGGTAATACACTTGATTTGATATTCAGTAATTTTTTTGTTGATATATGTAAAAGCAGCTTCCCACTAGTCGAGGAAGATAGTCATCACGTGACACTTGACATTGAGTCTTTGGATATCACTATTTCTCCTTTGCATAAAACTACCTACAAGAAATATCTCTATAGAAAAGCTAATTATAATCATATAAACAAAGAGCTTTCTGATGTAGACTGGTCAGAGCTGTACTCGGGGACAATTGATAATGCTGTGGACAAATTCTATGAAATTATTAACACCATCAAACTAAAATTTGTACCTCAAGTAGTGATGGACGGAGCTCAACATTACCCGGTTTGGTATTCTAAGGCGCTAATCCAGATAAATAAAGAGAAAACTAAAGTTCATTCTTATTGGAAAAAGTATCAAAACCCATTAGACTATGACGAATTCTGCTTTCTTAGATCGAGGTTCAAAAGAGTTGAAGCTTATTGCTATCAGAACTATTTACTACGTTCCCAAAATAGCATTCAATCCAATCCAAAGCTATTATGGAGCTACATCAAAGATAAGCGCAAAGCAAGCACAGGCTATCCTAATTTAATGTCTTACGATGGAGCTAAGCTTACTAGTGAAAAAGAAATCTTAGACTCCTTCAACATGTTTTTTCAGAGGATGTTCATACAAAAAGCAGATCAATATCCCCCCTTTGTCCCACATCCATCTGTCGCGTGTACACGGGTAATCAGTTCAATCTTAGTGGCGGAAGAGCAGGTTCTTAAACTCTTACGAGGCCTAGACACCAACAAAGGCGCGGGCAGTGATCAGCTACCACCTCTTTTTATAGTTCAGTGTGCTAAAACATTATATAAACCCATTACAATAATATTTAATAGATCTATTAAAGAAGGCATTTTCCCTCTAATATGGAAACAAGCGCATATTGTGCCGTTACATAAAAAAGGTTCCAAGTCATGTATAGAGAATTATAGACCTATTTCCATACTAAACGTTCTCAGTAAATGCTTGGAAAGAATTGTATATGAATCAATCTATCCGCTCATACATCAGAATATACCAGAACAGCAACATGGATTTACTAAAGGTCGTTCAACTACTACTAACCTCGCTGTATTTACCAGTGATGTGCTCAGTGGGATGGAACAACGCGCACAGGTTGACGTGATCTATACCGACTTTGAGAAAGCTTTCGATCGTGTGGATCACGTCATCCTACTCCAGAAGTTACTAGCCTTGGGTATTCAGGGAGACTTATTGAGATGGGTGGAGTCATATCTGTCGAACCGAAGTCAAGCAGTAGTCATTGGTGGAGCACGTTCAGACTTTAAAACAGTATCCTCTGGTGTTCCCCAGGGATCCTTGCTAGGACCACTCTTATATTCGGCGTACCTCTACGATATTCACACTTGTTTCCAGCATGCCAACTTTCTATTATTCGCTGATGATAAAAAAGTATACTACAATGTTCACACGCTGGATGACTGTCATAAGCTTCAAGATGACTTAGACAGGCTATCGACATACTACAAAATTAATCGTATAGATATTAATGTAAATAAATGCAGGCATATAAGTTTTTCACGTAACCTAAATACCGTAGACTTCGAATATAAATTAAACAATATCGCGATTACTAAAGATGATAGTATAAGGGATTTAGGTGTTATTTTAGATAAAAAACTTACCTTCTCAAAACATGTCGAAAATACAGTCAACAAAGCTTATAAAAATCTCGGTTTCATATTAAGAGTCACGAAAAACTTTACCAACTTGGATTGTCTGAAAGTGTTGTACTTTGCATATGTCCGAAGCTCCTTGGAATACTGTAGTCCTATCTGGAATCCACAGTATGCAATATATGAACAGGCAATCGAAAAAATTCAGAAAAAATTTTTGAAACACCTAGACTACCGAAGCAGGTCTTTGTATGAGAGTTACAGTACGTCATGTCAGAAGCACGGATTGATTTCCTTGAAAAACCGTCGCAAATTACTCGACATGGCCTTGCTGCACGACATCGCCTCAGGAGACATTGATTGTCCGGTGCTAATTAATAAAACACTTACTTTACAAATAGGACAAATCCAGGAAGGTGGGCAGCAGCATCTTCCTGTGTGTGACGAATACCAGTCAGGTCACCTGCGGTCACCAACACGCACTAGCCAAGCGTGGTGACTATCGGCTAAAACCCCCGCATGATAGTCACGAATGAGCCCCCAGACCCCGGCAGCCCCGCTATTCCTAGTTACGGTAGCGGCTATGGTAACGGCGGGGCAGGGGGTGCTAAGAATCGCCGGCAGAGATCGGGCTACCAATCCAAACGACGACTTCTGCACCTGGCAACATACAACACCAGGACACTGAGGACCGACGATAAGGTAAAAGAGCTGGAAGAAGAGATAGACAAGTTAAACTGGAGTATTGTGGGTTTATCTGAAGTCCGAAGACAGGGGGAGGACACGATAATACTCAAATCCGGAAACTTGTTCTATCACCGGGAGGGCGAACATCTGTCCCAAGGTGGTGTCGGGTTTCTCGTTCACAAGTCCCTTGTCAACAACATTGTGCAAGTTGGGAGCGTGTCGGCCAGGGTAGCGTACCTTACACTCAGAATATCCAAACGGTATTCGTTGAAGGTTGTACAGGTATATGCGCCGACTTCGACACATCCCGACGATGAGGTTGAGGTTATGTATGAGGACATAAGTAGAGCCATACATACCTCTAAAGCTCACTTCAATGTTGTGATGGGGGACTTCAACGCGAAGCTGGGCACGCAAAGCGGCGCCGAGATGAAGGTGGGTCCCTACGGAATTGGACGACGGAACCACCGAGGACACTTGCTGGCCAACTTTTTGGAGAAGGAAGATCTCTTCATGATGAACTCCTTCTTCAGAAAGAAGCCACAACGCAAGTGGACTTGGATAAGCACTGATGGTTCCACAAAAAGCGAGATAGACTTCATTCTGGCAGACAAACGGCATATATTTAATGATGTCTCTGTGATCAGCAGGTTCAAAACCGGAAGCGATCACCGACTTGTGAGAGGCACATTAAATATCGATCTGAAGCTGGAACGGTCACGCCTGATGAAGTCTACGCTCCGCCCAACATCCGTCCAAATCCAGGGATCCGAAAACTTTCAACTGGAGCTGCAAAACCGTTTTGCGTGCCTAGAATCGTGCACGTCAGTGGACGAGTTTAACACCAGGATGGTAACAACTGTCCACGAGGTAGGGTCGAAGTACTTCAAGACCCACCCTAGTGGTAGATCTCAGGTTCTCTCAGAACAAACTCTCGGTCTTATGAGGGATCGACGAGAACTATGTGTGCAGTCTCCAACCTCCATGAGGGAATACCGACGGCTCAATGAGCAGATCTCCAAGTGCAGGCGACGCGATTTGCGAAAACACAACGCAAATCGTGTAAAAAACACAATTGAGCGAAACCAGGGCTCCAAAGTGTTCGCCAGGGATCTGTCTATTGGGCAAAGTCAGCTTACGAGGTTGAAGACCGAGTCCGGCACCATGGTTTCGTCGAAACCGGAAGTTCTGAGAGAGACTGAGAGATACTACGGACGGTTGTATGCCTCCTCTCAAGCTCCACCTCCTAGCGAGGAGAGCGATAAGAGAGCTAAACTGACCCGACACTACACAGAGGATATCCCGGACGTCAGCCTGTATGAGATTAGAGAGGCTCTCAAACAGCTTAAAAACAACAAGGCACCGGGAGATGACGGAATCACAACCGAGCTTCTAAGAGCTGGAGGGAAACCCCTTCTAGTGGCGCTCCAAAAACTGTTCGATTCCGTCATTTACACTAGAATTACCCCGGAAGCGTGGGGCAGAAGTGTGGTGACGCTGTTCTTCAAGAAGGGCGATAAAGCCCTTTTGAAGAACTACAGGCCCATTGCACTTCTGAGCCACGTTTATAAGCTGTTTTCGAGGGTACTCACAAATCGCATTGCACGCAGGCTTGACGACTTCCAGCCTCCCGAACAAGCAGGATTCCGAAAAGGCTACAGCACCATAGACCATATACACACACTGCGGCAGATTATACAAAAGACCGAGGAGTATAATCTGCCGTTGTGTGTTGCCTATGTGGACTATGAGAAAGCCTTCGATTCTATCGAGACCTGGGCGGTACTAAATTCTCTCCAGCGGTGCCGGATCGACTACCGGTATATCGAGGTGTTGAAGTGTTTGTACTCATCTGCCACCATGTCCGTCAGAGTACACGACACAGCAACGAACCCCATCCAACTGCAGAGAGGTGTCAGGCAAGGGGATGTCATATCCCCAAAGCTGTTCACCGCTGCGTTGGAAGACGTGTTCAAGCTGATGGAGTGGAAACGACGTGGCATTAACATCAATGGCGAATACATCACACACCTGCGATATGCCGATGATATAGTCATCCTGGCGAGTTCCCTGGAAGAACTTGGTACAATGCTCGGGGACTTGAACAGCGCCTCACAACGGGTGGGTCTTAAGATGAACATGGACAAGACGAAAATCATGTCGAATGTCCATGTCACACCCGTACCGGTTGTTGTTGACGGCGCTGCTCTTGAAGTTGTAGACGAATACAATTACCTGGGACAAGTGATCCAGATGGGTAAGTCCAACTTCGAGAAAGAAGTCACTCGTAGAATCCAACTCGGATGGGCTGCGTTCGGGAAACTGCGTCATATCTTGTCGTCCAAAACACTACCTCAGTGCCTGAAGTCGAAGGTGTTCGAGCAGTGTGTGTTGCCAGTGATGACATACGGATCCGAGACGTGGTGCTTTACTGTTGGCCTGATCCACAAGCTCAGAGTTGCGCAGCGAGCTATGGAGAGGGCTATGCTCGGTATTTCTCTACGTGATCGCATCAGAAATGAGGAGATCCGTAGACGAACAAGGGTAACCGACATAGCTCAAAGAATTAGCCGGCTGAAGTGGCAATGGGCTGGCCACATAGTGCGAAGGACCGATAACCGTTGGGGAAGAAAGGTCCTCGAATGGCACCCACGTCTCGGAAAAAGGAGCATAGGACGCCCCCCGACCAGGTGGACTGACGACCTGAAGAAGACAGCGGGCATCCGCTGGATTCAGAAGGCTCAGGACCGGTCAGAGTGGCGCAAGTTAGGGGAGGCCTATGTCCAGCAGTGGACCTCTAAGGGCTGATGGATGGATGGATGGATACTTTACAAGCCCCTGCTATAAGAAGTCGACATACACAACTCTTTTATGTGCCTAACCATCACACAAAATATTCAGCCAACAGCGTCACCAGCAGGCTTCCTAAGATTTATAATAAACACTTTAACAGTATAGATCCATTTAATACCTCTAAAGCTGCTTTCAAAACGCAAATCTGTAAACTACTGTCTACTCGAAATAACTGCTAAACATAATTATACTTTAACTAATGAAACTTACTAAAAAGACCAAAATAAAAATTTCTAAATTAACTACCTATATAAACGGACTCAATTGTAAAAAAAAAAAAAACAAATGTAATACTATATTATTATATTCTATTTTACACATGTAATATTATATATTCTATTTTATTTTTAAAAATTACATTATTATAATATTAGAAAGCGATCATGTATCTAGCAACGCCATGTAAACCTGCCACTAACAAGTAACAGAAGCACTCTTTACGTACCAACATCTATCTTCACAATTAATAAGCTGATTCTGCACACGAGCACGCACACACACACACACACACACACACACACACACACACACACACACACACACACACACACATACACATACACACACCACACACTACTCACCACCTTTTCTCATACACGTACCAACTGCGAATCTGAGTTGCGAACTCGAGCTACAACCTTATTATTATTATTATTTTATTATTATTATTGAACTGTTGTCGCTTTATTGTTTTCGGTATCTCATCCTGCTATAGTCCTCTATGTCTATATATTTAAATATTCTGAATCACTTCAACCCTCCAAATATTGTAAAAGAATAACCTACATAATGTGTATTCAATTTGGCTCAAGAGTTAAGTTATATGTAACGAGTAACATAAAATTGTAATAATTGCTGTGAATACAAGTATTAAATAAATAAAATAAAAATAAATAAAATCAGTTTATGTATGTATGTTTGTTCCTATGTGGCGTTGTAGAGACCAAACGTGTTGACCGATTTTGATAATTCTTACGTGAATCGATTCGTCTTAACTTTGCGAATAACACTAAAATCTTGACAATAATAAAAATTCATCACAGTGCCAACCAGACGTCGTATTGTCAAAATTTAAAAAATATATATCGACGAACTAAGTCAAGCGGAATATCGTTGAATAGGTATTAAAAATGATTTCTAGGTTTCTGTTATCATTTTTCATTTTAGATAACAGTTTAGGATATATAACGATTTTAAATTGTTTAGACAACCATTCTCGCTAATCTATTAACTCCCTTATTGAAATGACAACATTACGAATTATACCGCCTTATAATCCTAACAAGAAGTGAATGAATTTTAACTAAAAAGTGTAAAATAAAAAAAAAAATAAAAAACAAAACAACCGACTGCGTACAAAAAACTAAAAAGAAAAAAACAAACCCAGTAGTTTAGAAATATTATTGAAAGTAATACTGAAACTACTACACCATAGAAGGAATAACAGTCGGGTAACCCATTTAAATGTTACAGAACTGCTTGGGAAAAAACAAACAAGACTTGATGGATTAAAAATGGGTCCCGACTGTTAATCCTTCTATGGTGTAGTTGTTCAGTATTACTTTTAACATCATTCTAAACAACTGTGCCTGTTTTTTCTTTTTAGTTTTTTTTTACGCAGTCGGGTTTTTTTGTGATTTCATTATTTTTTTATTTATTATTATTTATCTGCTTGTTAGAAAAAAACATTCGTCTTTAACATAAATCAGACACACATACCGGAAATCGAACCCGGACCGTACAGTCAATATTGATTAGGCTATAGAGCCATCATCGTGTAAATATATTAAAGTACAAGTAGGTACTGCGTAATATAATAATTTCTTCGGCGCATATATGAGTAATATGATTAATTTCGCTGCTGGAGCACTGGAAATCTCATTCGCATCCATTATCATTCCGGCCATGAATATCGATATCAGTGATAACCTCTACTTTACGTTCATATTACATCTATAATTAACATCCTACACAGAAATCACATCCAAATTAAATCAATCCGCATCACATTTACGCGTTTACACAACACATCTCTGTCTATTAAGGTAGACGTCCACTTGAATACTCAGTGCGCATAGGTACGAAATGAGTAAAATTGTATCTTACGATTTTAAACTTATATTATATTATATTATATATTATATTATATAGACACTGAACCTTTTAAATACTACGGTTACTCACGATTCGTATTTTATAATACGTTACCGATATTTCGACTAAGTTACATTACATGATCACGGCGAGACTACGGTGATGAGGCTAAACGCTTGACAGATGACAATTCATTGACGTTAATGACAGATAAGCTTATCTACCTTCCGCCTCGTTCTTCATTTCTTTAACACGGAAACACACTACGCTAACGACATCTTTACGCACTGAACTCGGCACTATTTTCATCTTTACTCATCTTCTGTGTTAAATTTCTTCGGACATTTTTTAATATTCTAGGGCCTAACTTACTAAACGTGGAATATAATGACAATGTTATTTAATTAACCATCATGGTAAGAAAATTTCTGGCAAAAGTCACACTAGTATAATAATTATATTATATTTGTCGACGCAGTCTCAAATAAGTTCATATAATCTATGAAATTAAGAAATAGAAGAACTATCATTACGGTAGACAGATTAGTAGGATCGCGAAACCAAAGTAAAACTAAATAACGTTGAATTGATGAAACCGGGTGTTATCAGGCAATAAAGGAATGTTATCCTTATGCCTAAACATCTCGAATTGTGTGTTTTATTTAGTATCCTAGCAGTCTTGACATGTAACTACGCCCACAGAGAGAGATCTATGTTCATAGAACTAAAATGCTCTTTGATACATGGTTTACAGAGATGATCTGAACATACGAAAGCATATACTCCAACCCAGCCCTGTCCCGATATATTTTTAATAACGAAATTTACTTTCATGTAACAAAACATGCATTCATATTTACTCAACTTGAAACTAAGAGTACGCAGTTGCCTGGTCAGTGTTCAGCTTTAAACGCACTCGCAGATAATCTCCCATTTACTATTCATGACGCATACTCCCATTCCCCCTATTTCCTCCACTTCTCTCAAACCCCCACTGCAACCCCAGGCAATACCCCCCAATATCAGAATTTAATTAAATTCGTACACAGCTCAATTGTAAAGACTAATATTTGGTGACTTGTTTGATTGCAATGGTTTACCGTAGAATTCTGTCGTAATTAAAACAAATTCCCGTGTTTATTTTATTGATAAAAAAATTCATACAAAAAATTTCAGACATATCAAGACTGCGTTAAACTGTTAGAACAATATTCACAAGAAATGCAAATACAAGCGAAAATAAATGGAAAACTAGGTTGATTGGGTTGTTATTAATGCTTGCTGTTTTAGCATCCAGCAATTCTTAGCCTATTTAATTTTTGTTGATTTAATCCCTCGGTAAAATGACATTGTGATATTTTATTTTAGAATGCACAGTAAAGTAAATATTCATCGATAAATGTCGTCGCTGTACCGTAATTATAACATTTCACATAAAATTTTAATTTATATAAAAGCAGTTAAGTAATTAAATACTAGCCCAGAATAGAACCTTCGCTTAAGTTAAGTTGAAGTTAACTTGTATCTTTTATCCCACGGGAACAAAATACATAGTAACCTGTAATGTACGAGTAGATACTGTAAGTTAAATCATATTATATTGCAAATAGGATCTGAATATTTTTTACAAAAAGCCTTCTAACTTACTTTACTCTCCTTACTTTAACTAACTCTACCTTCAAATTTAATATCCCTCAGTAATTGCTTATAACATGGAATAAGTTTCGTTAGGACTTTAATAGTTAGCTTGATTCCTTATCGTAAGTACATAGGATCCTCAGGTAATTCAGACCCTTAATTTCTACATACATTTGGTAAAATGCTCATCACGTAAAATAATTTTTGCTAAGATGGTATTTTAATAAGGGATGCATTGAAACGTTTTCTGCCGATACGATACTAATATTTATAAAAAAGTATCGTTGATATCAAGGAGGATACTACAGGCTTTTCCAAGGTGTAAAAAGTAAAAATTTCTGGGCTTACAATAACAAATACAAAAACCAAGGACATTAATTACATATATTTAATTAGAAGGTAAAATAATTAAAGATATTTGAAAATAATATTTATAATTCATAGTAAATTTGTAAAAAGTGGCATGTGTTTGTGCCGCGTTCACATTTACAAAATAACCGCGGGGATAGTGTGTGAACACGATTAATGGTTAACCGAAAAAAATATCACCGATTCCGATGAATCGGAAAACCAACGATATCGCCGATTGACGTCTCTGTAGCCTAGCTGGTAGCGACCCTGCCAGCGAAGCGAGGGGTCCCGGGTTCGATTCCCGGCCGGGGCAGCTACTTATGTGACAGATATTTGTACTCGGGTCATGGGTGTCATTGTGATTTGATATATGTGTCGTCCATGCAATCCGCGACATAGGTAAAATCCTACTGCGGGGGTATGAGTCTGTAAGCGTTTATTATTATTATTTTATTATTATATCAGTACTGCATTTTTCAGCAATTTTTGCTATGACAGCATTTAAATAATTATCTTTAATAGTTTGGGCGATCCTTTAAAATGTTTCACGTCATCCTATCCAGAGCTTCGAATGTTCTATCCGTAATAACCATCTTTGAAGTCAAAGCAAAGCAAGGCAAGACAAGGCAAGGCACTACACTAAATCTCCAGTCAGTTTACATTAAAGAAGTCTATGTGTGAATCAAGAGTATTGTATCGATGAACCGAAAAGAAACCGGGCAAGTATGGTAAGTATTACCTACTCATGAAGCGTTCTCTAGAGACAATTGACAATCATAATAATAAATCATTTACTTTGTGGAATCAGGTTAACAAAATAACATATCCAATATAATGTTCAGTAAGTACAGTTTACAAAATTTTAATTATGACTACTTAAAATGTGACTATTACCATAATTACATCACTACAAATTTTAATTATTACTACGTAAAATGTGGCTATTACCATAATTACATCACTACACAATTATTAATTATAATTAAATACAGGTGATTTGATTGAGTTTATTAATGCGGCAAATAAATAGATTGTGTTTAATTATTTTTAAATTCAATGCAGATGTGATATTGATTAATAATAGTTTTGTAGGCTCCAATTGAATATGTATGCGTTTACTGACCATTGTAATATTCACAGACTATTTGAGATAATGAAGTTCTTAGAAGCGCAGGTTCTCCTTAAAATTTATTCTATTAAAATTTATTCCACGTACGGTAATTCTCTCATTGAAGTTATTTGTAAATTTGAAGTTATTTGGCCAAACCACCTAGAATGTAAAAAAGGGACAATCCACGATTAGTTACTGTATATAAATTGATGTTAGATTACAAGCTCTATTCAGTAAGGTCGATTGAACAAGGCACTTCATGCATGAAGTTAATGAATGGGTTGTACCGCGATACAAAAGATGCTAAAAGGCAATATACGGACGGTCGAAAACTAATTAGGGTCCAATGAAGTCATTAATTTAAGGCTTTTCCAGTGTATTGAGCAGAGGGTTCAAAATATGCTGCAGGATTTAAATGGAATAAACTCAGTAACACGTAATCTTACAAAATTACTGTGTGTATGCCTGCGTGCGTTTCTCTCTTTTTTCCTCGCTCTTTTACTCTATTTGTCTGTCTCTTTCTCTCTTTGCGTGCGTATTTGTTTGTGGAATTTTATCAGGATCAAATAATACTTTAACTTAAAAGTCTTTTTTTTAACCCTGTAAGTTAATACTTGACTACAATTCCACCTGATGGTAAGTGGCGATGTAGTCATGCATGGTAAAACGCACTAACTTAGTAAAAACCTATTCACTTTTACCCAGAAGACACTTTGTAATCGAGCGGAAACACCGACGCGGACAGTTTGTTCCAATTCTTCGCTATACGCATAATAAATGATAAAGCGAAGCGCATCGTCCGTACAGGGGGGATGTTAACGACGAAGGGATGGATACCCGTCGTGCGTTGGGTCGTTCGATGGAGGAAAGGGGATGGGGGAATCAACTCATGTAGTTCCTGCGCACACTCTCCAAAACCCTGTAGAATACCGAGAGGCTAGCTACTCTGCACCTGTGCTTGAGGCTCTGTAAATTGGTCTTAACCAATTTAAGGTCACCAATAAGCCTCTTAGCCCGGCTCTCCATTGAATCCAATGCTGACAGGTGGCATTTGGCAGCACCAGCCCAAATGTGACAGCAGTACTCCAGACAAGGCCGAACCAGTGCTTTATACATTATACCATAGGTTTGGAACTCTAACTCCCTCCCAGCCCCTTTACAAGACGAACTTTGAAACGTTTATGCTCTCAGCGGTGACTGGCGCGGAACATTATTCGCCTTCAACAATAGCCTGCCATTTTCCTAGTAGCAATGGCGTACAAAATAGCAATAATAAGCTAGCAATTCGATATGGAAATTGTGTTCCAACCCTTTAATTAGCACGTCTGTCTGTCTGTCCGGTCTCAGTGCGGTTCAATTAGTGTCGTGGCGTTAATAGACTGTCATGAAGCAGTAATTACTTGCCCTTTGTCGGCTCCTGACTGAGAGCAGTGATTGTGGTTCTAAAAGCGTGGTGTAATTTTTTTTATGCCAGGGAATTAGAATAATTTAGAGGCGTGGTTTTAGCTATTGCGCCAAAATGTACGCGAATTGTCTTTAATTGGCCGTACTTTTTTTGTAATTAGTTTTTTTGGCAAATAAAGCACACGAGAAGGTATTCGAATTTTCTTCGAGTAACTTTTTATGTTTGACATTGATTCGCTTATAGTGTTCAGGTGCACCCACTGGTGTGATGGCCATTTAAATGAAGTTGCTAGTTTTTTAGGGTTTCGTACCCAAAGGGTAAAAACGGGGCCCTATTACTTAAGGTCAATGCATACGTAACGTGGACGGGACGAGGGCGGGACAGGACGTGAAGTTTTGGAAACATCATTTCATAGAAAATGTAAACGATAGGGCATACGGAGTCACGCACGTGACGGGAACGGGGCACGCACGTATATTTAATATTTATGCCCCGTCCCATCCCGTCCCCGTCCACGTTACATATGCATCAAGCTAGACTCCGCTGTCCGTTTGTCCGTCTGTCCGTCTGTCCGTCTGTCCGTCTGTCCGTCTGTCCGTCTGTCCGTCTGTCCGTCTGTCCGTCTGTCCGTCTGTCCGTCTGTCCGTCTGTCCGTCTGTCCGTCTGTCCGTCTGTCCGTCTGTCCGTCTGTCCGTCTGTCTGTCTGTCTGTCTGTCACCAGGCTGTATCTCATGAACCGTGATAGCTAGACAGTTGAAATTTTCACAGATGATATATTTTTGTTGTCTCTATAACAACAAATTCTAAAAACAGAATAAAGTAAAAAGTGGAGCTCCCATACAACAGTATATACATATAGGTATATGGTACCTACACGCTATATTTCACCACACTGGCCAATTGTGGATTGGCAAACTACATAATGATTGATAATAAACATAAAGATTTGATCATTAAAATCAATTTTATTAATTTATTAAAAAAATATTACGTATTTATTTTGTAAGTATAAAGTTCTCTGGTTATAAAATAATATTATTAGGAGAAACAGATCAAAAATATAGAGGTGAATTATAGCGCGTAACAGTCTAACACACAACACACTAACACAGTGAAATTAGTTTTCCTGAAAGAAGTAGATGGCGCTGAAAACTAATTTTACACGACTTCATTTCCATGTTCAGTAGCTCGAGCACGAATATTTGCGAGAAAGTATTCGTATGGTTAACGTAAGCAATTTGTATGGCATTTTTTCAAAAGCGCCCCTGTCGTACGTAAATGGTACTAAAATGCCATACAAATTTGACAAATTGCTTACGTTAACCATACGAATACTTTCTCGCAAATATTCGTGCTCGAGCTACAGTTTTCAAAACTAACATTTACGATTTGACATAATATTTGCCTTTACGTTTACAAAAACTGTGTGTATTTCAAGTTTAACGTGTTACCCGTTATCTCAGATATCACACAAGATATTTTAGAGCGAAATGTTCATATTTGCGATGTGGCTGCCAACTACATTATGGCTTAATTAAAGTACATGGGGTATAATAGGTTCCAACAAACGAGGCCGACAGCAGAGCAGACATCATAATTAGGAGGGTGCACACATTTGCATGCTGAATTATTATTTGGGTAGCTCGGTCGGAAATCCTTGCTTTTGATGCCACCACCAAAATCATGGATAAATAATATCTGTAAAACATTTTCGTTGCGATAACTGTTATACAATGCACGTAGATACAATTTTTAACCCCCGACGAAAAATGTTCACGTGTTTGTGTATCTGTATGTTTGTGTATCTGTGTGTCTGAACCGGATGAACCGAGTTTCATGTATTGTAGTTTTTTTGTCAGAAAGGTAACTTAATCGAGACTGTTTTGGCTATGTTTAGTATAAATGAAACTGTCGGGGGTTTTTTTAATTTAATTTATGATTATTAATTAAAGCCTTGTTTTTCGCCAGGGCTGCGCCACTGCCGAGATAATTTTTAACCGTTTTGGCACTGAGTTATTTACAAATGTTATTACAGAAGAAACTGTTTTGATGGGAAGATGGATAATTAATTTTCTTATTTTAATGCACAAACATAAAAAAAGAACAGACGTAACCTTGTCTAACCGGGAGTGAAGGTGACAGCTGACAGCTCGCTTACCATGTGCGTAATTTTGTAATTTTTGATTGGCGATGGTGTCAATGTCGTAGCCATATGGTGTCAATGTGTGGGTGTGTGTACTTGTACGAATACAGAGTTGGTATTCCTATGGGTGCTTCACTGAATTTGTTCTTGGGATTATGTCCGTCTTTTTTTAGGTCCGTGTTTTAATGCTGAAATCGTAATTAAGGGTTATATTTATTTTTAGTAGTTTGTCCTTGCGTAGTTTCAGGGAATATTAATTTAAGGAATAATCATTAAATTAAAAAACCCGCTCATTCTTGATGGACCTTCACTATTGCCACGTTCCAAGGCACATCGATTGTAGTTACCGCTACAAGGTAGATATTTTAGTCTTATTATATTTTGACTGGAATAAAAGCAAGCTACATTCTAGGTCGACTATATAGGTACGAATATTTCCATATTTTTATTATTAGTGATCTGATCTGGCTTCACGAGGATTTTTTCGACTTAATCTCTATAAATCGCCATAGACATCGACAAATTTACACAAAAGCTTCATAAATTGTATATCTAAACCTCGTGAATCACTTTCTATTGTTAAAACTGTATGAAAATTTATGCTGTAGGAGAATAATTTAGGAGATTATAGCGATCAGACAGATTTTGTTTACAACAATGTGTGATGATTCGTTGAAATGTATTTATTTTTATGTTTTCTTTTTATTATAATAGTATTGAAGAAGTTGACATTGATATTTATCGTACTAATGAAATTATTTAATAAAATATAAAATTTAATTAGCGTCACTAGGTTTGCCGTTCTTATAAATAAAAGAAATGTAAATTGCACAAAAGCATAACAAGTATCTATTTAGGTTTGTTTTCTCGACACACTTTATCTATGTAATTATATTCACCTTTAGGAGTAAAGGTTTTGTCTTCATCTTATTATTCAGCATCATCCAGTCCACCCGAAAATAAATCATTGTGTTGATGAAAATGTAGCAATCTCTTCATAACAAACAAAAGCGGCGACACAGCGATACCCACTCGTATCACCGTATATGTGTACGTGAGGACAATAGTGCCAGAACTCAACGTAATTCCTTTATCCATTGTCCGGGGACACTCGCCAACTTTATTAAATCGGGCCACATTCAAATAATCGCGCTGTTACTACCACAATATAGTTACGCTTTGTGTTACCATCAGTGTGCATTCGTATCAAAGACTTTGTATAATTCCATTGAAAATTCATTTATTTTGGAGCGTTTCGGGCGGTGTTATTGCACCCATATTATTTATGCATAATGAATGAGTGTAATGGAATGAACTGGTAAAATAAAGGGGAAAGAAAATTAAAATAAATACAACTGTATTGCATTACGTTACTATTTATTTACAAATGAGCTAGATCACTAGATGTTAAGCGGTTATCATCGTCGATTGGAATGCTAAAATGGGGTTCTCTCATTGATTCTGGCCCTGGCAGTGTCGAACTGCAACAAAAATATGTAAAAAAAAGTAACAATGGAGGGTCTGTTCGCCATTCTCGTCCATTGTTAGCAGGGTATATCACGAGTAGAGTAGGTTAGCACAAGGATGGATGGAGCCCTTTATGTACTATCAAAAACAGAAATTGCTAGGAGCCATAATAAACCGGACACACTCCTTGACATTACCGTATTAACTGTTACCATCTCATAGAAAGTAGCGAATACGCCTAATTATAAGTAACTTACGCTTTGAACTTTTAAAACGAAACTTTTGAAACGCTTGAAACTTTTAAAAATACTAGCTTATATACATTTTTAAGTCAATCTATCGCTTATACATCGCTGAAAAATCCTTTTTGGGTTAAGGAGTTAAAAAAATACGCGAGAAGAATTTTTATATAGAAAAATTGTGCTGAATAATGTTCCGTGGTAAATATGCAGATATTTAAAAGTCGCTTATACATCTATACTCATGTATTGTAAACACGCACTAGCACTGTCAAGTATGTCAGCTTTAAGAAACCGTGCGAAGAAACCTTTTAGATATTTTTATAAAGATGTGTGAGTTGAGAACGGTAAGATATAATGTGACTAATCTAATGAAATTTCATATTTGACGTCAGGCCGCTATATGAAGCGTCCCTGAGATAGAATGATTGAAAGGAAAAAATTCAATAAGTAGCTGTAGGCACCCGGTCCCTAACTGACCTTAAACCCTTCGTGTCAATCTTTAATGTCGTTCGTCTTGTCAGAAAGTTCTATATCAAAGGAATGGAGGAAAGTGACTCTTATTACGAAGATCATAGGGGACCTTTCTGATTTTCATTAAGGAGATATTTAGGCAGGCTTTTGTTAAGGTGCTTTCGGAATATTGTTATTACTTAGGGTCTAGTGAAATCTCGGGAAGATTAAGTGACCTGCTTTCTTTTATAATACTGTCCTTTGATAACAATATCGGAAATGGTGAAGATTTTCATAAGGTGTAAAAAGTTGTAAAGATAAAATCTTTTTAATAGCTTTCCCATGCCTGGATGCCATGCTGATGTTATATTTTTTTATTTGACTAAGAGGTATGACCGTAGATTTATTTTTATGCATAGTTATATTTTATTTTATTCGTATATTTAAATTTACATAAATATTATTATGTAAATCTAATATTTTTAAATTCTCGTGAAAACTTCGGATCATATTTTTGGAACGAAGTTCCTTATTGCGCGTTGCGAAAGGGGGCTAGACGGAAAAAATTAAGAGGAAAAGTTGTAACGACACTTTTTGCCGTCGTTTATTAATTAAAGCGAGTTAGTGGGCAACCAGAAGTGTTCGAGGGTGCGAGACACTTGTCAGAGTGGCAGTGATGGATTTGTTCTATCACTGTCGCTCTTCCGCATATTGATTGGCATGACGGGAGAAATGGCAATAATAGCTTAATGTGCATGATCGTGATATGGACGTCCCTGTTGTGCCTATGCTAAGTACCGAGGAGTGAATAGGACAGCCACATGCTATGATTGTGCAGTATCACTGATGTCGCACCCTTGAAGACTTCTGGTCGCTTAGTATTAATCGAAAGGAACTTCGTTCCATCCTGGTGTCCCTTGACACCTCTCATTTTAATTTTTATTTTTTTCATTGTATGAAATTTATTAATTTTATACATTATAATTTAGATTTTTATTTTCAAGCAACTGAGACCCATAGACAAAAATGTACATATAAAATATTACACACTTAAAAGTACAAATTAACATTTTTTCGAGTGTAGGTTTCCCAAAGCGAAACGAGGACGGTTACAATGTACCTACATTAAAACTATGGGTAGAAATAGAAAAATTATGACACTGATTTTATAATTAAAATAAAATCTGGAATACATTCCGAGCAACGTATATTATGTTATCTGCGCAAAAGTCATTTCATTTTAAAATAATGTAGTTTTTCTGACAAAATGCAAATGTTATTTATTTTAGAGAATTAATTGGATGTGGGGAACATAAAAGTACTCCCTGATAATGTTTATTACTTTAAGAGGTCTTATTTATCTAGGTCAGAGTAAATACTGTGCTGTCGTGCGAATAATTCAATAGGAAGTAATAGTGTTTTCTGTTTGAAGTCTAGAGTTTTATCGAGAACTAGTGGATACCCCGCGTGTTCTACTATGCTAAAAATGTTTGTATGGGAAATTGGAAAATAGAAAATGTGCGTAATGCATTGTTTAAGTGGTCTCAAACTACCTTCGAATTATTGCCTTTCAAATGAGACCAGTTTGGGGCACATTGGTTGGATGATTTCAAAGTCTATAAAGGACATCTGTACAAATATTTTTTGTGGTTTATATATGAGTATATAGATATAATTGTTATAAATGACAGTAATCGTATTGGGGCTAGAATACTACCACAATCCCATGCCGACATACAAGGATGTCGTAAGAGGCGACAGAAAGAAAAATATACAGCATCGTGATTGGCGCAGTTCAGTTTTAATTTATTTTGCTTAAATCATAGCTTACTGCTATAATATAATGCGTAAAGAATTTTTTTCTGACAAACGAGCAAACGTGCCACCTGATAATAAGTGGTCATCCTCACCCGGATATCATCAATACCCGCATCACGAGTCGTTTGGCGCCTGAACCAAGCAATGAAATTGTCACTTCATTGTCCTCTGAATTACTAAGTCAGCCACCATCAATGCACGTCTAGAAACTACTATCTTAGCCACTATGTATCTTCGATGTAAGCTACTGTAAAACAACTTAAGTAGCATGGTAGTTATTTTCTAGAATCTACAGCTTAGCCCCCCGTGATCGCCTCCGCCATTCATCTTTTTTCGCCAATGTTTAAAATGTTGGTTAAGATTTTTTAAGATTTCAAAGATTTTTATTGAATATAAAACACATGTACACAATTGAATTTGTTCGTAAACAACTGCTGTAGTTGGTAAACTGTGTTGCAATTGTTTACGCCCATTCCGGACTTACAGGACATTATGTTCTTACTTAAATACTTAAGAAAAATATGCTAAAGAAATCAAAATGTGCTAAAGAAATACAAAACGGTACAATACTACAAAACTAATATTTTAAACATTATAAAGTAGTGAAAATAAAATAAATGATATGTATGGCTCGGTGTATATCATTATTATGTGTGTGTGTATATAAATAATTGTATATAAATAATTAGTGTATATAAATATTGTACATAAATAAGTGTATATAAATAATATGTAAGTGTATATGTATTCATTAAAAAGTTAGGTTAGGTTAGTTGTAAAAACCGTGCCTGAGATATTAAATTAGGTGGTGATGTATGAATCAGTGCGACAAGTAAAAATAATTGTGCTTTCTTTGAAATATTCAGGTAGCATTAAAAAAAAGTTGAATTTGTTTATTTTATAGAAGCCTTATCATTTTTCCGTGGCTTAAGAAAGAAATAAATTCTGCTCGGAAATATTAGGCAATGAGCCACCATTAACCCTTTACCCCTTGGAGAGTCACGCTCGAAGGGCAGAAAACTTCGGAGAATCAATACTGCAATTGATTATTGCCATCCCTCTAGCGGTGCGGGGGATATTTGTTGAGAACCCTTTGAAATAAAAATAGCGGATAGTAGATAGTGCGGCGTTTCACTTATGTTCCTCCAAATCCTTTGAAGAATTACTTTTAAAACTTTGTTGTAATTTTATGAGTTCCGTTTAGAGGAGTATGTCTACTATTAGTATGCCATACCATGATTGTACTGTCGTGTCAGAACAAACAATCTTTGTATAAAAAAAACTATACCACTAGGCCGTTCCGTCACTGTACCGTCATCGACCAATACCGTCGCGTGCCATGCACTGAGCGTCAAAAATTGTCGACGAAAATGTTTAGAAACTGGCAAAGAACGACTGAACGGCATCAATCAGTTTCAGTGGGCATAATAGAGCGTACCTTTCCGTACTTCATACGTTCATAGCACGGTCATGGTACGCTTTAATGGGTAGACTCCTTAAATCTCACAAACTATTAACTTTTTGCATACTCAGGAGTATCTTACTACCTTTCTCGGTGATTTATGAATGAATTATATTGAACGTGCCCTGAATCTAGAGTTTGCATTAAGGTGGTTGGATAATGAATTATTTACAGTAGCTTACACCAAAGATATATAGTGGCTGAGATAGTATTTTTTAGACGCGCATTGATGGTGGCTGACTTAGTCATTTAGAGGACAATGTAGATTTTTAGAGGAGAATAATGCTATTAAATAGAAGTCAGTTTAATTAGCATCTATTTTTTATAGCTACCTATGCTTTGTTTGAAATAGAAAATATAGATAAACTTTATCATAAGTTATTAATGCAACGTAAATCTTCAAATCAAGACACGGAACCTATTCTTGGTTGATTCATCGTATGGATGTATGAGATGCCCATAAATTCAAAACTTTGAAATAGTATTTATATAACTAGGGCTAATTCCAACCAATAATCAAATGAAACCCAGACAGCTATTAACAAAACGAAACTTCAGTCATGCCCTGAAATTCGTTAACTCACTTATGATAAGTGATCCTGTCTCTTTCTAGCATCGTGGTTAATTTCAACTACCTCTTTCCCCCTTCCTAGGTCTTTTGAATCTGTAATTCGAACGCCGTGCCGCTCTGGCCAGACTGCTAATCAATTTGGCCAATTAAGACTGAATTGGCCTTTCTTTCCGGAAGCGCGGGCGTTGCAAATACTGCCCTGTTAGGGAGAAAACGAAATTTAATTAATATGGCGTTACAATCCTGTCTTGTGTTGGGAACCAAGTACGGGTAATTGTGAACAGTTTTACAATACAATTCAATAGAAACACTTTATTGCACACAAATTGAGAAATATGTAATTTGGAAGTAATAATTTTTTTTTCATAAAATACGATCTTCTCCAAATAGCCCCGCCCCAGGTTTCCTAACTTATCTTATTTTGATAAACAAAGACTAGAGAAGCACTTGGACACTCACTAAACAAGTCTTATAAACTGTTAATTATATTAACTGTTTATTAGATACTTAAATCGCTCATAAAAAAGGATAGATTGTGGTAATCGTGATCGATCGAGCTGCTCGTGTAAGTATCTGAGGCTAAAATTTCTTGAGCACTTCCGTGATTCGGATGGACCACTCACGCTTCGATTGGGGTAATAAAGGTCTACTTAGATCACGAAAATGCGTTACTTTTAATGCGGGTTTAGGGCACACTATATTAAAAAATATTATACAATTCGTGATTTAAGTGGTCTATTGCACGACATTTATGGCACTCTCGCTACGCGCTAAAATTACATCCGTGCAATAATAGACCACTTTACGTACCGTACCATAATGTACTTTTGAGAATATCACTTCATGCTTTATAATTTTCTTACAGTAGTCAGGTGTAAAATTGTTGTGAAATGTTCCCACATAACACGTTCTGAGCCTCGAATAATCCAATACCGGTCATCGCAAGCAAAGAGGATTTCTCTGTAGCGACCTTTACCCGGCTGAAATGCGATGTGCCTTTATTTTCGTTTATTTAGAACTGAGAAAAGTGTCACAATAAATAGCTTCATAATACGAGTTACTACTAGGCCTGAGAAACTTTGGGTTTTTATTGTTAGAATTTTTTTTGTAAAACACTGAGTACCATTTCTTTAGCTGATTCACTACAATTTAAGACACAATCTTGATTAATTCTTGATGAATGAGAAATGAAAAATGAATCTACCTAATATTTATAAGGATCAGACATTAATAGCCACTAAAAAACTTAAAACTAAATCAATAAAATTAGGGTCAATACGATGCGCACATAAAAATTAATAACATTGATACCTTTTTTTATAAAGGAAAAGTTACTTAAGTACTTTTTAAAAAGTAATGTTTCAAAGGTTCAAAACATAATAATAACATGTGTTATAAATAAAGCAATTCATTATCCAACCCGACTCCTTAATTCGGTCGGGTCACCCCGATAATAGGGTCCGTATTAGCTCTCAGAGTGTATTACCGTCTCTTATATCAAGACCTGTAATAGGGTGTACGTGGGTAGGGAAAGGATTAGGCGCCTTTCACGACTATTTATCAACTCCTTTCGGGATTGTCTCGTTGGCAACTCGAACAAGGACGCTTTATCGGGTATTTCACTAATCTTTGTATTATGTAGTTAGATATTTCAAGTTTGTGAGAAACTTTGTTGTGGAGTTTCAGTGGCATAAAGTCATTTATGTTAAAATAGTAATGTAATTCTGTAGTCTTAAATGGGTCCTTCACATGATCAAACATACCAAACTTTTTGTGTTCTCATTATTATATTTACACACAATGAAAGGTTTGTATTGTAAAATGCTATAAGTAATTACAATTATAATTTAAAGATGATCATGCAGCTGGATTACTGTGACCTAAACGTAAAAACCAAGACGAATAATTAACTTCGTGTTTTGGCTATGCTCCCGTCTTAAAATAAACTACCTCCTTGAAGTCTGCACAAATGCATGTTTAAGTCCGGTTTACACGTATTAAGTAGTTTAGCCGATAACTAAATTTTAACTGAATTTTAAGTAAATTAATACGTGTAAACAGACAATGTTGTAACTTTTTAGCATTGAAGTATAATGACATAGAACAGACATCTCGAACAAAATGTGTGTCCCGCCGCCGGCTTGCCCTCCGTTCTCTTTTCAAACTAGAAGGCACCTTTACACACTTGCCATAGAGTAACTTTTTATATGACACTTGCCGAACCAAGACAAGCAGTCACCGACTCCAAACCTTTAGAAGTTCTTACTACAACTTTATTTAACGTGCAAAAGCGTTTGAACGATTTTTAAACGTTTACCATTGTTTCTTGTCAAAAATCCAACACCTTAAATTAGTCACAAGCGTCGTGTCGGCAAGCTTAAGCAAGCCTATTTAGTACATTGACATACTTGTGGCTTGCCAAGTATGTAAACGCGCCTTATAATTTTTCAATGAAAAATGGCGAAAACATTGCACAATAATGAATTAGATTCGTTTTGGTTGATTTAAGTTAATGTTTTGTTTCCTTGTCTATGATAAGTAACACAAATGTCTTTTTTTTCATAGTTGACTGATTTTTAAAGCTTCTTACAACGTACTACGGCATTTTTGAAATATTATTTTGTCACAATTTTGACATGTGGCCGCCACGAGTGCAGCCGAGCGACAGAATGAAATGAAGCCGGCCGGCTGCAATGCATTCCCCCGAACCCGATGTTCGCGGTGTCTGTTCTATACGCTAGTAATAATACTTCAATGCTTTTTAGTTAAAATTTAGTTATCTACTTACGTGTAAACCGATCATTATATCGCGAAAGATAAATTTTACCTGTGTCTGTATTATAGTAGATGGTTGGTGGACCTTTAATTCATCATCTTTTCAACTTCTGTCATTGGTATACTTACTCATTGACGAATTACCAAACGTACGAATTTCAATTTGTGTTAAGAGTTTTTCTAAATAAATTCGGATTTCAATAAAATCCTGAGTGTATTCCATAAACTTGGGAAACGTAAAAACAGAATTGATCCGATTTGGCGCCGACCGCAGTACAAACACAGAAAAAATAACACGCGTCAATGTCAATCTGCCATTCAGCCGTTGTTATTGACAATCATTCCGCAGTTTTTTCGCTCGAAGCCCTATTTTTATATTATACAACGTTATTCTTTGTATATACAAAAACCGACATACGTGTCAAATATTTTCATCTAAACAATCTACATAGAAATTTTCATAGGTGTATCTTGAAAACACAAAAAGTTACAAGCTTGCTGTGTTGCTCCGTTGTCCCCGCATAAACATGGTCACCGAGCGTGTGGCTCACGTCGATACGCGCCCGCCGCGGTTAACTGTCAATCATCTTGGCGTGTTTATAAATATTAATCACAATTATTTACAAAAATGAATTTTATAATTTTTTACCCTTGGAATGAAATTCACATCTCGATTAACGGCGGTCGGAGGCTGGAACTGCCCATAGTCCTTTAAGCGTTATGTGGCGGAAAGCATGGTGTTCCACGACATTTACAAAATTGCTCCTCGTACTGTCGCATTGCCATGGACACATTATTACCACACACCGCTAAAGTTCGCACCATTTCTGTTGGTTCCTGCACAATATTACTGTATTGAAAGCTCATTATCCAAATTCTTTACAACACGAAAATATTATAATGAGAGGCGCAAGCAAAACGCCAGGCTTGACAATCTTAACATCAACCGAGTAACAGTTTATGTATAAGCACAGAAGAAGTAATGTTGTATAAGTTAACAAAATTAAGATTGTTAGTAATAGTTCTCCCATTCCATACGTTTATATGAAATCTTATTTAGTTGTTATTATAACCAACGAAGTTGAAACTATCCACCAAGAATTATTTAGATGGCCGGCAATAACGATTTTGTATTGGTATCCAACTTGTAACATTTTTTAAATATTTTTAGGACAAAATGTAACATGGTGTAACAATTATTGCGATCGATTCAGTTACTGATTCTGAACAAACTATTTTCAGGTTTCGTATTTACTAATAATAACGCTGTATAATTTTATAATTAATAAATAAATAATAAGAAATAAATATGATTGCCCGAATCCACCAATAAGCACAGACACCAAGACAAGTATTTATTACTAGAGGAATCTTTATTTAGTTTATTGTAAAATAGATACTAACAATAAGTATGTTTAGAATGCTGTGTAAATAGTTGTGCTTAGTTGTACATAATTGTGCCGATGGGAATACTTAGTTGTGACTTGTGCCGTACCACTAATTGTGCGTACGTAGTTGGTCCGTTAGGAAATCGCGGTAATAAGTATTATTGATTATTATTATTACACGTACGTAAGATTTACAGGGATCATGTTTACTATCTGCAGAGTGCAAAGGCGGGATTTTGGCGGGAAATATTATTGACAGATTTGTAGATACAAAATGTCAAATGTCAACTGGAACTTACTCAAAGGATGAAATCACTTGTTTAAATGTGATCGATATTATAAAAAATAATTACGACTAAATTTTCTTGTTACGTAACTAACTAGCGATGACTTTATACATATTTTTTTGTTTCATATTAAGATAAAGTAGTATTGTTTTTGTATTCGAGGAGAGTTTTTGGGTATCCGAGCAATTTTTAAACTAAAAATTGGTGAGAAACCATTCACAGATAAAACCTAGCCCATGTCACTGTCAAGCGGCATTCATTGTACCCTTTTTAAATTTTTCCAAACAATTTTTCACCAGAGAATGTATGGCTGACAACTTTTGTGTTTTAGACAGAAGGGGACAGTTGTGATTGGTTGTGTGTGCAGATAAAAACGACTCCTGTTACACTTGTCTTGTCTTATCTATTATATTGTTGAATGATTTATTATATTAGGTATATCTATACTTATAATATTAAGTATTAAGATAAATTATTGTTTTTTTTTGTACTTTTGTTTATACTGAATAAGTTCAAAAACAACTGTATCAATTATAAAATGATGTCACCAATAGAATGCGCTAATATTTATTAATAATAATTTTAAAATGGACTTTATTTTATTAAAAAAAATAAGGATCTTTAAGAAAACCGAAGCAAAGCGTGGTGGTTACTACTTAGTATTGATATAAAATAAGTATTGGTATGAAATAAATTATAGTGGCTAACAGGCTACATTTTTGGGTTCAAATAATGGAAGATTTTTATTTTACTTAATAATAAATTTATATCAAAACTCAATTCGGATCGATTCCACACTAGAATTAGGCTTTTCCCCTACTAGGATACCCCAAAACCAATCAAGTACCTACCCACATTTAAACGAGTATTTTCCCCCGATTTTCCGCTAAAGTTCCGTCAACACACTCCCCTCGACTGTGATGACACCCTTTGTGTAACAGACAGACACGTTGAGATGTAATTGCTTTTTTATATACGAGTAGGTACCAACAAATTGATTTGAAAATGTATGGTAGTTCTAAAAAGTTTTACGTTGCTTTCGGTACAAAATGCCTTCAAGGGCCTTCTAAGTCGGCTTATTCGTTTCTTTTTGGTGCTCTCTATTGAATGCATGAGGGTCCTTCTGAGTGCCCGAGGCTTTGTGATTTGTGCCAACATAATCAATATTTGATGATGAGGTTTTTCTAATGCTACTGATATAGGTGATTTTGTTAAATTGGCGATGTTACTAGAAAACTTTATAATATAAATAATAGATGACATTGTACTAAAATAGGCTATTATGCCAATGAAAATCAAACTAATGAAGCTTTTGCCTCTAAAAATGCCCAAAACGGTCTTTATTCGTATAACTTTGTTCGTATAACTAACTGATCTTCCAAAATTCCAACGGCTTAATAATTGGTTTTCCAATTTTTCCAATTTGTTTTTCAATTAAATTAGATTTGGAAAGGCGAAAGAAAATAATTACAATTTCAAGGGAGACGCAGAATAGGTAATTTTACCCTTGTTTATTCGCTATTGATTAGGTTCATGCTATTAGATTTTTTAACCCTCATATACTCACATCCCACACATATACTCACATCCTCTTCTACATTTTTTTATATGGAGATAGCCGGCAAACGAGCTAACGATCCACCTGATGGTAAGTGGCTATCGTCGCCCATGGACAGCAACACCAAAGGCATCGCTGATGCGTGGCCGGCTAAGAAAGAGACAAGAAAAAGAAAGAAAGCACTGGCTCTCAAGCCCCCAGCCGGAACACGAAGAGTCGTTTGGCCTCTTCTAGATCTTATAGAGAGCTAACGAGCCAAGAACAAATGAAATTCCTATCCCACACGGTTAATAAATACCTCACTATAAAATTGTCTGCCTCGGTTGGGAAACTACCTTGGGGCCTTACTCAGCACTAACAACTGATAAACAGAGCGTGAATGTTGTTCATTGAACTCCACATAAACACACAAATCGAGACACTCGTAGAACAAAGTCGGTTGTGACAATACACCGATATCGTGTTTTTAAAATTTTTGTATCCTGTAGGTCGATCGATGCAGCCATAAATATTTTTTACGTCAAGTAGTTTAGGAGATATCCAATCGAACATAGTCGTATCTGAATATTGTTTCATCGAACCGAAGTCGCTAGAACGTATGCGATGATGTTCGACGTAAAACGCGCCGTTTCTATGTAAAATTGATAGGTGCGTTAATAAAGCTATGTACATTATATTTTTTTGTTGTTTTGAACTCAATGTACAACGACGAAATATAAAAATATTACTAAATCTTAGATTTAAATATGGTAAATATTTAACTTTTAGTATGGTTTAACAACATACGATGTTGTACTATGAATATTTTTTGATCTTATGTAGCACGTACGTCTATGTTTTATGTAGAAAATATAAATACGATTTTATTCAGAATGTTTTCACTAGAAACTTTAAATGAAATTGCTAGATTACAGGAGGGCTCTCCTGTTGTAATGCAGATACGACTTTGTTTTATGAGTGTGTCAAAATACACACACAAAATCCCACAATTATATGCACCGTAAAGGTCAATAGAATCTACAGAAGCGGGGGGAAGTATTACATCGCTCCTCCTCTTCTTCTTCAGATTTGCATACAGTTACCAACTTGCCGGATTGCGTACTTTAGGGATTTAAGCCCAACACATTTCGTGTTCTAAGGTATTATAACTGAACTAGGGACCTATTTCCATAAGTTGAAGTATGTAGCTTAGTTTCTGGTGTTTAAAGCATTCAGGTTTATATTAGCTGATGGGCCACGTATTGGCAAGATCAATATTGGGCACATACATCACATATTCACAACACAAAACGCATATGCAGTTTGCCAGTCAAGAACGTGGTCATGAAAAGATGATGTAAACTGCTGTTGAAACATCAGAGCTGCCTCTGATGCCAGTGATGATAATGAGGGTCCCCTTTTTCAGATTCAGTCAGCAACATCAGTTATGCCTTGAGAACCATCAGGTAGCTTGTCTGCCCTTTAGTCTACTTGGATAAGGTCACTTTTCAGCAACTTTTACAACAGTACACCGCTGTAGTAAAAGTTGCTGAAAAGTGACTTTATCTAATTCCAAGGCTGTTAACGCCAATCGACAAATACTAGTAACTAAATCTTTGTAAGTAATAAACACGTGTTTTCAGACCCGTAGTGTGTTAAATCTTTCCTAAACTTTATGGAAATCGTATCCCTATGTCCCTGATAGTCCAAGCTGTTGTTGACCTTTTGGTGTTGGGTGAGAATATTAAGTGTGTTGAGGATGTGTGCGGTTTGACTTAGGTATCACTCGAAATTCCTCTCGTTTCCCTGTGGGAAATACGAGAAGATAAGCATATAATATAAACCGAAAAACGTTATTAACAATGCTTTAAAATACAATATTGCTATTTGCAAAATTAGACTTTTTGTCTAGAAAAAGAAGGTATTCTAAATCCAAAGGTAATCCGTGGTAAACCTAATGCAATTCAAAAGGAAATACTTTCAAAGAAACTCATAACTTCACTGACTTGTATGTTTAAATATTTACAACGCTGCCTCTTCGCACGTATTAGATTAGGACACGTCCGCGCTCTGTGGGGTACCCAAGCTACCTGAATTTAGGAGACATCATAAGAATAACAGATATCTAAAATTGTAAATAAGTTTATTTAATTCTGACGATTGTACAACTTCATTACTTTGGATATGAAACATTTCGAACTATAAATATATCTATAAAAATAATTTTGTATTTTGTACCTACTAACTAGATTGTAAGCCTGTGACACAAGGAACTGAGGACTTACTTTTATGGTTACCTGAAAAGCTCCTTTTCTGTCTGTAGCATAAGAAAATAAATACGCTGTCTATAATGAGCAGACGAGAAGAGAGAAAAAAGAAAAAACTGGCTTCCAAGCTTCCAACCGGAACACGTAAATTTTTTGGTAGCCTAGGGAAGCTTACCTAACTTTACGATAAGATAAAAAATCATACCTATCGAAGCAGCGGTGATATTTTCATTTTATTTAACTTAAAACTTCTTTTATTACATTTTTTATCTGTACTAATATTATAAAGAGGAAAGATTTGATTGTTTGTTTGCATTGAAAAGGCTCCGAAACTACTGAACCGATTTGAAAAGTTTTTTCACTGTTAGGAAGCTACACTATCCCCGAGTGACACGGGCTATATATATTTTCAAAAAATTAGGGATCCTTAATAAAACTCCAGTAATGTAACCCAAGGTGTAAAAAAATAAAGAAAAAAAACGAAGCAAAGCGAGGGTTACTCGTATAATAATAATCCTGAAAACAGTTTAATTATTATAAACGAATTGTTTAAATAAACTGATATGATTCAGGCGTGACCCATGTCACATTTAGACGTCCAAACGGTTCGGCCGCTAAAATCGAAGTGAACTCTCGGTCTTGGCAGTCTCGCAACTAGTTTTATACCATTGCCCCTCACTCGCCTAACCTACCGTCAGCACGTAGCCTGATTCATTGGTCTTACTAGGGTGATATTACCATCTCATTGAGTAAACAAATGCACGTAAATTGATAATAATATCATGAAATATTGACGTACGCGCCGAAATGCCAATAACAATATTAGTGACTATAATTATTCCGAAAACCCTAACACTATTATGGGTGTACTATTATGGGATGGAGTCAATATTCTCAGCCGCCCTAATATGGCCCAGAATCTGTTTTCCGCTTTGTATGTTATTCAATGTATCTTTTCCCTTAAAAAACAACGGTCACCCTATTCCCTCTAGTCACAGTTACAGGTGGGATGTATTTGCGAGTGGAGCGCTAATGACGTCACACGTTACCATATATCAACACATCGCATTATGATGTTTGTGGCTTGTCACATGTTTTATGCGATATCGTTTTATGATATCCTGGTATATTTTATGGCTTGTATTGGAAATTAAAAGTGTTTTTGACTGTTTATCTTGTTGACAATATTGTAAGGCTTATTCGAAAAGATTAAAAAAATTGAACTTCATATAAAATAGTAAGCTAGTGTTGCATTATCAATTATCAAGTAATAACCAGCAAAGATTTGAAATATTTAACTTTATTTAAAATAGTATTGGCTGGTGTTGTATTATTTTCTCTTGTGTTGCTTGTGTCTTAGGCGAAGGGGATACTTATCATTCGGTGCCCCGTTTTTCGTCAGGCTATAATAAAACTAGAAATAGAAATACTCTCATATTCACTAGTTATAATAAAGAATGTGTCCATTATACCAGTTCTCTTAATAGCAAAAACAACCCAATGCATTTATACGAAGAAATATTTAGAATGAAATATATAAAATTATAAATAATATTTATTATACTTGTTTTGTACACAGATTAAAATTTGAGTCTCCAATAATGGATGCCCCGTACATTTACATCACATTTACATCAAACCAAAGTTGTATGAAGGCGAATAAGAAGCGAGGATATAAATATAGAGATATAGATAACAGGTGGATTTAAAATCTTTTTCCTGGTTCTATCACAAAACGGTCCAAATTCAATGTTACGTTAAACGGCACATTGCCTACACATGATCCAATTTGGGCCGTACCTTAATAGGCACATGAGAGAGCCTTATCGAAACTTACATTTCAGGATAAGTGTCAGAGCCGTGTAAATAACAGCCACAAGCCCTTCCATAACTGTAAATTTTTATAAGCGACGAGTAGATTTTGGTCGTGGTTTTTCCTCTCGCCTTCTAAATGGGAATCTTATGCAGGTTACATTGTAACGATTATTTTTTAAATGCATTGCCTTAAATCTGAACAGCCATCATTTTAGTAAAAAAACATACGCTTTTGATGCTAGCATGTTTTAAGTTTTTATGAGTGTCGTTTCAAATTTGAAATATTTATTTGCATTGCGTAAGCCATGCGAATTGTGTTATTGTTTTAATAACCTTGCCTAGAACATTATCGACAATGCAGGTTTCAAGAGTTATTTTTAGGTAGTTATTTCAAGAGTTGAACAAAGTCAACACTATATTAAACCGGCCGCCAGGATCACAGGAGTCAATCCATGGTGTAACATGTTACCTGAAAAATATGTCTAGAGAGAATTTATGTACGTCAAACCGGACACTGAAGTCACAGTCTACTAGCTTAGAGAAGTCCAACGGCTATTTGTAGGAACATAGCTGTTTAGATATTGCATCATTTTAGCATAGTTAACTATGTTATGTTGATGAGTACACGAGTCATAATACAGCCATAATAAAAGTAGATTAATACTGTTACATACCAGAAAATAAAACTATTTAAATTTCTAAAATTATTGCCTATGCAAAAAAATTTACATTTCGGCCGTGACCACGATTCATGCAACTGGGTCTAAATATTGAACAAAATAAATATCGTGAGTACCCTTGTCATAGTAAAATAATATTTAGTCTTTAAAATGTGTTGAATTCATAATACATTTGGAGCGTAATTCTGGAAGAAAGGCTGCAGTTAGCCAAGCCAATAAAAAACTGTGACATGCACTAATACCATCGAAATTAAACAAAACGTTACAATGAGCAATCGTCCATCATAGCCCGCATCAGAAAAGATTCGACTCAAATATGGAAGCCTCTTACACCTCAAAAACTATTAAAAAAAAACAGATGACGTGTATCATAAGAAATCTCTACGTTTGTATCTGAATGCTGTTAGTAATCCGGTAAATTGTATTCTTCGAATTATTTAGACATCTCGGTTGTCTGACTACGGGACTATTTTATGCTGTGGCGGTACTGTAGCTACATAGCTATGAAACATTGGGGGATGGAGTGTCGATGTGTCGCAATAAAGGGCTTCGTAAATCACGCCACAAGGCGCTTGATTTACTGGTCGAACGCTCTGTTATATATGGTACCAGCGATTCAAACGAAAATTCCACTTCTTTTCAAAATATACGTAACAGACTTCGAAAGGCTTACCTGTGTCATTTACGAGGGCGACAGCACGTTAGTGAAAATAAGTATTTACTTTTATAGGTCTTTCCTTATGAACTTTACCTGCTAGGGCTTCAAAGTGGACCACAGTAATTTTCTTCTTTCTTAGCCGGCAACGCATCGGTGATGCTTATTTCCATAGGCGAGGGTGACCACTACCATCAACTCGTAAACTTGTTTGTTGGATCACATAAACATCTTTAAGTCGCTTGAGCACATTAGAAAATATTTACTCAACCAAAACTGTGTTTAAAATTTAACATTTTTAAAATAGCGTTGAAAAAGTTAATTATGTCAACCTGCAATTTTATTCCCGTTAAAATACTTATAAAGTTTGTGCGTTTGCTTCAGACACTGTTTATTTTGCAGCATTTTAGTTTTATTAAAATATGCGAATAAATATCAAAGAAACAACAGACAAAGAAAGACAAAGAACTACAATAACAAAGGTAAACATAAATAAAGTAAGTGTTAAAAAGCAACGTGAAACTATAAGCATAAAAAATATGTTAAATATGTAAAAAAGCACATACACCATAATATACCTATTACATATCGCGGTAATAAAAATACTAGAACCAAGAAAAGAGTTTATAGGCTTTTACTAAGTTAGTGCGCTCACCATCATGGACTACATCCCCACTTACTATCAGGTGAGATTGTGGTCAAGCATTAACTTATTTGAAATAAAAGAAAAGAAAATCCACCTAAATAAATAAGCGATAAAATTGTTAAAGATGTATTTCAAGAATAGGCACAACTAACCTTTGCTGACAGTGTGTGGGGAGAGTTTGCGGTGTGTGCAATGGTCGAAGAAATCAGTTTATAACTCCTGCGGGAATAGGAAACTTGTTTAGGGATCCGTAGAAGACGCAATAGTTTATTTTTCTTAGTATTTTTAAGTAAATAGTCGAGAAACTCACTCACTGCCTCTAAAAAAAACGTGTGTGTATGTGAGTGTACTTATGTACACTCGTAAGAAGTTATACTTCTTTGGCGTAACAGAACAAAAATAGCTAAAGATTTCATCCCGTATGTCACAACTCTGTTTGTAAAAGGAATCAGTTATCAGCTAACTTCATCATGTCGCTTTTTGGCTGTCTGTGTGGACGCGCATCGTAAAAATTTTACCTCGTATTTTTTTCCAAACGGCCAAAAGAAGTATAACTTCAATAATATAAAGTTTACAAAAATAAATAACCAACATTAAAAAAAACAGTCTTGTAAAAGGACGTGTTAGAACTATCATAGAAACGCCATGTATATCATGATCATAATATTTGAGGACTTCCTTCAATTTCTCATTGATTCCTTAAGAGAAGTCTTTTTTACAAATATGTAAACATCTGGAAGTATAAAATTTCATATACATAAGGATTTACATAATCAATAATTTATAAATGACGAAGTTCTGACATTAAAAAATATGTATAGAAGCAAATTGAGAACCTTCTCCTTTTTCTGAAGTCGTTATCAAAAAAAGTTATGAAACCTTTGCACCTAAGGGTGTTCAGTAATGTTCTCAAAGGTATGATAAAACTGCCAACTCACACTGGTCCAGCGTGGTGGACTATGGCCTGTACCTCTCATACCATGAAAGATGTCTGAGCCCAGCAGTGAGACATAGTTGTTGTAGTCAGATGATGAAACGTAGATTCTATAGCATGGAGAAAAACAGTGACTACATATACGTATTTTGTGTTATCTTGCAACCTCAGAAGTGTATTTATACTTTTCTGTAATTCGGCTCTTTCGGCCCCAACAACGTGTCGAAACCCGCCAAATTCAATTACCCATTTGATGTTTATTATGTGCAGAACCCTCATCATTTCCTATAACAGGATTGACGTTCCCATAACAGACCGACATCGGACGTGATTGAGAGTGAAAGAGAGGAAAATGTTACTATCCTTTTCGAATAGATGTCGACACGGTGTCCATTTTCTTTTGAATCTACATTTGGGTCATCTTATTGACTTGTCTCACCGGTGTCGGGTGACGAAGGACGGCGCCTTAAGGAATTCTTTTTAGGGCATTGTTATCATCTTTTGTATCCTGTTTCCTTATGAATCATCGATAATATATAATTATACAGAATAAGGTGTACACATAATGTGTTCGTCAAAGGGTGATCTCTCGCCTGGTGAGTTCTTCTCTGGGGGTCGGCCAAGCCTTGACTGAACTTGTCGGAGCGTTGTACACAATGCAAATGATGATCGAAGTTTTCTACTTCGATAGCGTGTTTCAGGTTGGCGTGACGTCACCTTGTGACGTATAGTGCGATGTCGTGATGAGCCGTCTGCTAGTTTGTTGTCTAAACCTACATAAAAAATGTAAAAAGCCAGCAACAGCTCCACTTATGCATATCGCTTATTTCTCAAATCGTTCGTAATCTACCATATTCCTTATCTTATTTGACCGAAGGACCAAACAAGGAGCAATCCGTGCAGGAGTTGGTTCTTTTTACGCACGCACGTTTTTACGCGGCAATAATGTACCATTCAGGCCCGTCGGCCTTCAGGATGGACAACGGTATAACTAAAAGGTCTTGCTTGTATTATCAGTTACGTTTGTTTGTGACATATATACACACATAATCTAATATATAAAATTCTCATGTCACGCTGTTTTGAAGTTGACTCCTCCGAAACGGCTCGATCGATTTTCGTGAATCTTTGCGTGCATATTGGCTAGGGTGGAGAATCGGACATCTATTTTTCATACCCCTACCCCTAAAAATTTTTTGGCAGAACAACGTTTGCCCGGTCAGCTAGTATATTATATAATTATGTATGTACCATCAGAAACATTTGTGAGCCGGCATAATTTATAGTCATCTATGTGTGACTTGGTTTAAGTCCGGAATCGAATCCTGGACCCACGCTACGTAGTAAGAGTCATATTAACTGGGCTACAGGATAATTTAGCAAATATATGATACCCAAATATACGTGTCGAATTGAGAACCTCCTCCTTTTTTTTGTCGGTTAAAAAAGGAATTAACAATTCTTATTTCAACATTTTTGTTGACAGACATTTTGTTTTTGTAGGTACCTTTAATTATGTTGCAGTTGGCAAAAGAGTCTGCAGACGATTTGTTTGTAACAAGGCGCAAGGGACTGAGTTTATGTTTCTACGACATAAACCCACAGATACACGTATCTGGTTATAAAGTAGACGGCGCTACCACATCTCGTCGGGCGAGTAATCCGCGATACTGCCGGAACAATGCCGCATTGTTGCTCGGAACGCTGTAGGGTTGGCGCTGGCGGGTAATTAGAGGAAATATGGTTTGAATTTATACTTAGTTAGTCTGTATTTCTTTACCTTCCCATTACTGTATCGTGTAAATGTCTTACTTTAATTTTAATCTAGATAATGTAAAGGTAGTTGCAGTGATTGTCTTTGAAATAAATGTTCTTTCATCTTTCTTCTTCTTCTGTAAAGGTATTCATCTACTTATTTTTTTAAGTTCGGAAATATTTCGACAATATAACGATTTACAAGTCTTGGTCAGTAGGTACATCCGTAAAAATTTACTAAATGATTAAAATCAAATTATGTTTTCCACAGAGTGACAGCCCTACCTCCGAATGAGCGGGTCTCACTTATAGCGCAAGGGTATCGCGTTGTTGCTGTTTTTTCCACATTAATCGTCACTGACGTCTCTGTGTCGAGGATCTTTCCGCCGCAGATGATATTGACCCTTTAGTCTTTCCGTTAAGGACCAATATTGCCTAAGAGACCGCATCAAAAAATATTACTGTTATTTTTGAGATGTTAACAGTTTTAGACTGGAAAGAGTTGGAGTCATGTTTAGTTAACTATGACGAATTTTTATCTCTAATTTACTTAGAAAGAAATGATAAGTTGGTAGATTAAATTATTGGGACGGGTTGAGCTGTTTTTGTTGAGGAAATAGACACAAAAGTTATTAAGCATGATTTTTTAACTTTTTTTACAGTAAAGCGTATGGTAGTCATTGCCACCCTTGTTCGGTTTACAAGTATTAAGTAGTTAAGTAGATAACTAAATTTTTACTAAATCAATACGTGTAAACGGACAATTTAGTAGTTAAAATGTAGTATGTAAAAAAACAAGTAATTTAGATTTTTTTCTATTTTTCTGTTAAGTAGGCGGCGCTTATCACTTAACAGGGTTGGACAGGCACTTTTTGTTAAAATTTAGTAAAATGCGTAGGTAATTAAGTAGGTTGTGAAGAATTGTATGTACTAAAAAGCTTTACTAAATTATTGCGTCCGGATGCGCACTAAAAATGATTCATTTATTTAGTTATTTAGTTATGTAATTAACTACTTCATACCTTCGATCAATTAGTGATCAAAAATTAATAATACCAAAGGTAGGCGTTAACAGTTAAGAAAGAAGTGAAAGACCGCGAATACTATTTTAATGGAAATACATTTTTTTTTAATTTAAGAAAATCAGCGCTGCAATTTTGAAATTACACGGTGTTAAGTTCAAGAGCCACAAGTATATTATAATAAACCAATATTACTTATAAGTATTATAATATTCACTATAAGTAGGCACAACACGGCAGGGACACACAGACAGTCAGTGTCTTGTACTGAGTAACTAGTGAATCAACCAGATAAGATCGAGTAATCGAATAATAGAATAATCGAATAGAAGATAGAATGAACTAGATCAAGCAAGGCACCATCTAGCGACACCAGCGCACAACAACAACATACATAACACGGTATAAACACATATATTTTATTCTATTTTCTGTCGCATAACTAATGTGAAAATATGTCAAATTTTATTAAACTCAATGACCAGGAAAACATTTTTACCTGTAATAGTGTAAGGTGGGGCACAATATGACATAATGTTATGTGACATTTGTGTATTTTATATTAATTTGTCTTATTTATCGTACTTTGTAACTTAAGTCGGGGGACTTACGATAAGAATGTTACTGTATCACATTTTTTAATGTTTATTATAATGGTACATGTATTCATTCGCTACACTACATAATTATACTCGTATGTCTTGCAAACTTGAGTGGATCGCGACCCAAAATCATGACCCAAATAATGAATCTCAGTTCATTATAATTTTAATTAATTGCGGAAAAAATATTTTGTGCTCATTCATATTGAGAAAATTGGATAGGGTAACCTACTTTTTTAATTAGTAGGACAGTATAAAGTTGGTATTTATTTCCCTTACTTCCTACCAGTCCCATATTCGATTTCTTGAAGGAGAGATATTATTATGTACTCGTATAAATAAGTTTTGAGGAATTAAAAAATACTCGACGACAATAAAATTATTTGAAATTATTCAATGACTACTTTTCATCATCAAATTACTCTTCTATTGTTTGATCCCCGACGGAAAGAGAGGCGTGTTATTAGTCTGACGTTACTGTCTTTGTGTCTGTCTATGACATCATAGCTCCTAAGCGATTATAATTTATAGTGATACATAATTATATGTATACGATATAATTATCGTCTTACCTTAATACCTAAAAAACTATTAATTTTAGAATTTGGGGCGGCTTAGAATACTAACCCCAATCCCACACCGAATGGGTGTCGTAAGAGGCGACTAAATCCGGCGCCCTGGTGGTAGGACCCTCGGAGGGATTGTATTGGTAATATTGATTTTAATTGTTAACTAATACCATTATTATTATTATTATTTCTCCATGGGTTTCGCCTGGTAGCTAGGTATACCACCCTCGAGCATGAGTCAGCCACCAAACGACTCGTCGTGTTCCGGCTGGGGCCTTGAGAGCCAGTTCTTTCTTTCTTTTTCTTCTTTCTTTCTTGGCCGGCAACACATCAGTGATGCCTTTGGTGTTGCTGATGTTCATGGGCGACGATAGCCACTTGCCATCGGGTGGATCGTCAGCTCGTTTGCTCGTTTGCCGGCTATTTCCATAAAAAATGTAATTCTAGTGTAATTATTTAGCACTTCATCAGCCAATAAAGTGGTTATAATCGTTTATTTAAATTTGTGTCGAACAACCTATTATTTCAATAGTTTCAGTTCCATGAAAAAATATTTACTCTATATTTTTACTCTATATTTTTACTCTATATTTTTACTCTATATTTTTACTCTATATTTTTGCGTTTCTCTCACCAATTTTATTTCAGATAATTATTTCCTCGCCTGTGCAAAAAATATGTGAGGTTTTAACCCTCGCATGATATAAAAATGATTCATATTTTTATAGCATTTTAATAATTGTTACTGAGATACCTGCATATATTTTGATAAATGTTTTTATTCGGTCGTTTTATTTATTCAGCAGTACCAAAGTTAGAGGTTTGACACTCGTATGTAGCTTCAACTCATTAATGGCTCAATACCAAGTACGAGTCTCTCCTCTTAAGGAGGCCTAGAGCATACTCCACCACGCTGCTCCAGTGCGAATTGGTGGAGAGGTTAGTGGCCAACCCGAGTGTCGGAAGTTTTCATGCCGCCTGGGGACCACCGAAATGGCTAAAGGACTGTTATCTTATGATAACTACTAATACCAACAGCTTTAAGTATCCTCCAAAAAACGGAGAATGCTTAAGATTTTTTGCCACTAGCGGTCACACATCCAACTACTGACCGCGCCCGCTCTTGCTTAACTTTGTCACTTAGGATCGACGCAAGCCGCCGGGCTATGAGCGCTTCACGCCCAATGATATTTAGAAAATATAGACATTATGCCCTTATAAATCAACCAAAAAATCTGTTCCGGAATGAGCTACAACACACACACGTTTATCTTTTGTTTCACTACACCAATCACATTTGTATAATACACCAAGGCATTTTAACGCTGTATGTCAAATGTCAAGCACTTCTGACAACAATAAAAGCGTCTTGTATTGACAGAGCGACTACGAGCAAAACGGTCATTTGCCTGTTCTTACGCTCTTCATCGTCGGCGCGCTAGTGACATATCTACCTGTTTTTAACATTATTTATAATATAATTGTTCACGCTCACCCGTATAACACGTGAAAGAAGTAAAAGTAGTTCTCTCTACTGTTTTGGTCACCAACGCAACGCCGTATTCAGAGTCACTGATTTCAGTGACCAAATATTATTAGTTCACTTTTCTGCTTGTTACATAAAAAAATATGTGCACGAAACATAATAATATTATGCACTCGCGCTTAACGTTTAACGTTTAATTATATTTTCCAACTGCAAGAGAAGTTTTATTTGAGAGACAATTAAAGACCCAAACGTGTGGACAAAACTAATACTAAAACTGAAATTTCATCGCATCGACGTGTTAAAATTCCGCAACGCATTGCTCTTTGTACAATCAGAATATAAAAGTGCATTCAGTTGTACGCTTTGTTCGGCGGCTTGTTAGTGTGCAATCAGTTAAATTGGATTATGTTGGGAATCCAATTAACTTTACATATATTTTTACAGTGGAATTCTGTGTGGACTTTGTACAAAAGTTTGTAGGATTTGAAAAAAAAATGCTATCTATGACAGCTCAGTATTGTCAAAACAATCCTACTTAATACTTTCTAAAGGTAACGAGAAAGTTTTAATTGTTTTAATTTTAACAGTAACTAGTGAAAAGTAAGTAACTAGTTTATCAAAGCTTCCTAGTAACACAATGACTACGTACTACGTACTTGGTAGTTTGGAATTTACAGAATCACTTAGTCACTAATCATTAATTAGACATACAATCACTATCCATAAATAATTGATTGATCCCAAGTTACACAATCATGATAAGTGATCGGTCAATCATTTGTTTCACAATAATTATATGTAATTAATCGTCCTTCATGAGTAACTGTACATAGTGATTACTATAGATACGTAATGAGTTTGTTATGTCACGAACTATCCCAGTTTCAATTTTAATAAATTAACTCTTACATCAACGCTAAAATACACTTACTAAATCATTTAAGTTTTTTTTATGGAAATAGCCGGCTAATGAGCTGACGATCCACTTGATGGTAAGTGGCTATCGTCGCCCATGGACATCAGCAACACCAAAGGCATCACTGATGCGTTGCCGGCCAAGAAAGAGAGAAGAAAAAGAAAGAAAGAACTGGCTCTCAAGCCCCCAGCCGGAACACGACGAGTCGTTTGGCGGCTGACTCATGCTCAAGGGTGGTAGCTATCCAGGCGAACCCCATGGAGAAATAATAATAGTAATAATGGTATTCATTAACAATTAAAATCAATATTACCAATATAATATCTCGAGGGACCCTAACACCAGCGGGCCGGATTTAGTCGCCTCATAAAATCAAATCTTTTAAGTATTTAACAAGACAGAATTTGTATTGTGATTCCCTGTGTCGTGGGTGCCATGGAAAACACACTAGACAAGGACATTCACACCCAGACCGAGAACAGAAATTCAAACTTATCATTCAAACTTCAGCCTCGCTGGGAATCGAACACAGGACCCTCAGTGCGGCGACCGGCATGGTAACCATTGCGCCACACGGGTCGTCATCAAAAAAGCGGTCATCAAAAAAGCGGCCATCAATAAAGCGATCATCAAAAAAGCGGTCAACAGGGTATTTATTAGTGCCTTCTCCTTGTCCCTTGTTTAGCAGAACACCAAATAGACGGACGCTTGGACTCGAGTATGGACAAAAGCTCTGTACACCACCCCATTATAATTATATTAACTTTCAACTACACTCATAGTCAGTTAATGGTTACTTAAGTTAAATCGTTCCTTGGTACAGACTAATCCTAAATCATAGTGTGGGGCTATGAGTGTGAAGCGTTATTTAATATTTTTCTCCACTACTCCGGTATTTTCATGCCTGGCTAACTAGCTTTAACTTTATTACCACTTAAAGTGTGGTAACTACCACACCTGTCTTATTCCAGTATCAACCGATCAATAAGCCGTTTCGATTGCAGTTGAAAAAACATAAACGTGTACTTAAATATGTACGCGCGTGAGAAGTTATACTTCTTTGTCATCAAAAAAAAATTAAAAAAAAAACAATAAAAAAACCATATTGTCACCGCCACCGTGTCACAAATCTTAAAATTTCACTCTCAACATTTTTTCCATTTATTTCATAACGCGCCTAAAGAAGTATAATCGCAGAAGAAATAATAGTACTCAAAAATTGGATAAACAAGTGAGTAGTCCACTTTCAGTAAGGAAAACAAAGCGAAAGCGATGCCTTTGACTATTTGCTAGCTTAGTTGCACATACAAACAGCTTTCCTGTTTCTAAATCCATACGTAAAGACCTTAATTCCTTGAACTGGACTTAACAAAGGAAACGACCAAGTTTTCTTGCGTTTTTCTGAACCATTGATAGGTACAAGTAGCCCCTCCCCCTCTGACCGCTTGCCCCTCTCAGGACCACCGTCAGCGCGCGGTTAACTCGAGGATAGCTAACTTTGCCTATTTGTGTGGTCTAAAATGTAAACGCCAAGATGCAACAAAATAATTATTTACAAAGATTCTATAATTTTCCATAAAAAATCATAGTTTGAAATCAGTTTTCTGTTTGAAATTGTGATTATATCACATTTATAAAGTTGAAAGGCAATTAGCGCTCATTATCATCATCATTAATGCTCCCTCTTCGCAATCTTTATTATCATTTAAAGTGTATATTTTTATTCTTCTTTTGATTATCATCCATATTTTCCAATACTTACACCAAGACGACTAAACTTAAACATAATTATGCAAAAACCAAATACAAGCAAAAACAAAAACTAAGAGTTCCAAGTACTTTATTATAAAATGGACAAATGCATAATTACAAATATGTACTCATAAACATCGTCCAATATTTTTCTGTGTAAAAGTAGGTATCAACGTAAAAAACGACGATATCTACAGCTATATGTATAAACGTAAAGTTAAACCAAAATTAAAAGGAAACGAATGTTATTTCATTCATGAGAACAATAAACTTGCTCGTCGCTTAAACTTTGCACTACACACCGTAACAGATAAGTTTAAAGCTTACCAACAAAAGAAAAAGCGCTTTATTTCATTCCGCATCGCGTCTTGTTTAGTTCGGATTTTTGCCGCTTAACCAAGTTAGCGCTAGTAGCACATTGCCGCTTAAAATTCACACTTCAACCTAGGTGTTTGCTGCAATAATAAATAAAAAGGAAAAACGTTGCTTGATGTTTTTTAATGTAAACTAATTTACTTAAATTATACAGGTACATAAAAGAGGTATTACGGTGATAATTTTGTATGTTTTGGACTAGGTACTCACGAAGGATATAATTTAAACTAGTAGAATAAGTTTAATAACACTTGACTCTTCTTCAGGAGACCCTAAAAACTTTTATACAGGATTTTGTACTGGCAAAATATTTTTCTTTATAAAACGAGCTTGAATGAAACGAATTGATAATTTATTTTGGCTTACGAATTGGTATTGTTGATAAAAACTTTAGAACCATTTTTTTTGTTTTCGTATAGATGATAAAAGTTAAAACCGATTCCTATGACGATTGAAAAGAAAAATGTTTACCACTTGATAATAACCCCTCCTTGGCAGTCAGACAAAGGTGCAGAGCAGACGACGCTTTTTTTGTGCGATCGAGTGTGCGGACGCACAAATCTACATGGCGCGCAGCCTTACTTTTTTGCGCGTCGTATACGTTACTGCATATAATTGCAAAGGTTCTATTTTCACAGACTTAAAAGTGCGTCACGGACAGTGTGCCGTCTGCGCTGCACCAAAAACGGTTAGAATAAATTGAAAAGCAAAATGTAACTAAATACTCGTAGTTATAATTGAACTGCAAAATGCCAACCTTAACTACCTATTATTTATTTACTTACCTACTTAATAATTCACACCCAAACTCAGAGTCACTAACGGTTACTTTAATCGCTCCTTAGTAAAAAATCACCATACAAATTCTGTACTAAAGAGCGACTTAAGTAACCATTAGTGACTCTGAGTTGGAGCGTTAGTATACGTGTAGTTAAGTGGAATGCAATAGTTCTACAAAACGACCAAGCTGTTCTTTTTGCCCAAGAATTGGGGCTTGTAAAGATAAGCGTTGTTCAGTTAAGCCTTGTAGAGAGAGGCTTGGCTCTCCACGAGATCAGATAACTTTTAAAACAGCTATAACGTTAGAGAGCTTGTCTTGGCAATCTCTTTTAACCCTCGGCGCAATAAGGGGGTGTTACGTTACATGTAGGTATTTGTGTGAGTGTGTGCGTCAGTATCAGTCTGTAGCATCTTAGGTCCTAAAATAATTTAACGATTTGCGGTTTTATGTTTGATCACTAACGGGAAAGAGATGAAAAATAAAACTGTCGGACGTTTTTAAATTTTAAAATCTAGATATAGTTATGTAAATTTGTATGTATGTGTGTAGTGTGTGGTGCACAAACGTATTCTTAAACATGTTTTTTTTGGTGGGATTACCTTTACTTAAACAAGTACCGTCATGATCAAACTGGTGACTGATTACTGGGACAACCCAGTGGACAATATCACTCACGCAGTAGATTATGATTTATCAGATTATAATGAGTGCCCAGCGATCACAAAGAATGTACTGCCATAGTCGTTCAGTGTCCCTAGGGCCACGAACAGTGGAAGTTGCCTTAGATACAAATAAATTAAGTAATTGAAGCCACTTACACTGCCTTATCTAGGTAAAATATAAAAAACAGAAAATAAAAAATATGTTCTGAGTTAGCCATTTTTATATTTTTAATTTAGAGACACAGCTTCAAGTTATATTACAGATTACTATCTGTATTTTCAGTGATAAGCGTTCTATAAAAAGTTTTAGATTAAATATTCCAGCAAGTTTATGCACCGTAAAAAAGTTCGTTAGCCCATTCTCTCATGAATATTATCTACAGAGTAATGACGTTACGTGGGCCTTAAGTAAATCATGGCGCCTAACTCGACTTTATTTAGGAGCTTGTACGATAGTCAACGAAACTAATAAACTATAAGTAATAAGCGATGACGCTAAAGATTAAGTCAATCGTAATAGATCGGTTGACGAACTACCCACATCACACCAAGTTCTTTTTTTTCTTTTCTCTTGACCGGCAACGATTCGTGATGCCTTTGGTGTCGCTGATATCCATGGGTGATGATATCCACTTACCATCAGGTGGATCGTCAGCTCGTTGGTCGACTATTTCCATTAAAAAAAAACTCTCGGAACCCGAGAAAAGTTTCCTCGCATTCTCTTTACTAAAACATGCCTCAGAAATGTTAATCAGTTGTAGTCGTTCATCGCTGCACGCAGGGGGTATGATACATCTCTAGCTTAGATCTGGGAACAGCGTGAGAGCTGGAATTAACTCGATTACCTCTCATGTGTTTTCCTTCTTGGCTCCTCATTTGTATCTAACGATCACGAAGAAATTGTAATGATCCCACTTTTCTAGCTTACCATCACTAACTGCAGTTTATGGATGTACTGAAGCGTACTCCAGCTTAATTTTACGGAGTTCATTTTCAACAACCAACAAAAGTAGCGCTCATAGTTCGGCGGCTTGTATCCATCATAAGTGATCAACCGAGTGAAGCAAAAGCGGGCGCAGTCGGTACTTGGATGGGTGATTGTTAGTGGCAAAGGTTTCTTGAGTGTTTCCGTGCTTCGGAGACCGTATCCAAAAGCCCTAGGTTTCCTTTGTTATCGTAAGGTAGACCTGAGGCGAGGCCAATGGGTTGTGATGTCGTTGACAAAATATGCACTAGTTTTAAAAAAAGTCGTGTCGTAGAGTTGTGAATATTTACTTACATGAAGTTCTAGTCTCTTAGCTTTGTTAAATATGATAATACTCAAATGTTAACTATACTATAACAAAAGCTATTGGATCCTAATTACTAACTGATTCTTTAAAGTAAACTTATGTTAACAGCTTCTGTTTGTTTGAACGCACAAAAACACTGCACACAGGATACAGACTGATTAATGAGAAAATCAATAAGTGGTTGTTAAAATATTGAAATTTCCGCACTCATAATGCCAGTTTTTTTATTCATTTCAAATGTCAAAGGCATTAAGAAAAAATACGTTTTCCATACACTTGTGGACCTCATATGTCACGGGTGGCATGGACACACAAAAAAGACTAATACCCATAACCCTCGAACAAAAATGTCTGCCTTAGCAAGGAATTTAACTCCGGAAGTCCAAGCTTCGCAGGCTGGGTAACTACGCAAGCTGCAAACGAGATGATGACAGACCCGACGTTAAGTTTCAACCGTCACCTATGGTCATCAGTAGCACCAAAAAAACAAGAAAAAAAAAACCAGGCAAGTGCGTGTCAGACCACGCGCAATGTAGGGTTCCGAACACTCTAGGGGACACTTGACTCTAACCAAAATTAGCACTTTAAAGCCAAAAATTTTGCAAACGAACCCCTGAATCCAAAAAGCGGCCAAGTGCGAGTCGAACTCGCCCATGAAGGGTTCCGTAGCAGCAAGTAACTTAATATAAAAGTTCTTGTAGTTCGTTGTAACTTTGATCAATGTTTTTTGCGGTTTACGATTTATGACGTATTAAAAAAAAACTACTTACTAGATCTCATTCAAACCAATTTTCGTTGGAAGTTTGCTTGGTAATGTACATCATTAAACTGGCATCATATATTTTTTTTAGTTTTATCATTCCCTTATTTTAGAAGTTACAGGGGGGGGGGACACACATTTTACCACTTTGGAAGTGTCTCTAGCGCAAACTATTCAGTTTAGAAAAAAATGATACTAGAAACCTCAATATCATTTTTGAAGACCTATCCATAGATACCCCACACGTATGGGTTTGATGAAAAAAAACATTTTTGAGTTTCAGTTCTAAGTATGGGGAACCCCCAAAATTTATTGTTTTTTTTATTTTTGTGTAAAAATCTTAATGCGGTTCACAGAATACATCTACTCACCAAGTTTCAATGCTATAGCTCTTATAGTTTCGGAAAAAAGTGGCTGTGACATACGGACGGACAGACAGACAGACAGACAGACAGACAGACAGACAGACATGACGAATCCATAAGGGATCCGTTTTTTGCCATTCGGCTACGGAACCCTAAAAATGGTCTATTAAGACCCATAATATTTTTGAAAAACGCAACGAACAAAAAATTTATCCTCACGTTACCCTGGTACAAGTAGGTACTCTAAAAAAATATATGTTTTATCAATATTTTATTCTACGACTTTGAAGTTTTAATAAATAATATGTATATCCATGCCAAATTACAGCTTTCTAGCACTAAGGGTCCCGGCGCTATGCTTCTGACAGACGGACGGACGTACATGTCGAAACTATAAGGGTTCTAATTTAACTTGGTAGTAGCTAGCAAGGCTTTAGAGAAAGATAATAATATCAGTAATAATATTAGTGACTGGAATAGGCCAAGATATTGTGTAGGTTGGCTGTTTTGGGAATTGCAAAACGTTAATTAGTGTTAATTTGATATTGTATGATAGATTGTATTGTGTTAATCTTGTTATTTGTTATTTCATTATCCATCCTGTATGGGATGATGTGCTTGCTCAGCGACAAATTCGCTTTAATAATAAAAAAAACATATTAGAGAACATATTAGAGACTTATTAATGATATTGAAAATGTAATCCTTAAGATATTGAAAATGGAAGTCTTACCACTGAAGTTGGTTGTTGTTGCCTCGGATGGGTAGTAATTTAGTCGATAGAATCTTTATATAAATTCCTGGTAAATAGACTACAATAAAGCTTATTCATTTCATTACAAGCAAAACTTTGAAGGTATTCTAAGTATGTGAAACTAAGTTACCGACTTAGTCTGAGGACTTAGTGAACTCCGAACAATCACAATAAGAGGAAAACGTTCGTAGAAACGATTAATAACTTGGCGGTACAGACAGCAAAAGTTGGCGCCAAGTCCCGAAAAAATGTTTTCGAGTTTTTGGCGCATAAAAAAACCTCGAAAAAAGTTTTTTCGATTCTTTTCATTTTAATGCGGAAGTGGCCGATGGACTTTCATTTAATGTTATTCAAGTAAGCCTCGGACTATAGCTAATCTCAAAACTTATTCTGCGTAGTAGAAAGTCTTAATTTTTGATTTGAAACTTAACTCATCGTGGGGTATGCGCAATATGAGTGTGTGTTTTTGTCTTGGTGTATTGTCCATGGTACCCACACACTATATACTATACACTATATATACACTATCAGTGTATAGTGTTTATTTAAAAAATTATTCTGAAAAGTCTCCCTAACGTTCCAAAAGTACAATAAAATCAGACAAACACTTGGCCCGCATGAAAGAATTACCCTCATTCTAAGTACAAGCTAGCGAAGCAGAGGACAAATGGGTGGCGATATATTTTTTTGCTTTCGTGTATTGTTTGTTACTTTATTAAGCACAAAGTGATTATTTCTCCGCTTATTTATATTTTATACAATCAAGTATTTGTAAGCATGAAGACATTTTTATGCTATACTAGTGGATACCCGGCATGTGCTACTAGGCAAAAAAATGTATGGGAAAATGTGCCTAACGCATTGTTTTAGTGGTCTCTAACCACCTTCGCATTATTACCTTTCAATTAACAGATTAAATTAGTTTATTGTTCAATTAAGTCTAGTTTGGGGAACATCGGTTGGATGGTTTCAGAGTCTATAAAGGACTTTTATACTCGGATATTTAAGATTGTGATTTTATCTAGCGAGGTGTAAACATAATAAAAAAATATGTACGTTGTTACTACTGTGTATGTGTAGCCTTTTACTGTAACTTACCTGATTTCTAGGATTTGTCGTAGAGTGGCCTTATATTTTGATGTATGTATATTTCTTTGGCACGCTCTAAAGCCAAAACGTCTTGATCGATTTCAGTTTGAGAGGTGCCGTTATAGTCCATTGAAAAGTTACATTTGGGGTTGCGTTTTTTAGAGGACGCAATTTTATTTTTTTGATGTGTAGGGGGGGTCAGTGTAAAGCTAAAACCAATTTTGTGGGGTCGCCACCCTTGTCCCACGGCCGCCATCTTGAAAATAGGGGTTGAAATGGTTTTTACGATATATCTCTTAAACTATTTATTTGATAAAAAAAATTGTTAACATTTTTTGTTGCAAATTAAACTCTCTACAACTTTGGTCTAGTAACTTTTTGTCGTAAAACTATAAATAAAAAAGTTATAAGTGAAAATGTGAACATTTTCTATACATTTAAGTGACATCAAAAGCAGGCTAGAGCGTGAAATTATGCAAAGAAGGATAATGTATCCTGTATGAAAATTATTATTTTTTGTATGGCAATACTAAAATTCATTTCCACCAAAGTCTGTAATCTCCAACAATAGTCTAGTACATTTTAATAACATCAAAAACAGGCTAGAGCTTGAAATTATGCATAGAAGGAAACATTTGTATGAAAATTATTATTTTTTGTATGGCAATACTGAAAATTTCCACCAAAGTGTGCGATCTATAAGATCCAACAATAGTCCTGTACATTTAAATGACATCAGAAGCAGGCTAGTGCTTGAATTTATGCATAGAAGGATACATTTGTATGAAAATTATTATTTTTTGTATGGCAATACTGAAATTTATTTCCACCAAAGTGTACGATCTGTAAGATCCAACAATAGTTCCATACATTTAATGACATCAAAAGCAGGCAAGAGCTTGAAATAATGCATAGAAGGATACATTTTTTTCTGAACATTTTCACTTATAACTTTTTTATTTATAGTTTTATGACAAATAGTTAATGGACCAAAGTTGTAGAGAATTTAATTTGCAACAAAAAATGTTAACAATATTTTTTTATCAAATAAATAGTTTAAGAGATATATCGTAAAAACCATTTCAACCCCTATTTTCAAGATGGCTGCCGTGGGACAAGGGTGGCGACCCCACAAACTTGGTTTTAGCATTACACTGACCCCCCCTACACGTCAAAAAAATAAAATTGCGTCCTCTAAAAAACGCAATGACTATTAGATTTGCCTTAAATGTGAAAATGACACTGGATATGTCAAATTTAGAAAAAAATTAAAATGGCCGATTTTTGGCGCCATATTTTCGTCAAATTTTTTTTCTCATAACCTATCGAGTGGGGTATCAAAATATTCAAAAATTATTTTAGGTTCCTTTTAACATTTTTTATTTTAAGTATCAGTTTAGGATACATAACGATTTAAAGTTGTTTATGCTAGCAGTATAGGTAGTCCGTCCGCTAGTTTGTTTGATATTATGAAGGGAAAGAGTTCTTGTGAATCTTTTGAGTTGGTCTAGAACTACATTTCGTTCAACATGTGAAACAATGCTCCGAATGAGCTTATGCTATATCATCCATTAAAATAAATCATATTTTACATATCTTCGGAATTTCTTGACTTGGCTGATATCATTCACATAACAAAGACATTTCAGGAACATGTTTTTAAGAATAAATGAAAGAGATAAAACATGTCCAAAGATCTCGAATAATCTGTAAAGTTATGAAACACAAGCCTTATTGTTATTTCTTTACGCAACTTTCTCCATTTATCTTGTTTCTTTGATGTTCTTCGCTAACTTTTTGTAGTTTCAGGACGCTTACCTCGACAACTTTTATGATCAGATGACACTGTTGTGTTGTCATTGAACCCCCACTAACAATTTACATAAATAAGAAACCGGGGTCAAGGAACTTTTCGTCCTGGGTCAAGGAACGTTCAAAAAGACTAGAGGTTTTATCCCTAATCGGGAGCCATGTTTACCATGTCAGACCGCTGCGCCGCAGTGCCGTTTGACGGGTCCAGGATTTAGATCCCTGTGAGGGCAAAAGTGAGGAAAAAATTTATGATGACGTGTTTGAATTTCTGTTCCCGGTCCGGGTATGTGTGTGCTTGTCTTTAGTGTTCTTCTATCTATGACACTTACGATAGTTACACGGAATCCTAGTGTGGGTCTTTTAATGTGTAGTTATTTATTTATCAAGCAAATGATAGACCATTGTCACTAAATCCTAGTTCTAAGTTCGATTCCTGCTCACCTTATATTTTAACGTAACCTTCTTAAACATTTGTGAAATTTACAAACCTGCACTTTGCCAGCTAAAATGTCTTGATGGGTTTTGTGCTTTAGAATTAAATTCCTCGATCTTTCACTTGTTGCCATAAAAATATCAGTCCAAAAATTCCGAAGGGACCTCTTCAAAACTGATCTGGTGCAGTTTGGTGGAGTAGATAAACTACAGCCACCGGCATTCTGAACTAGAAGATGAGATGCATGACTGATATAACCATGTTATATTTCCTAAAAACAGAAATTCACAAGTTGCAACTCAACAAACATTTAAATGTAACTTTATCTTTCTGCACGGAGTAATATATAAGTGCTGTGAACTAGTTGGAAGTGTCAAGAATAGAGAAAGGAAAATATTACAACAATTACTTTGTTCAATTAAAGAAGATATGGCTGAAAACACTTAGTTTTATTAGTATTGCTCCCGTTCACGACTTCGCCTTTGTAAGAATGCTCGACTAGTTGTAAAACAAGTTTTACGATGAGTCCTTATCAGGATGTATATTTCTACCCATTGTGTAACCTCATCACCTTGATTAAAACTAACCTGTGACCTTGAAGTTTAATCAAACGATGTTTTAAACAGGCAAAATAACCTTTTATATCTAACAGTATCTATGAGGCAAATTCGCCCCCCCCCCCCCCATTGACTGCAGTGGTAAACAAACTTCTTTCGTGATGTCGACTCCTTAAAACGCAAATTTCTTAAGATATCAAGGAGAATATTCTTGAGCTATGTAGTTATTTGTTTTATGGAAATAGCCGGCAAACGAGTTGCCAATTCACCTGATAGTAAGTGGCTATTGTCGTCCACAAACATCAGCAACACCAAAGGCATCTCTGGTGCATTGCTGGCCAAAAAAGAGAGAAGAAAAAGAAAGAAAGATAGAACTGGCTTGAGAGCTGAAATATGACGAATCCTTTGGCGGCTGACTCATGGTCAAGCAATATTGGTAGCTATCTATGCAAACCCCTTGGAGAAATAATAATAGTAATAATAGTATTAATTAAGAACTAAAATCAATATTACCACCACAATATTTTAGCGGGTAATGCGCAATCTGTGTCTTCGAGGGATTCAATTGGAATAAATCTAGTATGCAACATTTGACGTGCTCTAGAAATATTACCACTCGGTTTCAGATACAAGTTGTAACCATTTCTCTTCTACCTGCTTCAAAACGTTATTTTCATATCCTGAATTTGTAATAAGCGCATGTAATTCCGTAAAATTAGACATAAAAATTCTTAATGAAATATTTACTAAATAATACTAAGTTAAATGAACGCCTAGCTCTTCATTATCCCTCAGTGAAACATCTGGCGACGGCTTCGAGATGTCAGAACTGGACACTGGCAATGTTAAAATAGTATTTAATACCCAAATGAGTTTAGATTTTGTTAGCTTAACATAAGGTTTATTTTTGACCAGTTTCAGAATTAGAGCTCGCTAGGAATGTTCCGCTCAGAATATCAAGTGGGAACTATCTAAATTTCTGATTTCTCGCTACCAGGAACTGTCAAGCTATGTGCGATGATATAGCTAACATGAAAAAAGGTTACATTGCTGGTTTTTTGAGACCCCTGTTTATGAAAACACATAGTTACTGAGCAATGGTTACTGAAAAGAAAGGATTGCCAAGTTTTTTTTAAATATTCAGTTGTGGGTACGCATTGTTAGTTTCCAATTCGTAACAGCAAAGTTTTGAATATAAACGTGTTTTTTTAATTCGTGGAATATTAAAACGATCGACGCCATGTGGTTGGAATCACAGATCAATATTGGGGATCAAACTGCTTTTACAATTTTATCGTGGAGAGGATTGTGGGAATTATTTATACCTTTTCAAGAATTATATACATGAGAGCTTGCGTAACACTGAGTATTCTTCGAGTATCCTTTTTAATTTTAGTTCATACACAAATTATCTGTACCTTATGATCCACTATTTTTTTTCGAATGGACAGTGGCCCTAGTGGCCTTTACATTCACGCGGACAAAAACCACTAATCCCTGTGGCCTACGGTGGAAAGGCACCGGAACCGGAGAACCTTTAGAACCGGAGATTGTGGGTTCAGATTCCACCAGTGCAAATCATTACTGGGTTGAAGTCACATCACCTGTTAAAAATATTGTTATATTTTATTAATTCTTTAATTTCATACGGGTGCCCGTGATAAATATGAGTAGAGAGATTTATATGGATCACAGACTCGAATCTCGGTTAACCTTTTGCAGTGCAGATAAACTCTTGACACGATGATAAAATTAATTATATTGTCTGCGGTAACTATATTTATATTGTAATATCTAATTATGACTAGTTTTTTCAGTTTTGATTTCCTCTACACGTATTAAAACAAATATGAGATTTTATTATAAATTAACTACGTATAATACTTACTTACCACGCATTCATAGTTCAAATATCAAACACAATTCTATACAATTTAGTACCGTATATTTAATTAAGACTTTGCTACATTATCAATATTAAGCAAAACATGAAACCATTTAAATATCAGACTAAACCGTAAATGAGTTACTGTTAAATTATATTTAAACTGAAACGAAACGAACCGAGCGTCTGTCGGTTTTACATAGCAATAATTTGCATTTGACACAAATGGGACTCGATTTAGCGAGGCGCTTGTTAATATGGTTTAATGTGAATTATTCGGGATCTAATTGTGAATTTTGAGTTACACTGTGGTTGTCGATTATGCAAATGAGCGGCGTGGTCATTAATTGAAATTGAAATTGATCCTATCGCTCAATTATTTACGCACATGACCGCATTTTGGGTGTTGTGTAATCGATCTATAAATTACCTTTTTAGGTTTCCACTACCAGTAATATTGTTACTGTATCGGTTTTTCCATAAGAATTAATTAGTTTTGTTCTACAAATACTATTTTGATTTTTGGTATTTAGTTATGCGTTCTACTGCCAAAACTACTTACTATGTAACCTACTATTATAAACTCAACTGAAATATCTTAATTTATATCTTTCTTTCTTTTTCTTCTCTTCCTTGGCCGGTACTAATCATCAGGTGGATCATCAGTTCGTTTGCCGGCTATTCCCATTAAAAAAATATCGACATAAAGTCCCTATTATCCTAATAGGAGACCAAGGTATTTTTATATCAGAATTCTACTCTGTACTGTAGCCCATAGGGAAGAAAATGTTCTCATAATAGGGAATTATCTTTCCTCAACTACGTACCCATTGACTTTGCGTATCCAATTGTAGCATCTCAGGAAGAAAATGACTTGGCCCTAAAGCACCTAGAGTTCTATGTAAGGTTGCTCATTGCATAATTGCTATTTCTCAGAAAGAAGCTTACTTACCAGTACAGCTCCCAGGTTGAATGTAACAGTAGCTCGAGCACGAATATTTGCGAGAAAGTATTCGTATGGTTAACGTAAGCAATTTGTATGGCATTTTTTCAAAAGCGCCCCTATCGTACGTAAATGGTACTAAAATGCCATACAAATTTGACAAATTGCTTACGTTAACTATACGAATACTTTCTCGCAAATATTCGTGCTCGAGCTACTGGTTTCTTTACCTAATCAACTTTGGGTTTTGGTCTGAGGAGGTTAGAACCGGAGAAGGTCACAAACAAATAGTCCAATTTCTGTCATCTGTTTGTACTAATATCAAATGAACCTAATGTTAGAAGTGGGGTTCTATTTAGGGAGGGCTTTATCTACTGGACGGCATCCCAAAAATTTAAATATTTAATTTTAAATTTTAAAAACCTTACGTACAGAACCTACAAAATTCACAACACATTGATGCTAGCCGCGATAGACCGAAAAATCTATTTTTCGTAACAGAGATAGATGTAATTATTATAGGGGTTGGAAAGAGAAGGAAATAAAGATTCGTCCATAGAAAACGTTCTACTTAGAATGTTAAATTCTGCAGGGACGACTTTAAACAAATTACTGGTTATCTTAAATCAATGTGTTCGTTAGTTAAAAACTATCTTTCGGTTGCTAATGTTAAAGATTTGGGTGATGTGGTCTGGCTGATGCGACACTGTAATTATTGCAAACAACTTGCAGTCAATAGCAATTTATTTTTATGCAAATTACAATAGTGAAAACCTAGCATACGAGCCACCTGATGGTAATTAAGTACTCAATGTCGCCCATGAATATCAGTAACAACTAAGCCATCACCAATGTGTTGAACAGGAAAGAAATGAAAAGAAATAAATAAATGTTTGTGAAAGTGAAATTTTATTTGAAATAATATCGTAGAAAAACAAACGAAATCACATTTATTACCTACATCTTATCAAAACGGTATTCAAAACGGTATTGTATAAGGTTAAATAACATTGTACCTGTGACTGTAATAGTAACTAGTACTTACTTATTATCAGTATAATATCAGACATTTTAAAATATGTAAAAATGTAAATAGCTAATGTCATGTCTATATGATAGACCATTCTATAGCAATGGGGTGTTTTGAACGCGTGCCAAGTATCATGGGGGCTAATAAAATTAGCGTTCAAAGTTTTATCTCTGGAGTACGCGAATAATATGTTAATTGCGTTAAAATAGCAATGTCATGTCAAATTATAGTCTAATAATGTGAACACTTGGGTGATTAATGTGTTATGAAAATATTTAACAGAATAATGGTTAACTTAAACGGTTAACTTGGGGTGAAAAGACCATAATTAATGTGTTATAAAACCGTACTTAGGCTTTGTTTAAACTAAAAAGTATCTCTCAGTTTTGGTTATTTATCCGCGATTCTCGACTAATGAATCAACAATTCGAATACATAATAATATGAGAACAATTGTCGATTCATTCGAATAGTTTTTTTACACATATTGCATACAAATACAGATCGGCTGCACCTATTTGGCTAATTTTTTTTGTTTATAACTGTCAGGACGAGGTTGGTATAAAATAAAATAGTTGGAAAATGTACAGGAAAATGCGCGGACCAAGACGAGTCCGAGTCGGGTCGAGGCAACTGCTCAACCCGCGGCTGCCACAAATGGATATGCGGCTTTACATTTTCGAATTTTCCCATAAAAATTTTTTGCGTAGTGGCAAACGCCGGGTATCCAATAGTTAACAATAAAATTGAGAAAGTTGAAAATTGACGAGGAAACTTCAATAATTAATTATATTAATGTTACGTCATTACATTTTAAAGTTCATTACTTAAGTAATTACTTAACTAGTCACCAAACGAGCAGAGTAGCATATGATTATTATTCTTAATAATCATCATAAATTTGTATTGATATTGCACCTTTTTTTCACCTATTATAATCAAAATGTGAGATTGTTTAGGCAACCAATGTTACAAATTTTGTAAAGGTAGGTAGGTTAAATTTAAAGCTGCGTAGGAAATGGAAGTGAGAAACTTTTAATCTGATCTCTGGAACGCGTTCTGTTTAATTACATTCCCACTGTCAACGGTACTGTGACCACGGGTTACGATGACGTGGGACATTTTCAGTTCTCAAAGTATTGTAGTATAGTTTCGTTAAGACTTTACAGCATTGTGCAGGAGTCATGAAGTTATTAGTATCTTAGTAAAAATGTTGTTTACTTTTTGTATTACGACAAAGTTTTTCCAAAAGTAATAAAAAATATCAATTTAAAAAACTTAATAATATGGAATAATAAATTAAGGTTCAACCATTTTTGAGGTCGATGCAGAGTACCGCTTTAGACAGCTTTAGTGGCAAGATCGCACCGACGACAAAAGAATTGTAAGATATTTTACTTTATACTTTTAAGTAAATTTTTGGAAGTCGATTAGTTTTTTGTTACTTATAATCTTGTAAAAATCTATTGTCTGAAGCCAAGAAGTATTATTTCTTATTTAGAATTTATCTAATTGTAAAAATGTTTTTTTTTCTGTGATTAAACAATTAATAAAAAAAAATACATATAGGCTTGTCACCCTTATCTAGAACTGCCTGAATATCGACCGTCTTTAAGGCTTTGCGTGTTTCGTATGCTGGTAATTTGTTACTAGGAACAGGCAAATTTATTTAGATAGGTATTCACTCTTTATTTCAACATTGCTAAACTTTAATTACTCGAAAACGAACACACGTTAACAGCATTACTAAAGTGTTGCTCCTAACTCCTAGCATTATAATTATCCATGGTCATCCATCTTTGTCACTCTCTATATCATCCTCTGAGAGAGATAGACTCTCTATTTCAGTCTCTTACTTTAAAATCTTTATTTCATATTCATTTTTAATGAATAAATACGCTTTTCATATGGGTAAATAATTAAATATTGCATTTCAATCCCAAGCTGCTTTTGCTTAATAATCCTACTAAAATTGTTTGTTTTTGGATCGTTGTTATTAAATCACGCATAAATAGATAAAAATAGAATGACAATGGGTATATATGTTTCTTGCCTATACAATTTGCTTTAAAAGCTGAAATGGGGTGTCTAATAAAAAGATTCATAACAATGCCTGATAAAAATAAATAGCAATTGCTTCGGTTAATCATGATGACTAAGTATCATGAATGGAAACATGGTACCAACATGGTACCTGATAGTAACCAAACCTTGGGTTCCTGGTTAGTGCAAAGAAATAATGGTTAAATACGTAAGTAATTAATAAAGCTTGTCATCCCATTCTATCAACATTGATTTCTTGAGACAACACCATATGCAGAACAAAAAAACATATCTACATATCTAAAATTAATTTAGTGCCCTCAGTGACCTTATAATAGGCTTGCCATGGCGGAACTAGTATTGTTACGAGCTCGCTGCAGTGATGTCATGGTGCTGAAATGATTGCCATGACGACACGGAGTAAGGTGAACCGGTCTTCGGAGTGGTTCGGTGATCATTATAAATAATAAACATCGTTACGTTGTTAAGGAATGTTAATGGAAAACCTATTTGACGATTGTTGTTAGGTAGGACGTATTACGTATTAATGTATGACTAGTGCTCTGTACGCAACTTTGCCTACGTTTTCTAGGATAATAAGTATCCTGTCTTAATCCAGATCATGGTCTACCTGTGTGCTAAATTTCATGAAAATCCGTTCAGTATTTTTGCGTGAACGAGTAAAAAACATTCATACTTTTGACATTTATAATATTAATCGGATTTATGTGTACAGTCGGCCTCAGAAGTAGCTTAACATTATAGTACTTTGTAATAGTAACTCTTTCGATGGTTTCCTCACACTTTATGACAAATAATTCAAGAAATGTAATGTGACAAGGTACTAAAATGTTAAGCTACTTCTGAGGCCGACTGTACAATATAATTGTTTAATAATTTTATTTTATTACTATATCTATTTTTTCCCGAAAATAATTTTGACAATTTTTCTTCTTACTTTTTGGTTTCTTCTGAACCCTGGATAAAGTGAAGGGTGGAACTGAATTAAAAAGGAATTCAAAAAAAAAACATACCGAAACGTAACCATACTTCATAGGTAATGAGTTTTAGGCAAAGGAATATTGCGTTCAGCCAATTACTCAACACTATCGGTTTGCTATATTCTGCCTAACGTTACTACAGTATATAAAGTGATTTTATGTATAAATTTTACGACATTGTCCGATCACAAACCTTATATGATAGTCATGGAGTACTAAGATGACGCTTTAGAGCTTTCATAAAAGCTCTAAAATATAAAAGCTCTGAATATCCTCATAATGAAGCAAAACACCTGTTTTTGATCTCCACATACTCTTATTATTATTTTGCGTTTAATAATACTGTTATTAGTCACATAAACATCTTTAAAACTCTTGTTTTTTTCAGCTAATAAAGAAATTAATTACGAAAGAGATTAACTAATTAAGAGCAACGAATAAAGAACCTTTTTGAAAATGTTTAAAAATTGTTTTACACTGATTAAAAAAAAGGATCTACCTATTGTTGGATTTATATTTTATGTACATGTTAAATACCCAAGCTTGTAAAATCGATAACAGCTTTTTGTACGAGAATGATAAAACCGACCAAGCGGCATTTTAGCTACCCATTGAACGGATATCCGAAAATTGCGAAAACGGCAAGAATTTATGTTTTTAATACTATTCGGCTGGTTTCCGAACCGGAATCCAATTACGAGTGCATTCTGCATATGCATGGATGCTGCCACTATGGATCGATGCGTCAATAAATGAAATTGTACCTCGTTGTAATGGAGTAAGGTTCAATTTTGTCTAAGGTTGTTTAAAAGATAGATGCAGGCTTTCGATTGGTTGTCTGATAGCTTTGACTAAATTATAATTGGTTAAATATATCACAGCATTACTTGTTACATGGATAATGTTTGATAAAACTAGGACATTATTCATTGGTTCAAATTTTGAATATATGCAGATTCTTATCCCGAGTTTTGTCCTGATATCACATAAAAGTTAACCTAATAGTCTAGCTATCCATGATCCTTTAGTTAGCTGCCTATCAATTGTAAAAAAGATATAATATGGCAATATTAGTTGTATGACTTTCCTCAGATATTTCAGTTAAAAATTATAATTATGAATGTTTTTAAATTTTATTTTTCTATTTAGTTAACTGGTGATTATCTATAGACAAATTATTGGAAATAACCGTAACAGCGGGGATTGACGACCCGTGTGGCTCAATAGTTACCATGCCGGATCGCAGCACCGAATCGCCGAATCGCTGGGAATCGTGTTCGATTCCCAGCGAGGCGGAAATTTGAATGATGAGTTTAAATTTCTGTTCTCGGTTTGGGTGTGAATGTCCTTGTCTAGTGTGTTGTCCATGGCACCCACGACACAGGGAATCCTAGTGTGGGGCTATGAGTGTGAAGCGTTATTTATTATTTATTTATTATTAACTCTTCACTTTTTTCTCCCTCATCAAAATATTTTAATAATATCCCCAAAATACCAGTACCAATTCGCACATAATAACGCGTTTGTATAGGCTAGGAAATCTGAACAAAAGTCATTGGTCGGAGGAAGAGGCGTGGCGACTATTGTGTCCTTCATTCAACAGTATCAAGTTCAGTGGCCTATGACTCTCTCGTCATAGGTATTATGTCAAGTATTTTAACTCAGAGGCGGTCACCATCACAGTCTCTGTTGATAAACCTATATGACAATAAGACTTAAAACATTCATACTCGTCGGCCAATATCGTGTCGCATCGGCAGTCCTATTCCAATACACAACCATCAAGAGAAATTCGGCTTGAGCTGAAGATTTGAAAATCTTGGAACTGAAAGACAAGTTTTGAGATTTAACAAGTGCGATTCAATCAGATTTTTCCATCATCAGATTGTAAAGTTCAGTAAATGAACTAATCTTCCAAGCTCACAGACAGACAGACAGACGTGGCGTGCAACAACTGCGGTCGATAAACTTAGTCTTTATTGTGTAATGTAACGAAAAAAGTAATCGGCTGTAAACTATGCTTACTTTTGTCATTCGGAAGGGAACAGAAATTAGGATCTCGCAAACGAACCCTAACGGCATGCCAAAACAGAAATTATCCACGCTCATATGCGAGCCCTAACAACCAATGAAAATGCACCCTTAGTTTTATAATGAACATTGATAAAATTAAAAATTTAACAGAGCTGACACAACAAAACGGCAGCTCCAACCTCAGGGGTCTAAGCAGCTCCTAACTCAGCAAAACCATTTATTGAGAGCTGATTTATTTTTATTATCCCCGATGCCGTAACGGCAGATTGGATCGACGTAGTTAGCGAGACGTCTTTTTGCTACAAGTTTATTGACGCATAAATTGTTTGGGTATAAAGGTACGGTCTATGGTATAAAGGGAAATGTTTATGGAAAATAACACGAAAGTTTTCGCCTATAACAAATTTAGGGTGCTATGTCAAATGTTTATACATTTGGGTGTTATAACACCTTTGTTCCTAATAGCGGGCTACCGGCCTTAATTGTTGTAATTGATATTGCCGAAGGGTGACCACGCGACTCTAGTGCCGGTAGTGACATTAGAGGTTAACCCGGAAGTTAGTAGGTATTCATAAAGGCATCTGACATGCCATAACTATTACTATATATCTACGGTACTAAACTGCTATTTAGCATAATAATTTAGCTCATATTTTGTCTGGTGTAGGTTGCATTTCTTACACAAAAACTTTTTGAAAACGTCATAGTCTTATGGGTAGCTCACGTGACTGGGTGAGAGCTATAAAGCGTGCTTAAACTTGGATCTTGCTGAGGCAACAGTCAAATATACCTACTAGTTGACTGACACTTTGTTAATATGAAAAAATTAAAAAGTCATTTAAAACGGCTATGTGAGGGTTGCTTTTGAACAATTAAATAATTATTTTCCCATTTACAAACAATTATTAGCTGTTATAACTAGGTGGATCTAAAATATAAAAAGTCTATCAATGTATGTCAAGTATGTCAATCTAAAATAGCAAAAGTCACTCTAATTGATGTAATTTAATAATTAAAGTCTTGACATAATGGGATCCTGAGTGTAATGTTCTTATTATAATGAAATTGTCGTAAATGATAGACTTAGGGCTTGTTTCACCATTTTCAAGTAGAGTCCTGAATAAGCTATTCGCCGGTTAAAGTGACGTTAAAGTGTCATTTTACATACACGAAATGTCAACTTAACCAACAAATAGCTTACTTCGGACTTACTTGAAGATTGTGAAACAAGCTCTTATAGTATTATATTAATTTTATTCTTCTGTGACATATATTTTGCATGCCGTGAAAGGTGGATTGTGGCGGACTTATTTATAATTTTATTATTAACGAGTAACCGCCCTCGCTTTGCTTCGGTTTTCTTATTTTTTTACACCTTGGGTTACATTATTGGAGTTTTATTAAGGATCCCTAATTTTTTTTAATATAGCCTATGTTACTCGGGGATAGTGTAGCTTCCTAACAGTGAAAGAATTTCTCAAATCGGTTCAGTAGTTTCGGAGCCTATTCAATGCAAACAAAAAATCAAATCTTTCCTCTTTATATATTAGTATAGATATAGATAATATGTTATTGTACATACCCACATTCAAGCAAATAAAAAATTGAATTGAATTGAATTGAAAAAGTGATTAACTGATATATCACCGCACAGGCCAAAGAATAGGGCTAGAACTTTAAAATTTAGCACACGTATTCCTCTTATGACGTAGGCATCCACTAAGGAAGGATTTTTCGAAATTCAACCCTCAAGGGGGTGAAAAGCCCAATAAGCATAATTTCCGCGTGCGAAGCCGCGGGCAACAGCTAGTACTCGTATAATGTAATTACTTCCCATGCAAAAGCTAATGTCTTAAACTAATGTATTTTTTGTTACATTTTTTACGATTATCCTCGATCCTGCGTTAGTCATCACTTACCATAATAACGATTGCTATTAGCTTCGAACAATGCAAAGATGCACAGATTGCATTAAACATTGTTTGGTAAATTGCAGCGCCTGATTATACAGCCAGTCGACTTTTGTCTCACGAAACTTAACAGCAAAAATAGAGCCGAAAGGCTATTCTGTTTTCTAACTCCACAGCGGAATCCGCGATGAGCTTCAAAATTGAAGTTCGAGTTCGAGATCTTGATATGTCATTCTCTATTCATCTAGTACGCACTTGCGAAGTGAAGTGAGTCTCGAACTCGAACGTCAAACGACTAAATATGGCCTCGGTATTATGTCATTCTCTAATCATCTAGTACGCACTTGCGAAGTGAAGTGAGTCCCGAACTCGAACTTCAATTTTGACACACATCGCGGATTTCACTGTCAAGTTAAGAAACAGAATAGCCTTGCTAATCTAATAATGAGTTAATCTTCATTAACTTCGTCACTTATGAAATGGCAAATTAGAAAATATCACATAATAGAAAGCAAGTACCACATCGCTCATGAAAATCCAAGCTGATAGATGTTTTTTTCCTAATCCACAAAGTACTTAGGGGAACACGGGGGAATTGGCACCAGTTAAGCTAAACTCAGTGTTATTCTTAACAGGAAAGGAACCAGTTTTTGCATTGCAACTTTTTCTTAATGTTTTATAACTAATTGACTATCATTAAATGTAACTTCTTTATTAATAAATGGGAGCAGGACACAACAGGATCAATTTTTCAAAAAAGTAGTTTTCGCTCCCATTACCCGCATATCCGGGTAATGAGAGCCAGATAATGGGGTTATCAGAGCCAAGTTAGGAGTATCATTAAAAAAATCATCAAAAATATTTTTTACTTATAAATTCATATGAGTTAGTCATATTCATTAAATTTCACTGTCATTTTTTCATACAAATTGCAATCAATGTAGTGTGTATTTAGTTTCCTGATATTTATTTTTCAACCCTACCCTCATTAATATTAGTCAACATTATGTGATTTTGTGCTCCTTCTTCATTTTCTTTGATTCATAAGAAAAGGATACCAAATTGTCTACTTAACAAGGGCACAACTTGTCAATTTCATTTACACTTTAAGAAGAAGACGAAAAAAGATCCCAGTCTTTAAAGTTATGATTTAGTTCATTATACATTTTGGAGAACTTGAAGTCCTGTTTACTTTAGTAGTAGGTCTTTTGACATTCTCGGCTTCTAAAAGTGATAAATAACAATTTTGTGGGTTAAAAGAGCCAGTGGGTTATAGTAGCTGTATTAGTTCTGGCTCTAATTACCCCAATGATGAATATTTTCTACATATTATTAAAACAATAAAAAGCCAAAAATTAAAAAAAAAACATTATAAAATGAATCATCAAGTAATACAACAACGCTAGTAAAAAAAAGATAATTATAGTCATATTTCATACTGACTTTTTATGTTAAAAAATGTGGATTTTTAGATCAAACAAACTCAAAACCTTTGGCAACCATTTACGCAACAGAAGCGGGACTGGCTTAGCGTGTTTGCTAATACCTATCAATGATATGCAGGAGATAATACGCGACATAGTGAATGAATATAGCATTACTGGTTCATCGTATAGGACACTGGCTCTTATTACCCCATGGCTCCATGGCTCAATTTATTTGCAATTTAGAGGGAAAACACAAGGAATATCGAACGAGGTATGTAAGTGTTACATCTCGTAACAAATGCATAACACGATATTCATCTATTCAGTAATAAAGCATTAGTTACTATTAGTCATTCAAAATTAGCATTAAATAAACTACTGAGTTAGCGTCCCGTACATACGTAGTTGAAATGAGCATGTATGACTCAGTGAAGTATGTATATTGTCAATATTTGCATATAACTTGTTCCGTTCTTATATTTTGTGGGTGGGAATATATTTCTTCTGAAACTGACTTTAATAAACGTAAGTTTAAAATCATAGAATTCAGTAAGTATTTCAAAGTAATTATTTACTTCAGTATATTTTTTTTGTAATATTTAATGCATTATATTTTAATGTTGCTTTGCTTTAATGTTGCTGTTTTTTAAACAATTCCAGTTATGTACAAAGACAACAAAAATAGATACTTGGTAAATCTACCTCGCTTTGAGGTCACTTAAAATTTAAAAAAATTGACAGGAAGCGACTGTATGATGCGAAAGTAAATTAAATTTATTTTTTCAATACTTATGAATTACATTTACGTATATGGACAAAGTCTTAAAAATGGTTAGGTATCAGGTACGAGTATTTACGTCAGAAACAAGACTCGATTGAAATAAAATAATGTCCCCTGCCTTCTACATACTAGGTATAACTAATAAAAAAGGATATTAGATCTATTGATTAAGTATTGAAAACTGAAGGATGCAAAAGTATTTTTCTACTCTTATATTTTCTTAATTGTATATGGGAAACCACACATTTTACAGTTACCATATACGAATCAATTAACGTAGAATTACAATGAAATTAAAAAAAAATATTCCAAAAAAATACGCTAATAATTTTATGTTAGACATTTTGGTGACTTTGCTGTTAACCATAAAGGAGTTCAGTCGTCTAGAGCAAAATCTTTAGTGTTGTATCAGAGCATGCTTTTCACAAAAATATCAATAAAATATAAATTTCACAATATTATCAGAACTACTGCAGCCATAATGTTACTACCCCTTAGCATTAGAGGAAGAAGGTCCAATTAGCTTACAATATTTGATCCGCACAAACACGGATTTTCTTTCTTTTTCTTCACCATTTCTTGGCCGTCAACGTATCAGTGATGCCTTTGATATTGCTGATGTTCATGAGCGATGATAGCCACTTACCTTCGGGTGGATCGTCAGCTCGTTTGCCGGCTATATTTATAAAAAAAACAGGGTAAGCTTAATAAATAAAAGTGTTTTGTATGTAACCGGTTCCTCTTATGCTATTAATAACATTAGTAAGTAGGTACGCACTACGCACTATATTTATAAACATACTTCAGATCTTCATCCTACCCAGTTTATAGCCTCCGGATATATAATCCTAGCCACCAGGAATACTACCCGGATTGATTGAATGGCTTCAATGGGAACCCTTACGCCGACATAGGGGTTGTGATTTCCCCGGGAACTATAAAACCCTTGCATCAATTTTATTAACTAGGCTTTAGAAAACTTATTTATTTAGTCAACACTTGACAGCAAAGATCTGTCCTAACCTATGTATGTCCTATAACATAATAACTAAGTGAAAGTTTATAATTCAAAAAACACGTATTTAACTAGCATTATTATTATTATTATTTAGCACTTTCCTCGACATCAGCGGTCTAAAATTTTTTTATTTTTTTTTTGCTTTTTTTTACTATTGTGATGAGTTAGTTTAGTCAGTGTTATAATTTTCTGATTGTCTTAATTTTTATTTCAGTATTTATTTATTTATTTATGACCATACAAAAAGCATAGAATCAAAGGCGGACTTAGCGCTAAAAGCATTCTCTGCCAGTCAACCTTAGCAATAATAAAACAACGATGGCGATATATTTGTTTTTCTTTGTCTATACATCTATACAAATAAATGAAATTGAAGTATCTGTTTGTAATATTAAAATAACCGCTTTTTACTAAATGCATTTGGATGTATACATGGTACATAATTATACCAAAACAACATTTTTCACAATTTTTATCTGTCTGTTTGTTCCGGCTAATCTCTGAAATGGTTGGACCGATTTTGACGGGACTTTCACTGGCAGATAGCTGACGTAACAAGAAGTAACTTAGGCTACTTTTATTTCAGAAAAAAAAGTTTGTTAGGCGATACGAAGTTCGCCGGGTCAGCTAGTTTTTATATGTATAAAAAGACTTCTAAATAATAATAATGGTTCATATAAAAATATAATCAGCCAAATAGTATAAAGAGTTTTTTCCATAATAAGAAAACTCCTTTATTAATTTTAGGTACCTACTGATTCCTATAAATCGAATATTTACCTCAGTATCTCTCCAGGGGTAGGTATTTTGAGTAGAGACAAGTCTAGACGATAATTGCATCGAGTCGATTGTAGTTAATAGGCAGACGTCTAAGCCTTGACTCTGCAATGTACTAATTATAGATGTTTGTCGTTTATACTCATCACTGTTGTTACCGATGGCACGGGCAATGAGGATTTGCTAAGCGACTGATTGTAATGGATACCTCATTTAGACGAAAAATCATTAGCAGAGAAGGTAAGGTGATTGGTAAGGTTTACACAGTTTACACACACTCATAGCCCCAGATTAGAATTCCCTGTGTTGTGGATACCATGGACAACACACAAAGACAACATTCACAACCAGATTAAAAACAGAAATCAAACTCATCATTCAAAGCTCCGCATTTTACCCAGGACCGCATTGTAACAGGATCGATCAGGATTGCTAAGGTATGATTTAATCCTAGAGGTAAAGATTGTCTACTTCAAAAATGAACGTGCTTAATATTGATAGTGCTGTTACAACTGCAAGTGTAAATATTTATTTCTCTTTATTTAATACAACATTGCAGTATTTGAATTTTTTTAAATAAAATGAATATAACAATATGGATAATATAAAAATGTTTTACCACGATATAACGTCGAACCTCAAGAGTTTTGAAATTCCTACCCTCATCGTTCAAGAGAATAACTCCAAGCGAGTCTCAAGACACCCACGGAACAAAAACCTGATACCCTAATCTTTCAAAGCTGACACGAACATTTGAAGTAACATTTATGCGTAACTCGTAACGAACTCTACCGGCGCCATTTTGCTTCACTGCGGCCATTTTATAAAACGTTAACGCCGTCTTGTGAAATACGCTTATTTTGTAGTCTTTCTTTTTATAACATTATGGTTATGTTATGCCTACAAGGGTACGCAATTTTTTTTTTTAATTTGACCTTTTAGCTCCTTTGATGACGTAGTTAGAGCAACTGATTTTGTGCTTGTTGGCTGATGGAATGCACAGTACTTTATTAATGTTACACATCACATCTTTGACGACCCTATAGCCAAATTGGTATTGACACTGACTGGCGACTGCGCCACGAGGGGTCCCGGGTTCCATTCGCGGCTGAGGCATATATCTTCTTCTTCTTAGCGTTTTTAAGTATACAGTAAACGACAATGTTATCAACTACTCAATTTGCACTTCAAATTTCTCATTTCAAAACGGCAAACAATATAATTAGTATAATAGAAATAAACTTCTTTGGTTCATAGCAGATTTCCAAGAAGAGACTTTATTTCATCTAAAATGAAATTAAACCAGCATAAGATGAATCTCACCAGTCTTAAAGGCAATCTCTTAATGCTGACGCGTACATCTAAAGTCTGTGGCTAGCTGAGCCCGTCATCCGCCATTTGCTTTTACGGCGGCCATTTCGTGACGAGCGGATTTGGCGCGAAACGCTATTTTGTTATCCATTTACGACGCTCTCACCTATTCCTTCCATTTATTGTAGCCATCTGGACTTTTATTAATAAATATTTAGTAGGTTATAACTTGAGGTTCAATGTTCGCGAGGAATTATTACAGAACTGAATGAATTTGCTTTTACATAAATTCTCATCTCATTTTTTTTTCTTATAGTCAAAAGTAGACCTATTAATAGGCTAATAATTAAATTATAATGAAAATAAATTTGACTTCAGATAAATAATGTATGTAATTTATTATTACTTATAATGTAGGTATTTATTATTATTTATAATGCATTACCTACCTCTTTGATGGTGCTTACACCTAACGATATACTAAATATGATGATTTCCTTCATGGTTAAAATACCAACGCAGTTATAAAAAACACGGAGATGTTTAATAAATATTATATAGACTATTGAAAAGTTGAACAAAAACTTTAATTTCATAGTTTTACTAGTAGAGCTCTACATAGTCTTAATATACCACTAAAACACCTTATTAATATATGTATAATATCATTGAAAAATCTAATAAAAGATAAAAACATTGTACAACTAAGTACAAACAATCTGTCACTTCTGATCTGAAATGCATTTCATTCAAATTTCAAACTGAATTGAAAGTTATAGATGATTTATTCAGAAAGTTCTTTAAAATATTTCATGGGTACGAATAAAATCGTTTGAAGGTAAGAGAGCTAATAAAGTTTCATAAGAAGATATCGTATCCGAACGTTTTTGATGGAATTATCATATAAATGGGATTTACGTCGATTCATATGAGATTTATTGTTGTTTGTTCGGCCCGTGGAGAACTGGAATACGGATGTGTGGATTTCAGATCGTTTTATTATAGTTTTAGATAATCTACGATACAACGATACGCTTTTATTATTAACTCATAATAATATAAACTAATAGTAATAATAGAAAATAATTTTGTACTTTTGTGATTTTTTGTATGTTTGTTTGTAATGGATAAACTCAAAAACGACTTAACTAATTTCAAAAATTCTTTTACTTTAACAAAGCTGCACTTTATTCGACGTAAGTATGATCCTGAGTCCTTTTCAATAGAACTGAAGTTTGGGTTCTGTAACCCCAGTTTATCTCCACGATACGCTTGTATGAAGAGACTTACACCTACCTGGGTAGTAACTCTATCCGTAAATTTAACGTGATTAGATAGTAATGTCAGAGAGCCGGTAATGAGCATATTAACTACTTATATGCTTAACTCTTACCATCGGACTATTTAGTCTGGTCGTTCGTCAGCTATAATGATTAGAAATGTGAGTAAGATCAACGATATACGATTTTGTTGTTGTCAGAAGTGCTTGACATTTGACATATAGCGTTAAAATGCCTTCGTGTATTAAGTGGGGAATTCACTAGACAGACATCCCCACGGGCAAGTCTGCAGACAAGCCCGCCGGGCCTCGCTACTATAGGACTGTGCAATGTTTGCTAGTGTATGGCCGTTGCAGTCAGTCTGGCAGACTTGTCTGTTGCAAGTCCGCGCGATCTCATTTTGTCTGCGGGGGCACAGACATGTCCGTATGTGAGTGGTCACCGCGGGCTGTCTGTTCACAGACCCGAGAGCGACAGCAACTAGGACAGACGTCCCTATCTGATTTTATTTATCGAACTGTGGAGTACATGCGTATAAAATGAGTTTTAATGAAAATGAAACAATCTGGACAGAATTCCTAGCGGAATATAGAACATATCCATGTTTATGGAAAATAAAAAGCAAAGAATTAATGAACTACGAATTACGAAATGCTGCCTACCAAAATTTAATAAATAGATGTAAATAAATATACCTCGATGCTAATTTTGCTTACGTTAAGAAAATTAATAAAAAAAATAAAAAACAAAAAACGTTGCTGCGTAAAAAAAACTAAAAAGAGAAAAATAAGCCCAGTAGTTTAGAATGTTGTTAATAGTCGGAACCCATTTTTCAACTAATCAAATCTTGTTTGTTTTTTCCAGCAACCCTGTAAAATTTAAATGGGTCCCGACTGTAAATCCTTCTATGGTTTACTTGTTCAGTATTACTTTTAACAACATTCTAAACTACTACTTTTTTATTTTACCCTTTTTAGTTAGGATTCATTGAATTCTTTATTAGACGAAGAAAATCGCAATGTTTTTATTTCATTAAGGGAGTTAATAAATTAGCGTGAATGGTTGTTTAAACAACTTTAAGTCGTTATAATATATTCTAATAGTCAAACAGTACATTAATGCAGCACCAGCAATTATAGCGATTTTCCTTCGTTGCGTTGTCATTATATTGTGTACGCACAACACAACTAATCGTTACGCCGCTCCAACACAAACTGAAAAGTCTGTGTAGTGTGTTGTGGCGACAGACATGCCCGGCCCGACTGTCCGCGGGCAAGTCCGCGTAGTGTATTCCCCGTTTTACACCAATGTGATTGTGAAGTGAAACAAAAGATAAACGTGTGTGTGTTGTAGCTCTTTTCGGAACTGATTTTTGGTTGATTTGTAAGAGTATAACGTATCTACATTTTTAAAATATTATTGAGTAAGATGAATTGAATATCCCGGCACTCTAGTTTTTCACTTATCCGTTACGGTCTAGACCTCATAAATGATGAGGCCTCTACGCACTGCAATAGCCTGTTTGAATTTGAAGTCATCACTATTCAACCAAGTTGCAAAGACAAAAGTATGAAGTTTATAATAGAAATGGTTTTTTAAAAAGTATTTTATATCTACACACATTGATGGCTCCCCAGTCCCCATATAATAGAAAGGTCGGCTAGTCAGTCCGAGCCCGTAAATCCTGGCGAAACAATCCCCACTTCACAGCCAGGAAGCCACGATGCAGTGTTGTTTCATCGCTCTTTATTTGCCGCCATTTTTCCACGATTTAATATTTTCTGTTTATAATTTCTGCGGCTACAATAATTCTAACCAAGAACTTTATTATATATAACTGGACGGCAAGCTTCCAAGAGGTACATGAAGACTGATCACGTGATATAGGATGAACAATTTCGACCAATCAAGCCTGTTATACGTTGACATTAAGACTCGTAGTCTATGCTCGTAGTCACTCGTGGGCATGGATATATTACTCTATTTGGATCATGGAATTTGTAGTGGTACCTGAAGATTAATGACGTCATAACGGAATGACCCTTTTTGATTTTTTATAATGATATAAAAACATCTAAGATGAACAATATGTATTATTATAATATGTACCGTAATTGTGTACCTTAATTTTTAATTTACTCTTAATGCAATAATATAAATTCGGTAATTTTAAAGAAATTTTAATAAAATATATTATTTCAATATTATAATTTTTTTACCACCAGAAAAATTACCAACAGAAAAAATTTTGTAGAACCATATCAATATAGGACATCATTTTTATAAGTGTGGACACCCTACAATTCTCAAGGACAACCTCAATTATTCGACGTTATTTCGTTATGACGTCATCGATGTGATACCACTACAAAGTCCGTGACCCAGATAGAGTAATATATCCATGCTCGTGGGGTTTCGGTGTATTATTTGGACCAATGATAAGGCGTAGATATTATTATTATGTTGTGGTTAATATAAAACATGTCTTATCCTATGAGGAAATGTAAGAAAACGGCGCCAAAAAAGTTGACAGCCTTGTGTATAATTTTTTGCATCGGATCTAATATAATGTCAATTGTGACTTCGATAGCACACGTTTTCACAAGATTTTTTTACCCATAGAAAAAATAAAATACAGCTATGGAATGAAAATTTCATTACAAAGTAGTTTTGCGAGTTAACATTATTTTATTCCTGTAGCCTAGTTGGTAGCGACCCTGCCTGCAAAGCGAGGAGCTTTGGGTTCGATTCCCGGCCCGGGAAGATATTTATGTGACAGATAAATATTTATACTGTGTGTGTGTGTGTGTCATGCATGCCACCCGTGACACAGGCAATAACTTATTTATTTATTATTTATATTTATTTTATTTATTGCATTTTTGGGCCATATATTCGGTATCCTTAAGTCAACACTCAATTTCGATAATTTAATGAGGTTTATTAAGTATTATGTTAAAACAATATTATTAAATAAATATAATATTTTCCTGCGTATGCGCCTTTTCCTTACATCTATGAAAATAGAAAAATAAGAAGACTGTCTATTAAAAAATATATACCAAGCGTCAACAACCAAATTACCCCACTTCCTATATGTAAATAAACGTAAAATTGCATGAATAGGTACATAAATATTGTTTCAACCGCGAACGCAGTTACTGTGCGGCTACTAGCGGTAACGAAGCGGAATAGCCACTTTATGGACGCGACTACCGCCTCTCAAATATGGCGATATTCAAAAGCGTCTACATTGTAAAATTTCACGCTCAGAGCCATTGAAGTACTAACTTACTAGAACAGACAGTGTCGCACCAGGAGGTACCTCCTCTCCGTTCTCTTTTCAGAATCGAATGAACCCAGTTAAAACAGTTGCCAATTGGCAACATTTCATTGCGCGAACATTGGGTTCGTGGTGTCGATTCTATACGCTAGTTCAATGCTCGCAGACTTAAGCCCAATGCATACGTAATGGGTTTTTTCCCGTACGGGATTCCACTGCGTATGCACTATCGTATACATTTTCTAATAAACGATGTTTCCAAAATTTCACGTCCCGTCCCGTACGGGAAAAAACCCGTTACGTATGCATTAGGCTTTATTGATAGCTAGTTAGTCTCATTCGCCCCGCTACTGTCCCGCCAGCGGGGCAAAGCGGTAATGTTGTTTCAACGGCTCCGGAGATATTATAGGCGTTGTCAATGCCTACACAGATTATTTTTGTTGTAACAGAAGAATAATTTCCAATAATTATCTTTTCTTCTCAATTATTCTTCCTTAAATGATTTGGGACATTCAAAATACAAAATTCCTTTCGAAATTCAAACTGGTCCCTATTTTAAAATAACATACCAGTCCATGTATCAATTTTATCGCAACTCGCATATCGGTTCGTTGGAAAATCCTAACTGGTGCAGGAAAACTTTTTTAAAACGACAAATGGACAGCCAGTCACATGGACAAACGAGTTTTTGTATTTTTTACATTCCTAGTTCGTAGTTCTATGACCGCGGGCACAGAATTTGCGAAAAAATATAAAGGTCAGATTTATTCGCAATTTAGTTAGAAAAATATTTTTAGTATTAATTTTGCCGTAAATTCTATTGTGTAGTTTTAATTTAGGGCCATTCTTGTAGCCAAGTATTTAAATACCGCCTCGCGTGGACACACAGAGTACGGGACGGGTACATGTGTGCGTTGAAAACTTGTAATTCGGTTCATGGGGCTAAAAAGATTTATGAACACTTATCTTTTAATGAACCATAAAATCTTTTTAGATTGTTTTACGTTGCGTGGGGTTGAAAATAATGGAATAGGACAGATATTATAAGATATACTTACCTACTTTTAATTTGGCGCACGCTTAGAGATCCCGTTATGAGATACTTATTTGTACATAATATTTTTTTTTGTAACATTATTGTTGTAACATTTGCATTTAACTAAAGTACGTTCTAATGCTCAAAATATTATTTTTTTGTTTTTAGTACATAAAAAAATGGGAGGTTCAAGAAATTCGTGCAAATCGAGACCCCTGGAGTAATTGTATAATTACAGACAAAAGTTACTGTTGATTCCATGATAACATTAATAAAATATTAAGGTTAAGTTAACCATAGTAATTTATTTAAACATATTAATATACCTACTGTCATAATGATAACTTAACTGTAATAAATTATTGAACTGGAAAAGGTAGGTACATGAATGTTCTCTCTGTAGAGATTTGTGACTTTTGTATTTATCTGAGATACATAATTACCACGATGAGAACTCTCGCCAGGTACGGATCGTATACGATACTACAAATTTAAAAGCAGCATTTTCATACTCATTGTATGTGCCTACTCTGTTGTTAAAAAATAAAAATAAAAATAATCTATGTTCAGCATAATTTTACATTCTAATTCCATATTTTAAAACGTTTACTGTATGTAGAAATTTAAAAACGTTTAAACCGTCCCACATTTAAAATGCGACATACCGCATTTTCCGCGCGTACATCGTCGTCACGCGACAAATTGCTCTCGCCATTTATCGAAAACGCCATGACAGTTCGTACTACCAAACTTTATTGTGGCAGAAACTGTAGGAAGTAAGGAATTTTAACTGATACGGACATAGAAAAATAACCCTGTACACTCTTTTCCTCGCCCTAGGATTTCCTATATCGTCGGTGCCTTGGAAAACACAAAGACACAAACATGAAAGAAAAAAAACACACACTTTCAAACTTATCATTCAAACTACCTCGTTGGGAATCGAACCTAGGACCCTTCGAACAGTGGTCCAACAAGTTAACTATTAGACAATTTAGGTCCGTCTATGATCAATAAAGTTTTCAATTTATTTACCCACAATTTCTGTTCTATCCAACCCTTACCTGTAATATCTTTAAACAACGCAAACGCCTCGTCTATTACCCCCAGGCTCTAACAATGGAGGGTTATACCTCTGAAGCCTTGTATTTAGGGGTAACCTCTGCCAAACGACCTTCAAGTACCAGGAACGCATACAAATGGACAGATATTAGTTTTGTTCCGCTGAAACATTTCCCTAAAAACATTGTGGGAAAATCGTATAGTTTTTGAGTGGGTATTTACTTACAGTATTTGTAAATGTAGTTGGTCGATTCAAATCCTGTGTGAAATGTGAACATAGTTTATTTTATTTAGGAATAAATTGATTGACTAGCGTATTGGACTTTTTATTTATGTCAGTAGCTGGATTCTAACCCTTCAGTACCAATACCAACCTTTGATGAAGCTGCCGGACTAGAAAATTTCCAACCAGTTTATAAACCGATACTACACAAATGAGTTTTTAAAACAAGATGAGAAATAAATTATCTCCTTCAGAACCAGGGTTCAAATCCTCGAATAATGCTTATTATCCAAAAGTGACGATAAATTCATAAGGTTTTCCATAATAATCTGCTCTACTTTAATCAAACAGAGATTTTAGATGATGTCTTGCTAGGGTTAAGGTTCGGCTTAGTTTTTTTCTGAATTGAGGCCTTATTATTCCGAAGTAATGATTATACTTACGTTTTGACACTCATGTTGTCAAATGTCACAATTTTTAGTTAACATTTTTTATGCCTTAAGCAGGCAAACGAGCAGACGGGTCACCTGATGGTAAAGTGATCATCACCACCCACGAACATTAGCATCACTAGGGGGCGTCACCAATGCGTTGCCGGCATCGATGAAAACAAAAACCCACTTCTTAAAGGACCTCATGTCATAGCTTAGTCGTTGTCATTTAATTACCAAACGAAAGACTACACGAATAAAAAGTTAAGAGCTATTTGAAATTCGTCATAAGATCGTAAGAATCCTGATTACCATAACAGCAGTCAACAGAGTGAGGTACTAGGGACGCATACGAACGCAGACATTAGCCAGTAGGGCAGTACCGCCCCCGGCCTGTTTACTAAGCTGCTATTAGGTTACGAATGTGACCGACATATTGTAGATGTTTGTCGGAAAAATATAATCTCTCATTCGATTTTCTGAATACAATGTTGTTTTTGGAAAACCTATGGATTAATAATAAATTAGGCACGTGACTCATTATAGCACTGATGTTTTATAGAGCCTTCATACCTACATTTTGTCGGTGGAATCAATATCCTTTATTTTATTTTTCCAATCTATACTTAATATTAGGTCCTTACATATGAAATTGGCGTTTTATATGGAAAAACCGGGCAAGTGCGTGCCAGACCACGCGCAATGTAAGGTTCAGAAATAGTAAGTTTATCGACAACTACTCATTAACTACTCATTTTAACATAGCCTTAATAGTTTCACTTGTAAATTCATCATATAACCTATTTTTGAGATTCTTTTCACTTGTCTAATTCCAACCGTTTAGCCAGCAGCGGGGGGGGGGGGAGGGGGGACACCTGACTCTAACCAAAATTAGCACTTTAAAACCAAATGTTTCGCAAACGGACCCCTTATTCGAAAAATGGTCTTAAAAGACCCATAATATTTTTGGAAGATCTTTTCAATGATACCCCACACTATAGGGTAAGCGACGAATAAAAAATTCACCATCACCTTCACGTAACCCAGTACTCAATGCGTGCTTGTTGGTGCTTCACTCAATTCATGCGGTACCCATTTCTCGAGCTTTTTCACTTTTCCATTTTGTTTCAAGTGAATTTAAAATTGTTTTATCACTCACGTCGAAGCCTATGCCGCTAGCTCTGACTTAGTTTGCGATGGATCCGTTTCCACGATCACCGTTCTTCATTATCAACTAGTTACTAGTCTCCGGTCGTCGACGGGGTTTGTTCTGTAGATCAAAATTTCCAGAACGGAAACGTTGGATCCAAAAACGTACCGTGCTTTCTTTAACAGTAGCTTACCCATACACATGTCATCATTAATTCTTCGAGCTGTTTCTGCAGCGTTGGTGCCGTGGTGGTACTCGTATTCGTAAATAATGCGATATTTTAAGTTTTCCATTTTGTGAACAAAATGATGTTAAAGAAAAATCAAATGGTTTGAAAACAATTGAATCACTAAATTCTAAACAGAAATACATAATTATAAATAAGCCTAATATGAATTTGAACATCCAAACCAAACGCCACATATTTGAGATCAAAACATTAATTTCATATGTACCTAATGACCTAATATTATAAAGAGGAAATTTTTGATTTTTTGTTTGTTTGTTTGTTTGTTTGTTTGTTTGTTTGTTTGTTTGTTTGTTTGTTTGAAATGGACAAATTCAAAAACTAATGATTTCAAAAATTCTGTCACCAATATAGTCTATTATTCCTGAGTGACATATTAATGAGCTTTATTTGATTGTGATTAATAATATTTTTCACATCATCACAAGTAAAAATGTTTATCGGCTAGCGAAGTGGGTACGGGTCAGCTAGTCACTTCATAATTATTATAAAACGAAGTCCCCCGCCACGTCTGTCTGTCTATCTGTCTGTTCGCGATAGACTCAAAAACTACTAAACTAATTTTCATGCGGTTTTTACCAGTGAAAAGAGTGATTCTTTAGGAAAATTTTCGTATATAATTTATTAAGTTTTTTTATAAATTGGTTTAAATATGACGATTAATATTGAAGAAATCGGAAAAAATATGTCTATCTTTTAAGAATACCACACTATACCTTACCATTTTAACTTCTAAAAAAAATGGTCACGTACTATGCAGTAACTGTAAAGTTATTTAAACGGATACAGTATTAATACTTAACAACTTAAATACTTCAGTTACCTTACGCAAGACAAAATATTTATTTAAATAATTGACAAAAAATTGTTTTTTTTTCGAATTCTTATCAATAATTTCTTGTCTTATATCCGCACTAGGGCTTGTAATATCGGAATTCCGATATCAATATCGAAATTATACATATATTTTTTAATCATTTAAATTGAATTTTATTTTGTAAAGTAGGACTTCTTGGATAGTAAAAAGGTTTTTAATCAATACCATAATGAAATACATCTTTAATATTATTTTATTTTCGTTCGTTGCAAAAATCGTTGCATAATAATATGCTCTACTACCCGTGCGAAGCCGGGAAGGGTCGCTAGTTAAAATAAAAACATATGAAGCTCTCAGTTCCACAAAACTAAATTATATATTGGGCAGTGGGCTATTTAAGAGGCCTTTGCACGATCAAAGATGCGTTAGCGAGTCCTCTGGTATTGCAGATATCGAGGACAATGACTTCTTAGCATTATGATTTTTCTCTGTACGTAAAATACAATGATCTTAATAGATGTATACGTATATACAAAAAGAGTAAAAATCTTTGGCAAAGTAAAAAGTACGCTGGGCGAACTGATGCTAGATTCACGTAGTGATTATTATGTCACGTTTTACGTACCTCATGGGGCAAGTGTAAATCTTGTAGGTATGAGATCCTGTGAGGCAAGAATTTCAAATCAGCGCATTAGCATGGAAAATATGGGTTACCGATCGTAATATTTTATATCCTTATTGGGTTGTACTAGATCCGCAGTTGAGGTGTGTCAATATTCTATGTATATCAGAGATAGATAGATCTTTTGTTGAGAAACCTTTAAATATGAGGATTTTAGTGATCTTCAACTTATTTTTTTCGCAATGACTTAAGGCGCGGTATGACTACGATTTAAAAACGTTGATTTCACTCACACAACCGCATATCTGCGCTAATCTAATATTACATTTACGCGACGCTGAATAGGGTTCAAAATTGCAGAGCATATTTTTGCTAATAATGTAACTAGATTGCGAATAAACATTTAATTTGAGGGTTTTCCTTAGATAATTCAGAATATACACATTAAATTCAATATCTGTCCGGTTTAAGTTTTAATAAAACCGTATACTTATATACTCAAAAAAAAAATGTTGTTACCGCTGAAAATACAGAGAACGTCGACGATTAAGTTTATTTTTGTATAGCAAATTACGATTTTTTATTGGAAATATTAAACAACTATTTAATATTCTATTCGGTTAACATTTTTCTTTGGACCTTTTTCTATGCTCTGTATTTTTTGCGTGCGATATTTTCATTGGGTTTCCTCGTACTCGAGCACCAAAGAAACCTAGTTTTGTGAATATTGAGATCACACCGCTCCTTAAACAAACAAATACATTATTACGTGAGACATAAATTATAATGAAGAAAGCGATGACTTAATTGAAAAGTAGTCCTACTTTTTTACTCTTTTGGGAAATACCAATAATTTGGTAATAACTGACAATTTTTTCAAGATTGGTTTTACAGTGAAATCACAAGACATTGGGTATACAGAAAATTGTTCTTATCTGTATTGTGTCATTCACACTTATTTTGTCTCCAAGTCAATTAGTTGGGTTTTTTTTATCTGATTACACTGCAACGATTGTTACACGTTTATTTAAACTGTTTTAGGGATTATAAAGATTATATTTATCCGTGGCTCAAAGACTAGTTACTATTTCATGATAATCAAGATTATTTTTGCAACTAACGCGAGCGGTGTTACACGCGTGCGGTATAAAGTGAAAAAGAAGTCAAGACAATACATCTCTAGAATGAAATTCAGAATGGGACAGACTAGATTAAGCCCCGTTAACCCATCAAAGAAATATTAAGTTTTTTTTTGTTTGCTGCCCCTTTCCCCTTTGCCCCTTTCGCAACGCGCGATAAGGAACTTCGTTCCAAAAACTCATGTTTGGAAAAAATACGTGAGATTAGGGGGGAGTGGGGAAGGAGTTGAGTCAAATCTCACGACATCTCACCAGGAGGAAGGGTCTAAAAATCGCTAAATAAACCTCACGTAATTAATGGACGCCCCCTTTAGGATTAAATAGAAAATTCTCTAAACCAACTAAGCCCAAAGAAACTGGGTGTGCTTGTGCTCAGAGCATAGTATTTTTCTTAGTAGAACATAGGTTGCTGCCCTATAAAGCCGTTCAACCTTGCTGACCTTGAGTCTTGATTACATAGTTACGAAACTTTGTTGTACCTACCAAACAATCAAGTTTTCCTACAATGTTGAGATGTCTTATTATCTTGATCTGCTCGACCCATGGACACAAATCTCCCCTCGAAAATACCATAAGGCCCTCGCGTTTTAGCAGACTAAAAATTAAGCGTGGGAGAAGTACCAAATGACCTACGCAATTTTGACGACCTGTGTGGCGCAATGGTTACCATGCCGGATCACCGCACCAAGGGTTCTGGATTCGATTCCCAGCGAGGCGGAATGATGAGTTTGAATTTCTGTTCTCGGTCTGGGTGTGAGTGATCTTGTCTCTGTGTGTTGTACATGGCACCCACGACACAGGAAATCCTAGTGTTGGGCTATGAGTGTGACGCGTTATTAAAAAAAATTCTTCCACAAAATTTAAATAATACAAGATTTTCTAATAACAAAACTCTCATGATATCTTATTCATTGAATTAATGGCATAATAACATGACTCATATTTATTTTTTAACTAGGTATGCGAATAACATAGCTAAGTTGTTTAGTAGCCAATATAATTGCGTCATTTTCGCATATTTTGTTACTAGTAGTTAGAATATGTTGCTTAGTTGTTGGGTTTCGATAGGTGTCTTTACGTAGGTATATATTAGTCCGTGAGTTATTTATTGGTCTCAGTTATTTAGGTATTAAGACGTAATTATAGGAGACGTAGTAAAATAGTTCTTTGAATAATTATTGGATAAGTCTAAACAGCTATTAAATTCTTAGTTGTGCGACGCTACGATAAAATCACTGGTGACATAACTTAAGTATAACACGCACGACAACATATAAAAACGTATTTAATATACATAACATCAGAATTAATGAGTTTCCTCAACTCAAATATTAAAACCTTCAAAGACATCCACACGTACGTGTAGTTACAATTCCTTTGTTCACACATTCACACGTTTTCGGCGTATTCCCACGCATTTGTTTAGAATTATTAGTTCCTTAGTCTGTCAACAGTTGTCTTGCAACGTCTGTTTTTTATATAGCCGACACCAAGAGGCCAGCCACCCGATAGCAAGTGGTTACCGTTGTATATTATAATTATGCCTGTTGCATGCATGGTTAGCCGTATATGAGCGTCAATACTTACCCCAATACCCTTACACCGCCTCAAAATTATTTATTTACTGTTAATTTAGGATCTTAATTTATAATACTAAATAGTTTATTTTATTTTTCGCTTTTCAGTTTTGTTTTCGTTGGTTTTATTTTTTGTTAAAAAGTAATTATTTTTAACCGACGAAAAAAAAAGGAGGAGGTTCTCAATTCGACACGTATATTTTTTTTTTATGTATGATCACGCAGCATTCGGCACAGGGTGGTCCGATTTTGATGATTCTTTTTTTAATGAATAGGAAATGCCTTAAAATTGGTCCCATATTTTTTTGAAAATTTTATTCCCACCCTAAAGGTACGAAAATAGGGGATGATTGATTATTCATCCACGGAATTTTTACCAGTTACCCTAATAACTTTGTACTGGATGATCCGGTTTCGATGATTCTTTTTTTATTGAATAGTATATACTTTGAAGTTACTCTTGTTCAAATTTGGAAACAAAATTTTACCCCTAAAGGTCCGAAAATAGGAGATGATTGATATTTCACTTACTAAATTTTTACCTGGTTACTGAATCTACCACCAATAAGTTATTATTAATTTTCATAGCAACTAAAAATTAAAAAATAATTACTTTTTAACAAAAAATAAAACCAACGAAAAAAAACTGAAAAGCGAAAAATAAAATAAACCATTTAGTATTATAAATTATGATCCTAAATTAACAGTAAATAAATAATTTTGAGGCGGTGCCAAACGAAGGAAAAAACAAACTGTGAAAAGATGTGCACCACGCTGCTGCTGCCGTGTGCATTTCATGCCGCTGCCCTCACAATGTATTATGTAATTAATTTTGGTTGTGTGTTGGCACGGTCTCAAAATTATTTATTTACTGTTAATTTAGGATCATAATTTATAATACTAAGGGCTTGTTTCACAATCTTCAAGTAAGTCCGAAGTAAGCTATTCGTTGGTTAAGTTGACATTTCGTGTATGTAAAATGACACTTTAACGTCACTTTAACCGGCGAATAGCTTATTCAGGACTCTACTTGAAGATGGTGAAACAAGCCCTAAATGGTTTATTTTATTTTTCGCTTTTCAGTTTTTTTTTCGTTGGTTTTATTTTTTGTTAAAAAGTAATTATTAATTTTTAGTTGCTATGAAAATTGATAATTATTGGTGGTAGATCGGCCCTCGATTATGGCTCGGGAGGTATTCGGCGAGTATGGCGTTACAGGTCAGCAGATTGGGATGAGATGCGACACTTTGCATCTTATCTTTGGCGACAGGTCTGCTTTTCTTCTGGAGATCCGTCGAGTTGCGCGGATGCTATAACCGATGTGATTCGTCAAGGGATGAAGTATTTCATTCCTTTTTCCGACGTTCCCATTGGTAGCAAAGCTCGCCCATGGTTCAACGCCGAATGCGCTCAGGCTGAGAAGCGCAAACATTCGGCGTATCTTGCCTGGGTTGAAGCTCGAAGCCACAAAGCTCCGGATATTAGATCTAAGAAGAAAGCCTTTAACCTTGCCGCCAAGTCCTACAAGAATAAATCACAGAAAATGAATATCAACCGCATTAGATATTTCGGCGCAAATGTCTCTCGCCAGTGGCAGTAGAGCTTTTTGGTCCCTCGCCAAAGCGGTCGAGACTAACTTCTGTCGTCCCACGCTGCCTCCGCTGATGAAACCACTCACATCTGGGTTGAAGCCCTCGAGTAAAATGGGGAAGCGCTTGCCGTTTCCCTTGACATCTCGAAGGCTTTTGACAAGGTTTGGCACACTAGCCTTATAAGCAAGCTTTCTGCGTATGGCCTAACCCCTGGCCTGATCGACTGGATCAAAGACTTCCTGAGTGACAGTTCATTCCGTGTGGTTGTCGGAGGTTGCTCGTCGCAATCAATAACAACCAATGCCGGAGTTCTTCAGGGGTCTGTTCTCTCCGCAACGCTATTTCTGCTACACATTAACGATCTGCTCATGCCCGGTATCTATAGGTACGCAGACGAAAGCACGGTTGTGCAGAGATACCGGTCAAAGGGTCAGTAAAGACCATATTATACAGTCTGAAAGAGAGGCTGATGGTGGAGCGTATGAATCTTACACTTCAGGCAGTCTCCGAATGGGGTAATACCAACCTAGTGGGATTCAACGCCACAAAAACACAAGCGTGTCTATTCACCGCTAAAAGGAGTCCGTTCATCTTGACTCCTACTCTTCAGAATGTATCCCTGAATTACACCGACCGCCTTCAGTTATTGGGCATTGAGATATCCTCGAACCTTAACTTTGGGCGGTTCATTGAATCCAAAGCTAAAGTATCTGCTAGGCAGCTTGGAGTCCTAGCAAAGGTGCGTACTTCACACCACAACAGCTTTTAACCTTGTATAAAGCACAGGTGCGGCCTTGTGTGGAGACCTGCTGTCACATTTGGGCTGGTGCTGCCAAATGCCACTTGTCAGCATTGGATTCAATGGAGAGGCTTGCTAAGAGGCTTATTGGTGACCATAAATTGGTTGAGACCAATCTTCAGAGCCTCGAGCACAGACGCAGAGTTGCTAACCTCTCGGTGTTCTACAGGATACATTTTGGAGAGTGTGCGCAGGAATTGCATAATTTGATTCCGCCATCCCCTTTCTATCATCGTACGTCCCGACGCACGGCGGGTATCCATCCCTTCGTCGTTAACATCCCCCCTGTGCGGACGACGCGCTTTGCTTCATCATTTATTATACGTACAGCGAAGGATTCGAATAAATTGCCCGCGTCGGTGTTTCCGCTCGATTATAATGTAAGTGTCTTCAAAGCAAGAATGAATAGGCTTTTACTAAGTTAATGCATTTTACCACCCATGACTTTATCGCCACTTACCATCAGGTGAGATAGTAGTCAAGCATTAACTTATAAGATATAAAAGATTCATTTACCAGGTAAAAATGTAGTACGTGAAATATCAATCATCCCTTATTTTAGTGCCTTTACGGGTAAAATTTTGATTACAAATTTAAACAAGAGTAATTTCAAGGTATACACTATTCAATAAAAAAAGAATCATCGAAATCGGATCATCCAAAAAATTCCGTGGGTGAATAATCAATCATCCCCTATTTTGGTACTTTTAAGATGGGAATAAAATTTTCAAAAAATGGGACCAACTTCAAGACATACCCTATCCATTAAAAAAGAATCATCAAAATCGGACCACCCTGTGCCGATTGCTGCGTGATCATACATTAAAAAAAAATTAAAAATGTGTGCAATTCACACATGGTACTAGAAGTGAAACCTTCAAAAATTTTAGTTTCAACATAATGAGACGAATGTAAAATTTCGAGAAGATGATAATTGTAGGTTAAGACCTAAATTAATAAATGTAGGTTAAAACCTAAATTAACTTAATGATCATAGTGATGCAAAGTTAGAAAATAAAAATAAAACAGTGGTAACTAATGCCATCTCTTAACATAATATGAAGAGTAAAATGAGCAGGTAGCGCCATCTATCCAGCAATAAAACTATCTGTCTTGTTCCTCGCACCATCTATGAATACAACTTAGTACTTTTTAAAGTAACACAAAGAGAACCACGAACATAAGAAACACTGTATAATGCTTCCTATCTCATTTTCTCCCACGTTAAATCTTATGAATTTTATGTGTCTGTCTCTTTTTACTGTCGCTTTTTCGTTTCATCGACTTTCAAATCACAACGATGCTAAAGAAGTTTTCACTTAAAAAAAAAAAACAAATATACCTACATGTTGAATTGAGAACCTCCTAATTTTTTTCGTCGGTTAAAAATAAAAACAAATTGCTTTGACAAATAAATTAAACAGTAATTATCTTAAATTACCTTAATTCGTAATGAAGCTTCATGCTTTTAGTTTAAATTGTTTATTGTTGTTACAGAAACATGATCTAAGGCTTCGTTAACCAATTGCGAAATAAGGCCTCGATTGTTATTCAATGTTTTGTTTTGAATTTGAGATAAGTGTCGTGAGTAAAGGTCCAAGGTGAACCTGACCTTTCTTTTAAAGCGACTCAAAGGTACAGGCAACAAAGAGCTTGGTATGCAGAGCATCAAACAGAAGCGTTCCGTAATGTTTAAAATGATGCAACTTTATTATTAATACCACAGAAGACAATAGTTAATACTAGAAACCCGTTCTGCTGCGGTCAAAATTCGACGTAAGTGTTTAATTCAACTGGAATTGAGATTGACAATGACAATACACATTGACAATAATTATTGAATCTATACATGTATGTGTGAAATGCATGGTAGTGTGGGTCATGTTTATTTTATTTTTATTAATTTTATGTATTTCTATGAGTATTTCTAATGCATATTATAAAAAGTATTAGCTAATTCAACTGGAATTGAGATTGACAATGACAATACACATTGACAATTATTGAATCTATACATGTATGTGTAAAATGCATGGTAGTGTGTGTCATGTTTATTTTATTTTTATTAATTTTATGTATTTCTATGAGTATTTCTAATGCATATTATAAAAAGTATTAGCTGTCTGCACTACTTCTCCATGCAATATTTAAATGCGCCAAATTTCTTGAAATTAAGTGTGTATCGCACATTTACATATAATAACATACCACTAGTAACCACCCTTGCTTTGCTTCGGTTTTAGTATAGAACCCCTAATTATTTAAAAACCTAAACGTGTAGGTACTTATGTACGCGCGTGAGAAGTTATACTTTTTGGCATCATGAAATAAATATTTAACATTAATAATTTAATAATATTTAGTATTAATTATATTATATAATAATATTTTAATTTATATCAATAAATAATACATGACTAATAGAGATTTTATTTCTATTTTGTTGGTAGCTTTTTGCAACTTCACAGGCAACTTCACAGTGATGCGCGCGCATCTTTTTGCGGGCAACTTCATCTTGTTACTTTTGTGTTACAAATCTTAAAATTTCGCTCTCATCATTTTTTCATAACGCGCCTAAAGTAGTATAACTTCAAAATATAAATATAGCCTTTGTTACTCACAAAGAGAAGAGCATTTTATTAGTGAAAGAATTTTTGAAATCGGTCCAGCAGTTTTTGAGTTTATCCATTACAAACAAAAAAAAAACAAATCTTGCCTCTTTATAATATTAGTATAGATTCGTCACTCCGATAAAGTGGTGAAATAAAATAAAAAAAACTAATTTTTAAGGTACTTTCTCAAAACACAAAGTGGATTTTCTATAGTGTATAGGCGGATGATTTTTAGGGTTCCGTAGGCAAATGGCAAAAAACGGAACCCTTATAAATTCGTCATGTCTGTCTGTCTGGCTGTCTGTCTGGCTGTCTGTCTGTCTGTCTGTCTGTCCGTCCGTATGTCACAGCCACTTTTCTCCGAAACTATAAGAACTATACTGTTGAAACTTAGTAAGTAGATGTATTCTATAAACCGTGTTAAGATTGTCACACAAAAATAGAAAAAAAAAACAATAAATTTTGGGGGTTCTTCATACATAGAACTTAAACTCAAAAAATTTTTTTTCACCAATCCCATACGTGTGGGGTATTTTAGGTCTTCAAAAATGATATTGAGGTTTCTAATATTATTTTTCTCTAAATTGAATAGTTTGCGCGAGAGACACATCCAAAGTGGTAAAATGTGTCCCCCCCCCCTGTAACTTCTAAAATAAGAGAATGATAAAACTAAAAAAATATATGATGTACATTACTATGCAAACTTCCAACGAAAATTGATTTGAACGAAATCTAGTAAGTAGTTTTTTTTATACGTCATAAATCGTAAAACGCAAAAAACATCGATCAAAGTTACAACGAACTACAAGAACTTTTATATTATGTTACTTGCTGCTACGGAACCCTTCATGGGCGAGTCCGACTCGCACTTGGCCGCTTTTTCTACTGTATGCATTCGCGTGCGTCTCTCTCTGTGTGTGTGTGTGTGTGTGTATGAATGCTTGTTTTTAGATGTAAATATGGTGAGTACTGTTATTATTACATCATTTGAAGAACTGTTTCAGATCTAAGCACTTCCAGTAAGCATGTCTCAGGTTCACAGAACTTGTATTGACTCCACACTCGCATGTTTCTCAGTAGCGAGCGACTCGCCGATTAGAAGAGTTGTCATTGTGGTATTTACTGAGCATAAATATTAGCCAGATTATTATATTTATATTATTATTTTTATTTATTTATTTAACTTTTTGCACCATACAATTTGTTTAATAGCAAAGGCGGACTTAATGCATTAGCATTAAAGAATGCTATTAAGCATTCTCTCCCAGTCAGCCTTCGGATAGTGAGAACACAACGATATGGCGGTATATCTAGGTTGTAATAAAAAAACTACTTAGGATCAAAAAAAATATATATATAGATACACTATAAACAAACATACATACATACATACATACATAAATACATAACTTCATACATAAATAAACACATATTTATTATACCATATACATATATTTATATTATTCATATTTATATTATTATAATTATAATAAGCGAATGCGCATAGCAATAAGCTTGCCGCAGCAGTTACTTCTGCGTCCATCGTCATCGAGCGCGAGAACAGTATTGAGAACCTTGCGAGTGTGGACCCAAGGAAGTTCTCGCCGAGATTCTCGCTGAGATTCTTGCGAGATTCTCGCGTGAAGTGTGGAGCGCGCATTAGGTTTTCTCTTAGTAAATTACTTACCATGCTTACGATGTTGACAGTTGACAATTACTACAATGGGCATAAGCAGGGCTTTGGCCACATATGTATCCTACTCGTATAAGTAGGTACAATAGGCATGATGACTGATTTTGAAATACTGTTCTATATTGTTGGGAAATATATTATAATTACAACGTATATCATATTTCAAAAAAATAAGGTTTAGTATATAATGAATACATTTCAAATTATAAGTTTAAAATTCGCACCAAAACGCTTCAAACTGTCATGGCGTGGTTGTGACGTCATGCCTCAGGAAAACAAAAGACGATACGTAATTTTTAGTATGGTGATATTCATTTGTTTTAAGACGTGTGACGTAATTTGCGCTAATTGAGACTGACTGGCGTTTTAGCCAAGATGGCGGCTTGCCGTATTTTGTAGTTTTATTATCAATAATATTGTTTATCTCGCTAATAATAATACGATAAATGCGTGTTTTGTAATGCATTAATAGGGTTTCATTAAATAAATACATAATTTTAGTGATTTTTACTTACTGTCATCATGCCTATTGTCTTAAGTTTGTCACAATCCCTTTGAACACTTGTGAGTTTATACATATACCAACATGCGTAACATAAGTTTCGCAAGCCAAGTCCCCAGTTGAACCTTGACTCGGTACTCGCAGGTGGCGCCCTGAATACGAGGCGCGAGCTATAGCGACGGAATATCGTACATTTTTATATCCCATTCGAAAGTGGAGGACGTGGTTTGGTTGACAGGAGGCGCGGGAGTGTTTTTGTGAAGTAACATTTCGATTTAGTCTATTTTGTTTTGGTTCTATATACTAATTGCGTTTTTATTCCAATTCTTTGTTGATGTTTTAGTTTCAGATGTTTAGTTTGGACCTCTTAAATTTATTGGAACGAAGTTCCTTATCGCGCGTTGCGAAAGGGGGTTAGGCGGAAAATTTTGTAACGAAAAGTTGTAACGACACTTTTTGCCGTCGTAGTTTTTTTTACATAGAAAGCAAGCCAGATATTTTCGTTTCTTTCAGTCAGTACTAGGATAGCAAAAACATGCAAGCGAATGTGCCAAAACAAATCTGGGGTATTAATTTTCTCATCATTGCTCGTAGCAATTGTTACTAGGTGAACAAAGCCGATGAGAAATTAGCAATTGCTACTAGGTGAACAAAGCCGATGAGAAATTTAATACCTTAGATTTGTTTTGGCACACTTGCTGCATGTTTTTGCTATCCTAGTACTGACTGCAAGGAACTTCGTTCCATCCGGGTGTCCCTTGACACCTCTCAAGTTTTTTTTAACATCATTTGTTCTAGCAATTATTTGTGACTTCTCATACTTTTTTTGTTTAAATTTAAGTTTATTTGTGGCATTCATTCATTTTGGCACGTCATTCTATGTTCTACTTTCTTTTCACACGGTTTATATTAGCTTCACCTGTATGTACGTATGTTTGTTTGTTTGTTTGTAACTTGTAACCGACTCCTTTGGTCTTGATTTTGACCCACTTCAAACGGTCAGATTTCTTTCAAACTTCATAGATTTATCGAACACCGATAACAATTTAATATTTAAAGAAAAAAAGAAAGAAAGAAAAAAAAAACTAAATAACATTTAAAAAATCGAACTAAAAATGAAAAAAAAAATATTAAAATGTTTGTATTTTTAGGGTTCCGTAGCCAAATGGCAAAAAACGGAACCCTTATAGATTCGTCATGTCTGTCTGTCTGTCTGTCTGTATGTCTGTCCGTCCGTATGTCACAGCCACTTTTTTCCGAAAGTATAAGAACTATACTGTTGAAGCTTGGTAAGTAGATGTATTCTGTGAACCGCATTAAGATTTTCATATAAAAATAGAAAAAAAAAACAATAAATTTTGGGGGCTCCCCATACTTAGAACTGAAACTCAAATTTATTTTTTTTCATCAAACCCATACGGTGTGGGGTATCTATGAATAGGTCTTCAAAAATGATATTGAGGTTTCTAGTATCATTTTTTTCTAAACTGAATAGTTTGCGCGAGAGACACATCCAAAGTGGTAAAATGTGTCCCCCCCCTGTAACTTCTAAAATAAGAGAATGATAAAACTAAAAAAAATATATGATGTACATTACCATGCAAACTTCCACTTAAAATTTGTTTGAACGAGATCTAGTAAGTAGTTTTTTTTTAATACGTCATAAATCTTAAACCGCAATTTACTTCGATCAAAGTTACAACGAACTACAAGAACTTTTATAATATTACTTGCTGCTACGGAACCCTTCATAGGCGAGTACGACTTGCACTTGGCCGCTTTTTATAAAATTGCCACAATTTTATATTTAACCATAAAATAGAAAGCAAGATACTACGTAAATAGCCAACCTTTAAATAGCTTGGTTTACTAACACGTAAATTATTTCATATCAAAAAAAGGCACTCCGCCCCGCCTATCAACATGTCCTCTCCCCGTCAGTTAGGACGGAGATTCAATTATCTCTCTTCTGAATGAATTAACCGCGTTAACAAATTAAGCAATTGCAATGTCCGCCGCTGAATTACAATTAAAGATGACTGTCACCCGCCAGCTTGGATAATTAGCTAGCCCTGGGGTCCTTAGGATGACCAGCGTATTATTGTTAAAGTTATGATAATGGTACAATCATAAGCAATGAAGCATGTGACTTTTTGAACGCAAATGAGGATGAAGGTACCTTTATCTGATTTACGATTTTTTATGTAAATGCCGACGAACGAGCTGATGAGGTTATTGTTGGTAATTGTTCACCAAGGCCCATGGATTTTAGTTACATTATAATCGATGCGTTTAAGGATGAGGTTTAAGGCATATATAATATCAACCCTTGATATGATGTATTTTATGTAACCAATGTTTGAATTAATAAAATGTTTTTAATTTGAATAAGGATTTACTAGAAAAGCCGTGCTGAGAAACGTAATTTGGCGACATAGTTTTAGAAGATATAGTTGACTGGGTTTAGAAGTTTCAGCCGTGCCTTTGCACAGAATAGATAATGGTAGACAAGACAGATAGACGAGACAAGAGTAACCAGTATATCGAAATTACGGAGCCTTCCCTCAATCAGGTCAATAAATACGGGGTCATCAACCATTATATTCACAGAAATATGAGACGGTTGACTGACTATGTCATAGGATTTAACCATGTCTTGACTTGTTTTTTTGTTCCACGGTAAAACCGTCCATTGTGAATAGTTTTTTTATTAAACCTTGTTTGAAGCCTTCGTCATTGATTTTTATCACAAAAACGCAGTGACAGGTCAAAGTGACGAGTAACTTATAATAAGTTATTCGCAGTTCAAGATAACAAAGATTTTAAAAATTATAATATCATATTAAATATTTATTGACGAAACCTGGCAGTAATTTTTGGCCTGCTTATATCAGTCTACATAGCGATCCGTTTGCGGAATAATTAGCTTGAAAGTGCTAATTTTGGTGAGAATCAAGTGTTCCCTGCCAGCTTTAAAGTAGGTGTAGGACATGTGAAAATATTCACGGCAGTAGCATATAGTATGATAAATTTAAAAGGAAAAAAATATGTAAACTTATAAGCACGGACATAAAAAAAGAACGGACATAACCTTGTCTAATCGAGAGTGAAGCTGACAGCTGACAGCTCGCTTACCATGTGTGCGTAATTTTGTAATTTTTGATTCGCGATGGTGTCAATGTCGTAGCCGTATGGTGTCAATGTGTGGGTGTGTGTACTTGTACGAATACAGAGTTGGTATTCCTATGGGTGCTTCACTGAATTTGTTCTTGGGATTACGTCCGTCTTTTTTTTACGTCCGTGCTTACAAGTTACAACATACTTTACAACTATGGAACCCTACATTGCGCGTGGCTTGACACGCACTTGACCGGTTTTTTACCCGACTGCCAGGAGGGTTTTGTTTTTCGCGCGTATCTTGTATGTATGTATGTATGCATGTAATATTCTTTATTACCTCGTATCATCCAAGCCGCTGAACGAATTTATATAATTAAGATATCGTTAGATTCGTCTTGCTAACCCAAGTGTTCTTAGATAAGTGAAATTAATATATATATATGGTGGCTGTGAGATTCTATTGTTTGAAGTATCAAAATATAAAAATAAATCGAATAAATCAATATCGGTATCAAATTAAAGAGTTCACCATAAGGATTTCAAAAAAATATATAATGATAGTTTTTTTTATAGCAGGCGGTTTTGTTTTTAATTTTTTATTTATAATACAATAATAATCTTACCAAAACAAAAATACTTTCAATAGCAACAAGAAATAAGTATGAAATAACATTATTTTTATTGCAACGGAAACGCATTATATTTTTCCTGTACCCAGTGATTATTATTAAGCAACTGGTCAACTCAGTTGGTAATATTAGTCATGGTGTACAATAAACGTTCATTCACGTTCCAACGCAGGAAAACTCGTGGATTGCACGAAGACAAATATGTCATGGGCAATGCAATTTACTTGGTACCTGTTAAGATTATTCAATGAGTTTGGATTTTTATTTGTAGGTATGTTATTTATGTACCTGCCTATTATTACAGCTGCAAAATACACTTCATGAATTTATCTATATACGAGTACGAGTAACTGCCCTCGTTTTGCTTGGGTTTTCTTTTTTTACGCCTTGGGTTACATTATTGGAGTTTTATTAAGGATCCCTAATTTTTTTGAAAATTAAATATAGCCTATGTCACCCGGGGATAGTTTAGCTTCCCAACAGTGAAAGAATGTTTCAAATCGGTTTAGTAGTAGCAAACAAACAAATCTTTCCTCTTTATAATATTAGTATAATTATGTAGATTATTTATTTATTTATTAATTTAATCCTCCTAAATCATGCAACTGTTTCACCTTCAGTTACTTGTCAATGAATGAAACTCTTAAGCAATCTAGACTTCGATGACCTAATACGCATTCTAGGTCATCTACCTCGCGTACGTATATTATTATTACTAGAATAACTTAAAGGTTCACGCACAAAACGGTAGTGCTGATAACCATGAGATATAATAATTGTTAAAACTTAATTGGTAATAATTGGTAATAGCTAGGTCTATTATTATTAAAAAAAAGTATTTTAATCAGTTTCATTTAACTGTTATGTCTATTGTAAGCGGTCATAAGTGTTAACAAACTGTCTGTTAATTTCGCCTTCAATGAATTAAACTTGTCTAAAAAACGTAAAATTATGTAATCTTCCTATCAGATTTAATTTTATAAAACAACAAATGGCATTTAATAATTAATTTTTACTTTGAAATATAAAATTATTGATTTTATATTAACAAATGTGTGTCACGTTCTACTTATGTTAAACTTATAAATGTATCTTATTAATCAAAGTAAGTCATATATTTCTGATAGATTACAAACAGATATTTTTGCAGTTGGCGTACTCATAGGTACTCCATATTCTGAGGAGAATCTTTCACTATCATTTTCCATAATTTATAGATATCAGTAATAATATTTCATTTATGATTTTTTTGCATATTTTTCATTGCGACGCGGCGGGTTTGTGCGCCAATCTTAAAGGAGTAAACAGAAATACTCTAAAAGTAATCTAGAAAGTGAAAGACGTGTAAATTGAATTACTTTGTACCTACTTGTTTCAGTTCAATGTTTGAATAACATACTTTATGTGTTTAGAAAGGTGGTCTTATGTTGTAAATGTGCTTATTAATTAAGTAAAATGAAATTGAATATTTTAGTTGAATCGGTTTTGAACGAAATGTAATATTTGAGAATGGGATTGCCAAACCAAAATAAGTAATTTGTAATGAGACTACAATAATAATTTCTGTAAGGTTCATTTGCGTGGTTTCTTATTCTAGGTTGGTCCAAAATGATAACAATTACCTACTTCGAAAACCTCTTAAGTGTTCTTAAAACTAACTTTCTGAAACGAGTGTTTTGCTTCACGATAGACGGATTAGGTTAAAAAGGTTATTAAAAAGGTCAACCACCTTTTTATCATGGAATGTTACATAAGTTTATCAGTCATCACTATCATCAGAACACCGCAGACTGGATTAATCTAAGACCATTTAAGTCCAGAGAGATGAAACCGTGGTTCGATTATTTTTTATTATATCTTCAGTTATACGAAACAAATGCTTGATTCGCTTCGTTGTTTGTGTTTTCAAAATGTTGATATCTTTTGTTATCGTTAGATAGAAATAATAATAAAAAAACGCTTATAAACGCTTACACACTCATACCCTCGCAGTAGGTCTATGTCGCGGGTGGTATGTACGACACATATAACACATTACAATAACACCCAGTACAAATATATTTTATCTGTCACATAGTTATCTGCCTCGGTCGGGAATCAAATCCGGGACCCCTCGCTTCGCAGGCAGGGTCGCTACCAACTCGGCTACGTCGTCAAAGTTAATTAACCCTCCACCAAAAAATATACAAGAGTAGGTAAACTAAAGTCTAAACCTTAAAGAGATTTTATCGAGAAGAGCAAGTGTGCTAAACTGCACTGTTGGTTCAAATGCAGTAGTATGACGTCATATGTCATATCGTCAAACCAACCAGTGGCAAATTGAGTGGTCACGAACTACACGTTCTATTTATATTCGTCGTATTGTTTACCTCAAATAGCTGTGAAATTTGGGTCGTGGCAAAGATGAAGCAAAGACGCTGACACGCTCTTAATGCTACTTAAGCATTTTTATGCCAATTGCAAGTAATGTACAGAAGCGCCACAGTATTCGTGGTCATTGCCGTATATTAATGTTGATCAGCCAGTAAATCGATTAAATTAAGCTCAAATGTTGTAAGACAATCGCATTGAGTGATTGACCCGAGGTATTCTTATTGTTAAATTAAAACAAGAAATCCCATTGAATAATATTTTTTTATGTAGAGCAAAATGTGGGTGTCTTCAAGTCAAGAGTGAATAGGCTTTTACTAAGTTAGTGTGCTTTACCATCCAAGGCTTCATTACTGCTTACCATCAGGTGGTTTTGTGGTCAAGCACTAACTTATTCGGTATAAAAAAAAAATACAGTAAATACAATTAATCATTATTAATTATTAATATTCAGTAAACTACGAATCTGACTGCAATTTTTGAGAGATACCTAAATGAAATTTTGTCCCGATTGTTGGGTGTATCTTATTAAGTATATTGCTCTGCAGCAAGAAGCCCTAACACCTCCTCACAAGAGAGCACTTCTATATTAAGGGTCAGTGTAGTTATCAAATCATATCAAATCAAATGTTTTCATTCAAAATTGGTTTGGTTTACAAACACTTTTTGAAAGTCATGCAAGCTACGCCAATGCTTCAACAAGGCCCTACTGTGAGAGGGCCCGGGAGAAGAAGCGGCAAGAAACTACCGGGGTTAGTATGTCTGGAAGTACTATACCAGTGTCAGTTTAGTCTATGACAGGTATCCATTTACGCGATCGTCGCGACCTCGAGAGAAAACCGTAGATGGTTTTAATGTGGATAAATGTTTCCACATTTTTGTTTGTATCAGCTTGTAATAATCAAGTGAATTTTAAATATGACAAAAATAATAAACAAAAGCATACACGCTCACACCTTGCAGCAGGATGGCTTGTTATCCTTTTTCCTCAAGCACCCGTCGGTAAGGACCCCATTTTCTAAATCTTAAGATAAAGTCAATTTTGACTAAAAGTACAATTAATGGAAAAAGTGTAGACTAAATTCTTAATATTATCTATATATCTGTACATATAAATAAAATTGGAGTGTCTGTTTGTAATATTAAAATAACCGCTTTTTAGGGTTCCGTAGCCAAATGGCAAAAACGGAACCCTTATAAATTCGTCATGTCTGTCTGTCTGTCTGTCTGTCTGTCTGTCTGTCTGTCTGTCTGTCTGTCTGTCTGTCTGTCTGTCTATCTGTCTGTCTGTCTGTCTGTCTGTCTGGCCACTTTTCTCCGAAACTATATGAACTATACTGTTGAAACTTAGTAAGTAGATGTATTCTATATACCGCGTTAAGATTGTCATACAAAAATAGAAAAAAAACAATAAATTTTGGGGGTTCTTCATACGTAGAACTGAAACTCAAAAAAATTTTTTTCACCAAACCCATACGTGTGGGGTATCTATGTATAGGTCTTCAAAAATGATATTGAGATTCCTAATATCATTTTTCTCTAAATTGAATAGTTTGCGCGAGAGACACTTCCAAAGTGGTAAAATGTGTGTCCCCCCCCCCCTGTAACTTCTAAAATAAGAGAATGATAAAACTAAAAAAAATATATGATGTACATTACTATGCAAACTTCCAACGAAAATTGATTTGAACGAAATCTAGTAAGTAGTTTTTTTTTAATACGTCATAAATCGTAAAACGCAAAAAAACATCGATCGAAGTTACAACGAACTACAAGAACTTTTATATTATGTTACTTGCTGCTACGGAACCCTTCATGGGCGAGTCTGACTCGCACTTGGCCGCTTTTTTACTAAGTGAATTTGGATGTATACACGGTACATATACCTACCAAAACAACATTTTTTTAAATTTTTGCCTGTCTGTCTGTTTGTTCCGGCTAATCTCTGAAATGGCTGGACCGATTTTGACGGAACTTTCACTGGGAGATAGCTGATGTAACAAGGAGTAACTTAGGCTACTTTTATTTTCGAAAAAAATACACGATACGGTTCGCCAGATCAGCTAATAACACTTATTAAACAAGGATTGGGTATAAATGATAATAATGATAAATGATATTGCCCTGTGTCGTCGTTGGCATGGACAGTACAATTTAAGACATCACCGACACCAAAACGACGTATTACTAAACTTATTACTTACGAGCAACCGCCCTCGCTTTGCTTCGGTTTTCTTATTTTTTTACACCTTGGGTTACATTATTGGAGTTTTATTAAAGATCCCTAATTTTTTTGAAAACATAATATGGCCTATGTTACTCGGGGATAGTGTAGCTTCCCAACAGTGAAAGAATTTTTCAAATCGTTTCAGTAGTTTCGGAGCCTATTCAATGCAAACAAAAAATCAAATCTCTTTTTATCTAATAATATAATAATATAGATTTCTCACTTTATATAATAATATAGATTATTTTGACTGACTTCGCAGGCAGAGACACTTAAATGTGCTTCAAGGTTCTATGCGTTTTGGGGTCAATTATAAACGGACATTTTCATCTTATATGTCAAGTATTAAAAAACATATTTTAAAAATAGTTTACCTTACTTTTAAAGTTGTTGAAAAAGGCTCTCAATATACGAGTATTTTATTAGCAAGATATCGCCAATTCGTTTTTAGGGTTCCGTACGAAAAAAACAAAAAACGGAACACTTATAGGACCACTCGTGTGTCTGGGTGAACGCCCTTCACAGTCATGTTACTCCGAAACTACTGGACCAAATGAGTTAAAATTTGGTACTCATGTGCTTTTTTGTGACCCAAAGACGAAGGTATAACGTAAACTACCGAATTTTGAAAAAAATATAACAATTTAACAATTCAGTTAAACAATTATAAAAATTATAACATAGTATCGTGTGGCATGTCAAATGTAAGGGCTTATTGTAGGGATCTAAAATATATTTCTGCAATGGATGGTTTTAAAATTATTAAAGAAAGAACAAAAAATTACCATCCTATCCCCGAAACTACTAAGGCTAGGATTTCGAAATAAATACAGACAATAGTTACATATTTACTTATACCCATATATTACAGGAAAACCTATAAGAAGTATGTGGTCTTAAAAATGCGGCAAAAATAAATAAAATAAAATGATAACGATAAACAGGTAATCAACGTACGGAACCCTCACCACACGAGTTTAACTCGCTCTTGTCCAGGTGTTTTTTGTCGATATGGAGACGACATAAATAATTAGTTACAAGTCGATGGTCACTTTCGTCCATGTAAATAAGTAACACAAAATAGATCGACGTGTTGCTGACTGAATTAGCGGAGAAAAACGCATCATTTCCCCAGATTCATTAACAAGACAAACCCTATTTGGTATTTTCTTTAAAACTGATTTATTAGACGCACCCTTACCACCCAGATGATTTTGTTGATTATTATACTAATAATAATAAGTCCTGCCATCTCTACTGTCTGTTGTTATTCAGTATATTATTACAATATTCTTAGTATTAATACATCGAATGGTTCGTACGCCGACATAATTGAGACGAAGTAAAAGGCTATTTTAATTTGCAGAATGACAAAGCTTTTAATTGCAAGGACTATAAGAATTAATATTATTAAATGATCGGCATTAAGCTATTAGGAATTTGAATGCGTCAAATACTGATACAAAGATTGTATCACCTACCGAATGACGTAATCGTTATAACTTTATCATGATATTGAATTATTTGAATTAACTTAAGAAGCATACCGGTTTCAATAGATGTTTCCAATCGTTACATTGTGGTTTATTTTACTGTGGTTAGTGGTTCCGGTATCAATTGCTATGTGCTTAGGAACGATAATTTTAATTGTTACATTATAAAGCAATTTATTCTAGTTTTAAGTGCATCGCTTAGATCTTTATCAATCATGCTTTTTATTGGTTTCTAGTAAGTATATACTGATTAGAAGCACATACATACATAATATAATGTATTATGTATGTATGTGTACATATTATGTATGTGTTTGCATACGTGTGTGTGTAGGAATATTTTTGAATTAAATGTTTACCTACTTCCTGATGTCCACATTATTTAATGCGTATCAATAAATGATATTAATAAGATAATGAAAATAATGTCATAAGTAATAATGACGTCGTTATCATTAAGATTATCATGATAAATAGAGCAAAAAAGCTATTTTTGTAGTTTTTTTAACTTAAATTCTTCAAAGTTATTTGCAATCATAATTGTTGTAATTTAAATATCATCAAAAACATAAATGTAAAAGGAGAGCCAATAAAAAAAATCTAAACGGGTACTAGCCAAGTCAAATGTAAAGCTTGAAATACATGTTCTTGTGACTAAAGTTTTAGGCTTTTCTACACAGAACTTGGCACTCATTTAGATCTCAATTCTTTTTTTAAATTAGCTCTCCTTTCACATGTATGTTTTTGATGAGATATCATTAGATACTTTTTGTCTAGAAATTATAAGTTTTTATAGATAATGAATATACCTATTGTTATTTGTAAAATTACTCTATGCAATGAAACCGCTAATTCACTAGTTTCACTAATTATCAATAATTTTCAGTTTTTACATTTTTTCCTTCACATACGCCTAATTTCTAATTTCTTTGATGCCACATATCAAGTTTCTAGGCCATCTGGAACTGGGTTAGAGTTTTGGTCTATAGGTCAGTCAGTGATAAAAATGACGATTTTTGCACGTTAATATCTAAATAACCGTTTGAAGTGTGTTTATGAAATTTGGAGCATATATATACGTATTTTGCAAATCTCAATAAATGAGCCAAATTTGACAGGTTTATGTGGAATTGTTTTTGAGTTGAGGGGATCTAAAGTGGCTTCAAAATAAATGGTTCATGTAATATTACACACGGTGCTGCTCGCCAGTTCTGTTAGCTTTAAATTGGCTTGACACGCTGCCGCGTGTCTAGATTTTATTGCTGGTAATTCAAATAAGTACCTAGGTAGATTGCAAAAATTATAACATAGTGATCTTTTGATATCTTCGGGTGGTCAGTGACTCCACCCCACCCATGTCATGTCTTTTGTTTATTTTATTGGTGATGTAATTTAATTTTAAACACATAAATTGTTTCATTTTATTAAGGTATCATTGTTTTAATATTGAATAAAATAAAACTATAAGAGATTCGTAAAATATATTATTAAAAATATTTTTATTATTTATACTAGAAATAAAAACGACTTAAGACTAGGTTCACTTATATAAAATTTTATAATAACATTATGTGTAAAATAAATACACTAACTCAGTGGTGTGATCTCGTCTTTATAATACATGTTTTTTTCCAAGCTTTTTTGTAATATTATTTTTTCGTGATTATTTGTACATTAATACTTTCTTTGGCAAAGAAATTATACCTACAAGGGGCTATTAAAATAAGCGAAAGTTGGAAATATAAAACATGGCCATACATACATAATCCATTACATAATCGGACGGAAATTTAACATTACAAGCGCATAAATTACATTGATAATGGTAGACGGAATGTAATTTATTTAAATCACTTAGTTACTAAACATAGAACACAAAATATCAATAGCTGCTCCAAAATTTAATTCCATGTCGCTTACAAACAATTGAACCGAGAATTGAGTGAATTTAATGACGTTTTAACTTTGCTAACATTAATTATAATTATAGTCAATTTACAGCATCCACTATCCATTGTTTCAAATAACCCAAAAGCTCTGTCTAATTAGAGGTTGCGTAATTCGAGTCTGTGAAACAGCGACCTCTTTTCCGAATACAAAATAAACCACACCTGTTCGATCGTAAACGCGCGCACAATAACATACCTACTTCTCTGTCGTAACATACGTATATCCATCTATGTCCATACTTTGCGTAACCAAATTTACATATAGCTATCGATGTAGGCAAAACAAACACGCATAGAAAACTCACTGAGAACCCAGCGACCTTAAAAGCGAAAACCATTAGAATTGCTTAGCTAACATGGGAGTGGCTGAGGCCAAATCTCATAGATGACCTCGGTTGTAAACTAAAAGTAAACGTCCATGGATGGGGTACCTCACAACCAATCTTGCGTAACATAAGACCAAGCAATGCATTACAAATGTTACGTGAACTACCTACGAGACGCTTGGTGGGGACGAGGTCGCTTGACAGATTCAAGTCTTAGTGCAATTGAGACTTATTTCATTGTGAGTCAGTGCAGGTGATTCACAAGGCGAGGAAATTACTGATTAACCCACTCGTGCTGTACTTAATGACCCAGACAGGCGTGGTAATAATAGATCTTTATTTAAAGATACCGTAGAAAAAATCGAGATAAAGAACAAACTAAAATTAGAGTTAAAGCATATCATTACAAGAAGGATAAAGATTTCGGAATTTCCTTCGTAAAGGAAACGAACTTTATTCCTGAAGCAAATGCAATAAGCGCCTGAATAGCTTCGAAACTTTCGCCGCGCGTGGAAAGGAAAAGTTACGTTAGGCGATCGTTGGTCGGCTCGCAATCAGCTGATTCGGTTGTGACTTAAATATATCGGCGGTACACATATTTTTCGTGACCGGTAAGAAAAGAATGACAACCGCGGTTACTTAAGTAATACAATTATATAAAAGGCACAAAAGTCTTTTCTCATCCGGTCACTTAAAATGAAACGGTTTCTGACTCACGATTCACTTAGCACTCTGTTTCACCTTCCTTCCTCTCCGTGATATAATGTTCCACTTCGCGTACAGAATTGAACAGTTTCCAAGCGAGGATCACACCCACGATCTCAACTAACGATATTAGCAATGACGCTCCAGCCACGGACGAACTAATAATCTTCGTGTAAACTGAGGCCACTTTAGCACAACCCAATCTTTCATTTGCTTCCTTATCCGTAAAGTCACATGTTGCTCTGTAGTAGCTGTCTAGACAGCAAGTCAAGGGTAGATCGTTTCTCCAGCTTCTGTAATCCCGAGCGTCGTTAGCACCACAGCATTTTAACTTCCTCTCGATCCTTCCAAAGGCTTTGAACACATCAGGATTTGATTGCGAATTGTAATACCCATCATACACAGTATCCTTGACAAATCTGTCAGTATCTTCACCGTCTACGTACACAAAGATCAAAGTCGCAGCAATCACTTGACCAATGACGATTAAAATCATAAAGATTCCGTAAATCCCTAGCAAGCCTCTGCTCTCCTTGTTCGCCCCGCAATATCCGCAGAACGCCACCATCATGACGAAGAGCCCCAAAAGGATGAAGAGCCATGGCGCAACTTGGGGCCAGTAGACTCTGTAGTCCAGTAAATAATGATTACTGTTCCTTAAACTGACGAATTCTTGTAACTGCACAAAGAACCAGATTCCGGTAGCGGCTGTGACAAGGCCAAACACCGCGTACACTATATTCATGACGTATAACACACCCTTAATAAGCTCTTCTTTCCCCATGATGATGGGTGAAATCAACCGTGCAGCGTGAACGTTGTCAACCGAATGAGAGGCAAGGTAATGATGCCATGTATTTTATAAACTCCTGCGCAACTATGTGGGACGGTTATACGTTACGTGACGACCACGACATTATCTTTACGATCGCGTTGATAAATTATTCAATTAACGAGTTTGGTCCTTTTTTATTTTGCTGGTAATTGAGGTAATTGAACATTGTTTTGGGTATTAACTGATTTTATTCTTTTAAAATTGGTACTATCATAAATTGTATGGGTGTTAAAAATGTGTTTTTCGTTACGTGACTTTATTTAATAAGATAGGTGTTACTCATTTATTTGTATACTGAATAAATGTATTATTGCGGTTACCGTTGAGAAGGTAAGTATGAATCACCCACAAACAATGCATGTGACTATTAATTTGCCTTTCCATGTTTGTATTTCTATACCTTTAGTTAGCTTAGTTTAGTTACAGTGATTCATAGTCAACAAACGTTTACGTAAGTCGTAAGGTGAAGTTAACTTTCGTCTTGGTTTGACACACTTTATTATAACCTGTTACTATTGTATGTAAATAGCTAATAAGCGAGCAGGCAAGCCACCTAATGGTAAGAAAGCACCATCACTCACAGACGAAAGGCATAATCGATGCGTTGCCAGCCTCGGGAGACCCGCGTTATTTTTGGCTCTTCGACACTGACACCAAAACACGTAACAGAATATAACAGTCTATTTGTGAAGTTAAGTATAAGCTAGCCGGGCAGGTAGAGAACCCTACCACAATGCATGAAGATGATGATGACTATTGGGATTTTTGATGTTAGTAATGACCTCTAACAGGAGGAATCATTCATCATAATCTTTTTTGTTGTTGTGTAGGGTGTACCACGATGAATGGAGATTAGCTTGGGCTTGGGCCTGAGCAAGAATTAATGGATAGTGCATAATTATTAATTCTACACCATAACTATTTTAAACTTAGTACATTACTAATGCAACTACTATTATACAATACGATAGTTACATCGTCCAATATGACACGATTTATCGTAATTTATCAAAGAAGATCGTGTCGCTAGTCGTAACTAAGGTATTTTTCTACGTGATTTAACCAACACCGGCGCTAGGGCAAGTTTATCGATGACACACTACATTTCCAAGCTACTACGATCAACCACATACTATGCTAAGAAGGTAACACGTTTCACATTTCGTAATAGGGCCTCTGACCATAACAAACTATCATTTTTAATAATCCAACTCTATGTCATTAAACTAGAGTCGATAATCTATTACCAATTGGAAAAGCTCGAGTGGTAGCCCTTGACATATTTTTATGTTATTTGAAAAGAATTTTGTTGCGAAAGTCCGCTAATTCATTGGATACGATGTAACATCTCTCGTTAAGATACGAAACTCGGCCTTTCATTTGCAATATTGTCATTATTTTGAAGGTAAATACATTCATTTCTACTCATAATGCATCTTTTTGGCTACGTGTTCGTACATTCACTATGAGGCTTTTAATTTTCCATTTATATTTTGTCGGTCTATATGTGATTGCTTAACTTCAGAACGAGTTGGCCCATTGTAATCATATTCACATAAAAAAATTGTTGTTGATTAGATAGTTACGATATGATGCGATAGATGGCGGTGTAATCGTGTTATTGAGGTTTTCCTTTGTTGTAAACGGAAATATTTGTATGTGAGGATAACGTAAAATTTGGCTACAATAATGTATGGTCGTAGTAGATTTTTGAACCTAACCTTTTTGCCTTTTTGGTTAAGTGAATACTTCTTAAATGTAGTTATGTTAGATTTCGTAAGCAATTCACTATAGAGAACCCAATTTAGTTCAAAATAGAAAATAATAATAAAGGTATTTTTACAATGCATTCAATTGTTTTTACATGGTAATTATAATGATGTGAATGTTAATTACAAATAATTTTATTAACCGACTTCAAAAAAGGAGGAGGTATTAAATTCGACTGTATTTTTTTATGTTTGTTACCTCAGAACTTTCAACTGGGTGAACCAATTCTGATGATTCTTTTTTTTATTGAAAGCTGGCCCCACATAAACCTTGACCTAATTTTGAAGTCCATTATTTTTTTTCAAGAATTATTTCAGAGCTTACGATCACTTAATAGATATAGATAAATACCTACTTGGATCTTGTGCACGAATTTTTATACGTACCACCAACAGATTGCCTCTTGCTGCAGGTCACTTAGGTACCTAGTTTACTGCCAGTAGCGTAGCTAGCCCTAAGGAGGCCCCATATCAATATTTGTTGTGGGGCCCCCTCAACGTCAGCTGTCAAATATAAAAGGAATGCCAACTGTAGCGGTCTTAGGCCGCTGGCGAGCTTTGGGAGTGTTAGTGGGGGCCCCCTATAGGCTGGGGGCCCCGTATAACTGATACGGCGCTAGCTACGCCCCTGTTTACTGCCAACTCTTGCTTTTTGGTATGGGTTTTTACTAACCTGATTAGATAGCACCGTTTTTGGAATAGTTTAATCGTAAGACTTGTTTCGCAACGCAGCAATGACGCCCATGGTGTTAAAGCACTTATAAAATACTTGGTATATATATGGCGTTAAGCTCATGGACAGTTGACATACAAAATATAATAGGTGTGTATCTATTAAGATTGCAGTTGCCACTTAACTCCAGGTAAACATAGTGATATGAAATTGAATAAACCTAAAAATGTATACAGTCATATTAATACTTCCACCACCAGTTTGGGTTATACTGTTGCGCATAGAACAAAGAAAAAGAGAAAGAAGATAGATAGTCCCGCGCCCTAATGTGCGACAGCAACTTCTGTAGTTATCTGGAGGAAACTTCGGAGTTGTCAGGAGTGGCCACAAGGAGTAGATTTTCGGAAAGCATCTCTCCAGAGTATGATAATCCCATTACTAATATAGATATCAGTTAAACTAGGAAAAGGCCTTCAGACTTCATGAGAACTTCCAACAGTTATGATGATTACAGTCTGAGTCATAATCATTGCACTGGCAATCACTATAATTTAACTAAAAATGCTAATAAATAAATTTCTCACTATAATCATTTAAAATCCTTTGCAATATATTTTATCTCAGTTTTTTTTTCTTTCGAAGGAATACTATAAAAATAATCAAATAATTTGGTTAATAAAGTAATTATAATTTTGTAATTTTCAAATCCAAATATACAAGAACACCACAATTACATGAAGAAAGAATAGTAAACCTATAATCGAACGCAAATACAAAATATTTCAATAAATATTTATTTATGAATTCTTAAATGCGTATTTTATATAACATAAAATAATATTTTTATATCTATATGTACATCTTATGCATAAGTTGTGATGTTTATTTTTCACTTACAATGTATTGAAATAATTTACCTTAATGTAATTTATCAACTAAGTGTTTTAATTATAAAACTTTCGATCAAAAGTTTTTTAAAATTTACCTACCATTAAGATGCTAAATATTAGGTACTTACTCTTCAAACTACCGAACAAACTCTTGCTATAAAGAAAAGAATTGATAAGGAAACCAAAAAGAAGACAACTGATATGATAACCACAAAATCTCGTTATAATGTCATTATTGAAATTAAATAAGTATAAAATAATGTAGGTACCTGTTTCATGTATCTAAATTACGATCAATTAACTTTCCTATAAATTACGGCTAGGTAGCATAATTAGTTTTCTTTAAGTATGAAATTAATAATTTTGGAATGGACTAAGTTAATGTAATTGCTCAATTTAAACTTATCGATAAAATCGTAATTGTCAAATAATTTTCTTTACAGTATCTCATTACCATTACAAAACACTTCTTAATTCAAAGAAACGATATTAAATTATTAAGAACGATATTAGATAAACCTAATAACCTTTTAAATGGTTCATTCGCTATGATTCACCATTTAACAGCCGAGTACGTATCTGAGTCATTCATTCATGCATTAAAATTTGAAATGCCACTCAGATTTCATACAGGTAATATAATAATATTATTTTACTATTTTATTCACGTTTTACACATTATCGTTACCGTAGGTACATCATAAGCTCATTTAATAAATATGAAATGAATACATGACTTACTTAAAAACGTGATAAGTACTATAGACTATGTTCTGCTTCAAAATCGAAAAAAAATATTTTAAAATTATTTAGAATTATTAATTTCCATTGATAATAATGACAAAAACAACTCAAACAAAATGATATAGTAGTTCCTCAAAGCGGTTGAGTCACATCCGTAGATTTCACATTCGTACAGAAGCGCTTCTGTCAACAGCTTCAATAACTAGTTACTCAATAAAAGGTAAAGGTATTACTTAGTAATACCACAGAAGAAATAATTGTACATATAATTGTATATTATAGTATATATAATTGTATATTACATATAGTATATATGAGATGCATTGCTTTTATACAAAACAGTTTCTGCCTTTCTTTATAACTTGCAATAATATTAACAAGCAAATTCTTATCAATTAGAGTAAAACAATCGTCGAAAAATGTTTGTTCGTAAACGTAAATACTTATATCGATGGGATATTATTATGAAGAAAACCTAAAAGAGAGATATAAGAGTATATAAGGATATTTTGTTATTTTAACTTCGGTCTTATCCCAATCTGAAAGAGTAGCGTACTCTACGCTGCTTCAGTGCATTCAGAAGATTTTATATCGCCCGATGGTATTCAACATACCTACATTAATATCTATAGTACCCTTCAAGACACGAGATTACTGGACATGCAACTTCAAACTTTCGAGAATTAGCTTAAATTGATGTCGTATTACAATGGTATCTAAAATCGCCGAAAATGCTTTAATACAATAAAAAACTAAGACTAGTTCTTACACTTTCTGAAATAAACTAGGCGATTTCATCTTAATACGAGTACTAAATCCAGAAATACATACATCGCATACATAGCATTGTTTCGACTTCAATTTCAGAACGAATAAAATATTATGTTGATTTTCAATTGTTCTTCACCACAGTTTCACTAATCTTGGTTCGCAGCACTCGAGTCTTTAGGAATGTGTTCGGAGATCGACCAAATCTTTGGTGAAATTGCAGCCTTAGTAGACTGTCAGACTGTCAGTTGTCAGTGCCTGTAAAGAAAATAAAAAAATTATCAGAATGAAATTAGCCACAAGATTTTGCGATGTTATAGTTTTTTTCAGGATTATTACTGCTATTAAGCACTAAGTACTATAGCTGCTAAATTAAACTGATAATGATCTAAGAAAATATCATAAAATCATAAAACATAAACAATATAATATCATTTCACATATTATTATATTCATTTCACCTAATTTCGTTATTAACTTTGACTACAGCGCCATCTATCGTAACCTAGTACTATTGACTTGTATGGAGATCTTGTGTGTGAAAATTTCCGAGTGCATATCCGTCCTTTTGACATCAATGATTAATCCACAGTAAACTATGCTCTTAATATATTACTCTTACCACTCTTATATATTACTAGCTGACCGGGAAAACGTTGTTCTGCCAAAAAAATTTTAGGGGTAGGGGATGAAAAATAGATGTTGTCCGATTCTCCACCCTAGCCGATATGCACGCAATGATTCACGAAAATCGGTCGAGCCGTTTCGGAGGAGTTCAACTTCAAAAAAGCGCGACACGAGAATTTTATATAGATACCTATTAGATATTAAATTATATTAAGAGTGGCCTATATGACACTTGCTCCTGTTAACCTCATTAAATTTACAACTTGTCATTTTAGAGGCTACGATCACTCATCTTTCTATCAGGCAACATGACAAACGAACTCGAAACAGACCACGTAGCCTGAACCCCTTCCCTAAACATTTGCTTGTCATTTTCTATGTAGGTACCTATGTCCAGCCAAGCACGTTTTAATGGGGTTGTGTGGTTAAGCAGGTAATTCCATCTTATTTTCCTTCCTCTAGGCGGTTGGTCACTTGTGGTAAAATGGCAAACGTTTTGAAAGACACGTTAATTTCATTATTCATTACATTGATCACAAAGGGTATTTTGAAACTTATTAAAAGTTGCAGTCTTAAACCTTAAGCCGTCAAAAATATAACATAAGAAATTGAGTATACAATCAATATAAAAAGACACAATTTGGTTTAAGGTAAGTCAGCTGCTGAAAGGTCTTAATGGTCTAAAATCATTTTTGGGGTGGTGACATACGTTACAACCTGCTGTCTTAAGTTCTTAAACCTTACCGTAGAAAATATAACATAAGAAATTGAGTATACAATCGATTTATAAAGGCACAATTTGGCTTTAGGTTAGTCTGCTGCTGAAAGGTCCTAATGATCTCAGATCTCTATCTATTTGAAGTGTCACTGGTCATTAATATTCTCTTATGACGATGATAGCTTTAAATATTCCTTGAAAGTCAAGCTTTATATTGATGTGTCACAACTTAAAATACCTTCTCCGCGACATAACGAGGCAAAACGTATCAACGTGTCACCTGTAGGTACCTAGGTGAGTCACCGCAGAACGCGTGTAAAGTCATGGGAACTATGATTAACTTTGTCATTATGTATCTGAATGGAAACTGCTAATATATATGTAAGATATTAGTCATTTCATCACGAATGGATAGTGGAATTTAGCTGTTGATTCATTCGAAGCATGAAATTGTTGAACCATTGTCCCCTTAAAGGGAGACCCTACCTAGCTGACCGGTTTATATGGTTAGCAAAAATGTCATTTCAACATTTTCGACTTCCTTTGTTTTGCAACTCAATAGTAGTAGAGAATTACCTCACAGTGTTGAATGTTGAAAGTATGCTCCTGTTAAAAGATGCAGTAATGTATTGTTTTAAATTGTAGTGTTGAATGATTCACTTTTCATTTAAATTTATTTCTAACAGACTTCAAATAGAGAAGGAAGTTCTCGATTCGACTATCTTTTTTTATACGTACCTCATAACTTTTTACTGGACACTTTTTACTGTAATATTTAAATTAATTTTGAGTCACAAGACTGTACTCTTAGCATGCTAGTTACAGCGCCACCTATTATGTTTTATCGTGACCGTTTAGCATCTAAACGACAATTATTTGGTCTTCAAAATTTGGGTACAGGAAACCGATTTTTTAACTGCAATATCAGAGAAGTTGCAGATCAAGAAACGCTGGTCTTTTCTTGTATCTGCTTCTAAAAATTTTAGTAATTATATCTAAAATAAATGCTTGACTTTAATCCCACCTCATGATAAGACGTAGTTCAGTGGTATAACGTACTAACTCAAAGTAATACACTCTTGACCTAAAGACTTAGACACTCTTGACTCAAAGAGATACTATCATCAAACGAGAAACGCGATGCAGTAACTTAAAATTTATTTCAAAGCATAAAGCTAGAACTTTTTTAAACATCATGATAGTTAACTCTTTATAAATCATACATCACAGTGCGACGGCTGCTGATGAAACGATGCAAAGATTTAATCTTTAACAATACATCCATCCATTTCCTATAACGTCCTTACACACACATGCACATTATTGACAACAATGACATAATGGACAGGTGGGTCCATTGTCACAACAAATGGTTACATAAGTGTGTCAAGTATGTTACAGGTGGACATGTACAATAAAACATCGGATGTACACAATTCTAAAAACTTGAGAGTTTTATTTGACTGTACAAGGATCAGATCTGGACTTAGATTGATAAGTTTATATTAAATAATAAATCTGTACATTAAATACATAATAACAAGAAATCTTTCTTAGAATTAATAAAAAAAAACAATTTATTTATTGTCGTCATCTTATTGTGTAAAGTTCCGACTAATTTTGGAAAGTGGTGAACGCATTTTATTTGAATTTCGAAGTGATTTTGGATATTAAGTAGGCTACCTACTCATTTTGTAATTTGGCAATTAATCTACTATTATGTTGTATTTCATTATAATGCTAGGAAGCATTATAGAATATTAATTCTCAAATTATTGCATGCTTTTAAACACAATGATGGTAACAAAGACAAAGAATTGCTAATTGACAATAAGCCATCGAATACGCACTTGTAAAAACCTGAAAATCTATTAATTGTACTCGACGTATACCTATTGTAATAACAGAAATAACAAAGAGAGGCTTTATAAGCATTTTCCAGTGTCAATAATAAGCAATGAATATGCCTTCTTAACTTTAGTACTCATTTTAATTTGATATAATATTTTTATGTAGGATAAATTTATTTAACAGATATTTTATTGGAAACAGCTGACAAACGAGCTGATAATCCACTTGATGGAAAGTATCATTAAATAAATATTTAACATTAATTTAATAATATTTAGTATTAATTAATATTAAATAATAATATTTTAATTTATATCAATAAATAATATATGACTAATCGAGGTTCTATTTGTATTTTGTTGGTAGCTTTTTGCGGGCAACTTCATAGTGATGTGCGCGCATCTTTTTGCGGGCAACTTCATCCTGTTACTTTTGTATTACAAATCTTAAAATTTCACTCTCATCATTTTTTCATAACGCGCCTAAAGAAGTATAACTTCAAAAACTATTGTATTGGCTTGGTTAAACAGCTCGCATATTTCGTCTCTTTAATAATATTTAATTTTCGTCTCCATATTTTCAACATCGTATTCTTACTAGCTCAACGAGCGACCGTTTGCAACAGACTTACGTAAGTATGTCATGGGTGTTATTATAATAGTTAAGTTAAACATGGCATGTGCTTGATAACAAGCGGAACTTGTGACTTACATTCGAAGTAAAAAGTAAGTGGAAAGGGAAAACTGGACTATGAAAAGAAAAAGGATAAATAGATCCTCTTATATTGATTTTTAAATGTTTGCCTGGTACTTTGTTCCCACTAATTTGAAAAGTTCAGCTTAACCAATTTTTGTTTCATGTTTTTTAATTCTTGTACACCGTCTATTCGTAGCTAGGCGATACGACAAACTTATGACAAAAAAAATCGAGTACCTAAATGGTGTTTCAGATATTAATTAATTTGATGTTCATTAGACTAATTGTTTACTTCAAATCTATTAACATTAAAGTTGTCTATTGTTACAAACTCGTAAATAAAAAAAATGTTTTTGTTTCATATATGTTACGTATTTTAGTTTGTAGAAGGGTTGCACTAAATATTGATTCACACGCACTACCCTTTGTTATCCTCATTATAATTAAAGGTTACAATGACTCATTTCCGACACACCCATTTTTTTCAACTCGCGAAGGGCTAGTTATTAAATGTGGGGTTGTTAAGCAACATAATATACAAAACACGTCAATTTGCAGAGCAAATTACTTGCAAATGATTTGTATGGTGAATATTTACAACGAAAAAATCGGCCAAGTATAAATCGGAGTCATGATAACCAATCTTGAAGACAACACTAAGATTATTAATAATTACATTCATTCATAAACCTATTCAACTATTGCACTGTTATAATATTTTTCTCTTTATCGTTTTTCTTAAAGTGTGAAAGAAAACAAACAACAAAAACAAACACTTCATATAACTTTACTTGTTTTTATGAATAATGAAGGTTAGTTTTTTTATGGAAATAGCCGTCAAACGACCAGACGATCCACCTGATAGTAACTGGCTATCATCGCTCATGGACATGAGCAACACCGAAGAAATCACTGATGCGTTGCCGGCCAAGAAAGAGGGAAGAAAGAGAAAGAAAGAACTGACTCTCAAGCCCCCAGCCGGAACACGACGAGTCGTTTCGCGGATGACTCATGCTCAAGGGTGGTAGCTATCCAGGCGAACCCCATGGAGAAATTAGAGATTAATAATAGTAATAATGATATTAATTAACAATTAAAATCAATATTACCGTTATAGTTTAGTATAATCACGAAAGGTATTTCAAACAAAAATAATTTATTATGGTAAATGTAAATTGCAAAGAAACCAAAGAACATTTTAATTGCGTTTTATCACCTATATCAGTGTAATTAGTTGAAGGGACCTCGTTAATCTCACGAAGCAGCTATTGTTACTTAGACAAAACAATGCAACAAACACGATTTATATCCATGATTTAATTATTATTTAATGAAGCTAAGTTATCAAGCTATGTTTTATAACCTGAGACAAACTGCGGTTAAGTTACGTCGAAATAATAATAAAAATATTTTTATGTAAGATAAGATCTAAGACTAGGTAGACCCCTGTCAGTATTTCCTTGTAAAAAAACTGATTTACCTTCGTAAAAAAACAATATCTGATTCAAAAATACTACTTATAAATCAAGTTTTTATGCTGGAACGAGCTAAACGGTTTTAATGAATTTTTGTTGACATAACAGTAGGTTATTCGAGTAAGAAGGATTCCATTATGTATTTCAACTCTATTACTATTTATCTTTAAATTATCCCGAATAATATTGTTAAATATTATTCCGAAAGCACTCTTGTACCTTCTCACTAAAGATCGCTAAAGATTTTAGTGGTAGCAGCCAGTAAATAAGTATACAAAATTACCCCATTTACATAGATCATGAGCAGCTATTACATTGATGACCCCGTCTTTAAGCACAGAAGACATAATACATAGTTCGTGAACTTGGCCTTTGAGTTCTATTCTTGACAAGAACTGACATTTATTTGACAGATAATTGTTTGTTTTCGCGTTGTCACTTGTTTCTTTCTGTGTACTGTGACCGTTTATTTATTTGAAACGTCTAATGCAGTTTTCTAGCGTATTAACAAATTGACACCAACACTGACCCCGATTACGGCAGAATTAGATAATTAGGGCACACCAGCGCATGATAATTATAAGCAGTGCACGTTAAGCCAAGCTTGGCTACAGCTGATCGCATGTTATCCTTGAGCGATATTTATCCGTATTAAGTTCTTAAAGACACGTCTATAAGTGCGAAAATAATGTTAACAAAAAATCTAATCCAAATAGAACTATAATCCTAAATAGGACTAACTAATTTTGTATTCAGTGTAGCCAATAAGGTTGCTTTTCTATTCCATCTTTAATTTTATTCATTAACTCTATTCTAAATAAAATATTTGCAAGGAGTTAAACATATTTATAAGATACATTCGTAAAGTGCGCAAGCGACTAAAGAAATAAGCATTAGTCAAATAATAAATATATTCAAGAACCCATAAAAGCACCTTATACAACTTCAATTCACGAACCAAGCTTTTTTCTTCCTCAGAACTCAAAGTAACCAAGCACCGTTCCCACAAGACTCATTAGCGCGATCGTAGCGGTAAAAATAGACGCACCAGATAGGACCTTGATTGCAATGTTGGCATATTGCGACGCGACAGCCGCACAGCCATGTCTTTCGTTCGCAAGCTTGTTGGAAAACTCACAGCTCGTCACATACGGCTCCAACCAACCATAATTGTAACCATCGCAACATGACATGGGGAATTCGTCCTTCCAATTCTTGTAATCTCTTGGACTAGCCACACCACAACAATGTAACTTCCTCTCGATATCTTTAAACCTTTCGGCTACTTCGTCATCCGTCTTCATTTGCGAGTATACATCCCAAATTATGTCCTTAACAAACTTCTCAATGGATACGTCGTCGGCCAAAACTAGCGCTATCACCGCTGCAGTAATCAGGCAAATGATGACGATACCGAGGAAGATTACGTAGATTATAACCAAGTTTCGACTGTCCTTGTTAAGGCTGATGAAACCGCAGCAGGAGACGCTCACAATGAAGATTGCGACGATGAGGAAGGCCCATGGAACCGCTTGCGGCCAGTAGACGTTGTAGTCCAGCAAGTAATGGTTTTTGTTCCTTAAACTGGTAATATCTTGGATTTGAATGATGAACCATATGGAGAAGACGGTTATGGAGAGCCCTAAAACGAAACTCGCGATATTGAAGATGTATAAAATCATTTTAGTGACCCTGTCACTCATGGTTAAGTATTTCGTATCACACGCGGTCTACGTTTATCCTCTGTAAGCAGTCACAATAAAGTGACGTAGAAGCATGTTAATTGGTTTTATGAGCCACGTGTAGGGCTACGCTTCGGTTCGCATAAGACACCGTCATTATGTCGTTACCCTTTAGGGTGAGGTCTCATATTTTTCAACGTTTATCAAATTTGAACATCAGTATTTTGTCAAGGATTTATTAATTTCGTCATAGCTACCTTAAAAAAATCCTTAAAGAATATACTGAAATTAACGATACCATAAAATCGTTTTATATTTTTATTATTTAGGTACTTTCTCAGATTTTAATTTGATTGTGAGATTACTTTTACGTTGTCGTATTGACTTTATTTATCAAAGTTGTCAACCCTGTGTACAAGGTTCCAAATACAGAATATTGTAATTAGGTTACCTACCTATAAAAGTGAAGCATTCGAACATGCACAGAATAATAATCACACACATGTGTTCACTACACTTCGTCACTACCTATATTTTCTACAGAAGTAACGTCGACCTTGCATTACACTTAGTTCCGTTAAGCCTGTCACTATCATAATAATGAAAAACGTCATGATATATTACTTGGCAACCTTTTTTTATCACACATAAGACTATACATGAAGTCACTACAATGTCAGATATGACAATGTTACTGGTAGGGTTAACTTCACCCAACATCAGCGTTTTATTGGCTGAAAACTCCCCTCAGACCTATTCCGCTCTAGTACACATGCACCCTAAACTAAATAAAACTAATTTTCTCTAATATAATTAAAATTTTCCACTCTTAGTCACTGCTTTATCTCCACTTATTAATATTCAGATTAAAATGCAATTTAGTTTTAGAGAATTATATCGGATATGTCGTTAAAAGTGTTAAAACTCATTTATAAATATTATCTATAGCTGTATAAATGCCTTCTACTAGTCGATGTTTAATATTTAAGAGGCTAAAAGTGATCTTGTATTGCTGCAAATTCTTGTCAATAATAGCGGGAAATATGGGTAAGAAAAACAAGTTATATAATTACTTGCGTTGAATACATCTCGAGTTAAATCTAGTGATGACTAATACTGAAATCGGTTGTATTTCCATAATAGTTCCAAAGGTGAATAAAATATGCTAGCCAATTCAACAGTATATATCCTTAAATTCCCTTATCCTTCAAGAAGGCACATGCTTAGCAAGATACATATCTGTTTGTGTTAGCGATGACTAGATAAGTTAGTCAAAACACGTAGCAGATCCATAAACAGATTTCACACTTTGTCATTGTTTGACTTTGTTGTTTAATATGACGAAGCGAATAACTTAAATCTTACATTAGTAAGGGAAAAGAATTATGAAAAACAATTGACCACTAGAAAGGAGTACCTACTAAGTGGGTAAGTTCTAATGGTCGTTGTGTACATACTGTATACAAGTGAGAAAGAGACAGATGTAGTCTAATACAGTCATGTCTATATAGAAACTTAATCATGTATTCTTATTATTTATTTAACCGTTCATCTGCTAAATATCGTGTAACTACGTATTTAGACAATGGCTTATATCTATGCTAAGATCGAATAGATGGCGCTTAAGTCAAGTTTTTATTAACTTAAATATGTAGCAGAACTAGCCTGACCAGCCAATGCCGGAGGTAATCTTACTTTAAAATCAACAGATTTGTAAAACATTTAACGTCTAATTAATATTTTTTTATTATTAACCAGCTTCTAAAGTAAATAAAGTTGCTTAAACTTAAATGTTCTACATAAAATATGTCCTTAAAAATAGTTTTTTATAAACTTTGAAATCTACTTACTCATCTATAACAGCACCTTCTTGCTTTCCGACTCGTGTTGTGCGACAGGTACACGCGCCTTCTTGTTCAAGGATCTGGATAATGACACCGCCGCCGCAAGATTCAATATTGCAATGACAGCGGCAAAAATAGACGCACCCGATAAGACCTTGATCACAATTCTGGCGTATTGAGAGGCCACCGTCGAACAACCGTGTCTTTCATTCGCGAGTTTGTTCGTGAACTCACAATCAATGGCATACGGCTCCAACCAACCATGGTAGTAAGTATCGCAGCATGACATTGGGAATTCGTTAGCCCAGTTCTTGTAATCCCTCGGACTATCCGCGCCACAGCAGTGCAACTTTCTCTCAATAAGTCCGAAAGATTCCGCTGCTTCCCTGTCCCTTTGCGTTTGGAAGTAGACGTCCCAAAACGTGTCCTTAAGAAAGTTGTCAGTGGATACCGAATCAGCAAACACTAGCGATACTACCGCCGCTGCGATGAGACACACGATGACGATACACAGGAAGACTGCGTACATCGTTATTAAGCCACGGCTGTTCTTGCTGACACTGGTGAAGCCGCAGCAGGAGACGCTTATAATGAAGATGGCGACGACAAAGAAGATCCATGGGACCGCCTGTGGCCAGTAGATGGTATAGTCCAGTAAATAATGGTTGCTGTTTCTCAGTCTGGTGATTTCGTTGACTTGGACGAAGAACCATATAGAGGTCGCAGCGATCGCGAGCCCTAATATCACGCTCACGACATTAAGGATGTGTAAAATCACTCTATTAGAACTGACACTGCCCATGGTTAAGTATTTCGTATCACGCGCGGTCTACGAGTACGTCTGTCCCCTGTGAACGGTCACAATTAAATGGCGTAGAAACGCTTCAGTTGGTTTTATAAACTGCGTGAGTTACCTATCAAGGTTGACCCTCGTGTGAGTATTGTTGCTTCCTATTGCTTATGAGTCAGAGAAGCAAAGGAATAATTGTAGGACCGAGATGATTTATTTTGGGTTTTAGGATATACCGTGATTCGTTTCCGGTGGTATCATACTACTACTACTACTACTACTGGTGGTATCATACTACTAATACTACTACTAGTTATAAATTTGAAAATTCATTTGTGATGATGTATGGATGTTTGTTACTGTTTCACGCAAAAACTACTGAACGGATTTTCATGAAATCTTGCATACAGGTAGACCATGATCTGGAATAAGATATAGGAATTTTATTATCTAGGAAAAGGTGGGAAAAGCCGCGGGTAGTGCGCTAGTTAGGTAATATTTATGATAGTTTTTACTATGTCGTTTCAAAATAATTTTGTGTTAATGTTATAATTCGAATTTCAGACAATCCTGTAGCTTAGTTGGTTGAATCCTTGTGCCTAAAAGTTCCGAGTTCGAATCCAATAATATTATTTGGACATTAAAATTATTTCAATAACGTAACAATCCTAAATATTTTCACATGCACCTTTATTAAATTTTAAGAACTCAAAAAACACACATAACCTTGAAGTATGCAGGATTCGAACCCAAGCCTTGTCTTAATATGCTATCTGCAAATCTATTATACATTATCTTCTTTGACCCTAATATCGAGCGTTATTTGCGTATATGACGTAAGTTATAAGAGGAAGAAAATCTTTGTGAGGAAACCGGTCTGATCTTAGAACAAAGCTAATACTTTTCCGAGATTTTTGTTGTGCGTTGTGGACAACGCATACCTAGCAGATTAGTAGTTTATTTAATTAGTTGACTCATATCGAAGACACTAATGGATCAATTTTATTCAAATGAGTTGTCGACTTTGTAGATTGGTTCGTAATGAATTGATCCTACTTGATTGAACATCCCGGGTATGATAGACTTCATTCACCTGGGTGCATTGGTCAATAAAGTCTCTACTAAAAGTAGACTTAAGACACCTGGGTGATTTAAATCATATGAATTTTTAAGTGTACGGTTACCATTCCCAACTGCAGAAAACATTTAGGTATGTCATTTGAGTTTAAAAAGCCCCCAAGTTCGATTTTAAAATATACGGTATCTAATACGATTATAAACAAGTTTCTATCCCTTAATCAAGTATTAATGAAATAACACTTGAAGGACAGGAAGTGTTCCTGAACACTGGTTTATTCCACTTAGAGCCCAGCTGGTACACGATACGTTTCTGATGGCAACCGCAAACCGCTGATAAGTGGTGTGTCACTCTTGATAGGCCCTATTGTAAAGAAATGTATACAATGTCCAAAGAACAATTAGGACGTTTTAATTGGTTTACCTAAGAAATCAATAAATTAACTGCATACCTGCAACGAGTGTCTTTTCGCCCAGTTTAAAATTAATTAATTAGGAAAGGAGTAACTTTTGGTAAGTAGTGTACATTAAATTACACTCTTTAATATTAAACTCTATCCCTTTATAACTTTACTCTTTGTTCACCCCCTTCTCCAATGGTCAAGCTAGCTCAACAAGACCTGAGGTTATTTTCAAGGATGTAAAATCTTAAGAGGTCCCTTCAGAGTCCCTCAAGGATACCTTGGGATATTAACATCGTGAACCTTTTTAAACTGAATGATACATCTTTCTTGGCCAGCAACGCATTAGTAAGGTCTTTGGTGTTACTGATGTCCATGGGCCACGATAGCCACTTACCATTAGGTGGATCGTCAGCTCATTTGCCTGCTATTTCTATAAAAAAGAACAAATCTTCGTTTTAAATTAGAGCTTATCGTCCACCAATTACAAGTTACTTCATTAGAGGCTTTACCGAGGAACTTCCTCAAAATAGTTAAATAACTTGCTTAGGTACAACTAGAGTTCGAAGTGATAGGACAGAGAAAGATAGAGCCTATCTCAAAATAACATAAACTGTAAATAAAAAAATCTCCAAATTTTGTACTATTTATTTATTTATTTATTTATTCTTTATTGAACCTTACACAAGTAATGGAACAAAAGGCGGACTTAATGCTAAAAGCATTCTCTGCCAGTCAACCTTAGGGTAGTTGGACAGCAATGAAGGCGGTTGCAATGAAAAATTATTAAAAGTGTATAATAATATACCAATATATAAATATAAAAATACTATATAATATATAAGACAGATAAATATTTTAAAAATATACTTAAATATATACATATCATAAATACATATATATATATATATATATATATAATATGATTTAAATAGACATACTATCTCGACGGACAAGGTTTTAAACTAAAAAAACAGCATCAAAATCGATCCATTTCGTTTAAGACTTATCTACAATGCCACAAACACGTTTTTATAATGCCCCTCTTTTGTATCTGTTTTAATAACATTTTAATATTAAACTTCAAATTGAAAACATACTTAACTGTTTTGAAATACCCACATATCGAATAATAGAGCCTTATATGGATAGTGCGTACGGCTCAATCCGATTAAGTTTATTTTGAGCTAAATCAGAAGTTTATTATTGTAATGATAAAAATAGATGTATTTTTGTTTTACAGTGTACCTATTGTTTACATGCGTTTTAAAGAAAAGTTATATTTATTCTAGGAATGATAAACGACACGCAACTTCAATTTTACATACTTTATAGTTATTGTTGTTTTTAAATATTTTTTTTAAATCTTAACACCTTAGTTAATTGATTTCTGTATTAAATTAATATAATTTAAGTCAACTCGATAACACTGTATGCAACATTGTAACGTAATTGTCCTGTTGGCTACTATAATAAAAAAAATGCTTTATTTCTTTCTTTCTTTCTTTATTTTATTTTCCGGCAACCAACCATTCAAGCAGAGGATTGAATTCTTACCTTTTTCTTCTCTCTTGGTCAGCGACCCTTCGGATATGCCTTTCGTGTTACTGATCTCTATCTGTTGTTAGTGACTTATCATTTAGTGCGGTACCTCACCGGGACGCCAAGGCGACGTCGCCGGCCACGTATCCAAACAGTTTGTATTGAATTGTGGCTATTGGCTACGTGGCCACACCGTCGCCAAGTGAGGTAGCCGCCATACATTTCAATATAAACTGTTTGGATATGTGGCCGGCGACGTCGCCTTAGCGTCCCGGTGAGTTACCGCACTAACTCGTGTGGCATACTTATGTGCCTATGTGTATTTACATAATAAAACAACTCCAGCGAATGATGTGCGCCTAGTACCACGCACCTTCATCATGTCGCTTTTTGGCTGTTGCATCGCAAAAATTTTACTCTCATATTTTTCCAAACGCCTCATATAAGAAGTATAAATTAAAAAACGGACATTCTCTCATGCATCTAAGCACGTAGACGTCCTTGAAGGAAAAACAAACCACACGATTGCAAGGGTGACATGACGAAATTTTAACTACTGTGGTTAATATTGACGTTACACATATGTATAAGTAAGAAGGTAACTTACCGAATTGTGAACGTGATGAAATGATCACATACAGTTTTAGTGGAAATTCCAGAATAACATAATATAATTATGCTAGTAGGATAAGCTTTCCTAAATCGTACTGGGTCCTAATATTTGTTCCCTCACTAACAATGGTCCCTTGCTTAAATTTAAATCTAGTGATGTAAAAGTAAACTACTTACTCGTAGGCATGCGAGTAAATAACAGCATATGGGTGGATAGACGCTATTGCCACAAAAATATATTTAAAGTAAGTTTTTGCAATGTTTACATTAATTTAATTATTTATTGTCACTCATTACTTAGCGCATACGTGCATAATGAGGAAAGCACTTTCTTCCAGGTTCTTGAGTTTTTCATTAAAGACTTCGAAAAACAGCTCTCTTTCTCTCGGGCGTTCATTGGCGACCACTTTATTGTTGCTCAGGTCTTACCACTTACCATCAAGTGATCAGACTGCTTTTTCTTCAACCTTTAGGCTATGAAAAATAGAATGTAACTGTAAATACGACTGAGGTTTTAGGTGGTGCGACCGAGGCAACCAGGCGCCAAGTTACAGCAAGTACTTTTTAGAAGTGTTCAAATTTATATCGTGATAAAATCTTTTTGTTACATGATTTTCAACTTAACTCATCGTGGACTGAACACATTTTTACCAAAATATGAGTACTCACGATTATACAATTACGGTACTCAGTTTAGCCGTGCCCACGATTCATGCAACTGGGTCAAATATCGACGTCCAACATATACGTATAATATTGAATGAGTACCTGTATCGTAGTAAAAATGAACTTTTTATACTTTTATGTCAACTATGTATATGGTAGCTTTTAATAAATAAATACTTAATCGACCGTATAAAATGTAGTTTCATTTAAAATACCCTAATAATGTATATGAGTTTGGAGTATCAGATTCTGCGGGAATAGATCCATTTTCTGCAATGAAAAGCATCCTGAGTAACCAGTAATATGAGTTTTTATTTCTTCTCTTCTTAGATTTTTCCTCACGTTGTGTCAGCTTTCCTAATTTTACCCCGGATGGATTTTAACCTGGACTATCTGTCGTGGGTTATTGGGTTGGGTAATTATTGACCTCAAGGATTTCGGCCTTAATGATCCGCCAGGTAGGTATGGTGTGTTTTATTTTGTTTTTTAAAGCCTGATTATTTATCATTTAAACCAATCAAAAATATCGTGTAAAAGGAAATTTTTATTCAGTACACAAAATTTCTCTGATGACAAGCAAATTTATTTAGATATGTTATGTCCATACATTTCGAGGTTTAGTTTTCGATTCGCGATGACATGTCATAATTGTCAAAGCATAACATAGAATAGTCAGGCAGAAGGGAATAAAAGAAATAGTACCGATTAGGCATAATATTATTATTGTAATTTAACATTTTGAAATTATATTGCAAAAACAAATAACTTAAAGTATGTAATTATACAATAATTAAAAATGGCGCGATTACGATATCTCTGGCGCCTTTATTTAAGTGTGGATTACACAAATTTGGCCCGTAAAAGACACTTTTATAAGAATAAAAAAAACGCGATTTGGGCTTTGTTTAGAACATTCAGTACATTTTACAAGTTATTTGGGATAAACTTTCGAAAAAATTACAAAGTTACATTAGTTGCACTTTTACGGGAGAGAATCTAACGGTTTTTGATTCACCAACAGGCTTCCGAACGTCAAAGAAATGGATACTGTACGTTTACAGTGTGTTTACAACAATGTAAGGTTTATTTTAAAATAATTTAAAAATTGGATTGAAAAAATACATGTGTTAGATTTATTTTTATTTTGAATCCTTTCTCCAACCCTCGTGTAATAAGGAAGTGGCATGAAAATAGTTCTAGTTATCCAGGATTTAACCAACATGCTTTAGAAGATTTAAAAAAGATTAAATTGCAGGAAAAGAACATTGTTTACACTTATTACTGATAAAATAACTCTTATAGCGTAGGCATTGGCTTCACTGTAAAATTTTTGAACTATGCTTACCCAATAACATAAAAGTAGCTCATCACTTGGAAATCTAGGAAAATTTAAAATAATGAAAGATAAAAGGATATTTAACGTTTTTATTTTACAAACAATCTAAAACATTCATTCTTAATTCAATCTAAAACAATCATTATATAAAGATTTCATTTGGTTCAATTTACGAAATATCTTCACTACCTAATTTCACTTCTGCCATATTAGTCTATGACGAATAGCATGTGCCATATTACATTTTTTATTTTAATCAATTTTAAAAGAAATATTCTATATTAGTAACAAAATTTAACATAACGTTTTATGTATTTACCTATGGTATGTAACTATATCATTATTATTCAATTTGGAGAAATGATTTTTGCAAAATCTCAAAACACAACTCGGCATTTTTGTGACAACTATAGACAGCCTCACTCAAAGGCAGCTATCAACTGTCTACAATGAAATCACTACACTTGACCAGATTCGACTGACTTAATTTCAACGCCCTCTCGGCATATCTACCTCCCTATACATACAACATCATTGATCATAAACAAAATTTATGTCGTCGCCGTTTATGACTTATACAATCCATAAAGTTTCTATAGAAAGAATCCATATACAGTAGAATCCCGATTATCCGGATCAAATCAAACCAGGGGTATTCCGTATAATCGAAAATCCGGATAATCGATTTCAAAGTCAAATCAAACAATATTTTTTTGTGTAATGGGTTTTACATACGTCATTCAGACAGTACAATATTAAAAAAATACGTGCTATAATGATAATGAATCACGTAATACCTACGTTACTTAGAACTTTGACTGGAAATAACTTATTAATGATGAATGAATGAATGAATGAATGAATGAATGATGAACTTATTAATGATGAATTTAAACTTTTCAATAGTATTAAACTATAGGTCTATGTTTTCATTGCGGCCAAGTCCTTGATACGCTTCTTGTATCAAACTTGTAACGTGTCTCGTTGCGCGGTAATTTTTTTTAAAAGTGAAAACTTCTTTAGCATCGTTGTCATTTGAAAGTGTTTTTTAAGTTCGTGTTACTTTAAAAAGTGCAAAGTTGTATTCATTGATGGCGTGAGGAACAAAATAGAAGATTCGTTTTATTGCTGGATAGATGGCGCTAGCTGCTCATTTTACTCTTCAAATTATGTTATGAGATAGCGTTAGTTAGCCCTTTTTATTTTTATTTAGTACAAATAGTTTTGAAAGATAATTAAAACTGATACACGTTATTAAATTAATTCCTTTATTTTTGAAGGTTTCACTTCTACCACGTGTGAACTGCACACATTTTAATTTTTAAATCAGCAATTTATTATAGTCGTGACGTGAGTCCGGATAATCGAATGTTCGGATAATCGAGGTTCGGATAATCGGGATTCTACTGTAATACTTATTTTATAAGGTAGCGTTCGTAAAAAAAGTGTCTCATCGTAGACTTATGTTGCAAAACATGTCTCCACGAAAAACCTTGTTTATTTAATCGAGATAAAATATAGAGTATATCTACTAGGGCTTCCAAATATTCGATAAAATTTATATTCGAATATTCGATTTTTTTTTCGGAACTATTCGAATATTCGAATATTATTCGAATATCAAAAAAAACTTTAATAATCACGTGTTTATTAAACTTAGGAGTAATTTGCAAGTACATTATTTTGATTTTGTTCGTGTTAAATGAACGAATGTACTATGTTGTAGTTTCCATAAATAAATAGTTGGTTGTCTCTAAAAATTTATGGTTTTTAAGGAAAAGAAATTACTAAGTTTGATGATATTGTTAGTTTATCTAACATTATGAGTTTTTTGTGAATTTTCAAGTATACCAAGGTAGCCAGCCATAACCAGAGAGTACTTAATCAATACGCAGTGGCGTAGCTAGCCCTTGCGGGGCCCTATATCAAAATTTTGCCGGGGGGCCCTCTCGACTCGAGGGTAAAGATCGTTCTCAAAAGAAATAAAAAAGCGCGCGTAAATTAAAACAAGTGTAATATATCTACTTACATATTTCGATTAATAAACCATATACAATCAATAATCGAAAATTTTACCCTGGAGGCAGCTCTGTTTTGTTTCGGGAGATTCAAACGCGAGCACAGACTCCATAGCCGATGTGATACGACAGGGCATGGAATGTTTTATTCGTAAATCTTTTAACTCTATCGGTGGTAAAAACCAGCTCTGGTATAGCAGTCCCTGTATCTCGGCATTTAACCAAAAGCACGCCGCTTACCAGGCCTGGTCATCCGCGTGCACGCTTATGTACCTAGATCTATCCACCCCAGGGCTTAATTCAAAGCTCAAAGCTGTCTACTGGTCAGCAAAGAAGCAAATGGCTATAAGTAAGGCAAAGTTCATCGGCAAAATTGACGAGCGAATGGTCGATTACCCCTCTGGTAGTCGAGAATTCTGGTCGCTATCTCAAGCTGCCGAGGGTAACTTCTGTCGGTCATCTCTTCACAACTATGTAAATCGGGCGACTCCGTGGTCCATACGGCAAAGGGGAAAGCCAAACTTCTTGGCATGCTTCCTGCCGCCAACTCAACTCTTGATGATAGAGGGATCACATCGCCTAACATCCTGCAGTATGAGAGCTCGTTGAATGATATACTTTTTCCCAAAAGTCTGTCAAAGAGCTCTTTATAGCCACTTGATACCAAGAAGCTGAGAGGAACAGACATTGGTGTTAAAGTCGTGTGCTCCCAAGTTACCTCCAGCCCCGGATCTAGGGGAGGGGGGCAAACCGGGGCACCCACCCCGGGTGGTAGTTTCAGGGAGCGCCAAAATCATATTATAGTAGGATTACAAATAAAAAACTTGCATACGGAAGCCTGGTTGGGAAAACAAATTTTGTTAAAAAAGGGTTCTTTCTTAGTGTCCATTCACGAAAAATGCCAACTATTATTTATTTGTGAGTTTTTATAAGTATCTCAAACGCTGGAGAGAGGGATGCCACACTCAAGTTTCTGCCCTGGTTCGAAAAAATTGTAGATCCGGGGCCAGTTGATTCCCGTCTTAACGTGCTTATTCTCACTATCATAACATAGCGAGAATATCTGGCATAAGCCACATGGATACGTCTTGGTGGAAGGTTGCCCTCGTTTATCCCATCCCCAAAATGGGCAATCTCAGTGACCCGGCTAACTACAGGCCTATAACTTCCCTGCTTGCAACGGTAATGGAGCGCGTGATTAACATGCAACTCCTGGGATATCTGAAAAATCATCAGCTGATCTGTGATCGACAATACGGTTTTCGCCACGGTCATTCAGCTGGTGATCATCTAATTTATCTTACGCACCTGTAGGCACCGTCACGCTCTTGATCGCAACGGGGAAGCACTGGCAGTCAGCCTAGATTTCGCTAAGGCCTGTGACCGGGTCTGGCGCAGGGGGGTCTCACAAAGTTACCATCTTACGGTCGCTGTGAGAGGTTATGCAGTTGGGTAGCCAGCTTTCTATCTGAGTGACATATCAAGGTCGTAGTAGATGGTTGTTGCTCATATGAAACCTATAAAATGCTGGTGTTCCCCAAGGATATGTACTACACTGTTCATTCTGATTTCCGGACCATTTTACGAATTTTTCTAAGACGCATTGGGGGCCCCCTCAGCCCCGGGGCCCTGTATAATTGATACGGCTGATACGGCGGTAGCTACGCCCCTGTTAGTACGTCACCTACGTCTCATAGCTTTGAGTATTTACTCTGAAGTTCCGAATCATGTTTCCAGTGGGCGACTCTTTCCATGTTTCTCATAATTCGCGCAGAGATAGACCTCTATTCCCGTATATACAAAGTTACTGTATGCAAGTGATGTAACACGCCAATGCCGGTTACAAACGCAACGCGACGCCGACCGACGTGCCGGGTATTTTCGAAGTCCGAACACTTCCATATTTTGAAGAATTGCGCACTCTGACCGCCCAAAACGACATTTTGAAGGTCACGCGCCACGGCGCTATCTTTAAAATTGTATTTTGACTATTTTTTGCACATTGGAATCCGAATTTGGTGTTGAGTTAGGTTTTGTAGAAATTGATCGAATATTCGAATATTCGGTTCTTGTATTCGAATATTTAAGCGAATTTATTATTCGAATTATTCGAATATTCGAATATTCGATGAAAGCCCTAATATCTACACTTTTACCAATACTAGAGATAGGTGTTAGAGATTTTGAAATCGGAATGTTTCGAATCAAAGTATCTACATCCATACTTAAACGGTATTTTTTTATGCAGAGAGTTGCCGATCCACCTGATGGTAAGTGGCTATCGTCGCCCATGGACATGAGCAAATCCAAAGGTATCACTGATGCTTTGCTAAGAAAGAGAGAAGAAAAAGAAAGAAACAAGGAACACGACTTGCTTGTAAAAAGATAGATTGGCTCCTAAAATTAGACGTGAGATCCAAAGGTGAAGATCGCGTTTAAGTGAACAGCAACAGAGACGTCGCTCAAGGTCACAATCATTGTCAATGGATTGATCACACCAATTAAATGATTTGCGCGCATCCTGCTCTAACGTGAGTTTCTGTGAATAAGAAGCGTAAACAAGCCAACAGCAGATTTGTCATGTTTCATTCATAAGTAATATAGAAATTTTATTATATTTTGAAAACCTAATGTCTGTATGTTGAGACAACAAAATATATACCTAGAGATTTGACGGTCATAGATTTTTGTTTGCGGTGACTTTGCTTACCACAGTATTGACCATAGTAATAAAATAAGAATTTGTTTGTAATTAACATATTCGTATTAAAGTTTGGGAAGTAGAAGCCACTAGTAACTCCTGAAGAACTTTTTTCTCATATTAACAAAGAACACACCAATGGCTACATTATCAAAAATCATATGAGAACCATTATGTTAAAGTAATCTTTCCTATAATTTACATGACATTGATTGATCAATCGATTGATTAATTAATTAATTGACTGATCAAATAGCTGACCCTGTCTATGACACTGGTTGTCTCAGGAAAATAATTTTGGTCCATAAAACCAGCTTATAAGAAGTCCTACCAAGTAAACAGAGTTCGAGTTAATAACTAGTTCATAATAAACTAAACCGCATTACAATTATTATGATTTGTGGTTACAATGGTACAAGATGTTTTATTCATATAATTTAAACAAACATCTCTTGCGTTTCATTCATTCCTGGTAATTGATTGTAACCTGCGTACGCTTAGGATAAAGAGGCAGCACCGACATCGCTCTATCTCCCTCTCACACCTCCCAGCATTGAAACCCTAAAACTTCTGGCCATTGTCATTGAGAAGACTACCCTGGCTTTCATCTAGCCACTAATCTGTACCTTCCAAAGTCCCCTGAGACGATCCCCGACAACTACATAATTGTCGGAACTTCTAATTTTCCCCAAAGATCAGAGCATCCTCAAATACGGTTCATAATAACATTAGGCAATTGGATGACGGGCCAGCATTGAAGTTCAGAAAGCTGATTGATGAACCCCCCTTAACCCCAATCACTTTCAAAATCCGTGACGACTGCCTGCCAAGCTATCACCTTCTTGCTTTAATCACCCGCCAAACCACTTGAAGCGGTTGGGAGCTTGAGAATCAGTACTTTCTTTCATTATTTCTTCTCCTTTCTTTCTTTGCCCGCAAAGCATCAGTAGCATCTTTGTTGTTAATGATGGCTATGGGCAAGAGAAACCACTAACCAAGAGATGGTTCTTCTTCCCGTTTGGCAGATATTAACATAAACAAAAATTACATGTAATATGAGACCCACCTCCATAATTTAACTATTTCAATTACCTTATCCTTAATATTACGCACGTAAACAATAGTGACGCAACGGAATTATATCACGATGGCAATGCGCTACGCAAATTGCGTGAGGGAGGCATGACTATGACACTATGACTAATACAATTCTACGTAATCAGGGTGTGTTTACAAGAAAATATTGATCCGAGAGGGTGTGATACGGTAATAGCATAGAAATCAATCCTGCATAAGATACAACAAGAGTTTAACTTGTAATCGTACCGTATTTACCTACTGCATTGATTAATAATACTTCCAAATTATTAGTAAGGCTTCAACCCATTAAATGCCTAGAATAAACTTAAAAATGTGCTCCATGACGGATTAAAAAAGAATTTAGCTAGTGACCAACTCAACTATCGGAAGTTTTTATAGCACCGGAAGGCAGTCTTTAATAGCTCAATGACTGCTATCTAAAGATAACAATCAGAATTGACAATTTTATCTGCACTCAGTAATACGGAAGAGCTGAAAAAAGTTAGCTAGCTTAATAAACTCGAAGTACGGCCGTAGAACTTAATTATTTTTTACACTTCTTTAGGGTATAGGGTAAGCAGTATATCGATCAATGAGTTTAATTACTTCTCGACCATGTTATGACATGTTAGCAGCTCCTCGATATGGTCAGGACTCATGAACTCAATGACAGGTTATTTACCACAATTACAAAACTTTTCTGAAAGGCATAATTTAGTAAAACATAACTACTATTACGTTATCTGTCGTAAAACAAAGTTACAAATGTATCAAAGTCAAAGTCAAAGTAAATCAAAATGTTTTATTCATATAGGTATTACTGATACACTTATGCACGTCATATTTTTTTTATCTACCAGCTTTTCGGAAGGGCGCTTAGTCATGGACTCTCAACATGGACTATCAACTTTATGAATGAAACTGGGTGAGCTTGCATTTGTTTATAAATGAAATAATAATACCTACTATGAATGGCGTTAAAGAAAGATAGTATATATAGTCTGTGGTATAGTATACCTAGTCATTCTAGACACTACAATAGAGCACGTGTAACCCAATTCCAAGTATGTGCAATCGTGGTGGGATTGTGGTTTCTTGAAGAGGACTTTTTGTATTAATGTTAAACTCGTCTAATTAATTGACTTATTTAATCTGTTAATGTTTAAAATCAGACTCACTATGGAGCTCTGTGAATGGAATATATAAAAATAAACATAACCTAATTGAATATATTTATTACCAATCGCGTCAGTTCCTTGACTGTCCATCTCTTGACTAATAAAAAGGGCTATGAGTGCTTTAATTAGTTGTAAATAAAGATTGATCTGACCTCACGATACAAACTGACCACCTGAATAAGGCAGCATTCCGCAGGAATACAGAAGACTAAATCTCACCAAAACAATTTTATACTAATTAATAAAGCTCATCAGTAACTAACAAGGCTTAAATCTACAAGCTTTATGTCTATAAAGTCTACGTCTTTGTTAAAATAATGTACCTATTACTTGTAATATTGTTTAAAGTTCAATATGCTTTAGATGTAGTATGTCTAATCATAGGTATATGTATAGTACTGTAATTCTCTCATAATTTAACGTACCTCTGTCGTAGACAAATTAAAGGAAAACTAAGACTCATCTCTATGATTGAATGTACACTAAGTACAAATACTTATAGTAAATATAACCGTACGACTTATGAGTCATTTGCAGAATTTTGATCATTCGTGCGTCATCCATTAAGTACGTCACACTTTAGGGGGGGGGGAGGTCGATGTAGTGTGACATTGTGTGACAAGGGGTGGGAGGGGTCCTAAATTTCGTGACATCAACTTTCTAAGTCGTATAATTGGTATGTATAGGTAAATATTAAAAAATCAATTAATGGAAATAAAACTTATTTCGGAACTGCTGCTTTAATTTAATAATTTCTAGGTGTTAATTTTCATAATATGTGACGTCGTACTAGGGGGGGAGGTCTCACAAATGTGGCCAGCTGTGACAAAGACGTGAGCAGGGGTCAAAAAGTCATGAAACTAGTGTGACGTAATTTAGTAAATTAAAGAAGGACGCCTTATCCAACGCATATACCTAAGTTTAAATTTCCCATATTATTATTTTTTATCCCATGAGAGTACATTTTCTACTCTTCATACTACATTTCGTACTCCTAAAAAAGACAAATCAAAAGAGTACTGTAATTTTTTTATGTAGTTGCAAATGTAATCCAATTATTTATTACTGAAAGAATTAGTTCATTTAGCATGTTACTTACATCGAATTTTATTTGAAAGTAAATAATAAACAATGAAAGTAACAAAAATATTACTTGAATTGCTCTCCGCGGAATAAGCTTCAGTAAAGTGATTGTTTTAAACTTTTGAAATGGTTTGTATTTCTTACCTCTCTAGTACATATCTATCTCCTACTGCTATGATTGTCAGTAAAGTCCGGTTTACATGTATTAAGTAGTTAAGCAGATAACTAAATTTTAATTAATTTTTAAGTAAATTAATACGTGTAAACGGACAATTTAGTAACTTTTTAGTTAAAATTTATTTAACTACTTAATACGTGTATACCACGGACGTAAAAAAAGGACGGACGTAATCCTAAGAACAAATTCAGTGAAGCACCCATAGTAATACCAACTCTGTATTCGTACAAGTACACACACCCACACATTGACACCATCTTGATATGACATTGACACCATTCTGACATGACAACTTCCTGCATCGGTGTTCCCCCTAAGCTATGACATGGGGTCCTTCAAGAAGCGGGTCTATCGTCATTTTCTTGGCCGGCAACGCGTTGGTGACGCCCCCAGTGTTGCTAATGTCCATGGGCGGCGGTGATCACTTACCATCAGGTGACCCGTCTGCTCGTTTGCCTGCTAAAAGCATAAAAAAAAAACCATCGCGAATCAAAAAGTACAAAATTACGCACACATGGTAAGCGAGCTGTCAGCTGTCAGCTTCACTCTCGATTAGACAAGGTTACGTCCGTTCTTTTTTTACGTCCGTGGTGTATACCGAACATTACACATCATAAAGGCCGACCTTATAACTTTTGTAAATTTCGTTTTAATACGCAATTAAGTTTATGTAATAATTATTTTTAACTGAATTTTTTTACACGCTTTATTTTAGATTCTCCTGTATGTATGTATGTATGTATGTATGTATGTTTGTTTGTTTGTTTGTTTATTTGTAACTTGTAACTTGTAACCGACTCCTTTGGACTTGATTTTGACCCACTTCAAACTGTCAGATTTCTTTCAAACTTCGTATACTTATCGAGGACCGATGACAATTCAGTATTTAAAGAAAAGAAGAAAGAAAAAAAGAAAAAACCTAAATTTTATTTCAAAAAATCAGACTAAAAAATAAAAAATAATCAATAGTTAAAAAAACTAAAAAACACGATTTTATACAAAATCCGACTAAAAAATAGAAAATAAATTTGAATTAAGAATCGTGAATTAAAAGCGTGGGGTGCATGGTGTCAATGAGTAGAAGGGATAATATCTTATACCCCATTTACACGCGCGCGCGAGCCACGAGACAATCCGCGAGACGCGCGCATACGCGCGCGTGTGATCAGGGCGCTCGCGGACCAGACCGCAGCAAGTCTCGTGGCTCGCGGGCTCGCGTCGGGAGCAGTTTTGTAGGCGCGCGCCAAAGGGGCTCGCGCGAGCGCTCGCGCGTTGTTCACACGCGCGTAGGGGGCGTGGCTTACGGACGCGCCACGAGACGGTCCGTGACACGCGCGTGTAAATGAGCGGTTAAAAGCACCCCACACTTTTATTCACGATTCTTAATTCAAATTTATTTTATATTTTTAGTTGGATTTTATATAAAAGTGTGTTTTTTAGTTTTTTTTTTAAACTATAATTTGTTACCAGAATTTTTTAACTAAAATCCGCATAACTCCCAGTCAATGCGGTAAATACCTCATCATTATAAATTCCCGTCGGACCGTGGGGCAGATAATATCGTTGGTGGCATTACATTTTACCACATTATTGGGGAATTGTACCCTTTTATGCGAATTGAACACGCCAACATGTTATGGTTCGGGAACGCGATCATAATAACATAAGTATTAAGTATTGATTTTTGCTACGTAACTGTGTTTTTACAATGTTTTAGCGGTATGAATAATACAAATGTGGGACTAGGCGAAAAGTAATAGGAGTTTTTGGTATTGCTAGCCGTGTATATATTATTAATTAATATCTAGCCTCATTTTAAACTCCACAAAAATTAGTATTCTTGATAATGATATTCTAAACAATCATTACTTCCTTTTCCCATTTACTCACTAAATACCTAAAATATTTATTTCAATCCTGTGCTCAACAGCTGAACTATTTTGAAACGGTTTTTGACGTGATAACGTCCTATAAATCAATGAACACGGGCTGCATGCACGAAAAAGTGTCCCGTTCCGCGAGCGAGAGAGCGGCAAAAGCGAGAGAGAGAGGCACGATCGGCTACGATCCGTGTATCGTAGCCGATGCCGTAGGCGAGCCGTAGGCGATCGTAGTTCAGTGGAGCGGAGCGAGGCAGAGCGGAGCGGAGCGGAGCTTTGTCATGACGTTGTCACGTTAAACTACCGTCCGTAAACCGACTTTACAGACAACCATTTTTTATGTTAATAACAGCTAACGACTGGACGAGGCAATTGATGGTAAGTGATCACATCCGTGTGTCGTCTTTTGTAACACTAGGACGGCAAATTGGCAACAAAGAAGAAAATCTATACTATATCATCTTAAAAACTAGTGATAGCAGGCAGAATCTTATCTAATCTTTTTTTATGGAAATAGCCGGCAAACGAGCCGACGCTCCACCTGATGGTAAGTGGCTATCGGCGCCCATGGACATCAGCAACACCAAAGGCATCACCGATGCGTTGCCAGCCAAGAAAGAGAGAAGAAAAAGAAAGAAAGAACTGGCTCTTAAGCCAAATCTTATCTTAACACTACCATATAACTATACTAACTATAACAATCATAATTTATTTCAAACCACTTACTAAGCTTAGTAAATATTCACACAATATAACGAAAGTAATCGATTTAAAATATATCTAAGTATTATTTAATAGGTCATACAGTATGTTTATTTATTAGACAGAATGGATTACGAGAACAATTTTAAACACTGGATTGTACAAAGAAATTTAAGAATAGACTAGCAACAGTTGTTTCAATACGTTTCTAGCTGCCGCAAGCGATTAGAACAAGTTACTAGATCGCTAACAAATCAACATTGATTGATACTAATGTGGACTAAATGAAGTATTTTACCTTTTTACCCTTGACATTACCACAGTTCACTGACCCCTCAAACACTGAGTTATCTCATCGACAATTTCATAAGTACCAAGGTGATAAACATGTTATGAATTTGGTCAAACAGTCATAGAGATGAATCAGAATTGACACAGTGATTCATAGTGTTTCAATAGGAGTCTTATTATTATATTACAAGTGATGAGCCTTCAGGCTTATTTTATAATTAAAAGAAATTTTCGAGGGGATTTATAATAAATCATTGGCTAATTGGGAACGATTCTCTTACTTAGGTATAGAGCACACCCCATCGCGCTGCTCCAGTCCAGATCGGTAAAGGGATGGCCAACCCAAGAGTCAGAAGTTTTCGTACCGTCTGAAGACTTCCAACATGGCTTGACGACTGGTATATAATGACAAAAACCAGGATCCAGCTTTACATGCCATCCAAAGCACAGAAGCAGGCAATGATTATGAAAATATTATATTTTATTCCTTTTTATAGTCATTATTATTTTTATGGTCATTAAAGCTTCACAATTAACATCAAAATGAGTTAACGTTTTCGATGGTTTCACGCTATGATTATAATATTATCGTTCTAGTAAATTAAACTTTAATCAACAGAAGTAATTCAATTCTGAACTAATTATTATATTACAACAAAGCAAAATATTATAATAAAAGATTTCCAAGGCAGGAATTACTTAGGGATAAGACTGGCGAATAACCCTGAGCTCTAAACATTCAATAAACAATATTACTGAAGGCATGGTTAATAATATACAAAATATCTATTAGGTAAACATTTTATTCACAATTTACAATATAATCACGGACCTGAAAAAAAGACGGACGTAACCTAGTCTAATCGAGAGTGAAGCATACAATGGCCGCCCGATTACCATGTGTGCGTAATTTTTGATTCGCAATTGAAGCAGTGAAGTGTCAATGTGTGGGTGTGTGTACTTGTACGAATAGAGAGTTGATATTACTATGGGTGCTTCACTGAATTTGTTCTTGGGATTGCGTCCGTCTCTTTTTTAGGTCCGTGAATATAATGTACAAGATAATATACATTTTAGATTAAAAAATAAAATATTTTTATTATAAACCCAATAGACAGAGGCGGATATAGTGAACATATATTATAATCTATAAAACATACAATTCCCATGAAACTGCCATCATTTTGAACGTTTTTGCAACGCATCATTTGCTCTGTATGCAGTCGTCGTCTTTGCAGACTTGGTCTTTTATATCATGCCATTCACATCGCTCTTCTTGGGACACGACGTCTTTGTAAAGTATTATTTCCATCGCCGAAAGTACAATATAAATGTTTTTAAAATCATATGATATTATGGCATCGTTTGTGACGGCGTTTGAGTGGAACAAATGCGAGGAAAGAAGTGAATTTTCCTTGATAGGAATTTGGAAAATGTAGGTATAGAGGAGTAATTTTTACAGACGCTGGTCTTACAGACTTCGGTTTTTTATGTAAGTAGCCGACAAACAAGCTGACGCTCCACCTGGTGACATACCAAAGCCATCACCGATGCGTAGCCGAAAGAATGAAGACAGGTAGAAAGAATGTAGGTATCTTCAAGAGCACAAGAGCGAATAGGCATTTATTATAATATTAGTGCGATCACCATCTTGGACTTCATCGCCACTTTTTTATTACACAAATAAGTTAATGCTTGGCCACGATCCCACCTGATGGTAAGTGGAGATGTGGTCCAAGGTGGTGAGCATATTAACTTAATAAGAGCCTATTCACTCTTTTCTTGAAGACATCCTAAGACGTCATAGGTTGGCGGGAACGCAGGCAAGTTATTCCAGTCCTTCGCGGTGCGTATAACGAATGACGAGGCAAACCGCGTCGTCCATACCGGCGGGATGTTCACGACAAAAGGATGGATACCCGCCGTGCGTCGTGTCGTTCGATGGAGAAACAGTTACCATCAGGTGGGATTGTTGTCAAGCACTAACTTATTTTATGTAATAAAACGAGAGAGAAACAAAGAGCCTGGTCTCAAGCTCTCAGCCGGAACACGAAGAGTCGTTTGGCGGCTGACACAAGCAATAGGGTGGTAGCCACGCAGGTTTCACGGAAATTTACTAACTGAACGATTAATTTTACTTATATTTATTGTCAGTAAATAGTAACAATAACAATCCTAATCGACGACCCTGTAGCCTAGTTGGTAGCGACCCTGCTTATGAAGCGACGGGTCCCGGGTTCGATTCCCGGCTGGGGCAGATATTTGTGTGACAGATAAATATTTGTACTCGGGTCATGGGTCATTGTGATGTTATATATGTCGTCCATGCCACCCGCGACACATAGGTAATAATTTAAACCTACTGCGGGGATATGAGTGCATTAGCGTTTAATAATTAATTAATAATCCTTACTCACACAGCTCTCTTATTAACTAATAATAAAATTACCACAGGGGATGGTGGTAAGCTCGAATGCTATACTCATCATATAAAAAACTGGGTAGTCTATGGTTAGCCAATGAGCTATATTTAGAGATAAATAGAAATCTAGTTGGAGAGAACTTAAACGCGTCTTTATGAAAGAAAAATAAAGCCTGCTTTACTCTTTGTCATAACTGAAAGGCAAAAATATGCTTTCTATATAATATCTTCACAGTACTTAATGCGAAGATTCAGTCTACTTAGAGTTTTATTATTAGCATAGATAAGGTGCAGATCCCCAAACCCGTCCATCATTGTAAGTAACAAAATCTCTATCTTTCAGAGATGATTTACAAAAATCCTCTGTTGTCCAACGTTAGCGCTGAAAGGGGAACAGTTATTAAGCTGAGAGCTTTAATATGCACTTTAGTCAATTAAATCAACGGGATTAGGCTAGATAGGGTTGCTACTGCTCTGATTTTTTTAATATTTTATTTATTTATTTTTTATTTATTTGTTGGCTTACTATTCATTATTTTGTTCTGCAATTTTGTTATTGCCTTGTTTTATGAAAAAAATATCTGGGATAGAAAAAATTACTGGAAATTGATTACGTATAATATCGTATTGCTTATCTTTGATTTGGTTTGGTGGAGACCACAACACCTACAGAAGCAAAAGATAATAACATAATAGAAAAATAAAGAAAAATGATAGGCAAATAAAAATGTATCATAAATAGTTGAGCTGTTAATAAAATAGGTAATTCACCTTGTTTCTGATATAGTCTGCAAAAAGGTAGCAAGCAAATATAGTAGTATCTTTAAATAATGATTAGGATAACAAATATTGATTATGATGATAAAGCATTAGGTAATGATAAAGTAATTTTTGACGAATAATTTTTGATCGTTTAACTATGACAGATCTTCATCGCTTTATTTAACCCCTGCAATTAACATTCCTGTGAGAAGTGGAAAAATATCCCATGCAGAAGAAACTATTTTTGCTTTTTTATATGTATGATTGAGTGTTAATAGTTTTAGTCCTTCTTGTGATTGTTTCAGTGTCTGTCTGTCTGTCTACACTCTCATTAATCTATTTACTGTATTCGTTCGCCATAAGATCACTAAGCTCAATATTAAGTACACAGTATTTATGCAATTATTTATTTTCTTTTCTCGTCTAAACAAGTTAATAATTTAAAAACTAAATACACTTGTTTTTAGAGTCAATCCAAAAAAATTGTGTATGTGCTGTTTACCGTCAAGGATTTCCTTCGTTTGGAGCCAAACCTCAGTAATATAAGGGCAAGTGTATCACAAAAATACATTGTCATCAGAACAGAAGCAATATGAAAAATTTCAAGTCTTTGGATAAGAGGAAGTGGATAAATAGAAATAAGCTTGCAAGATTCGACTCATACAAATTAGAGTAAGCTAAAGAAAAGTGTTTAAGAAATGGATTTGACCGACAGACTCCCACTGACTCCTAGATAAGGATCACATATTTCACTGACTATACAGAACTCTAAAAATCAACGAACAAACTTTGTATTCGACGTTACCCAAGGGCTTTCGATATTCTAAACCCCATGTCCTCAAGTACTCACGCTTAATGTATTTTATGCTAATATTTTGACCCAGTTACATATCTAGATCGGTATCACTACATGCGTACGTGGAGGCGTGTCTATGTGTGTCGTCAAGGACCTGCGTTTGGAAGCGAAAAATACTCTTACATTGAATTTATAATAGAATAAATACACAAGAAGCTGTTAGGTCAAATTCAGTCTTGTTACGCCTCTGTTATAATTAAATTTTAGCCTTATTAGGACGCTTGTAATTGACTTCGAACCCATGCTGGCAAGCCGGTGTCATAAAAGGTGACTGGATGGCAACACTTCCCATAAGGATTATTTTATCAATTTCATTATTAAGTCATAGTTATTAGAACTTATATTATTGTCTTTCCGTGAAGTCTTCGTAGCTCTACCAGTGCTGTCACTATCTTGTTTGAGTTAGACTCCAAACGCCTCGTCGTGTTTCAACTGAGGGTTTGGGAGCCAGTCTCTTCTTGCTTTCCTGGTTGACTTCGACTTTCAAAATATAATGCTTGTGAATCTTTGTTGATTGTGCCAAAAGTTTTTATCAGTATAGCAACTTGAGCTTGTCTATAATTTTTACAGTTATCTATGTTCAAGTTGATAGACATAGATAATTTAGAGTTAGGTAGCTATATTAAAATTTGTTAGGTGATAACAAAATTCAGGAAGGTAAATTGTACCTATATATCGATTTGTCAATTATGTAACAAAACACTTGGATACTATCGTTTATTCATCTGCGTTAATTCACCCAGGTGGCTTAAGTCTAGTTTTAGTATTTAGTACATTCTATTCACTAGTGTCGGTAACCCTAGCCGCGGGGTCGAGTCGGAAAGCGTAGCAACGCAGCTTCCAGCATAAGCTCCAGCTTATACGGTTTAGATATGCCACCCTTTGGAATATTAACAAGAGCGAGATAACGCCCTTTGTGGATTTATAAAAGCAAATAAAAAAATTGTATAGATGTCGTTAGTGTACCTGCATGAGAGTATCTACTAGTTACCTTTCTAGGGATTTGTACAGAACCCTTATACTTTCGTCATAAACGCTTACACAAACGCTTACACACTCATACCCCCGCAGTAGGTTATTTACCTGTGTGGCGGGTGGCATGGACTAGACATAGATATAACAAACACATCACAATAACACCCATGACCCGAGTACAAATATTTATCTGCCATATAAATATCTGCCCCAGCTGGAATCGAACCCGGGACCCCTCGCTTCGCAGGCAGGGTCGCTACCAACTAGGCTACATGTCCACCAAGTTCTGCTTTCATAAATCGCCGTGCATTTTCACGAAGGATCACTTTGTAAAGATAAATCGGCGCGGTTGGTAGTTGGATGAGTGACCGCTAGTGGTAAAAAATTCTTCAGTGTGTCCATGCTTCGGAGGGCATGTGATTCATGTGAAGCCGTCGATCTCTATTGTTATTGTAAGTTAACAGGTGTTCAGCTTTCGGGTGGCATGAAAACTTACGACACTTGGGTTGGCCAACTCAACCCTATCCGCAATGGAGCAGCGTGGTGGACTACGCTCTAGGCCTCCTGATGTGGAGAGACTCGTGCTCAGTAGTGGGACGTTAATGACGTTGAAAGATGGTTGAATGAAAAAGGTTGGATGAATGAAAGAGGGTTCAAGCCATTGAAGTATAATGTCATAGAACAGACATCTCGAACAAAATGTGGAATTCATTGGAACATACATTGTGTTCGCGGTGTCGGTTCTATATGCCAGTAATAATACTTCAATGGTTCAAGCCAAGATATTATTGTACGACAAAGTTGGCAAATTATAACAACATCGGCACTGCGGTAAAAATGCTGACTTATTTGGAGTTGTTTCGAATTCTTTACACGCGCGAGTAAGATGACTAAGCTGTTGACCTTTCTGGTAGTATACTACGTTAATAGGGTAATGGTAAACAATGACACATAATATTATTATTAGCGAACCTGAAATGTTCAGTGGCTTCTGTGAGAAAGACAGGAGTAATGATTATGCTGTGAGAACAACTGTGTGAGGCAACAAGCCAAGGTTGTTTGATGTGGTCAAAATGTAGATAATAATAGTGCCATCCATAGACTTTGTTACACTGAAATTGAAAGTGCCATCGAGAGGTAAATCTTGAGTGCTAAGTAACGAGTAGGTACCTATGTAAGAAAAATTTTGAATGAGTTTAATGTTTAATTCCAGATACTCAGATAAATCAGCGGCTCTCCAAAAGAGAAAAATGAACGTAGAAAGTTTAAAGAAAAAGAAGTTGAAAAAAAAAATTTCAATTTTTCAACATGCCCTCACTAAATTATTATATTAACCTGTAAGTAGAAATATCTCTAAGTGAAAATTTCTGTTTATTGAGTATAACATTAAAGTGGAAATATTTTATTTATATTTATCTATTAAAAATGTTTTCTATGTATTGCCATTTATACGTAATAACAATTTGATAATATAAAGTGAGCCAGGTTCATTTTTAAAGAAGACCATATCTGATATTACGTTCTCTGGTACAATAAATAGCATCTATTTCGATAGCAGTCTAACTTTATACGGATCTTACAACAATATATGGAAATTTTCAATGAAAAGGCTTACAAGGTTCATGACAGTTTCATTATAAATATGGATAGTATAGACGCAGATTTACCTATAGGAATGTAATTGTATTATGTACATACTCTTATGTAATAAAACTAATAATCTTGTACACTGACGAACGGAGCCGTGAGAAAACGTGTCATTAATCACATAACAGTTATAATCTTTACATTGATAACTATTTCCGCGTGACAATGTTTAGAATGGCAAAACAGCAATGTTTTGAATTTTTACACGTACATACATACTTTTGTGACATGTTATTGTGTTTGTGTGTAACTTTTCGATTGCAAGAACGGTTTCCTCCTATATTATGAAAATCTTTAAGAGTACCGTGTAAGTGAGACATAAAAATATAATATAGTCGCTTAAAGAATATTGAACTTATTGGAGAAATTGCGGTTGGCGATTGCAGTGCAAGTATATGTACAGGTTCAAAATGCTCTATCCTCATCACTCGTCTATATCATCCATAGATGGAGGAGAAAACAGGTCATACTACTAATATCTGAGCCTGATTCTACTAATATCTGCCAATAGACATAAATATATTTGTAATTCTTCGTTTGTAATCGATAAAATAGATAATTATAAATAAACAATTCTGTGACTCCAAATAATCATAAGACTGAATGAATTATGGACTACATGACTTCCATAATATTATTAGGGGCCATCCATAAATTACGTCACACTAATTTCATGACTTTTTGACTCCTCCCCCCCTTGTCACAGCTGGTCACATTTGTGAGACCTCCCCCCTAGTGTGACGTCACATATTATGAAATTTTACACCTAGAAATTATTAAATTAAAACAGCAGTTCCGAAATAAGTTTTATTTCCATTAATTGTTTTTATTAGTCAACAATAATATTGTTGGTGTTACATACAAAGCAAAAAGAAATACCCATTGTATATAAAAAACAACAATTTAATATTAACTTACTTTCATTTACGTCTTACAGACATTCAGTTTTTGTTATCAAAAAAGAAATGATTACCTATACATACCAATTATTTGACGTAGAAATGTGACGTCACAAAATTTAGGACCCCCTCCCACCCCTTGTCACACAATATCACACTTCATCAATCCCCCCCTCCCCCTAACGTGTGACGTAATTTATGGATGGCCCCTTACGACAAAATTAATTTATTTAACCTGTTAAGTCGCTTAAATATTATCCTACTGGAGAAATGGCGGTTAACGACTGAAGTGTCCAGGAAGATCAACCTTCAAAAACTGATGGATAAAGAAGGTTAAGTCTCCAATTTCCATAAAAGGTAATTCATAAGATTTCCTACTGTTCTATGTGAATCATAATAAGTACCTTATAGAACCCTTAACTTGTCGAACCGGCTTAAGTCGAGGCTTTATATCAATGGTACTAAGAGCGAAATTCTGCAAAGAGTAAGATCTGATGAGATAAACTATTCAAGGAATTTAGCAGAGTCACCAGTTGAAATTAAATCCTAGGAAACGAACGCCAGATTCCGAGAATTCATTCAATTCAAATCATCTACGTAATGAAGACTTCCGTATGACTCATTTTATATTCGGCGAGGGGCTTGAGCTACTTCAGACCGGTTTTATAGTAGCTGTATATGTTACCACTTTATGACGTAATCTTATATCTCTCTCTACAAAGCTTGGGTCTTTTACCGATTCAGAAGAGGCCAGAAAAAACTTCATAGTAAGCTGACCAACTTTTATACGTCTTGCAACATAAATAGGTACATACGAATAGTAGCTGTTCTGGTAATGGGCATACGGATAATGTTTAAACTATTGTAAAATTTGGTGTAAACAGAAATAGGCTTGTTTTAATTTGGAAATAGGTTTCTTTGTAATGGATTAACTTAGAAAGTACAGAACCGATTTTTAAAGTGTTTTACCCATTTAAAGCTATATAATCAGCGAGTAACATGACTACCGAAATTACAATAACGTAATCCAAAGAATCAAAAATTGGCCTACAATGTCATTATTGACTGTAAACAATATTTATAGATAACGAATAGTACTGACTAGTAACCGCCCTCGCTTTGCTTCGGTTTTCTTATTTTTTACACCTTGGATTACATTGTTGGAGTTTTATCAAAGATCCATAATTTTTTTGAAAATATAATATAGCCTATGTTACTCGGGCATAGTGTAGCTTCCCAAAAGTGAAATAATTTTTCAAATCGGTTAAGTAGTTTCGGAGCTTATTCAATGCAAACAAAAAATCAAATCTTTCCTCTTTATATATTAGTATAGATAAATAATACAAGTGCTGACATTAACACTATTACTACCTACTCCCAATGTACGGTACATTTCGTAGTGTATCGGTACTTTGTGGGGAGGGCATTTGTCAGCACCTCACGTGGTGTGTGAGTCAGCCTACATGTGCCAATGTTGTGGTATTGATATCTTGCGACTAGAAGTGGCTTTTGCGTGGTTCAAACCGTGATGCGTAACGGTACGAGGAAAACAGAATCAAAACGTAATTTTGAATAGATAGTTCATATTCTTAAGCCGGCTGTATGACTTAGTTTATGAATGGGTGTGGATTATTGAAAAATCGGTTTCAGGAGAGAGAGAATTGTTAACAGAAGAAAACCTCCATCAGCATGAACCTGTGGGATGCGTGTCGATGATGTGTAAAGAAACAGGACTCCAGATCAGATTGAAGAATTTAATAACGTTTATTACAAAGACATGAGAAAGATGAATGAATGACAATGGTGTTAATTATAAAAGCTATGGTAACAGAAAAATAGGGATGCTTATAAACAAAATGTAGGGTCGCTACCAATAAAATAAAATAAATAATGAAAAGTTTTGTTTAGTATTATTTAGTTCTTTTGACCAATAGCCCCCTAGAATGTTTAGATGCTAAAGAATCTAGAGTATTTATGTCCAATCCCTAATGCCCTGTGTCCTAAAACACCTAGTATCAAAAGGTCCACTTCTCGAAATATCTAATCCAGTCTTCAACCTGCCCATACGTTTATTTATTTACTAGCTGTTGCCCGCAGCTTCGCATACGGAAATTATATTTTACCTTATTTGTAACTCTTGCAGAAGAAAATTTAAAAAACGGTGAATTTATATTGAAGTACTTATATTTAGTAATTTATATACTGAAATCCACGATAAAATCAAAAAGGATTCCTCCAGGAGCGGGTTTTGAAAAATAAGCAATATTCACATTTATTTTTATTTTATTTTTCCTTATATTTGCAAAATTTTGAAAAACTAAAAAACACATTTCGTCAATTTAAACAAGGAACATTTGTTGCAAATTTGAAGCAAATCGGTTGATGTTTTTAAAAATATTCCATACAAAATTGCATCCCGTTTCCCGGGGAAACCTTTTAATTTTCCGGGATAAAAAGTATCCTAAAATATAACCCGAAGTATTAGTAACAACTTTACCAATTTTTATCGAAATCCGTTCAAGGGTTTTCATTTGATGCCCGGACAGACAAACAGACAGACAGACAGAAAATTTGCCCTTTGAGTTTTATTTTAGTAAATAGAATAGATTTATTTAAAACTTCATTATACCTTTAAAATAATGGTACAACAGGTGGGCTTAATGCTAGAATCATTCTCTGCCAGCCGACCTTTGGGAAAACAGAAACATCTAAGGCGGTATATGGAGATGATAAAGAAAGTCTAAATAATAACTACGTACCTATAATATTCACTGTAGGTATGTATAAAAGCAAAAAGATTATATGTATAGAATATATATATATATATAATATATATATATAAATATACGTATATAATACATTATGTACAGAATAGAAAAACTACGATAGACTAAATTAGCGACGTAACTTACGTCATAATGTGTGTCAATTCTTTAGGAAATGATCTGCGACTTTCATTTTGAAGGCCTGCTTGGTTCCAACTTTTCTAATGCCATCCGGAAGGGCATTCCAAAGCCGAGTTGCATATACAGCAAAAGAATTAGAAAGAAAGCCGAAACGGTAAAGTGGAATTGACAATACGAGAGTGTCAGAGGATCGAAGTTGACGTTCATGATTATTACAGAGATACTGAAACTTTTGTTTCAGATATCTTGGGGACGTTGTGTCAAAAAGTATAGAATGAAGAGAGTTAAGTAATCTACCCTGCCTGCGCTCACGAATAGGAAGCTATTTAAGAAGGCGACAATGAGAAGAGATTGATCGAATTTACGCAGACAGTAGATGAAGCGAATAGCGTAGTTAATAAGACGATCCAACCTATTAAGTAAGTCTCCACATATGTCGGATAAACACACATCAGCACAATCTATAATTGGAAAAATTAGACTTTGCACCAGAGTGACTTTAACCCGAATAGGAAGAAAGTTGCGAAGGCGATTCAGGCTGCGTAGCGTTGCATATTATATCGAGCGGCAAGTCTCAGTGACGTGAACAGACCAACTCAGTGTGGAGTCAATGTTCAATCCAAGATCTTTAACGGTAGTAGTGTAAGGGATGACAGAATCGTTAAGCACGACAGGTGAAACAGATTCCAGGTCTAATTTTGCCAACTGCCTAGAGCTACCAATAAATTATGATTGCTTGGCATTTGGATGAATTTACATTGATGCCATACCTAAGAAACCATCGACTCACACTGCGGAGGTTCCTGTTAATAGTAGTTACGGCTTAAATAATATTGTTCATCTCCGCTTGTGCATAGACTTGCAGGTCACCCGCATACAGATGGTAGGAGCAGTCAAGTGAATAGGTAAGGAAGTTTATGTAAACAGCGAAGAGACGAGGAGAAAGCATCCCACCTTGAGGTACGCCAGTAGTAAGATCACACCAGTTCAAAAGAGTGCAATTAGATCGAACTGCCTGTTGACGACCTCGAAGGTACGAAGAGAACCAATCCAGTGTCGTGGTAGAAAATCTGAAATGCTTTAATGCAGCAAGGAGGATATCGTAGTCCACCATGTTGAAGGCATTGGAAAAATCAATGAGAACGAGGATAGTGACCAACTTATTCTCCATGCCGTCGCGAATATCATCGATTCAAAGGACTCAAAGGGACTAAGGAAATTGTTGCTAAAAAGGAAAGAGTCAAGAATTCAGTTCAAGAATTTTTGAAAGGAAAGGTGAGATAGATATTGGCCTAAAATTTACGTTCATTTCTTGATATTTTTATGTGGATGATTATTTAACATCTAGTTAATCTTACTCTCTGTTACGCAATTATAATGCTAAGTGCACCCAATCGCCAAGTCGACGCGGTCAAAACTCACCGTGAATAATTCTGCCACTGAATCATATTATAACCGCTGAATGGTATAATGGGTGGTTTAGTTAATCTAATGTAGACTAAATTTTAACCGCTAAACTGTGATTCACGAAATTCAAGTCAATATTATTGCAATGCTTACGTAATATAAACGTCAGGTTAATATGTACCCATTTATAGTACATTTGTACTCATATAAATAATACAATCTTCCTCATAACAAAACTACATAGGTACATCATAAATTATACCTTAGATTAAAGAATCTGAGCAGTATATCTACATTATACACTATACACTATTATACTGTTACTGACAGACGTACAAGGCACAGACCATACCAGAAATGTTCTTAGCGGGCACAGACACGAAATAAAAGCATATAAAAAAAATTAAATTAAAAATAATTATTTTCTACAATTTGCCGCGTTTGTAGTTAGTAAACCGACTAATTAGTGAATAAAAAAAATGTAAATGGCTTTAACTTACTATTATTACTAGGTTACTTAATGTAATTTTAACTGTAAGTTTTCCAAATATTAAAGTTAAAATAAAATAAAATCAATTTCGTTATCATTTCTCGTTTCTCATCTCCAAACTAATAGGCAACGGCCAATCTAATAACAAAATTATATTAAAACTTTCAACGACTTTTTCCTAGCCACAGGATTATAAGGTCTTTCATAACTAGATGCAATAGTTATTAAGAAACTTCGCTGTTAAAATTCATGTATTCATAACCCATCACAAAGAATATCCTACCGCGGCTAACGCAAAAAATCTAGTTTACTAACTAATTTTACACGGCGAAAGTAAAACTAACTACAGTAACTCGAATCTGGCGTTGAAGTTGTTATGAGAAAAACTTTTTACATTACTTTTGTATAAATCTTCTGACTTTTACAAATCCATATTGTAGATATGTATGTGTATATGAGATTTACTGAACGTTTTTAAACGCTCCAGCCTAGTTATTATCCGTTATTTTAAACGAGTCTTATTTGTTCAAAAATCTTAGCACTTTATATTCAAATAGTAGTTTAAATAACTTAGTTTAAAAAATAATTCATAGTAAAACGAAATTCGTATTTAAATCCTTTTAAATGATTTATTTAACACGAGTTACCGCCCTCGCTTTGGTTCGGTTTTCTTATTTTTTTACACCTTGGGTTACATTATTGGAGTTTTATTAAGGATCCCTAATTTTTTTGAAAATATAATATAGCCTATGTTACTCGGGGATAGTGTAGCTTGCCAACAGTGAAAGAATTTTTGAAATCGGTTCAGTAGTTTCGGAGCCTATTCAATGCAAACAAAAAATCAAATCTTTCCTCTTTATATATTAGTATAGATGACGACCCGAATGGCGCAATGGTTACCATGCCGGACTGCCGTTCGAAGAGTCGTGGATTCGATTCCCAGCGAGGCAGAAATTTAAATGATGAGTTTAAATTTCTGTTCTCGGTCTAGGCGTGTGTGTTCTTCTCTTTGTGTGTTGTCCATGGCACTCACGACACAGGGAATCCTAGTGTGAGGCTATGTGTGTGTGGCGTTATTTATTAAAAATTAATTACTTATTAAAAAAAATGTGACAGCCTTGTTTTTAAATTACCAATAACGATAACGTAAGCTTATAATTATACCAAAATAGGACTTGACTCAAGAAATGGACTATAGCTTGGATGCAATGCCTATGAAGTGAAGGGTCTCAGATCCGATTCCCGGTCGAGGCAGATATTTTATGTTAGTCAATTGTTATTTTATTTTTCGGTCGTAGGTGTTAATTTGACTATAAATAGGCTTGGCTGGGGTCGTTAATATACGCTGTTACTATAAGTGCAAAGCGTTTAAAACATGATTGGCTTAAATTCTATCTTAGGTTTGAAACACATCGTAATGGAGGCCATACACGATCGAGTGTACTTCTCATGTTTGCAGTTTGACTTGTCAAATGCAGTTTGACTTGACGCGGCATCAAGTGTGCATGAGATAGCTATATAGCCAGATAGCTATACCGTGCCATACACGATCAAGTTTATTGGATGCCGCGTCAAGTCAAACTGCAATCTTGACAAGTACACTTGATGGTGTATGGCCTTCATAATGAGATCAATTATTCGCTACACCAAATTTATTCTTGTCTTATATATTATCAAGCAGATACTAAGCTATCATTGATTATTATATCAATTGAGAACTTGATAATAATTGTAGTACGGCGACTCTAAAGTAACATTATAACAAAACTTTAGTCTGTTTGTCTAAAATTTTTATTTTCATGTTCGTTTACACTTTTAATATCATATCTAAAAATTTACAACATGAAGTACATAACTTTATTATTCCAGTAGCTGGTTAATAATATACATATATATCCGATATATTTTTCGAAACGTTCAAACGCGTTGGCAACCATAGTCTGGATAGAAAACTGGATAGAAAATACAAAATACATGATGATACTAAGTTGAGTACATACCACATTAAATTTTTAACCGACTTCACAAAAAGGAGGAGGTTCTCAATTCGACTGTATTTTGTTTTTTTTATGTTTGTTACCTCAGGACTTTCGACTGGGTGAACCGATTTTGATGATTGTTTTTTTAAACGAAAGCTGGTGCTTGTCATGTGGTCCCACTTAAATTTTATTGAGATCTGACAATGACATTCATGAGAAAACCATATAAGTATTTTTGCATTAAGTATGTGCGCGACAAATGGACGAATAACTCAATATCACGCCAACCGCTTTTTTTTAATCAAAAGCTTGTCATGTGGTCTCACATAAATTTGAACAAGATCTGACAAGTAGTTTTTGAGTAATTTTGAAGTCGGTTATTTTTTGTTAGTAAAATTTAGATTATATAAGTACATGTCATTAAGAATTATACATTTTAAAGTAAAAAAGGACAAAATAATGAGTTATAAAATTTTACTTGAAGACCGCTAAATAATTTGATAAAGATAATAGTGATAACTCTTATCTATCTTTACTATTGATTGCGAAGTAAACGTGTACTGTGCTCTACCGGAATAATGTTTACAGAAAACATGTGTGAGTAAAATAACAAATAGTTTAACACATAAATGTATAGGATACATGTATAGGATAAATGTATATGTATAGGATCATTGTATTTGATATCGAAGAGCTTTAACCATCCCTTCATATAAAAAGTGAAAATATCGTCGTTGCGACTTCAAAACCTCTTATGTGTAAAAAATCTGCTTTTTGAGGGAATCGATAAAAATCGATAAAATTTTGTTTAGCAAGCACATAGGTGATTTTGAATTTGGTGAATAAATTACGACTAGTACACAAATGAGAGTTTTTGAATTCGATAATGCTTCAAAATGTAGAATCATTTGACGTAAAAAAGTGATTTCGCCAAAAGTGGCACATAACACATAAGAAGTTTTGAAGTCGCAACGACGATGTAATGAAATAGGCACTAAAGGATTTAAAATTCATTATCAGATGGTAAAATTTTCGGTTATTGTGGTCGCCCGTCGAATATTAATTCTCATAATGATATTACTAGAAATGTTTTGATATTCAAGATTATTTATCATTTCTGAGTGGTTTTGATTGAGGCTGATTACTGCTACTGTAAGTATAGGAACTGCTGCAGTATAATAGACCACCATACTACGCCAAAACTGATTGGAGTAGTGAAAGTCAATGATTGAAGCAGCCTTCAATTGTTATTGTTAGAAAATAGTCGAAATCGACGTTAAATTAAAGCAATGATTTTTTGTAGCAGTTCAGTATTCCACCGTCAAAAACGTGAATGGCGTTTAAAGAAGTTTATTTTACATAGATTTTGAATACACCGCAACTATAATTATATTATTATTATTTAGTATCATTGACCCAGTAGTTCAGTTTCAAATGGATAAATATTATATTTTATAACTGTTTCACTCGCGTTCAATGTAACATTCCAGGGTGGTTACTTCTAATATCCTCGACGCTAGCACTCCGTGACTTCGAACCTCCATCCCCTGGGAGTCGAACCTTGGACCCCCTCGATGAAGGATGGCTGCGCGTTCGGCTCAACCATTTCGATGCTTCTAACACTGAGACCTTCGATATGGTACTTTATATACATTTATATATAAATATGTTATAGATATATCAGTCAAATGAATTTGTATTGTCAGATCCCCTTCGGAAGTCTGGTGCGTGGTCGGAATTTTTAAGCTGTGACCAGGTGTTTGCGCAGACAGACAGACGTTTGTACTATAACAACGTGATTTGGTTGGGTTTTTATGTTGTGTTTTTTATGTCTGCATATTTGTTTATACGACGGTCAAATACACTCTGTATTTTAAATTTTAAATTTATTTATTTAGACTTTATTGACCACAAAATCACGGTAGAATTGGTGAGCTTAATGCTTAAATGCATTCTCTGCCAGTTAAACAGTAGGCCAAACAGATATGCACGATGAAGGGGTTTTATTATATTTAATTATTTTTCCTACATTAATTGATTTTTTCTATCTCCCACATTTATGAACCCCCACTCCGGCTCTATTTTTTATTGATTGAACACTAAAACAAAAATAAACAACAATATTTTTTTTGTTTGTAATAATTTTTATTTTGCTTCTAGCGATATCTCTACAACAGTAAGTTCGCTCAACCAAACAACACGGACATGGTCATCTTCGTTGGTGGAGAATGGGCGATCTCCCCTGGCTGGGTTCGAGGAGGCCTGGCCTACGAACTCGCGGAACAGATCGGAGCAGGCCTCTTCTATACCGAACACCGGTACTACGGCGAGACGAGGCCTACCCCGTAAGTACTGTTTTATTTCAGTAATATACTTAATTCATACGTTATTCATACATCATCCATATGTAATTCATACGTACTTCTTACATTGACGTTACAGCTGGAGTAGTCTTTTGGAGTTTTGTAAATTGCTCTCTTATACTTATATTAAGTTAGTCTACTTTACAACAATTCTCGGTTAACGTTTATGATGGTATATACTTTAAGACATGCGTGGCACCTCCCTCACTCCCTTCCACGCCGGAAACATGCCCTACAATAATTAAATTTACTAACATGTGTTTCGCCCCGAAACGGAGCGTCATCAGGGTAAGTTGACCCTACGATGTTTAGTCGCCAAGTCCATTCAAAGTCGGCAGTCCAAAGACAGCTTTGCAAATTAGACTTTTTTTATGAAAATAGCCGGCAAACGAGCTGACGATCCACCTGATGGTAAGTGGCTATCGTCGCCCATGGACATCAGCAACACCAAAGGCATCACTGATGCGTTGCCGGTCAAGAAAGAAGGAAGAAAAAGGATAGAACTAATATTAACTTAATAAAAATGGATTTCCGCAAAGTAACATCGCAAAGTTAACTCTCTTATGTATGTCCTTACCACCCGCTGTAAGGCTGTGCGGTAAGGGTTTAAATGTATCCTTTCAAGGAATGGCAATTATTTTGCAATCACGTTTCTAAGATACAATATTTGGTATTATGAGCCGAACTCACATCGGATTTCGTGATACAACGCCTAGCAATGTAAGTGAGATGAAATTTAAACTGAACATAATATAAAGATAACCATTAAAATTTTCAGTAATTTTTATCCGCGAGAATTGAGGCTGGCCAAGTTACCACCCTGTTCTACTCGTAAATTAAATCTCTAAACTGGATCATGCCTAGCGAAGCGTGCCAGCGCGTATGAATAGCCTAATTAATACTAAAATACTAACAGTGAGCCTGGGGAAAAGCTTTCCGGGTACTCTGGATATACTGAGAATCGCTGGAACCAAAAGTTATCCTTGACACACTTTTGAACTCTCATAACGCAATCATAAACGTCATACAGGTGCACAAGGCAATTAACATACTTTTTTGTTTATAGAACATTTATATTTTTATTACTTCCTGTTTACTTCCTTATCAAATATAGCGTGAGGGACTTCTTCAATCCTTGAGGTCAGAGCTTTTTGGACCCTGATTAAAGGACCCTAGGCATGGCGGTCTGCCAACCTACGCCACACAGGTCGTCGTGTGACACACTGGATTATAGAAATAGTTTTATAACTAGGGATTTTAAAAATCCCCTACGATTTCAGCTAACAAAATTTAACCGTATAAATCCATAGCCATGTACGTATTGTCACATGCTTTTATTTCGCGCCGCCAAATCCATGTCCGGTAGCGTAAAGTTGAACGCGTGCCAACTTAAAGTGTTTCGGGGTTCTGCACTTGACGTCTATTGAACCCCATTGTAGTGGGGGATTTTCGTATATTTTTTTAACTATTGTTTGAATTTATTTCTTTTAAACTAGGATTAATTTCGGTTTTGAATGGATTTTAGGATCTTATAGTTTTAGACCCGTGTTATTAAACCTATCTTGAGATCTTAAGATTCGATTTAATGTTTGCATGTTATAGTGACATTTTTAAGATCATCTCCTTGAGCCGATATCGGTCTAGATAATATAAAAGCGGGCATAAGACGGGAGAACTGGAGAAGACTTATCATAATTATCTGCCGCAAGTCCTAGGCCAGATTTGAATCCTGCAAGAAAGTGTTATTAAACAAATACATATTATATGTGCTAAAAATTTGTACTTATTATTTGTCTTATTTTATTTGTTTGGTAGATAAAAACGTTGTTAGACAACCAGAGCGTTCTCCAGAGAGAAATCATTTGAAAGTCAGACAATCTTTAAATGATCGTAATAATGATTTACACCAGCTGGGAATGTAACCTGGAAAATAAGCTACTGTTGTGTAAACTGAATTTTAATGATGTTTATTCAAATAATAAGCATAAATGTAGGTGTTTCTTCAATACTCTTTAATAATTTTTAATTGTATTATAACTATACGGAACTCACTTCGCAGCTCCGACGCTCGCAGAGTACAAGTTTTAGTAGCTTTAATGTAGTTTTTCGGATATCATGTTTCCGAGTTCACATTCAAAGCAATTGGCAGTTCTACCGCTTCTGTTTTGGCTTATTGTTGCATTATGTTCTGGTAGGCGACAGATGTAGGTATTAAATACGAGTATTATACATATTTTTCTTACAGCGCTAATTAATACCACCAGCAAATAGTTTTTTCTCCGATGTTTTCCATATACATTGTAGATCGATTGCTTTCGAAACACGTATAAAAGCTTCTATTTTCCAGAGAGAAAACGCAGCTATACCTACAGCTTTTTACATGAGTCCTCTTTATTTAATATCTTGCGCTGTATTTTTATCGTAATTTAATATTGTAATTTAAATATAAAAAGGGATAAAAAGGGAGTATAGTAGCCAGCGTGAGCGTGAAAAAACCATACCATTGAATCAAATCCCATTGTATCACAGTCTTGAAAAAGCCTACAACAGGCACCAGGCACATGCTAAGAAGGGTTATAGAACATTAACTGTCCTAGTTAATAAGCCTAAGATTAAGACATTGTGAGAGTAAATAAATAAACGATATTAAATCCATGTTTGATTTCGGGCCGTGTGTGTTATTGATGTCTCATTTGTATACGTCAATACAATCGGCAAAGGGAATCGAAGTGTAGGAGTTGCCCTGCTAGTCCATTCACACACGCACAGAAAATTATAATCCTACAGAGTAGTATAATATGTTTTAGACACAATAAGGTTACACCTGAAAGGCCAAACGAAACTTAAGTCCTAGAAGAAACCTTCCTTGTTTTTGTGACCATGGTAAACTAAGGTTTTGTAGATGTACGTGTGTTTGTGTATTGTGTTCAACTCAGCTAAAAGATGATTGCAATCCTTCGCAGTACGCCTAATAAATGACGAAGCAAAGTACATCGCACCTGATAAAAGCCTGTTTTTGATTTATTCGTCTTTATTCTTTCAACATGAATTAACGTAGTGACATCATGAAGTAGTAAATAAAATGTCTTTTGTGATTACATCCATCCTGCTCAACTCAGTACAAAGCTTTCACACGCCAAGTGTAATTGTGAATAAATCTCTTTGTGAAAAGACTTAAAGTTAAAAATGTTATTGACGTAAGTATAATCTCGGGAAGAGGCGCGTGGGTGTCGCTCGGTATTAACGATCCTCAGTAATCAAAACCGAGGTAGGGCTGGCCTAATGTATAACTATTTTATTCATATTACAGTTATACAAAACAAATATAAGAATCGTACTTATATTAAGCCGTGAAAAAATATTATAGTACTTGGTCAGGCTCGTCTGTCTTGTATGTCGCCTATTTACTTTATTTACTTAAAAATATATGAAGTACTTAATTAAATCTGATACGATACGATACTTAAGTTTTTAAGACAGTATTTTTTTTAATCTATAGATGTAGTAAGTTCCACTTTCTTGGCACAAATCACCATTATTATATTCAAAATGAAATCAATTCCTTGTCTTGAAAACTCCTTAATTTCCAATTATCATCTAGATCGTTGGAGTAGTTTTCGGAAAAATAATATTGTACAGTATTTGCTCTTTTATCGTATCAGATTTAAGTCATAGACGTTTTCATAATTTAATTAAGATTAATTTAACGTGTTAAATATCTTTCTACATCTTTTAATTATATCAGTTAACATATTACTCGTATAATTACGAATTTAGTTTTGTAAGTTCATCGCCAAGAATTAGCAGTTTAACTTCTGTTAGCTGTAAAACTATTAAACTTATCCGATGCTACAGCTAATACAACCATTGTTTAGCATATTTTTTTTTGTTATAATTAAGATGTTTCATTACAAGTACTAAAAGTTTGTTTAAATGAATAAGTGCCAACCCTATCGTCAGCGCGAATTAACCGCTGGTGCCCGAATAACCTCGGAGTCAAACGATGACACGAGCCGTTGCTACGCCCGTGGTGGTCATTGCCCGTCAGCATAAGTAGAATGTCTATTGTTTGCTGTTTTACACGTAGTAGCCCATTTAGCTTGTACAAAAATTTTGAGTTCTGAAAATTGGAAATGATTTTATAGATAATGACATATTGACAATTTGGGTAACTGTTCCTGGTGACCACGTAACCAGGCAAAAAGGCATCTTTCGATGTCTCCAACATTAAAACTGTGAATGTTTTTATGGCCAAACGTGTAATAAGTATTTTAAAATTGTCTTTAAGCAATAGAAGCACATGTGAAATCTCTGTTTTGTTTTATTCCGCCCTTCGACCTACCAGCACAATCTGCGGTCCACTCCATCTATTAAGATGGGGTCACTACACCATTCAACTACATATTAGTTACATTCATCATCACATTTGCTCCAAGGAATTGAAGACAAGTATGAACGTCGTAGTATGAACCACACATTTATTCTTTGGAATTTATTGACATTAGGAAACGGCATAATTTTTTCATTAAATTACGATAAGCACTTCGGTTCCTTAAGATTTCCCAGGACCCTTTCCTGTCGTCTCCTTAGACGATGACAGAATACCAAGATCCAAAGCTACAGCCAATTTTAACTTGGCATTCTGAACTCACAAATTACTAAGAGACTCATTCTTCACAACAAATCCCATTATTTCACAGGGGCACCTCAGTGACTGAACTGCGTCACCTGAACGTAGACCAGGCGCTAGGAGACTTGGCGCAGTTCATCCAGTTTGTGAAGAGCGATGACTTTGAACAAGGAAGATACAAGTTAGTTCTTTACTACATCGTCTGATTGTAAGATCTACTGATTGGGTAATCGAAAATATTTAAGGTTTATAATATTGAGGGCATTAAATTTCCTGAGTTCTGAACAGCATGCAATGAATATGTTGGACTGGTTCACAGAACTTTGATTTAAGTTTAACTATTACTTAGATCTTAACAAACAATGTCGATAACAAAATCGACGATTCTGTAGCCTAGTTGATATCGACCTTGCCTGTGAAGCGAGGGGTCCCGGCTTCGATTCCCGGCGTGGCGGCGGGGTAGATAATTATTTATGTGACAGATAGATATTTGTACTCGAGTCATGGGGGTTACAGCGATGTCTTATTTGAGTTGTCCATACTACCCCGCAAAAGTGTGTAAGCGTTTATTATGTTGAGAGACAAAAAATTCCTGAGTTCCGAATGGCATGCCATGAATAGGTTTGTTTGTTTCACATAAATTGATATAAGCTGTTTTTAATGCATTTTAAAATAAGAAGTACTCTAAATTATTACGAATGATCGTAACAAACAATGTTCTTCTCCAGAAACGGCAAAGTAGCTCTGGTAGGGTGTTCATACGCTGGCACTATGGCTACTTGGATGAGGCTCGGGTACCCGCATCTAGTGGATGCGGTGTTCTCTGACAGTGGACCTCTGTATGCTCAGGAAGATTTTCCAGGTATGTTTCATTTTAAAACAGTATTCCGAAATAATCTGTTCATCAGTCTGGACTTTCGGTTAGTTGGTGGTTGACATACTAGGGTGAAACGCCAAACGATTTGTCGTGTTCCGGCTTGAGACTTGGGAGCAAGTTCTTTCTTTTTCTTTCTTCTTACTTGGCTTTTTCTAGGTTTGCTGATGGCTATGGGCGATGGTTGACACTTTATCATCATGTTAATTATCAGCTTGTTTGTCAGCTAATAACAAAAAATTACCATTTCTATAATTTTATTATCAATTCTTCCTCCTTTTACACACACACTATCCCTAAGTTATTGTAGCGCTGCCAATTGAACTTTCAGCGCGTTAATACTGTCTCACTATCCAAACCGATATTTAATGCTCCATCGTCATTGTGTTTAGTTATTATTTAACTAATATTGATTGTCTTTAAATCGATTGGAATTTTAAAAGCAATTATTATTTACATAGCACAATATTTAACAGTGAGATAATACTAACGCCCTGCAATCTCATTTCTCTCCTGACTAAATTTTTGTCTCAAAAAAACTGATAATCCATTATTTAAAATGATCCAATTAAAAATAATTTCATCTTATTTCTCATCCTGTTTTCAGAATACCTAGAAGTTATCACGGAAGCGCTTCGCAAACAAGGCAGTGAAGAATGCGTGACCAGTATTGCAGATGCTATAGAAAGCATTGTACAAACCCTGGCGCAACCTGGAGGAGCCACTAGTATATCGAACATGTTCAAGTAAGAGAAATACTCAAATTTATCACACGTTTAGGTTTGTATGTCTACAGCGGACAAATAAGATAAAATTTCTGATGATAAAATATCTTCTACCCATGGAAATTTTGAAACTTATCGACATGCATAGAATATACTTTGTCAAGAATTTTTTTCTTGTAATAATCTGAAATTCAAATTGCAGCTTTAGGCATGAAACAGCTATTATACAGGTTATAAGATTTCATCCCTCTTTGTAGCTTGTTCTTAGCCTAACAACAAAACGCTCAAGTAGGCTTTATGACCTGACGTGTTGGACAACCTGCCACAAAGATTTCAAAGAATGATCGTCTTTAAAAAAATTCATGGTAGAGCATTTGATTACATAGTTACTGTTGGTAACTGGATGGATTAAAAATTATATACCGTTATATAAAATTAACATCTAGCCAGACTGGGCGGGCAACCTTCAAAAGAATAAATCTGGCGTAATTTCCTCGCTCGCTGCTCAGCATTTCATGGGTAAGAGTTGTTAGCTCAATTCCAATAATCGATGGTGTGTCTTACACCTTGAAATAATACATTATTGAGTGCATTATGTAAAGTTTTTAACAAGTATGAAGAGTTTTCGCTTTTAAAGAATATTGGAAACGAAATAACTAAATAAATCACTGAAACTATACTATCAGTAGGTAATAGTTTCATCCCATTAATTATTATATATACGTAACGATAGCAACAGCTACGACCGAAAGATTTACGTGCCCTCCTTAGAATGGAAGCGCTCAGGAAATTTTAGCGGCTAGCGGTCACCCATCCAACTACCGACCGCGCCCACTGTTGCTTAACTCGGTCGATCACTTGCATCGATACAAGCCGTCAGACCACAAGCAGTAATATCAATAGTACTTGGCGATAATATTTGTTTTTCTCCTCAGCACGTGTTCTCCAATCCAAGCCAACGTGCCTTTGGATGTGGCAACATTCTTCTGGTACGGTATTACGGAGACATTCGCGTACCTCGTACAGTACGCCATTCCAGGAGATATCGAAGAAGCTTGTGACGTGATCACAGACGTGTCTGTGTGTAAGTATTCCAAACAATAAATAAAAGCTAACACTTGTGATGTGTTAGCTTTTATTAGATATATAACACTCGTGAAGTCTAGACATGAATAAAAATATTTGGCATTAACTCATTAATGGCCCACTACTGAGCACGGTCTCTTGGGGAATCCTAGATTCCAGTACGGATTGGTTATTCAAGTGTCGACATATTCAAAATCATTGAAATATGTATGCACCTCATTTTTTTAATCTACTAGCTCACCTAATCACGGACATGCTAAATATTTCCCACACACCCATCCAACAGCCGTGTCCGCTATTATTTAATCCAGACGATCGCTGAGGATCGACACATACTGCCGAGCTACGAGCCCTTCTGTATATGAAGAATGAATGAATGAAGAATATATGAAGACCGAGTAATTTAGTAGATTATATTAACTATTGACTTATTTAATCTTGTACTTTTCAGTGGATCCTGTCCAGCGACTGGCCAACTGGATCACGGACCAAGCATGGACGAAGCCATGCATTGAAACGCGGTATACCGAGGTGGTCGCTGCTCACACCAATACCAGCTTCAGTTCTCCCGATACTACTAGTGAGTTTTACCAAATCAAATAGAGTACCTAGATACGCGGTAGCGTGTTCAGCCAAAGTTCAAAGAAAAAGGAACTTGCGATTGTAATATCCAAGAAAATGTGTGTAGTAACCAGGACATAAAGTAGTTTTTATCCCACGCCGGATGGGTGCGACTAAATCCAGCCCGCTGGTGGTAGGGTCCTTCAAGGGATTATTTATTTATTTATTTATTTACATGTTTATGTCACCTCTTAAAAAGAAGAAACAAAGGGCAAACTTAATGCCTAATGGCATCCACCAGTCAACCCTGGGTGGATGCGGAAATAACTGATGGTAGGTGTTAACACAGAAAATATATACTCTAGAATATTTACTAAAATCCAATTACATAACAAGACAAGTCTACATATAAATACACATACATACATAAATACCTATAATAACATAAATATATCTATACTAATATATAAAGAGGAAAGATTTGATTTTTTGTTTGCATTGAATAGGCTCCGAAACTACTGAACCGATTTCAAAAATTCTTTCACTGTTGGGAAGCTACACTATCCCCGAGTAACATAGGCTATATTATATTTTCAAAAAAATTAGGGATCCTTAATAAAACTCCAATAATGTAACCCAAGGTGTAAAAAAATAAGAAAACCGAAGCAAAGCGAGGGCGGTTACTCGTATTATATATAGTATAGATTATATTGGTAATATTGATTTTAATTGTTAATTAAATACCATTATTACTTCTTCTCCATGGGGTTCGCCTGGATAGCTACCACCCTTGAGCATGAGTCAGCCGCAAACGACTCGTCGTGTTCCAGCTAGGGGCTTTAGAGCCAGTTCTTTCTTTCTTTTTCTTCTCTTTTTCTTGGCCGGCAACGCGTCAATGATGCCTTTGCTGTTGTTGATGTCCATGAGCGACGATAGCCACTTACCATCAGGTGGATCGTCAGCTCATTTACCGGCTATTTCCATAAAAAAGTCAACTTTTACTCGTAAAATATCATTATCATTTATTTCTTTATCAAACGTTTGACGGTGGTTGTTTACTTACTGGCATATTTCATGTTCATGCATTGTTGTAAGCCATTCTTAACAGATTAATGGACAAACTACTACCAGAAATTAAAATAAAACCAATTATAAATTCGCTTTGTCGTGTTGCAAGCCTTAAACTACGATAGTGAGTGAATATTCACAAGTTGGTAGTACGGATTTACTTTACGGAAGTTGTCGATTATTTTGCATCGCAAATATATTCCGTTGGGACAGACTTACATTTACATAATATTGTTACTGTTGGAATGGATTTCACTCAAATTTATTCGGAATAACATTTTATAAATGTGATAGAATTTTATAAGTTTGAATTAATTCCTTCATCCCCTTTTCCCTATTGAACGTTGCAACGTACAACGGATATCCATTTTTTTTATCACAAACATTGTGTCAGAGGGCGGTTTACCTCGTCATTCTTTATGATTACCGCGAAGGACTGGAATAGCTATAAGAATAGCTTGTCTGAATCTTACGGGTATACTGACCGAATAAACGCCTATAATTTTTTACCACTCTTCTCTAAATACCTCTAAATTCCAACCTTACAAGTTCCTTAACAGCAAAATGTAACCGATTAAACGTTTGATTTCCAGTGCGTCTTTGGACATACCAAACCTGCGTGGAATACGGTTGGTACCAAACTACAAGTGGTACTGCTCATCCCTTCCTTTCCATCGTACCGTTGGAGTACTTCCATCAGATGTGCCGCGACTTCTTTTCTGTCAGGTAAGTCTATCGCTTCTCTTTTGGACCTTGAAAATAGGTACTTCTTGACCAAAGTTGCTTTACTAAAGTAAAGAAATGTATTTTGTTTTAAAAGAAATTAAGTAAATATAATATTTCACAGTGTTAAAAAATTGGTCTTTGGTCATCATAACGATATTACTCTTCATAATCTATACTAATATATGAAGAGGAAAGATTTGATTTTTTGTTTGCATTGAATAGGCTCCGAAACTACTGAACCGATTTGAAAAATTCTTTCACTGTTGGGAAGCTACACTATCCCCGAGTAACATAGGCTATATTATATTTTCAAAAAAATTAGGGATCCTTAATAAAACTCCAATAATGTAACTCAAGGTGTAAAAAATAAGAAAACCGAAGCAAAGCGAGGGCGGTTACTCGTGTTAAATATTTAAATTCCTTGGAGTATTACTGGATAAGACAACGGAGGGTTCGGTAAACGAAGCACTATAAATGAAACATAAGATCTCTGCCGTGCTATCGATATCTACAGTAATTAACAGTTTCTGACGAAAATGAGTTAATATTGATTCAGAACCAGCGCAGTGCGCTTTACCAGATGAGCAGAATACAGCCGTTATGGTAGCTTCTACTGACACGAAATGTGGTCGGTGTATTATTCATCCGTCATAGTAATTGGATAGGTACTAGTTGGACTACATTGCCCTGCCTAAATTGACTACTATGCCGCTATTACTATGCATGTATGCACAACCATGGTATATACAACCTGTTTTGCCAACCCAGAAACTATATCTATTGAAACAATTACGCACAACTAATTACTATATCCATTATTTGTAACACAACTACAGCGGAACAGGAAATAGGAAACAAATACGATTATCATGAACCTCTTCAGAGATTGATTTAATTAGACTTTAACACAGAACTTGGACTTTTAACTAATATAGGGCCTGTCTCGTTTCAGCTTCAACGAAACATTCCTCAGAGACGGAATCGCGCGTACTAACCAATTGTTCGCCGGACTGACTTTCCTACCAGACTATGTAGTGTCTGTAGCCGGAAGATTGGACCCCTGGTCTCCAATGGGACCCAATAGAACTCATGCCACTCCTCTCGCACCAGTCTATGTAGTACCGGATATTTCACATTGTAGAGCAATCAGGTAAGTAAAACTTGACCAGGTAAATTTAATTTTTTTACGGAAATAGCCGGCAAACTAGCTGACGATCCACCTAATCGTAAGTGGCCACCGTCGCCACGGCAAGCATCACTGATGCGTTGCCAGCCAAGAAAAAGAGAAAAAAAAGAAAGAATATCAATCTATAATTCTTGAATTTTTTATTAGACAGCTGATAGAAAAGCATACAGACCGTGGCAAGTCACAGGGTTTAGTGAACTCTTTTCATGTGAAAACTTCTTATGCACCATTGTGATTTGACTCTTAATGTAATGAAAAACTGACATTGATGAGAGATAATACATACTCAATTATTTACAAAGTCTGCGAAAGAATGAGATAAAACACGTTATACTGATAACGTGTTTTCACTGATCTCAAATTGAAAATAAGTTTTAATACGTTTGAACTTTTTTAAGTATTTTTGTCTTTCCAGGCCTACAGGTGTGAATGAGACTCAAGAACTGGAAGATGCAAAGCAAGCCGTTCTTCGGCATATGCTGACATTCCTCAGGAAACCAGTCCCCAGGCCGCCTACTCCTCCCAACTCTAGCTCAGGACTTGTACCAATTTTCCTACTGATCATTACAGCTGGACTCTTCAACATAGACTATTGATCTAGGAACGAATATAGTTCCTTATTCAGTTCCTAAATACAAAATGTCAACGTTCCCACATACGTATTCCATCCTTTCTGTAAATTTCCCATGGCCTATTTTCTATCATTTCGTCATCTCTATCTTGTTCACCTTTCTGGTACTACGAGTATTAGTAAAAACGGGATCAAAATGTGTGCAGTAACTTTTAAGATTACCGAGTTTAGACAAGCCGGACATTTTTGATCTATTCGTATTTATGTAGTAAGATTATAACTAATTATCAGCATTTTTAGGAATTTCTAAGTATACTCTGTGAAATGTATACCTAATAAAGTTCAAAGTCAATTTAATACAAATATTTATTCTGAATAATTTAAGAAAATATTATTTTGTACTTTTGTAATAAAAAAAAATGTATTGCAATGTATTTTATTTTTATTTTAAGTACAAAACTTGGAACAACTCAAGATATTTAGTATGGATGTATCTATGTGTAGTTTGTTTTTAAACCTGCAATAAAGAAGATGAAATAACATAATTTTAATACAAAGTATAGTGAACAAACATACAATATACTTAAATACAACGGATATTCACAATTTTGTATTTTAATCCAATATTTTGGGCCCAAGGTCAGACTGAGGAACCATAGTTAAGTAAATTTCCTGTCCATGTCCTGTCCAAAAAAAACAATTAATGACAGTTGCTTTCTAACAAATAATCTTCAACATAAAGGTTCATGTGTGAACAATGAATGGATGGGTCCACGACGAAAGAGGCAAAGACCTAATCGCTATCCTTTAGGTTCGTGCCACCATTTCGGGTCTGGTATGTCTACATCATTTAGAGAGAGTACAGCACACACATAACACCGAAGAGCCATAGAGTACTAGAGCTTATGTAACTTCGCAACTAATTGTGCTCAATGAAGTGTTCAATCCGTACCTCCTTACTGAAATGCAATGCTGATATCACCAGATTATTTTATATTCTATAGCGTTCTTTCACGTTTATTGACAAAAATTTTGTCAACCATTATAATCCGGTATCATGCATACTGTCGCTCTAATTGTCCATTTCAAATACATGCAGGTGATAACAGCACGCTGAAGCTTATGGACAGGTGCCAAGGAATCCGGGATCGATTTTCGATTGGAGCAAATTGTTGGCACGGAGGTATTCGTGCAAGCCAGTGTTGTTACCTCGTGTTTATTGTTCAATACGTTGCAGTAAACAAGGCTTGTGTTTATTGACGTAATAAAGATGTCCCGAGGTTATGAAAAAATCCCCTCATTCAAGGAAACTAAGTTGCGTCAATAAAATGAATTAGACCAAAGAAATTTTATCTAAGTAATAAGAAACTATAAATAAGTCATCCGAAGGTAGACATATCTTTAATTTAGACGTTGTTTATACGTTACTCTTTATTAATAAGGACAGTGAGGAAAAGGAGGGATATCTTTATGTCAATAGCAGATAAAAAAGCAACGAAGAGTGGTATTCCCTCGTACCGCTACTGAAAAGACACAATAGTAGGACCGCGAAAAAACATCCCAAATAATTAATACACGTGAACCTCAACGTTGCTTGATAGAATCGTCCACTATTCAACAAGGTGTAACACGACAGAAAGGATGGCTGGGTCAACGCTCATTTATTCGGCGTCATTCGCGTTTCGCCGAATGATTTTGGTGACACTTATTCGGCTTCTATCAGCCGCGTACGGCGTCGTAAGAATGCGAACGAATGCTTACGGCGTCGTAAGAATGCGAACGGCTGCGTACGGCGCTGAATACGCTGCGAAGTCCGTCCGAAGACGTTAGTAGGTATAGTAGTTTAGTAGGGTAAGGTTTCCAATGTCGTACCCCCTAAGGGAAAATGGCTGTAGATTTTAGGGTATTTGAAATTAAATAAAATCTCATACGTCCACTTAATGTTTATTCGTCCAATTGCTGTTGTTTACTCACATGCCTAAATAGTTCAATTTGACACCATTAGATTTCATTTAATCTATACTCTATACTAATATATGAAGACTCGGGGATAGTGTAGCTTCCCAATAGTGAAAGAATTTTTCAAATCGGTTCAGCAGTTTTGGAGCCTATTCAATGCAAACAAAAAATCAAATCTTTCCTCTTTATATATTAGTATAGAAGTATAGATATAGATGACTTACGACTCATAACATTCTGCTGAAGTACAAATAAGAACCCAGGCATTTGAACCTCAAATAATAAAATTGAATATTTTCAGCCAAACAAAATATTAGCTAAAGACTGACTAATGAGGAATTCAAGTTTTCAAATACACCAGACTTATTCAATTTGTTGAAGCGATGTTTGAAAAGTTCTCAAACGTTGAGTCAGCTTTTGCATTTAATAAGTAACTGGAATTACGTTAGCAGTTAGTTGGTAGTGATTAGCAGTGATTTTGTTAGGTCTGTGATAATATAGGGAGAAATTTTAATGAGTTGTGCTTAGGAGTTGGGGGAAAAATTTAAGTATTTTGTAAGGGGACAATTTACATACATTTTATTAGATTCCATCATAGTTAGCCTATGCGTCGTCACGCCGAAACAACGCTGACTTATAATATCATTCTTTACAAAGAAAAAACGTAAAACTAGTGCGCGCCTAGGCTTAGATTTTCACTTGCGAACGAATGTGCGAAAGATTAGTACAATATAATTAGTGATATCTTTAATAAAAAAATATATGCCAATATTTCTTTACCCTGCTTGATTTAATTTATTATCCTCGTTGATCTTAAAAATATGATAGCAATTTTTGTAAAACAAAGAAGGTCTAATTATTAAAAAGTTTTATTATTAGCAACAAATAGTTTATTCCATTTAGATTCTTTAAACAGTACTTCTAAATCTTAGTTACAAAACTGTTATTTTTTTCATCTCGTTTTTCTTCAATCTTCTTACAGTAGCAGTACTTATTCAAATGGGGATGTGTCTCACTAATACAATGTGGTTCATTTTTATACCTGTAATAAAGATATCTATAACACACTAGCTGACCTCGCAAACTTTGTACCGCCTATCAATCTCTCCCTGTTCCTCTCCCTCCCCCTCCCCATACCCCTCCCTCTCCCCCTACCCCTCCCTCTCCCTCTCCCTCTCATATTCTGTCAATCGCAACAACTGTCAAACGACTGAGTTATAAAATAAATAAAATATGTTCTTAAGGAAACACTACAAAATTTTATATGGTCGTTAAGATTTCTTAGATTTTCTTATTTTCTGCGCAACTTTCTTAATTTTTTCTTACATAAGAACCTTCTCCTGACAATAATGAACACAAGAAAATAAGAATTAGCAAAATCGGTCCAGCCGTTCCCGTGTCATGCCATGACCAAGGGAAATATGAATTCATTTTTTATATAATACTAGCTGCCCGGACAGACTTCGTTCTGTCAAAACGTAATAGTAATTAAAAAAAAAAAAATTAGGGGTGGACCCTTAACATTTAGGGGGATGAAAAATAGATGTTGTCCGATTCTCCACCCTAGTCGATATGCACGCTAAGATTCACGAAAATCGGTCGAGCCGCTTCGGAGAAGTTCAACTTCTAACACCGTGATACGAGAATTTTATATATTAGATAACATATGAATACAAATAAATTTTATTGTATTTTTACTGCTACTTTTGAATTATTTTTTTATACCGAATAAGTTAGTGCTTGACCACAAAACCACCTGATGGTAAGCAGTAATGAAGCCTTGGATGGTAAAGCACACTAACTTAGTAGAAGCCTATTCACTCTTGACGTGATTTTACATTACATTACACAACAACACAATCAACTATTCTGATATAAAATACCTCATTATCATTATCTCTTTATCGACGACCCTCTAGTCTAGGTGGTAGTGACCTGCCTGCGAAGCGAGGGGTCCCGTGTTCAATTCCCGGCCGCGGCAGATATTTATGTGACAGATAAATATTTGTACTCGGGTCATGGGTGTCATTGTGATGTATTATATGTGTCGTCCATGCCACTCGCGACACAGGTAAATACCTACTGCGGGGGTATGAGTGTTTAAGCATTTATGCGTTTTATTATAACACAAAAAATTGGCATACATCCAGTTTATGTGCAAGTTCGGCCATTCCAAACGTACCAAGTAGCATAATTAATACATATTCAAATTAGTACTCACGCAGTAATCCTCGATACGTCCAATTCAGAGATGCTAAATCGATCTTCCCTCACATAGTACTTCATAGATCCTTCATAAACCGCTCGCCCTGGAGCCATCACGATCTGCAGGATAAATAATTGAGATCAAACGCAATAAATTCAAATTATTTTATCTATTAACTACTTTCGTAGAAGTGTTGCACCCTATACGATACTTTTTCGAAAATACTAACACCAACCGGATCCTTCTGAAGATATCAATGAGGATAGAGATAACGTATGATAAACATCAGAACAAGATACTTGTAGTGAATTAAAAGACGATGCTTAAAACGAGCATGTTGTTAAGGAGGGTTTTTAGAATACTGCCTAGATGTATGGAATCACAGAGAGAACCTCATTTAATATGATTTACAGCTAAAATATAATTTGTTTTGATAGAACCAATAATCTGAAACAAAACTTTCTCGCCCCTTACCAATTTACTCCTCAAATATACATCTCCGCTAACTCTAACGAGACATAAATAATCAAACACACAACATATCTGTTGTCTAAGAAACAAAATATGTTTTATCTGGCTAAGTGAAGTCACTCCAAAAATGTCTCACGTCTCGTCGTCAGATCGTCAAAATTATTTCCTAACATTCTTACCTTCGCCTGATAATCTTCAACATAAGGCTTTACCATATGCGATTTAGTCACGAAAGAGGCAAATAACAGCTCGTAGTCTTTCGAACCACCGAACCTCAAGACATCTTCGTTGTTGCCATGACGCATTACCCATTCTATCGAAATTAGGGTTCTTTCAACGCACAATTCACTGGAAGTGAAGTGGTTTGATTGTAATCATTATCGAAGAGCATAAGCAGCAAGACAAAGAAACAATGTTCTTCATTTTCAAAGTGCGCCGTTTGAAGGCCTCAAACACGGAAATAGCTAATAGCAAAAAACTCAGGACTAACTTAGAAACCCTACAAAACGAACGGTCACTGTCTAAAAACTGTAAACCGTTGCTGTCCGAGTACTAAAATCGGACAAGTAGATGATTTTATTAGTTATACTTTGGATGTTGAAGGTGAAGAGATTGAGTGCAATAAACTATTTCCGTATCATAACATTTCATATCATGGATCTTAATATGCCAGCAATAACGATATCAGAAAGAATACAAACAAAGCAAGTTAAGTAAAATCTTACTGAATCAATAGATCATTATAACGAAATCGCAAATTAAATCATACAGTATTCAAATCGCGCTAGCTCACCGTTGTTCTAGAGTGATGTTATTAATGAACTGTGCCAGAAACACCGCCGCCCTGGTGTGCAGGGGATCGATTATGGACACGTTGCTCCACTTAGTACAGACGCACCAGTGTGGCAAAATAGCAGCTTGGCCGCAGTTTCGGGACTTTGGAATCTAAAAAGCAACGCATAAAGCATGCTTAGTGGGATAATTTCAGGACCTTTTAGAAGTCACTGGACTCTATACAGCTTAGCTTAATTCTCGTATCATCCGACGGTGCCCATGGTGATAGGGTTTTCATCTGCCTGATTCAAGTACAATTTAGCCTCATTTTAAAATTTATAATTCAATAATATGAGGTAAATCTTACCGGTTGTAAAAAACTCATTCCTCTCAAAAGATCTGAACCCAGAACTTTAAAGCCATTTGCTAGTCTTTTCAATCCCATTACATCTAGTACGGTTGTATGAATATCGAAGGGAGTGATAACAACCATTTCGTTTCCTTTCAAAGCTAATACAGCTTCAGGTCTCTGCTGCGTAAGTTTTTCTGGTAAAACAATTGTCATTAATGGTAATCGTTCTTCGAATCTACCTTGATACGTCCCACGGATAGGTGCAAATCTGAAATTAACAGTAGACATTCGGTATCTTATTATCTGGGCTAATTCTTTTTACTACTTTCCAAGACGACTTACTTGCAGATAGCTGTTTATCTACAGAATATTTTTTATTCATTAAATAAATAATAAATAAACGCTTACACACTCATACCCCTGCAGTAGTTTTCACTTATGTCGCGGGTGGAATGGACAACACATTACAATAATACCCTTGGCCCGAGTACAAATATTTATCTGTCACATAAATATCTGCCCTGGCCGGGAATCAAACCCGGGACCTCTCGCTTCGCAGGCAGGTTCGCTACCAACTAGGCTACACGGCATGGAGATTTTAAATGTCATCTCATATTAAACTTTATTTTTTACCTTGACCCATGATCACCCATCACAATAAGCAATGTATCGTTAAGTTTTCCAGAATTTTTAAATTCTCTAAGAAATTCCGTCAAATCATCATCCGCGGAAGTAATCATATTAAAGTCATCATGTGTTATATCCGCAATAAAAGTGAAGCAAAACTTTTTTCCTTGCAACTCCATAAACTACAAAGAATAATGAGACAAAACATGAGACTTTTCAGTATTTATCAATACAACCGGGATACAGAAATTTCAATTCAACGTCTATGGCTTGAGAGCCAATATTTTTCTTCCCTCTTTTTCTTGAGGGCAATGCACCAGTGATGCCTTTGTTGTTTCCAATATCTTCGGGCAACAATGATCACTTAAAAAATGTTACTCGTTTGCTCGTTTTTCGGTTATTATTAAAAAAATAAAGATTCATAGAGATCCCCTGGTAATTGTTTACCACGTCGCTATTGCTTTTAAGGTTATGGAAAATAGGACGGATACATAATAATATAGTATGTTTTCTCATTCATCAGTTTTTGACGTTTTTACATAAGTTGTAGGTGTGCACCTACCTGGTTCGTAAGATTAAGCATAAAAAGATATTGCGGCATTGCACCCTGGCAATACTTGGAGCTAGTCCACATTTTCAAGCCTATCCCATCCTCTTCGAGGAAGAAGGCGCGAAGGTAATGGTCAGCTGGAGAAGCATTGAAGCCATTATGGCGGTATTGGAAGGATCCTATCCAAGGCATGTCTTCAAAATACGCGGTGTGGTAACTGAAACAGGCGTCGAAGTTGCACTAGGGTTACTAAATATCACGATTTGTGCAAAGTTATTGACTGAGATTTGGTGAGATTAAGAAGTACCTAAAGGTCTTCCAAAGTGAACAACATACTGCACAGTAGTATATACGGACTGAGCGCTAAGAGAGAAGTTTGAATTGATGAGTGCGTAAGATGTTTCATATCGAAAAACTCACCCATCCTCCTTTATCTGGTGAAATATAAACAATTCAGGATCCAGAAATTTCCCATTGGAAAACCCTTTCCTTGCCGAATTTGGATGTTCCAGTTCTGTCCTGCCAGACAAGAGGGGAAACAGTGTCGCTGGTGTACCGTCTCCGAGGATGTGAAACCTGAAATATTTATCCACCAGTACCTTAACTAAATCAGTTCCTCGTAACTCCAGTAACGCCAACACGTTGCTCCAGTACAGTTTAACCTAGCGAAAAATATAATTGGCGTTATAGATCCGGCACCCACCTAAGTAACGAGATTACATGTACTATGATTCATGACACGTGAAAAGATGTTACTCCATACTATGACAATGAATATTGATATTAGAGGCAAGTTACATTACATTCCAAATTACTTGCAAGATTGCGTCGTATCATGTTGTTAATGTGGACACTAGGCCTAAGTATGAAACATAATAATACCAAGTAACTCATTCATAGTTACGCGTAACAGATTCAGCGTAATCAAAATTGTACTTACCCTTTAAGTACAGTCCCCTGCAACTCTTCCGTCAGTACCCTATAACTGTTTGGCATCCTGCGAATGAAGCCGAACCGAGAAGTGGAATCGAAGGCTACTATGAGTACGTTTAAGGAGTCCTCTCTTCCTGGTGGAGTCTTTCTAGTGATAGGTCGGAACCCTGCCTTGTTACCGTGCCAGCGTGACGCCAACAGACCAAGACTGAAATCACTAAATTAATTAACAAATCTGTGGAAACAATTTGTATACTTTCAACACCAGATTAATGTCTCTCTGTATGCACACACACATTGCTCTATGATAGTTAGATGAATTCGCATTAGGTATTTATTTAGAGTCAACAAAAACAGCGCCATCTATAGAAAATTTTATGAACTTTGACATCTACTAAATTAAGTCGGAACTTTACCCTGTCTTGTCCATTCCCGTGCAAGATACTTTGACATGATCACTTTTCTTTAAATAATGTTTATCTGCTCCGAACACTCTGGTCGCGGGGCCGGTAGAGTATTTGTAGTCGTTGACGTAAATAATATCTTTATAATTGCAAACAACATTTCGAAACCTTTTCAATATTTCTTTTTTCACTTGACATTCTGACAACTAAAACAAAAGATATTGTTATCTAGTAACACCTCAAAAATATCACTGAAATACTTAGCATCCGATAAAAAATACTTCGGAACAATACAAGTGTGTTAATGTCTATGGCAATATAAGTATTATTATTTCAGACAAAGACTTACATAACAATCAACCCAGTCTTCTCCTTCACAGGTTATCTTGGAAACGTTTCGACTAAATCTCATCGCCTCTTCGGAATAAGGATCCAAGTTCGGAAATACGCAGCCGACCTCTTCAGAACTGTTGCCCATGCTGCTCCAAAGCTTTTTTTGTACTAACCTGGGATTGTCCAAATCAACCAGTTGATTAAAAATTGTGTTATTTGGAAACAATGAGTTAAAATGTACCTAGTGTAACTATGACCCCGATAGCCCCATACTCAATAGTAGGTTGTTAATGAGTTGAAGCCAACTTATCACCTGAAAGACATAGCGCGGTCAGGCACAACTGTGTAGTTCCACAGCATCAGGAGATAGGCGCTGGTCGCGCAGAATGTGAGAAGACACATGCACACGTACAACTGATACTTCTTACTTCGAAGCTGGAAACGCTTCAGGATTACGGAGAACTGGAATACATTTCGAAAACTTGCAAACTACCTTTGATTTTAAATATACATACCAACCCTGAACCCTGGACAAGCTGTTTTGGCATCATCTAAATACATATTTCGGTCTTACACCTTCGTTGCGTTACGCCGTAACGCAACGCCCTTAACGATTAAGGGGTTTACAAAATCCCATGCAAAGCTTTTGTTTTATGCGGCGTCAAAAATCGTGTTCTTTCACTCTGTGCGGTAGGCTATAACGTCTTAAGTTCTATGTGTATGATAAAGACAAATATACATATTTGCTTCTCGCTTAAATTATGATTCAATGGTATAATAAAATATATAAGGGATCGACGAGGTCCCTAACGCACTGAAGTAAAAATATATTCATTGCTTGCGTTTAGGAGTTCGTTGATACTCGTGAATCGTGAGCCCCGTAGCCGCAAGAACGAAAGATTGGGATCCGCGTGTGCAATGTAACATTTCCAATCACTTTTCTTGAAATATTCAGGTAGGTACCTACCAAATTTTTTTAATGAAACTTTTTAAGCTATCGACAACTAGAATTTTATTCTTATTCTTTATTATTTTATTATTTTATTCCCATCACTAGTAGCTACACATATTGAACTATCGTCTGTTGCGGAGCAGGGTATAATAGATCCTTAATTTTTTTTGTAATAGCGGTTTACCCTAATGTCATAACTGCGTGTGAACCTACCAAAATATAGATTCATAGCCTATGTTTAAGCCACAAAAAATTCATAAATATATCATTGGTTTTGAGGAAGATATAAATTATTTTCAAAAAATTAATAACAGATTTTAGGGGACCGAAGAGGTCCCGAACACAGCACAGGGTAGTTTAGTTAAGGGGTTGTCAGGTCCCCATACAAAGGCTGAAAGAACTTTGAAAATGTTGACGCAGTGAACGTGTTAATATGTGGTGACTGACATGTACTGCATGCAGCTCAAAAGCTGTAGTTGCGTGAGTATATAGAAAGCTAAAAGTTAATCAATCTGACTGAATCAAATTACCACACGTGGCTGAATTAGTCCTTAACCAATATCCGCGCGCTCTTAGCATCATCTAATAACACATCAACCTCACTTTATAGATACCATACAATGTAATATTATCTGGGGGCACGGCAGTGCCCCCGCCAAGTCGAGCAAAAAAGCGGCACGGCCGTACCATCCTTTTCTCGAAGCAATTCAGGCCATTTTCGACCCCCTATAACTTTGTTGTGGATAAAGCTAGAAGCCTGAATTTTTAGTAACCAAGCAGGCATTGTATAAACACGTTATATTTCAAATTTCATTCAATTTGAACCAGTAGTTTACGAATTATAACTAGTCAAAGTTTCTTAATTTAGTCACTCACTGACTGACCGATCATCAAAACTCTAAGGCACTTCTAGCAGACATAGAAGCTTCAAAGTTGGAACACAATTATTTAGTGTATAGATCAAGGAAAAACTAAAATATTTTGCAATTTCGGTCCAGTTTTCTAGATACATCAACTGCATAAATAACTTTGTAATCCCATATAAATATATAGATATATACCATATAAATATATAGGATTACAAAGTTACATTTGCAGTTAATGAATCAGTGTACCTGTATACTATAATATAATGGAATAATAGGTGTAGATAGGTACATAGATATAATTATATTCAAAGGTAACTTGTAAAAGGAAAAAAAGTAGAACTATAGTTACCACGGCCTGACCGAGGATTCGCGATGACAATGCAGCCGCTTCCCGCTGACACTGCATCTTATTGTAATTACACACCATTTCGGCAATAGCGTTTGTTCAATTAATTAAAACAGTCTTGTATCAGCTCTCAATCAGTAAACACACGTTATTATTGTAATTAATTTCCGTAATTAAATAAATTGTTTTTAAAAACATAGTTTTCGTTCGCCCGAATTTAACTGGCGCAGTCGGTAGGATCGCGGTACTTTAGGGAAGATCAAACTCTTTTTCCTGGAGAAGACGGTTCTAATCGTCGTAAAACTGCGATCTTATAATCAAGAACCTGAGGGCGATATTCGCGGGAGTCCCGGAGCATTGGGAAGCCTGTTGCTGTGCAAGACCCCGGCAGGAGATGCAGTGGACGCTTTGGTGAGTGCTCAATATCTTCCAAGTTCCTTGCTCTATTTCCTGTTGTATTTTGTATTTTTGTGTGTATTTTTTATTTTCTTGTGTATTTTATTTCCTGTGTATTTTTCGATATATACAGACATAATACATATAACACTACACGTTTGATACTTGCTAAAATCGCAAATACTTCGTGTTTTGTGTGAATATTAGTAACATTTTTTCTATTTTTCGTTTTTAAATAATATAAACTTGTTTATTTCTATACTTAAAGTAAATTTTTGAACTCAAAATGTCTCTTAAAGATTGTGATGCTGCTTTTAAAGTTGTGTCTGATTTAATGCCTAAATATGATGGTAATCCAAAGACGTTAAATTACTATATTCGAGAGGTAGAAACCTTGCTAGCGTTACTGGATGATATGTCTAGGAGTCACCCCGCGGTATTGTATCTTATTAAGAATAGGCTTAGTGGACAGGCTATCGATGCCATTGCGTATGAGGATAAGCTTATATCATGGGAGGCTATTAAAAGCGCGTTATTACGTCGCTTAGGGGAACCTAGGAACGAAATTCAGGTTATGCAAGAGTTAACCCGTATGCGTCGCCTAAAATCGGAAGATGCTGACTCGTTTGGTAAACGTCTTAGGGAGATCCTTGATATCTTATATTCGATAGGTAAACATTCAGATAAAAGTTATTATGAAAATATGGTAATTGAACAGTATGTTAATCAGTTAGATTTTAATGTTTCTATAGGAGTTAGGATAGCTAAACCAACTTCGTTAGAATCCGCGATAGTTACAGCTAGGCAAGAGGAGGCCCGCTTATCTTTTAATCGTAGTATGAATTTTAATTATAATAATATGCCGTCAATGTCGCAAGCAAAATTCAAGGAATCAAATAATTTTCAATTTTATAACCCAAATCAATTCCGACCAGCGAATAATATACCTCAAAGATTTCAGTTAACTAACCCTCAAATTTCAAATAATAATAACCAACCTAACTTTAATAATAACCGACAACCTTGGCAACGCCTTGTAACACCTAATTATGTACCGAAACAAAATAATATGTCACCCCAACAAAGACAGCAGCTGATTAATTCTCTTCTACCATGGAAGAATCGACCAGGTAACTTTAATAATACGCCTAACATGCCTCAGAGAGCTGCCAATCAACCCCGCAGTGTCTCCGACGTGACCATGAAATCGGTAGGTAAATCAAAACCTCATTGGGTGTCTGAAGAACTCTTCTATAGCCCTGATGAGCAGTATGCTGCTGAATATTACCAACCAGGCTACGAGGACTACATGCCTTACGAGAGTTACGAGGAACAACCCCCTTGTGACTTACCTGTTACTTCTGATGCTGAACCAGAGGTAAGTGACCATCAAAATTTTACCCAGGACCAGCGCGCAGACGACCCCAGGTAATTAAACTAAATAATTATGACAAAGACCATTTACCCTACATTGAATTACCGGAGTTTAATGGCAAATTTCTAATAGATACTGGTGCATCGAGATCTATGATTTCCCCTGATGTTATTTTCGGAACTATTCTTGAATATTGTATTGAATATGAACCGTTTGAAGTAAGAACTGCCCATGCTACTACTAAGCACGAGCACGTTGCTTATTTACCCTTACCACCAACTTTTAATTCGGATATATTTCATAAATTTCTACTCTTTGACTTTGACCCTAAATATAAAGGTTTAATAGGTTTAGATCTTCTTAAAGCTTTGTCTAGTAACATTGATCTGAAAAATAAAGTGCTTCATACATCATCAGCCGACATCGAAATTCATTTTGATTATCCTGCAAAAAAAATCAGAGTAGAACCAAGATGTAGTAAAATAATAACTGTTAAAACTAACTTTACGGACGGACAATACTTACATGATGATTTCCTTTGGTCGAAAGATCTAAAATCCCCCGCAGCAATAGTAACTGTAAAAAATGGTTTATTTAAAACATCTATTATAAATTTTAACGATCAAAAGAAGATAATAAATAATGACACCCCTATTAACTTACAACCCTATTCTTGTGATGAAAATTACTCTAAATATAATAACAATTTTAAACTAAATAACATGAAAGTTAAAACTAACGTAGATAAAATACTTAACGAAAACCTAAATAAAATAAGAACTAAACATATGAACGAGGAGGAGAAGCGCGAAATTACTAAGTTATGCTATCAATATCGAGACTTATTCTATACAGAAGATATCCCTCTTACCTTTACTCACGCAGTCAAGCACGAACTTCGACTGACTGACGATAACCCTATTTACGTTAAAAGCTATAGACAACCCCCGCAACAACGAGCTGAAATTACTAATCAAGTTAATAAATTATTAAAACAAGGTATCATTAGAAAAAGCGTATCCCCTTGGTCATGTCCCGTTCATATTGTCCCCAAGAAACCGGACGCATCTGGCAATGTAAAGTGGAGGCTAGTTATAGATTACAGGAAACTGAACGATAAGATTATTGAGGATAAATATCCTTTGCCTAACATCAACGATATGCTTGATCGTTTAGGACGTGCTCAATACTTCACTACTTTGGATTTGGCTAGTGGTTATCACCAGGTAGAAATGCATCCCAAGGACGTAGAGAAAACAGCTTTTACTACTGAGCGTGGACACTACAAATTTCTGAGAATGCCTTTTGGTCTGAAAAATGCCCCTAGTACTTTTCAGAGATTAATGGACCATATATTGCGAGGTATTGATAATGTCTTTACGTATTTAGATGATGTTATCATAGCATCTACATCCCTTCAGGAACACATAGGAAAAATTAAAGAAGTATTCGAACGTTTTAAAATACATAATCTTAAAATCCAATTAGATAAGTCAGAATTTTTGCAAAAACAAGTTAACTTTTTAGGTCATGAACTAACAGATACAGGTGTTAAACCAAATAAGGATAAAGTTAAAGCCGTATTGAATTTCCCTTTACCTCAAACACAAAAAGATATTAAAGCATTTTTAGGACTAGTAGGATACTACCGTAAATTTATAAAAAACTTTGCCGCACTAACTAAACCTATGACTGTTTGTTTAAAGAAAAACCATAAAGTTATTCATTCACCTGAATTTTTAAAAGCTTTTAATAAGTGTAAAGAGATTTTGACTACTGATCCAATTCTTAAATACCCTGATTTTAATGAGCCATTTATTTTAACTACAGATGCTTCTGATTTTGCTTTAGGTGCTGTGTTATCACAGGGTAAAGTAGGATACGATAAACCTGTAGCATACGCATCTCGTACTCTTTCAGATACTGAAACACGGTACTCGACGATCGAGAAAGAACTTTTGGCAATTGTTTGGGCCGTTAAGTACTTTAGACCGTATCTGTATGGTCGTAAGTTTACTATCTACACGGACCATAGAACTCTAACTTGGCTAATGTCGATAAAAGACCCAAATTCAAAATTAACTCGTTGGCGTCTCAAATTAGCAGAATATGATTTTAATGTTATTTATAAAAAGGGTTTACAGAATACTAACGCAGATGCATTATCCCGGGCAAAATTGTTTCACAATAGTATGGAATCATTAGCGATAAATCTTGATGATAATGATGACGAAAATTTAATTGACAGAATTTTTGAAAATGTTAGGAATGAAGGCGAAAATGAAAACTTGGTTCATGAAAATGTAGATATCATAGATAATGGTAGAAATAGCAATAATAATGATAACATTATAGAGAGACCTTTATCCCAGTTACAACCTGAATCTGATAGTATGAGTATAGTAACATTAGATCGTGTTCCAATAGCGACAGATACGATGGATGATAATAGACCTCGAATACCTATCTTAGCAGATGCGATAGATAGACAGTTAAAGCAATTTCACATAAGATCAACCCCCGGTTCTGTTTATAGAGTAGATAATAGATCGACTAGCACACGATACACAATTAAAGATGTGTTTATTCCAGTAAATAATACAGAAGAAGAAGTTATAAAATTTTTAAAAGAACATACAATTGCAGATAGAGTTTTCCATTGCTATTTTTATAATGAAGAATTGTATCCTGTATTTTCTAAAGTCTATTCTACAGTCTTTAACGATAGAGGCCCTAAACTATTTAAATGTGCTTTGCGTGTAACATTAGTAGAAAACAAAACCGAACAACAGGATTTAATTAAGAAATATCATGAAGGTAAGACTATACATCGTGGTATACAAGAAACTTATAAACAATTACATAAAAACTATCATTGGCCTAATATGTTACTAACTATTCAAAAATATGTAAATCAGTGTGATACTTGTCTTAAAGCTAAATATGAACGTAATCCATTGAGACCCCCGTTAGCACTTACAGAAACCCCGACGAAACCTATGGAACATCTATTTATGGACCTTTACTCTACAGGAGGTGCCACATTCCTCACTATAATTGATAACTTTTCGAAACATGCGCAAGCATTGCCTTTAAGTGTAGCTAACAGTATTAATATAGTTGATGCATTAATACAGTATTTTTCAGTAGTTGGAGTACCCCTCAAAATCACTACGGACTCTGACACTAAATTTGAAAATGATGTTATAAAAGAAATCTGTGCATTGCATGGAATTCATATACATTTTACTACCCCTTATAATCCAAATTCGAATTCTCCAATTGAACGTTTTCATTCTACCATAGCTGAAATTATCCGTATACAGAGGATGTCCAATAAAGAAGATCCTATTCAGAGTATTATGAGATATGCAATATTAGCTTATAATAATACTGTTCATTCCGCTACAGAATATACACCCCATGAATTACTTTTTGGACATACAGCTTCTCGAAATCCATTAGAATTGTATTATAATAAGGAATATTATCAGGATTATGTTATTAAGCACCGCATGAACGCCGAAGCAATCCAGGAATGTGTAACAGCCCACATGTCGAAGAATAAGGAGCAAGTTATTGCAAGGCGTAACGAGACCGCAGAAAACCTGGCTTTCAAGGTAGGTGAAACTGTTTATAAACAGGTAGCCAAAACAGCGCGTAACGACAAGACGAAGCCAGTCTTCAAAGGTCCTTACAAGATTATTCATCTGCATCCTAATAACATAGCAGAGATTATAGGTAGTCACCCTAACTCAAAATCTATAAGGGTACATTTTAAATTACTACGGAGACCTCACCTTGTTACAGGACGATCGTCACCGGAGCCTTCGTGCTCTACGCAGCAGCAAACGTAACTATAGATCCTGTAGACAACACCAACGGTATACTTTTGCTGAGAGAAGGAAAAGCTCTTAAACAAATAGATTCCTTTAGTCTTGCTTGTGTTTATAACATTACAGATTTACATGTTACTACCACTAAATTAACAGCATTATTTTCTAGCATTAAATTAGCAGAAATCCATTTGCCTACGAACGAATTACATAAAACTTATAAGGATCAAATAGCTCATACATTAAGTTTAATTGATAAAAAGATAGCTTATATCACGCCTCACGTGAGAGCAAAACGTGGTCTAATTAATGGCCTAGGATCTATTGTTAAAGCAATTACTGGTAACTTGGATAGTGATGATGCTATTAAGTACGAAAATGAGATCGCTAATCTTAAAAATCAAGTTATTAAAACTCAAAATTTACAGAAAAAATCTTTAGTATTGGCTGAAACTACAGTTAACGAATTTAATAACCAAATTAAGAAAATTAATGACAATCAGATGAATTTACTTAAGGCTTTTCAAAATATAAGTACCATTACTAATCAACTAATAAACCACATTAATTTCCTAGATATGTATGTTCAAATAGATTTTAGTTTGCAAATTGTTTTAGATAAGTTAATGGTATTAGAAGACGCGATATCATTTTCGCAATTAGGAGTAGTACACCCTAGTATAATCGCTCCGAATAATTTAGTTTTAGAAATATTAAAAATAAAAAGTAAATTTCCTTCCTTTTCACCTGTAACAGAAATAAGTGTTAGTAATATTCACGTAATAGAAAGGTCAATAAATATTAAAGCATATAGTACACAACAATCACTTACCTTTATCCTTGAAATTCCATCTATTGATAATAATGTGTATGATTTTATCCACCTATTTTCTATCCCTAATAAAAATAACCTAGTTGTTATCCCTATATCCAAATACCTTATACTTGGAAGTAAAGAGTACACCTATATGCGAGATGACTGCCGTCTCCTGGATGAAGATACACACCTCTGCAAGTCTCTGGACATGAGATCGACAGAATCAACTGAAGACTGCATCCCATCTCTCATTCAACATAAAGAAGCAAACTGCACCTATGCTAAAGTTAATATGAAGACAGCTAAGATACAGAAGATTGGAGAAAATAGCTGGATTGTAGTTAACAACGAAGAACTAGTATTGAGAACCCAGTGTGGATCCAGAACAGAATACAGGAAGATACAAGGAGTCAATATAATTAAACTAACTAATGATTGTCAAGTTCGTCTCAACAACACAACTCTACAAACTCATATAAACACTATATACTTACATGATGTGATACCCGTACCAAAGGAGCAATCAATACCGGAAGAAAATATAAAATACGAGATAAAATTGGAAGATTCATCCCTGGATAACCTACACCAACTCATTACTGAAGCACAAAGTTTAAGAAATGAGAACGACATCAGCTGGACTATGATGATGGCTACTCCAAGCTGGACTTCTATTCTATTCTACGCGATTATAACTGCTTTTGTGGCGTGGAAGATCTACAAATGGATTTCTGGAAGAAAAGTCAAGAAGACAACTAGTAGCGAGGACGCTACTGGAAGCTGCAGGGTGCGCTTCCATCTTAAGGAGGGAGGAGTTACCACGGCCTGACCGAGGATTCGCGATGACAATGCAGCCGCTTCCCGCTGACACTGCATCTTATTGTAATTACACACCATTTCGGCAATAGCGTTTGTTCAATTAATTAAAACAGTCTTGTATCAGCTCTCAATCAGTAAACACACGTTATTATTGTAATTAATTTCCGTAATTAAATAAATTGTTTTTAAAAACATAGTTTTCGTTCGCCCGAATTTAACTCTATCTACAAAAAAAATGAGATGCCATCAAAAACAAAACTTGTAAAAAAACCAAGTCTCGCAACTCAGTTCTTCTACCGTAAAAAGTTGTGAGATCCATGTAATACCAAGTCGGTTAATTTATTCAGTTCCTACTTAAGGGTCCTTCTGTCTTAAGTTATTACGTAATTAGCTAACCTAACACGTAACAACATCTTATTTATAGTGACCATATTATCAATATTAAAAATCTTTTATGTTTTAAATAAATAGATTGACTTGACCATCGCATGAAAACACAATGTATCTCACAAGTAATACCTACGTATTATATAAAATTTAAATTAGACTTACCTTCCAGAAGATCCAAAAGTTTCTCCACTTGTCTTCCATAGTCATGTTTAGTTAATCTCAGAAAATATTTATATTTTACGAGATAAAACTTTGATGTGGAAACTGTGACATATACCTTTATCGTGATATTCACCAATTGCTTAATTGTGACATTTATGACAGCTGTTGCTTTTGTTGTGATAGTAATTATTAAAAATACATTAAATTATAAGTTTGATGTGTAGCCAGCCAGTCAGTTGACTTGCCATTTCTATTGGTCTCTGTGTGTCTGTGTTCCGTGGTCTCTGTGTTCTAATAATTATGTTGTTTTTGCAACATCAAAAAATATATTTATGAAAATAGCCGACAAACGAGTTAACAATCTACCTGATGGCAAGTAGCCACCGTTACCCACGAAGTACTTAAACACTACGTTTTACCGTTACCCACGAACAACAGCACGAAAGGCATCACCGACGCTTTGTCGACCATGAAAGATGAGAGAGAAAAACGGGCCGTTACTCGTGCACCCACTGGCTTCTCCCACCGGTGGGTGCAGGGGTAATTCGTGTTGTTTGACGCTTGGCGCCTCATGGAGATTAGGGGCTTGTTTCACAATCTTCAAGTAGAGTCCTAAATAAGCTATTCGCCATTAAAGTGACGTTAAAGCGTCATTTTACATACACGAAATGTCAATTTAACCAACGAATAGCTTACTTCGGACTTACTTGAAGATTGTGAAACGTCTGATAACTTTCACATTGAAAGCGTTATGAGCTTGTGAGTAGGTACAATAAACTGCAAAAACAACATGTAAATCATACTAATATTATAAATGTGAATGTAAGTTTGTTTGTTACGCTTTAACGCGAAAACTACTTAACCGATTTTACTGAAATTTCGAATGGAGATAGCCTATCCCGGAAAAGTTCAGGGTTCCTGCGAGATGTGTAAAAATCGATCTCTACCACGGGCAAAAACTAATACCTACAATATGCTTTTGGGTAATTTTGCAATTAAAAATGTCGTCATTTTACTATGTTTTATTATTAATTCAAAACTACGTACATTCAAAGAAATTGCGCTTCTTTCTACTTCTAAATCTTAGTTCAATGTCTACTTTTTTTTTGCTTTTCGTCCCTTTTTTCTGTTTTCTTACAGTAGCAGTACTTATTCAAGTGAGGTTGTGTTTCACTCACACATTGTGGTTCATTTTTATATCTGCAAGAAAGAGATTTTTAACACAATTTTTCACACCTAAAATTTGTGTACAGTATAAATTCAAGGCTTGTCCTTTCTAAACGGGCCAGTAGGAACTCACGCAGTAATCCTCGATATATCCGCTTCAGAGATGCTAAATCGATCTTCCTTCACGTAGTACTTCATAGATCCTTCATAAACCGCTCGTCCTGGTGCCATCACGATCTGCGGTATAAATCATTGAGATCAAACGTAGGTCTACACTAATTTTAACCCTATAACTATATAACTTTCCATCTGACATATTATTACTTTCCTAATTCACGCTGAATAAAACATTATCCCAATACACACCTTCACTTACGACAATGAACTAATTATACACATGGAAGCATCTTTGATGCCTCAAAATAGCGCAACGAAAATTCAACCGCGGTGGGCGGGGCTTATAAACTCAACCAAAACGCGAATCAGTCAGTTTGGTGTCACTCATATGGTCAGCCGTTGGCGTCGAAAGTTATAATAAACAAGATTTTTGGATAAATTTGGTTTTAAAATGCCTTCATGTAGTCCAAAAATCATACAGATAATCGTTACAAGGATCATGGAATCACATTTCACGTGTAAAAGTGCACCGAAATCTTAAAAATACAAAATCTATTTATCTTCTGTATGGATTGGATTATGCATAATGTAGTTAGCACATTATACTAACAATTTAGGATTGAAGGATAATGATCGAATATTGTAATATCAAAATAAGACCATTTTACTATTTTGAGTTTTCAAACAAAGGTTTTAAGTCTACGAGTACAATAATTTTCCCCAAAGTTTTGTTGATTTCAATTGTTTTTTTATTTGTTATCAAACAATCAATTCTAAGCAATTTGAAAAATATAAACCTTATATAAAACCAGATTGTTTCTAACTAGATATTACATACATAATAGAAGGTTGTAGTTGTGCAATTTTATAGGTATCTTATTTAATTACCTAATATGTAATTGTTGACTTTTTTTAGCTTACAATCCTTTATTAATGTTCATTCTTAGTTAGGTTAATTAATCCTATTTTAAACAGCATAATACTGCTGTTGGTATATGTATAGATAAAAGAGTGAAAAGGATTTTTTTTAATTCTTCGTCATAAATCGAAAATAATACATTATAAAAGATTGAAAATCCGTTTTAGCGTGTAGCTTTATACGATACCCCACATGATAACTCACATCAAAATTTTATTAAGACCAAATTTTTTTTAAAAAGAAAACAATTTTTTGATAGGCTTCGAATTTTTAATCTCGTAAACTCATATTAAAATGTAGGAATAAATATTCTGGTGATTTTATGTGTTCGTTTAAAAAGTCTTTTTAATGGTATCAAATTTACAAAATATTTTAAATAAAGCCATGATTGAACTAAAATCTAAATATGTATATTATTTTAATGTTTTAATGATGATGTGATGCGGTGTCAAACATACAGACAGACAAGATTTTTAAAAATGACAGATTTGCAATCTATTGCTCCTATTGAGTCCCCTGATATCAAATTTTCTTAAATATCTTTAATGTACAGACATTATCGAGTTACTGTTTTATAATATATATAGATTATCCTTTGTCAATATAACCGAATTGTTATTAAATAGCTAATATGTAAGTATTATTATTATGTAGTTGGTCCAAAAAACAATATTTCTTTTATAATTGGCCCCCTCATACGTAATGCCATCCACGCACCTGACAACCTGACTGACAATGCGACAACGCATTAGACAGTACACTGAGTGACACTGACGCGCGAACCAATAGCCGTGATAGGGTCATGCCGTGAACCAATCCCGCCAGCGATTTCGCATGCCTGGACAACTGCTTGACAATAGTCCAATTGATGAGTTTGTATAACGTAGTGAGTGGTTTGTGTATGTATACTTCGCATTTGTGTGAGTTTTGGTGCTGATATTTAACGTTAGATAGTATTGAGAGGCTTATTCCAGTAGTATATTCGTTCACTGACTTACGATCATCGGAGCACTAACGCAAATGTGCACACAACACATCAAAGACTCCGAAGACCTATGAAATAAACAACGTTTCGTCTGCACAGGTTGACAGTAACACTCAAAATTCCCCACTCCGGGAGCACAATAACATTAGGGTCATCGAGTTCTGTAACAGCCTCACCTTCACCTGATAATCTTCAACATAAGGCTTCACCATGTGCGAATTGGTCACGTAAGAATGAAAGAGCCCCATGGCATCCCTGCCACCACCAAATCTTAACACGTCTTCGTTATTGCCATGACGCATCACCCATTCTATCGATATCATGGTTCTTTCAACGCAGAGTTCTCTGGAAGAAGAATGATTTTATTACAATTATGAAGAGGCTTCCCTTTAGGGAGTTAAAACTGAACAATTTTGTGGCAATTAATACTTTAATAGCTTTATGCGGAAAGAGTCTGGTATTAGGCAGCAATTGCTTAACTACAATGTCTTGACTATTTAACTATTAACTCAGGATGACTTATTCTGAAACACAAACGAGTTTATGAAACTTCGCTACTAATGGTCACTGACTGAGTATTCGATATGATCTGATTTGATTGTCTGCTCTGGTCTAAAAATGCTAGCAATTGAGTTAGTTAAATGTATGAAAACCGAGCTAAATAAATTATGTAGTAGGTATCCAAATCACGATAGCTTACCGTTGTTCTAGAGTGATGTTATTAATGAACAGTGCCAGAAACACCGCTGCCCTGGTGTGCAGGGGATCGATGATGGACACGTTGCTCCACTTAGTACAGACGCACCAGTGGGGGAGTATAGCAGCCTGGCCGCAGTTTCGGGACTTCGGAATCTGAGAAGCAACACGATAAAACATTCACCGCACCACTTTTTAAACTAAATCTCCAGCAATACAATTGCAAAACCGTATACAATTAAGCTTAGTAGTTTTTACGTCATGCATTAATAAACATACAGACAAAGAAAAATCTAAAAATTACTGTTTTGGCTTATATAAAAATAAAAATTAATTTTTTGATTAATTGTAGGAGATAATTAACCCGAAAATTCATTTTTATTTAATATCTGCTACGTTCAGACATCCACCAGTTACAATTTTATAATTTAAATACTTGTAGTTTTAATTCATAACAATGGCGAATAATTCTTACACGTTCTAACAAACTGATTCCTCTGGTAAGGTATGATCCAGGAACTCTAAATCCATTTGCTAGTCCTTTCAATCCCATAACATCCAGTACGGTTGTGTGAACATCGAAAGGAGTAGTCAAAACCTCAATGTTTTCTTTCAAAGCTAAAAAAGCTTCAGGTCGCTGCTTCATAAGTTTTTCTGGTAAAACAATTGTCATGAATGGCAATCTTTCTTCGATTTTACCTTGATATGTCTCACGGTAAGCTGAAAATCTGATATTTGTCATAAAAATTAACAGTGGACACTCAGTAAATAATTTGAGGAATTGCTTTAAGTACGCAATATCAAAACTAGGTTCATTTAACATCACGAAAAAGTAATACAGTTCAAAATGTAACGCCATTTTGAGCTGTATTACTTTTTCGTAAGAAAATATGTTATTATCACGAGTTAATACTGCTCATAATATCTTGGTTTTTATTTTTTACTACATTTTCAGGGACAATTGTATTATATCAGTTTATACTGAGTAATTTTAGATTACTTAATATTTTGGTATTCTTGGCAGAGGGTTTTCTTCCCATATTAAAAGAATACGTGTTACCTTGAGCCATGATCACTCATCACTATAAGCAATGTGTTCTTAAGTTTGTCAGATTTTTTTAATTCTCTAAGTAACTCCACCAAATCATCATCCGCAGCAGTGATCATATTAAAGTCATCGTGGGATATATCCGAAATAAAAGTAAAGCAAAACTTCTTTCCTTCTATCTCCATAAACTACAAAAAAATATATTTATTTAATAGCTGACCAGGCAAACGTTGTTCTGCCAAAAATTTTTTAGGGGTAGGGGGATGAAACATAGATGTTGTCCGATTCTCAAACCTAGCCGATATGCACGCAAAGATTCACAAAAATCGGTCGAACCATTTCGGAGGAGTTCAACTTCTAACACCGTGACACGAGAATTTTATATATAAGATTATTATTAGGGCGCTCCTCTGCACATTCGTCGGCTATTTTCATTAATAAAAATATTCGCAAATTATTTTTAAAAACAGCTTTAATGAGTAGAAAGATCACTTGGTGATTATTTACCACGTCACTATTGCCTAATTTTACGAATGACCCTGAAAATATTTTCTTGTTTAACGGTTTTTGACGTTTTGACATATTTTGTAGGTGTGAACCTACCTGTCTTGTAAGATTAAGCATAAAAAGATATTGCGGCATTGCCCCCAGACAATATTTGGAACTAGTCCAGCTTTTTAGACCTATCTTATCCTCTTCGAGGAAAAAGGCGCGAAGGTAATGGTCAGCTGGAGAATCGTCGAAGCCGTTGTGGCGGTATTGGAAGGTTCCTATCCAAGGCATGTCTTCAAAATACGCGGTGTGGTAACTGAAACAAAAGCGTTTCGGATTTTGGCATTTCGCGCGCTTAGTTAAGTTGTTAAAAATAAGTTTAATTCACGTTTTCATACCTCCATACCTAATCTCCTGGAGGAGGATCTCGAGGAAACCACTTGTATGCCTCCTGTACGATTGGCCGATTTACCATTACTTCTATCAAAGATTTAAAAGAAAGTATTGCTACGGAGGTATTTTATACCTAAAGTAATACGTCGGAGAGGAGCAGTGAGGTGCAATGAGATAAGGTGAGTCGTGTGGTGAGGTGAGAAGCGGAGAGGTGACGAGAGGTTGCGGGTTGGTGAGGTGTGGTGCGGAGTCGTAGTCGTAGATGAGATAACTTGAAAGGAGTCTTTTTTTTTTATACCAAATAAGTTAGTGCTTGAGTCTGACTTGAAGGAGATGTCTTTAAAACTCACCCATCCGCCTTTATCTGGTGAAATATAAACAAATCAGGGTCCAGAGATTGCCCTTTGGAAAACCCTTTCCTTGCTGAATTTGGATGTTCCATTTCTGCCCTGCCAGAGAAAAGGGGAAACAGCGCCGCCGCTGTACCGTCTCCGACAATATTATACCTGAAACCAACTATTCAGTTTATCAACGAGAACCTTAGCAGCTGAAGTAGTCATAGTCCAACGGCTTGTGTCAATTCTATGTAATCGACCGAGTTAAGCAACAGAAGATGCGGTTGGTAGTTTGATGGGTGTTAGTGTTAAAAATTTCTTGAACGCTGAATACTCAGCAAGTAAGTGCTGCAAAAGTCACGCAATAACGCAAAACTATCGTAAGTTAGGCCCTTGGGTGGCTTGAGAACTTCCGATATTTGAATTGGCCTCTAACCCCTCCACCAATCCACATAATGAAATAGCGTGGTGGAGTATACTCAAAGCTTCCAAAGGAGGAGGAGCGACGTTCGCCACTAAAACAGCCGGCTCCGCATAACTCAGAAGGCCAAGAGCCGCCAGCATTTTGCTCCATTTCGGTTCAGCGTATCGTAACATTTAACTAGCCAATGTACGAAACATAATAACATTATCAAACTCATACATTTTTAGGTAGGTACGCGTAACTGATTCAGCGAAAATAAAATATTACCTACCTACCCTTTAAGTACAGTCCCCTGCAACTCTTCCGTCAGTACTCTATAGCTGTTTGGCATCCTGCGCATGAAGCCGAATCGAGAAGTGGAATCAAAGGCCAATATGAGCACGTTTAAGGAGTCCTCCCTCCCTGGTGGACTCTTCCTAGTGATAGATCGGAAACCTGCCTTGTTGCCGTACCATCGCGTTGCCAACAAACCTAGACTAAAATCTCTAAATTAATTAGCCTACCTACATAATTATAGATATGTTTTAAAATCTTGATAATTTACGTTAAGTTAAAATTTCGCGTAGCTTAGCGTAGCAGTTGGCAATGACCCTTCTCGTAGAGCGAACCTAAGTTAACCTACAACTAAGGACCAAGTAGTTGTGTATGGCAAAATAGTTACGTAGAGCTTGTATAACGAATGAAAGACCACTTATTACTACGCAGGTAGTCGGTGCCACTTAGTTTTACCTTGTCTTGTCAATTCCCGTGCAAGATACTTTTACATGGTCACTGCTGTTTAAATAATGTTTGTCTTCTCCGACAACTCTGGTCGCGGGGCCGATGGAGTGTTTGAAGTCGTCGACGTAAATAATATCTTTATAATTGCAGACGACATTTCGAAATCTTTTTAATATCTCTCTTTTCACTTGACATTCTGACAACTAAAACAAAAGACTTCGCTGGAAGTTAACACAGTTTGAAAAGAAAATCATAAAAATATAATGTCCTAGTAAGTAGATAAAAACTAACGTAACATTCAACCCAGTCTTCTCCTTCACAGGTTATCTTGGAAACGTTTCGACGAAACCTAATCGCCTCTTCGGAATAAGGATCCAAGTTCGGAAAAACGCACCCGATCTCTTCAGAACTGTTGCCAATGCTGTCCCAAAGCTTTTTTTGCACTAACCTGGGTAGACAATCAAACAGTGGATAAAAATTGTGTCATTTGAAAAGGATGAGACAAAATATGCCCTATGTAACAATGACCTTATACGACCTATACATGACTAATATGCGCGAAGCTTGCGCGAAGCCCAAGCCAAAGTGCAGGCTTTTGTCGCCTCCTGAGACACCCTGGAATGCCGACATGACATTAGGGGTCAGTATTCTAGATCGCCACAATCAAAAAAAAATGTGAGCCGTCACGGGACGCCTGGCAGATGTGAAACATCGACATTATTTTGTAAAAGTAATATGCAGAAAAGAACATATTGTGATAGGAACTAAATATGTCATAATGATAAAATAAAATATTACGATTTTATTATCAGAAAAATAATTTGTTTTCAAGTAAAACACAGGTTATGTTTACTGTAGTAAACAACACTGTGTACACTACGGAGTATACACTATAGGTATTCGAGCTCAGTGTAGCGCGAAAGATGGCGACGCGTCGCCACGGCATGCGTCGCCACGCCAGAAATCGGTTTTACGTGCGGCTATAGATGTTTCACATCAAAAAACCTAAGAAAGTCTATTCCATATTATCTTATTTACATTATGTATCATGCTGACACGGACATAAAAAACGAACGGGCGTAACCTTGTCTAATCGAGAGTGAAACTGACAGCTGACAGCTCGCTTACCATGTGTGCGTAATTTTGTAATTTTTGATTCGCGATGGTGTCAATGTCATATCAAGATGGTGTCAATGTGTGAGTGTATGTACTTGTACGAAAACAGAGTTGGTATTACTATGGGTGCTTCACTGAATTTGTTCTTAGGATTACGTCGTCTTTTTTTTTACGTCCGTGTATGCTGACAAACAAATAATGGAGACATCCTTATCATTAATGGCCTAAGGTTAAAAATAAATAGATCTGTCCCCATGATGATAATCGAACTAAATATAGGTATAGTTAGAGTTATAAGGTTACTCTAACACCAGCTCAACAATTAATTACATCTTAGGTATCATCTCATGTTGCTCGTAGCCCGGTAGCTTGTGTCGATTCAATGATCGGCCTTATTGGTCGTAGCACACATATCAACTCGTAAACGGAACGTAAACGTATCAACTCTTGCATTTCAGTATTCTTTGTATAAAACTCCCTACTGTAAAGCACACTTATCGGAATCGTAACGTAATCGCCTCGCCTCGAGACAAGCTCGCGAACCGCGGTACGGTGCGTGGACGACTTGCCGTACCCGCGCTTACGTCTCACCGTACGCTATCCTTCGCCTTTCCGTTTCCTCGTACACGTCCCGCGCCGCTGCTACCGCTGTGTCGCGTCGGCGAACTGCTGTCATTCACGAGGCAATTTCCAATCTTGTTGCGCGCGTGTTTTATTGAATTTGTAGGTTACATTCCAAACAAAAAAATAACGATGGAAAAGGAGAAACTAATCGAGGAAGTGAGACAGTGAGCCGTAAGCGCGACGTCGCCTAACCGTAGCTGAGTCGACTCGGAGCTGCTGGTCGGTTGGTAACGCGCTTACGTTAGGTTGATGCTTGGTTGACGACGAGGCGATCCGGTGACAATCCCTTTCCGAGTTGATATGTGTGCTACAACCATTAAGCAACAATCGGTGATTCGGGTGACCGCTGAGGGCAAAAAAATTTTGCACGTTTCGGAGGGGACGTAAAGCCGTCTTCGATACCAATTGTTATCATAAAATAACAGTGACTGTCGTACTGTCGTCAGACATGTCGTAGGCCTTTGGGTGAATTTTAGCTAGACCTCCTCAAGATAATAAACTCGTACTCTGTAGAGGGCCGTTAATGAGTTGAAGCCAGGGTATCACCTGAAAGTCATGGCGCGGTCTGATACAACTGTATACTTCCATAGCATCAGGAGATAGGCACTGGTAGCGCAGAATGTGAGGAGACACATGCAGACGTACAGCTGATACTTCTTACTTCGGAGCTGGAAACGCTTCAAGATTACGAAGAACTGGAATACAGTTGGAAATATTGCATAGAACCTTGGATATTAAAGTTACATGTCCCTTAAATTGTTAGGGATAGATATAATATTAGGTACATTGTTCATTGATGTGACCTATCATTGTATATTAACACATTCAGTGCTTAAACAATGGATGCAAAGTAATAGCCGGGAGCCAAAACTTTTTATGGCGTATTTTGATTAAGTAAATATGAATGTTTGAAAATATGTATGAATGTATATTTTATTAGTATTATTTCTATTAAAAAAAGTCATTTTTCGGATCCGAGTCGTCGGCACACAGCATGTCGGTTGCCGAATACTCGGATCCGAGAGCTAAGGATGGCAATGGTTTATTCACTAATATCATAGATATTTGTTCCGTGAGTGCGTTTTTGCGTTCTAATATGTCACAAGATTTTGACAACCCCGTGTTTTTTTATCAAATTCCAGGATCTTGATCAAAATCATCTAAGGAAAGTTATCAAAACGAGTTTAAATTTTTACTTTCCTTGACCAAAATCTTGTATCATATGACACACAAACACACACAGGACTCGCACACAGGCCATAAGCACACTTATACATAGACGCTTATACATGATATACATACAGTATATCCGATCAACTGTTGACGCCATTTTATGTAATATAGTTCAGACGTGTCATCATGTGGTGACTCCATTTAAAAAAAAAATTAGTAAGTAAATAACTGTTACTAATACTGTTAGAATGAAACCAATACTCGTTTTCGCAAGTTACTATATTGCCAGAGTGGCCGCGCAAAACAACATTTACTCTGCTCGAAAACTGGCACTTTATTGACTACTACAAAAAAAACGGGACGCTTGCTCGGGTCCGAGTCGGCGGCACCGCTACTATGGCCCCGCCATGCTCGGATCCGAGCAAAAAGCACTGAATATGTTAAGTGCATTTGTGCTGATCTCAGTATTTAAAAATTAAATAAAAGTTCACCTTCCACCATATCCAAAAGATTCTCCACTTAACCTTCATAGTCCTGAGCTCAGATGAAGGAATAAAAGGTCCTGAGCTGTTCAGGTAAAAAATTAACCTCAGAGAATTTATTTGTATAAAACAATACTCATGTACTTGTTCCACAGAGTACTTAATCACTACTTGTTCATGACAGGTGACAAAAGAAACCACAGAGTACTTAATCATTACGTTATAGAAACTACAAAATTGTGACGTTTGTAATGTATGGCAGCTGCTATGTATACTCATTATTAATGTGTATCCAGCCAGTCAGTTAATTTCGAACATTTTTTTTTCACTTATGTAATGAAAAAAATGTTTCATTGGACTGTGCCATGAGCTTCTTTCCCTTAATCATTGGTTAAGGGACTGTGCGAATAAATGCGAAGAGAAGTGTTATTTGACATGTCTTTATTCTACTTTCAAGAGGTTTCAAGTATGTGTAACAGCAAAGCGTAATTTGTAGGGACGGCTTATTGTCAGACCTCATACTTTGGCCATTGACTCTTCATGAGCAAATATAACGTTGTGAGCTAGTGGTATAGGCTTGGTTATTTTACTTCGTTATTTTACGGTCTGTTGGAGTTCTTGGAATAAAAAATGTTTTTTTTACTACAATATTTTACTTTTACCATGAAACTAAATACATTTAAATTTAAGTTAAATATCTGCTATTTTTATCTTCTTCTTCTCCTTTTTCTTCTATACTCTTACAATAGCAGTACTTATTCAAGTGAGGGTGTGTGTCTCGCACACATTGTGGTTCATTTTTATACCTGTAAGAAAGAGATAGTAACAGCTTTCAATACTTAATAATAACCAGTAGGTACTATTTCAAGGCTCGCCTTTTCTAAACCTACCAAGTAACATAATACAGTTTCAGTGATTAGTACTCACGCAGTAATCCTCGATATATCCGATTCAGAGATGCTAAACCGATCTTCTCTAACGTAGTACTTCATAGATCCTTCATAAACAGCTCGTCCTGGAGTCATCACGATCTGCAGGATAGATCATTGAGATCAAGCGTAAATATTAGATTAGACCAATTAGACCAGTTTTCAAAGACCCACTTCACTGGTCAAACCATGGATGAATTCTAACTAAGGTGGCCCATTATTGTCTTCCTCATTGGCCGATTGATTCCTAACTTGGAAAGCCCAACCAACAACTTAATCTTCAACATCACCTTCGCCTGATAATCTTCAGCGTAAGGTATCACCATATGTGAATTGGTCACAAATGATGCAAATTGCCCGTCAACGTCCAATCCGCCACCGAATCTCAAGACGTCTTCATTATTGCCGTGACGCATCACCCACTCTATTGAAACCAGGGTCCTTTCAACGCAGAGGTCGCTGAGAACAGAATTGTTTGATTATATTATTATCGAGTGGCATTTCTTAAGACAAACTGAGGAAGCATGTTCATATTGTCTAAAGTTTATAATTAATATAAACCATTCAAAGGCCTCATACACTTTAGTAACAGTTATCAGATATCAGTATCTTATTACACAGGACAAATTAACATTAAGGAGAAAAATATTTTCAGATTTTGGTAACACTGCTTGTTCGAGCCGAGTCAAACAGAAGTGTATTTCATCAGATCGTGCATTGAAATGACCAGCTTACCGTTGTTCTAGAGTGATATTGTTAATGAACTGTGCCAGAAACACCGCTGCCCTGGTGTACAGGGGATTCATGATGGACACGTTGCTCCACTTAGTGCAGACGCACCAGTGCGGCAGTATAGCAGCCTGGCCGCAGTTTCGGGACTTCGGAATCTGAAAAAGAACAAGTAAAACATTTAAACATTTAGGTGTACCTACAGCTACAGAAACAGCCATTGGGCAGAATCAGTTTGTGCAATATATAAATAACCACAGTTAAACGAGTAGATAGCTGTGGAAATAGCCTTGTTGTGGGACATAGGACAGTATCCACACTCAATTCTTGAAATTGACATAATAATATCTTTTCTTAAACTTTTATAAAAGTATTGTAATATAAGAACATCAAAAAAGCACAGAAGCACATCGCTTTTCAGTTGTTAACGTAGAACTCGTTCAATGAACTAACGAATAGGCAACGCTTACATAAAGATGGTTTACACTAATTGTTAAAGGGCTGTTACAGGCCGACAAAAAGGCTTACCCGATCCGCTTCAAATGCATTCAATTGCAATCAATATGCAAAGGTACCGAATTTGAAGCCTTTGGAATGGTATCTTCAAACTTAAATATCAGTCAGCAAGAAGATTTAATAGTTTAAAGGAATTAAAAAATTAAACGCCAAAACTTGTAAATGTTCTCGGTATGGTACTTACTTTAATCAGCTCCATCATAGTTTATTAATACACACTTAATTAGTAGCCCTACTCCCGAATTAGTTTAAGCATTTCTTTTTTAATGGAAATAGCTGGCAAACGAACTGACGATCCACTTGATGGTAAGTGGCTATCTTCGCCCATGGATGAAAGAAGGAACTGGCTCTCAACCCCTCCCTCCTCCCCCCAGCCGGAACACGACGAGTCGTTTAGCGGCTGACCCATGCTCAAGGGTGGTAGATATCCAGACGAACCCCATGAAGAGATTATATTGGTAATATTGATCTTAATTAATAATTAACATAACATCCAGTAGGGCCCCTCGAGGGATTATATCTTAATTGTTAATTAAGATCAATATCCCTCGAGGGGCCCTACCACCAGTGGGCCGAATTTAGTCGCCTCTTATGACACCCATCCGGCGTGGGATTGATGTTAGTATTCTAAGCCGGCCCAATACGACTTTACTTCTTACATTTAAAAATCAATAATTCAATATACTTACACGTTCCAACAAACTGATTCCTCTTGTAAGATCTGATCCAGGAACTACAAATCCATTTGCTAGTCCTTTCAATCCCATAACATCCAGTATGGTTGTGTGAACATCGAAGGGAGTAGTCAAAACATTAACGTTTTCATTCAGCGCTGATAAAGCTTCAGGTCGCTGTTGCATAAGTTTTTCCGGTAAAACAATTGTCATGAATGGTAATCGTTCTTCGATTTTACCTTGATATGTCTCACGATAGGCTGAAAATCTGAATTTTGTCGAAAATATTGACATTATTTATGTTTAAACGTAACATGCAATAATTAAATCATGTTCATTTAACATCGCATCGGGTTATGCTCTCACGTTTGTTACTTCCTCGTAGGTATATATCTGATATGTTTATCAGTTAATCTACATAAAGAACAAATTAAGATATTTTGTATTGGTATACTCGATCAATATAGTATGCTTAAATGGCGTTTCGTATTTAGTGTTACTAATTACCTTGACCCATGATCACCCATCACAATAAGCAATGTGTCCTTAAGTTTATCAGACTTTTTAAACTCTCGAAGGAATTCCGCAAAATCATCATCCGCGGCAGTGATCATATTAAAGTCATCGTGTGAAATATCTATAATAAAAGTAAAGCAGAACTTCTTTTCTTTCATCTCAATAAACTGCAAAAAATATATTAAAAAACTATCATTATTTTCATTTTTCATGACCTTTTTACCAAAAGATTATTTGTAATTACGTAATTGATGAATGGTCTTTATGGATGTCCATGAATATTGGTGTTTGATGACCGAACACAGTCAAATGACCCGCTTTCACGTTTATCGGTTTTAAACATGATAATTGGGTACCTGGCTCGTAAGATTAAGCATATAAAGATATTGCGGCGTTGCCCCCAGACAATACTCGGAGCTGGTCAGCTTTTTCAACCTCAACGCATCCTCTTCGAGAAAGAAGGCGCGGAGGTAATAGTCAGCCGGTGATGTGCTGAAGCCGTTGTGTCGGTTTTGAAATGTTCCTATCGAGGGCACGTTTTCAAAAAAAGCGGTAAGGTAGCTGAAACAAATTATTTGAAAGTGCAATAGAGTTACGAGATGTCATATGCTGACGAATATCCCGATTTTCTAAAGTTACTTTTCAAAATTTTCTTTTAACCTTTAAGAGGTACGCATGACATACATAATAATGACGTATGGGTTAAAACCGTAACTTTTGGTTTTGCTGCCGTCGGGTTACAACTACAAGCCGATGGATATGAACATCAGTTTCACCAAAGACGTCACTGACGAATTTTCAGCCAATAAGGAAACGAAGGACCAAATATTACCTGCTCACTGATGCATCTCATTCTATAAAAAATACTCACCCATCTGCCTGTATCTTGTGATATATAAACATTTTATGGTCCAGAAATTGCCCATTGGAATACCATATCGAGGCGTCTGGATGTTCCAGTTCTGTCTTGCCAGACAATAGAGGAAATACCGTCGCCGTTGTACCGTCTCCAAGGATGTGAAATCTGAAATGTTAATCAACCAACGTAACGACCATCATACAACCGGTATCATGACACCACACAACCAGTTTCATAACAGACATCAGACTGTACTTATAGCTGAATAATTCTTGACAAAAAATAACTGACTTCAAAATTAGGGAACTCAAAAATCACTCGTCAGATCTCGCCCATATTTAAGTGGCACCACATGACAAACACCAGCTTTCAATTAAAAAAGAATCATCAAAATCGGTTCACCCAGTCCAAAGTTCTGAGGTAACAAACATAAAAAATAGAGTCGAATTGAATACTTCCTCTTTTTTGATGTTTGTTAAAAAAAGTATTGCTTGCTTCTATCTATTTTAACACAGATGCATGGAGCATCATATACACATACACCTACCCTTGTTACTACTTAGCTACTTATGTGAGCAGGTACTTATGAGACTGGCCATGATTGTCATTATTAGAAAAAGCGGCCAAGTGCGAGTCGGACTCGCCCATGAAGGGTTCCGTAGCAGCAAGTAACATAATATAAAAGTTCTTGTAGTTCGTTGTGACTTTGATCGATGTTTTTTGTGGTTTACGATTTATGACGTATTAAAAAAAAACTACTTATTAGATCTCGTTTAAATCAATTTTCGTTGGAAGTTTGCATGGTAATGTACATCATATATTTTTTTTAGTTTTATCATTCTCTTATTTTAGAAGTTACAGGGGGGGACACACATTTTACCACTTTGGAAGTGTCTCTCCCGCAAACTATTCAGTTTAGAAAAAAATGATATTAAAAACCTCAATATCATTTTTGAAGACCTATCCATAGATACCCCACACGTATGGGTTTGATGAAAAAAAATTTTTTGAGTTTCAGTTCTATGTATGGGGACCCCAAAATTTATTGATTTTTTTCTATTTTTGTGTAAAAATCTTAACGCGGATTACAGAATACATTTCCTTACCAAGTTTCAACAGTATAAGTAATCGTTCCAAATAGTTCTTATAGTTTCGGAGAAAAGTGGCTGTGACATACGGACGGACAGACAGACATGACGAATTTATAAGGGTTCCGTTTTTTGCCATTTGGCTACGGAACCCTAAAAACGAATATAAAATAGTATGATGGAATGAGCTGTCAGATATGTAGACGATTTGAGAGGACATATTATGAACTAGCGATTTCAGCAACCGACTGTTTGTATATTTTCATAAAATATATGTATTTTACTAAGTTAATGTGCTCACCATCTTGGACCACATCTCCACTTACCATCAGGTGGGATTGTGGTCAAGCATTAACTTATTAGTGTAAAAAAAAAATAATAACATTGTATCACGAAGTTTCCATTACCCTTTAAGAACAATCCCCTGCAACTCTTCCGTCAAAACCTGATAGCTGTTTGGCATCTTGCGCATGAAGCCGTATCGAGAAGCGGAATCGAAGCCAACTATGAGCACATTTAAGGAGTCCTCTCTTCCTGGTGGAGTCTTTCTAGTGATAGGTCTGAACCCTGCCTTGTTGCCGTACCATCGTGTTGCCAGCAGGCCTAGACTGAAGTCACTCAACTTATTAACGTGGTTACCTGTACCTAGCTAGTAGACTGGGCTTATGTTTTAAAATAATAAGTGAAAGATCGAAATGGTAATTTTCCAGTAACATGACACTACACTGTTATCGAATTTATTTTTGATATCGAAATTTATTATCACGTAGTGGTTGTGTAGGTCAGGAACGATCAAACAGTGACCAATGAGGCCACTTTAAATTCAAACAAATCCAATCTAACTCAGTCTAATATAATTCAAGCTAACAAAATCAATCTAATCTATCTATCTAATCTAATATAATTCAATCAATATAATTCCATCTAAAAGATTTTCAGTTTCTACAGAAGAATATTTTTCATGGTTGTTTTAACTCCATGGAATGAATGGAATTGTTGAATATTATCACTTTGCATCGATTTATAAGCCTTTTTTATTCACTTTTCGTAAATGAAACCTTTCACATGAAAGCATACGTCCCGTCTCATAGGAATTAGATAGTTAGTTGAGGTTGAAATGTCGTTTCCGTAATTACTTTGGCCATAAAGCTTATCACGGAAGGTATCCTGTGGGAACAATTTGTATTCTTTCGACAGGAGATTTATGTCTCTCTGAATACACTATATCCTTTATGCTACCTAATATCGTAATGGACAGAAAATGTTGAATTTTTGTACGAATCACTTCTACACAATTGAGTGGACAATGAAAGGGTTATTTATAATTGGGAAAATCAAGTTTAGAAGGAAATTGAAAATAAACAGAAAACTCGTCACATAGGTGGCAGGTACAACTCGTACAACACGTATTTTAATGTGAAGGTCCAGGGGACGGACCTCTGTATTCTCAACGCTCGGCCGATGGAGAAGCTTTCATATGAGAAATATCATGAAGCAAAACTAATTGTCAATAGGTACCTAATATAGAACAGATTATGATGGATGTGAACGTTAGAACTGGAAATATAATATCATGGAGCAAAGTAAAAGGAATATACCGTAGAATACCCCTTCTGCTTCACGCCACTATAATACATGGGAAATCATACAATCTACTCAAAGAAATATTATTATTAAATTAATTAATTGAATATTAATAAAATACGGTAATCGCGCCATCTATCTACACATAACACAACTTCTTACATCTGATTCAACTGGTAATGCCGAAATGATTACTTAAGAATCTATGCATAGATACGAAGAATCATAGATGGTGTTATACGGATGTACCTATCTGTCGTAAATCATAGAGTATAGAGCTAAGGAGAGTCATATATGGGGGAAAGTTAAAAAGTACGATATAAACATAATTGTTGTAGGCAGAGTGAAGTTTGCCGAGTTCAATACAATTTATCCTAGGCTACCGCAGCGCCACTCTCAATGGACGCGTTTTTACAGACACTTCGTACACAGAGTTGGCTCTCCTTACCTCCATACTCAATATCGTAAATAAACTAAATTTTATTACGTAGGTAATAAATCTATCATCAAAGACAATATGGCTTTTAAATACCGTACTACAATTAAAATTTGTATACTGATCTGGCAGCGCTATCTATTGAAAAATACATTAGACTTATTACACTATACCTACATACGAATTTCCTAAGAATTCGCTTCGAAGCAGCGCCATCTACGAAGCTTGCAAACAATTTATTATTATTATTTTACCCCGTTTTATCCATTCCCGTGCAAGATACTTTAACCTGGTCACTACTTTTTAAATAATATTTCTTTTCTCCGACAACCCTGGTAGCAGTGCCGGTGAAGTACTTGCGGTCATTAACATAAATAATATCTTTATAATTGCAAACAACATTCCGAAATCTTTCCAATATTTCTTTTTTCACTTGACATTCTGACAACTAGAACAAAATGCCCACATTAATAAATTTTACTATTTTATTTTGCTCCTGATATAAAAAATCTGAGCTTTAGTAAATGTGGTGTGGTGGTCGTAAGAACCTAGATGTATCTAGGTTCTTACTATCTAGATGTAACCTAGTAGGTATCATGCCATAATTAAAGACTTACATAACAATCAACCCAGTCTTCTCCTTCACAGGTTATCTTGGAAACGTTTCGACTAAACCTCATCGCCTCTTCGGAATAAGGATCCAAGTTCGGAAACACGCAGCCGACCTCTTCAGAACTGTTGCCAATGCTGGCCCATAGCTTTTTTTGTACGAGTCTGGATGGAACATTAATCAGTTGATTGGAAAATGTTGATGCGTTGGAAATTTCAAATGACTGCCTACAATATTGGTAGCTAACTTTTTGACTAAAGTAAATATTAAGTAAAATTAAATGAACATCATCCTCACACGCGATTTTTCGATTCCGAACTCGATGAAACAAGAGCCAAACATATCATTCTGCGTGCGAAAGAATTAGAGCAGTTAACTAATTAGGGCGGTGATATAATACATTTTAATTATATTTTAATATCCCCCATATTAAAGTAATACGAGTAATACGAGTCACATTCAAATAGTGTCTCTGCGGCCCTGGTGGGATACGAAACCCGCAATCTCCAGTTCAACTACTGGGCCTTCTCCAGTTAGGCCACAGACACGCCTCAATTTTCAAATCATAATCAAATAATCGTCACTTTATGTACTAAAATACAAAAGCCAAAAATACAAAAAGCGCCTTTTTTCCTCAATCCCATCCCAATACGTCATTTTGTCTGGGGGAAGAAATTAGATCAACAATTCTCTTCTTCTGCAGGCTATCATTCTATGCCGTCTTTAAATTACATCACCTTAGAGATAATGCGCGGTCAGGAACTACTGTATCCTCATAGTTCCAAAGCATCAGGAGATAGACGCTGGTAGCGCAGAACGTAAGGAGACACATGCAGACATATAGCTGATACTTCTTACTTCGGAGCTGGAAACGCTTCAGGATTACGGAGAACTGCAATGCGGTTAAGATCGTAGACAACGTTTGACTTTCAATTAATAAGCCAACTTGTCAAACTGTCAACTTTTATAACTGACTAGCTGTCTCGGCTAACTTCGTATCGCCTAACGAACAATTTTTTTCTAAAATAAAAGTAGCCTAAGTTACTCCTTGTTAACTCAGCTATCTGCCAGTGAAAGTCCCATCAAAATTGGTCCAGCCATTTCAGAGATTAGCCGAAACAAACAGACAGACAAAAATTGTAATAATGTTGTTTTGGTTTATATACCGTTTATAAATCCATATGCACTTAGTAAGAAGCAGTTATTTTAATATTACAAACAGATATTCCAATTTTATTTATTTGTATAGATATTTATAGTGGTAGAACCATTCAATAATCTTATGTTAGGTAAGTATATTATCTGTGTACAGTCTACATAACGGTCTGGGCAGTGAAGTGTCCAGTTTGATTCCCGGTAAGGGCAAATATTTGTACGCTATTTTTTTTAATATTTTTTTTTGGTAGCTTGGCAATATTGGGTTCCGTAATTGTAACTTCATCGACTATTTCACAATAAGTACCTAGTTATAACTTCTAGCCATGTTAAAAGGAAAACCCTTTTAAATTAATCATAAGATGCTAATGCCGCGAATTTTTTGGCATGTCTATTATGACCAACCATTTAGATGGCAGAGGAGGGGACACTTACCCAAAAATTAGCACTTTAAAGCTTAAATCCAAATTGATTAAGGAACCCTAAAAACATTACGTGAAATGTTCGATTCTACTACCAGACTATGATCCTACATTGTCTTGGCAATCTTAACTCATTTTATGTACAATACATATTTAGTATCTACTTATAAAAGTTATAAAGATATTAACTCTCCAATTAATCATGGCCTTTAAATTATTAATTGAAATAATGGCCCACCTTCCAGACTATCCAAAATATTCTCCATTTAACCTCCATTGTTTTGTTCAGATAACTTATTTAACCTCTGAATGTATTTTTATTGATAATTAATACTTGTTTACGAGCGTAACATAGGTATTCATGGCTTTTGGACGTTTACATAGAGTACTCAAACACTACGTGACGTATATCACAAAGTACATAAACACTATTATCACAGAAGACATAACAGCACATAAATAGATTACAGCTTAATAGTACATCTGTTATGTACTTTGCGCACTACGCATGGAGTATTGAGGTAGAAGGAAGGCCATCTCATATGAAGGGAAAGTTGAAAAAGTGTCCAGCTGTTTACAGAAAATAGAGGTTCCAATGATGGCCATTTCTGCATGGCGGTAGTGTGTGACAAATAGATATGTGAACATGGCTGTTATAGACGGAGTGAAATTTGCTGAGTTATGCCACCCGTAATGAATGGCGCTAGTGTCTGCCAAATAGATACTCGAACATAGTTATTGTAGAGGTAGACCGCACCGCAGCGCTACTCATAATTGGACGCGTTTTGACGGAAATTTTTAATATACAGAGATGGCCTTCCTTCTCTCTATCTTCCATGACACTATGGTTTATATTTATGACATTGCAGACGTTGCAGTAGGTGATTGTTCTTTCATAACAGACTTTGGGGGATCCATCCAGCCAGTTGAATTGTTTTCTTCTCTCTTCATTTTTGGCCAGCAACGCCCCAATAATGCCGTCGTTCGCCTTACTGACGTCCATGGGCGACGGTTACCACTTGCTTAGCTGGATATAATAATAATAATAAAAGCTAACACACTCATTCCCTCGCAGTCGCGGGTGGCATGGACGACACAAATACATATAACATCACAATCACACCCATGACCCGAGTACAAATATTTATCTGTCGCATAAACATCTGCCCCGGCCGAGAATTGAACCCTGGACCCCTCGCTTCGCAGGCAGGGTCGCTAACAACTAGGCTTCAGGGTCGTCCATTATCGAGACTAGAATTAAATTACATAGACGATGACAATTATCATCAGGTAACCATATGAAATGTCCAGATCTGCTTATTCTATAAAAAAAGACGCTTACATTCAATATCAATTTAATCTTCAAAACAAGGGACGGGATTTGACCTTAACCTGACTATAAAATCCGACACAGCGTAAATGGGCTCATTGAGCTTATTAAATGAAAGAGCTTTCAAATTAGTTATATCTGATACTTTATCCAGGACGTATTTATACTTATTGTAAACATATACACCTTTATCAGTACACACATAGGCCTTTTTATTTACATCCGTTGCGATAGCCTTGACTTCATGTCTTTCATGTATATTTACGGCTCTTGTGCCAAGTTTAACTCTGAATAACTTCTTTTCTTGAACAAAGAATATGTTATTATCATTGTCTAAGATCATGTTATCCACATCAACACCTTGCAGTTCCCGAACGGGCTCAGCATATCCATCTTCAAATTTAAAAGCTTCTTTTCTTCGATTCGTAAAGTAAAGCATTTTATTATAATGCATATTTCTTATATCATCTTGGATCGGTAGTCTTTCGGGAATTTTTCTCTCGTTTATTTTAAACAAACCATCTGAGCCTCCAACGTATATTTTATTGTTGTATTGGTCGATGGCTATTGCTGTGGCGTTTCTTATACCATCTATAATGTTAGCTGTTTGATTGTCTAAATTCAGGTATCCTAGCATTGAGTTAGGTGTTTTGGAAACTTGGTCGAAGGTAAAGTAAATATTATTATCATTTAAATTGTAGACCAAATTGTGAAGATTATTAACGCCATCTTTAATTATATTGACGTCGAAATAATTTTCGTTAAAATATATTCCTCGGCACCGTTTGTCCGCTGATGTTATCATAAATAGCAAATTTATAAATATCAGGACAGTGGACTGCATTTTCTGACCTGAAACATTAAATTTTTTTTTCAAGTGATAGAACAATATACTAATTGTAAGTTTAAAACAAAGGTAGCGTCTTTATTAAGAGAACTGTGTATTAAAATGATAGTAAATCTGCTGCACGGTCTTCAGCACGGTCTTCAGCGAAAAGAGTTGGTTATTGAAAAAAATCTTCATAGATCTTTGTACTGGTCTAAGTATTTCTGCTTGGATCGGTACCAACGTCAGTTTGTAAAAATAATTACTTAAATTAAGCTATGTCTGGCTATGAACTACTTGTAACTTAAATATTTGAAAGTGAGAGTGAGATGGCTCAAATTCAAATTCAAATCAATTTATTGTGGAACGAGTAACCGCCCTCGCTTTGCTTCGGTTTTCTTATTTTTTTACACCTTGGGTTACATTATTGGAGTTTTATTAAGGATCCCTAATTTTTTTGAAAATATAATATAACCTATGTTACTCGGGGATAGTGTAGCTTCCCAACAGTGAAAGAATTTTTGAAATCGGTTCAGTAGTTTCGGAGCCAAGGCTCTGTGCTTTCACCTACACTGTTCATCATGCATATCAATGATATGCTGGACATCGAGAATATTCATTGCTATGCTGATGACAGCACGGGTGACGCACGTTATACAGGCCGAGCAAACCTTTCTCGGGTGCAGATTGAGGAGAAGCGGATGAAACTTGTGTCTGAAGTCGAGACATCTCTGGAGCGGGTCTCAGAATGGGGCAGACTAAATTTAGTCCAGTTCAACCCCGAGAAGACACAAGTTTGCGCGTTAACCGCTAAAAAAACCCCATTTGTCATAGCACCACAGTTCCAGAACATTCCTCTTAACATCTCTAAAAGCATTGGGATCCTTGGTGTCGACATCTCGAATGAAGTTCAGTTTCGAGACCACTTGGTTGGTAAGGCCAAACTAGCCGCAAAGAAATTGGGAGTGCTCAACAGAGCTAAGCAGTACTTCACGCCTAAGCACAGGTTGATGCTCTATAAGGCGCAAATTCGACCACACATGGAGTACTGCTCCCACCTTTGGGCTGGAGCCCCAGCTAGCCAAGTGGATCCGTTCAATCGAATTCAACGGCGAGCTATTCGTCTTGTCGACGATCCCATGCTTACAGACGGACTAGAATCACTCGAATTGAGGAGAGATGTAGGTTCTCTCTGCGTATTCTACCGTCTGTACAATGGGGAATGTTCTGAAGAACTATTTGGCTTAATACCTGCAGTTGGTTTTCGACACCGCACATCACGGGGTTCCAGGTTCCACCAACATCACCTGGATACCTGGCATTCGTCCACAGTTCGGTTCTCACGTAATTTTCTACCTCGTACGTGTAAACTATGGAACAAACTTCCTGCATCGGTGTTCCCTCTAAGCTATGACATGGGGTCCTTCAAAAAGCGGGTCTATCGTCATTTTCTTGGCCGGCAACGCGTTGGTGACGCCCCCAGTGTTGCTAATGTCCATGGGCGGCGGTGATCACTTACCATCAGGTGACCCGTCTGCTCGTTTGCCTGCTAAAAGCATAAAAAAAAAAAAGCCTATTCAATGCAAACAAAAAATCAAATCTTTTCTCTTTATATATTAGTATAGATATAGGTACACAGGTATGGAACAGGTGTGGAATATAGGTATACAGGCTGCATAGAATTTTTATTCGATTACATAACGACCTGACAATCTGGAAAGTGGCCGATGCGTTGCCAACCAAGAAATAAAAGAGAAATGATATTAAGAAATAACTGACGCTCAAGTAACCAGCCGGAAGGGTCAAGAGGGTGGTAGCTAGATAGACACATAAAGACAATAACACCAGTGCTCAGATTAAAGAGCAATTAATCTGAATACCAGTCTCTCTAACGCCCCAACTCAGAGTCACAAATCGCTCCTTAGTACAGAATTTGTATTGAGATTCTTTACTAAGGAGCGATTTATGTAACCGTTAGTAACTCTTGAGTTGGGGCGTAAGCGAGGGCGATTACAGTATTTGTAACATAATATTGATAATACCTATAATGCTTAGGTATTGTGACGTCTTACCACCAAGCGGGCCTCTTAAGGCACTATAGTATGCAAGCATTCTAAGCAATCTCAATACGGAATTGTAAAATAATTGCATTTAAATTATGCTCATAAGTATTGTCAAAATGCTTTTAAATACCCAATAGCGCTTGGCATCTAAATACTATGTAATTAACAAATTCATTAATTATTTGATTTTAATTCATTAACAAAATTACTGACTTTAAGACGCAGATGCGAACAGAAGCTGGGTTTCTTTTTATCGATCTAGCGGAGGTTGCTATGTTAAGTACTTTTTATTATACACGAGTCACCGTCCTCGCTTTGCTTCGTTTTTCTTATTTTTATACACCTTGGTTTATATTATTGGAGTTTTATTGAGGATCCCAAATTTTTTTGAAAATATAAAATAACCTATGTCACCCGGCGATAGTGTAGCTTCCCAACAGTGAAAGAATTTTTCAAATCGGTTCAGTAGTTTTGGAGCCTATTCAATTCAAACAAACAATCAAATATTTCCTCTTTATAATATTAGTAGAGATAACGTAATATATTATTGGTTCCTCGTCACAGATTAGTTAGGACACATATAAATTGGAGTTTATGTTCATGTGAAGATCATGATTGTGAAGACCATGTGCATTTCCTACTCCACAATCTAATAAGACTAATAACCCTTCACCACCATAACCATATTATTATTATATTTTCAACAGTAAACATCACCAATTGTACACCAGTAACTGTCGAAAATGCACAATCAAGTTTAAAATACAATATTATGTTAGATATGAATAGCCTTTAGAATGGAGTTTAAAATATTTTACCAGTAACCATACACAATGCATAGTTATATAGCAAAATTTATACAAAGATAGCAAAGTAGACAATTGATAGAGTGAAATTAAAAAGCAAAGAAATTCCTATCAACCAACTGTTTATTATAACTTAATCTGACGTTATTCACAGTTACTCATATAAATCCATCCAAATCCAAGCAAAATCATTAATCGGAGTATGGATTAGCACATTCACAATAAAATTAGTTTATGAATCACGACTTTATAATCAAATGGATTTTGAAATGATCATTCTTCAGTCATTATTCAATCAAATTTATTTTTATATTTGTGATGTCGTGATAATTCTCAACAATAGTTATAATTATGGGTTTATTCATATCACGAACTTGCTGGCCTGCACGTACCTCCCTACCTATAATTTGCTCATCAACTTTCCTTTTTAACTGGTTATGTCATAAGGTTCCTTACGTCATAAATCATAAGCTCGGGTATGTTTTGAAGTCAACAAGATAATGGGATAAATAATAATTCGCTTACCTTGTCAGTCGGTCTTAGTAAACACGAAAAATTCCCTCGGAACCACGTCAGTATACAAAGACTGGTCCGGCGCACTGACTGCGTACGAATGGCAGTTTCTAGGTTAAGAGGTCAGTACCTTGACTCAGCTTATCGTCATAGTTCCTAATGTTCCTATGTCGATTACTTACAACTTGTTATTGTTTATGTTACATCATAGATTGGCTTTTGCACACGGCTTTAACTATGAATTTCGAAGTCACTATTTTTTAATGAGTTGCTAGTAAAAGTGAAACTAGCCTCAAAATACCCTATTATAATAACCCTGAAGTAATCAATTGAGCCTGCATGTCTAGCGAGGGGTCGGGGGTTCGATTCTCAGTGAAAATAGTATCTAATTTAATAAAAATTTTACGATTAGTTCTAGAAAACTGCTAGTTATGTAAAGAATCCTACCACCATGTCCAATTGAGAGGTACAACACCCAGTAATTATCCAAAGTTTATTAAAAAACTACGTTCACTAAAAAGGTAGTAAGTATGTAATTTCTGTAGTATAAATAAATAAATAAATAAATAAACAAATATTTATACTTAATAAGTAGTTAATGTTAATTAGTTATTGTTAATAGTACATAGTTATAAATAGGATCCAATTTATATCCAATTTTTCTTCGGAATCTTAAAAACCAGCGAATTTTTGTATTAATATTTTATATATTTATTTATGTAGAGTTTTCACCAATAGTGGTGTGATTTCGGAGGAAGGTTTAGGTAGGTACCTATATTATCGTTTTATGTAAATTCACTGAAATCTACGCGGGCGAAGCTGCACTTAGTTTTGATTTGTTGTATGTATGTCACCACATGACGACAATGAGAGGAAGTTTGCTAGAGTAGGTAGACAATTATAATCTCTTTGATGTGCCAAGGCCTCGTACTACTGAGTATAATGAGGTGCAGCCAGCAAAAGAGTTACGTAGGTATGCAGGGCAGCAATGATACAGTTATCGAAAAAATTAAAACACAACAATAAAGAATGACATGACACACAACACATTTTTCAACTACAAGTATAACCACAGAAGAAAATATTGTAATAGTGCTATAACTAATTGCTATAACTTTAAACAAATAATATAAATTTAAAAATTAAAAAACAACACAATATCTTTCAACTATAACTCACTGCTATAACTTTAAACTACCTACTTAATATAAATTTTAAAATTTTAAAAATCCAGCCTGATAATAAAAATGCTATCATGATATTATACCTTTTTGAAAACCTTTTAATGAGCTCTTTAATCGACAAATCCGCAGATCCGCTGACCTCCGTGGAGAGACGTAACGAAAAGAAACTGTAAGCTGTAAAATAAAAAGAACACTTATCTAATATCCTGGTAAAAATGAGTAGGTAGGTATTAAAATTGTTTCGGGTGCAAAAAGTGTATACTATAAACACCCGAAAAACAATTCCTGTTCTTGAATTCTGTTTTCCGAAATGAGCCGATTGTGGATTGTTAGATAGATATTTATTTTACAATAATACGTTTATGGAACTTGAAATAGTCATTGAAGTATATTAAGTACTAAAGTACCAGAACAGAACAGACATCGCGAACTTTGTGTCGAGCCGGGAGGTACTATTTTAAAAATGTAGCCAGTTGGCTACAGTTCACTACGCAAAAATTGTGTTCGCGGTGTCGCGTTCTGTACTCTACATAAAATAGTTCAATGGAAACAGTCAGCTTGTTAATTCACGTTTTATAGCCCAATGCATACCTACGTAACGGACTTTTTCCCGTCCCGTACGGGCCACGTTCCGTACCGGATTCCGCTGCGTATACATTTTCTATGAAACGATGTTTCCAAAACTTCACGTCCCGTCACGTACGGGAAAAAACCCCGTTACGTATGTATTGGGCTTTAATTAAGGTCGTTGCGACTTGCGTTTTACTTTTAATATCCATTCACAAGCACATCACTATGCTTATGGTCGTCGTGAGACGTTACGTTACTTACGTTGCCGTCTCATCTGGTGTTTTATGTTTCTGAAATTTTACCCGATTTTTCGTTAAAAAAAAAACTTATATTCAATATAACTGCCGCGCCGGTGATTTTCTATTTCAAAATAAGATGTAAGTTTTAAATTTTTTAGCCTAAGTTCAGCTCAATGATAGTTGTTTTCTATTTCTTCGTTAATTTTGATGTTTACCTACTCCATTAAAGAAACAATGTTTTCAAAAGAGTAGGTATGATTCGAAAGTTCCGAAGAATTTTGTGAATTACTAAAGTACCTACCTACACAATACAAGAAAGTCAAACGTCATTTTATTAAAATTAATACTAATACTAATAAATTACCTAACTGTTTAAATGTTTACGTTATGAACTTTGCTAAATAAGCAGATATAAGGTTTATAGTATTTACAAATGACTGTTTCTTGGTATTTGTTTTATTTTAATATTTTGTAAATAATTTATTTTTATGTTAATCAATTCTTTTCATTTAATTAATAATAAGGGAAACGCTATACAAAATGTGGAAACACTGGTCTTAACCTACGTCACTGTCATGTTTATGACATAACTCATATGTATGTATGTATTTGTCTGTGTGCTGAAGTGAACTGTGCTGCGCTGTACTTTTCAATTCGGGTTTTATTTATCCGTTTTCCCTGATTGATTAACAGTCCAGTCACTGATAGAACAGTAATTAAACGTGTTCAACTTTCCGATTTAATTTGCTGGATTATCTTTGTGTGGTGGGTTGTATTATGTTTGATAAATAAATGGTTTAATCAATTTTAAATTGTCGTTAGCGCTTTTCTACCTTGCGTGCTCTGTGAGAATCTTCAGATTTTAAAGTGCCCTGCAGCTTGGAGTTTCTCAGTTGTGTAAGTCACTAATAATAAATTAAATAAGTCTGTTGCAAACAGCACCTTAATATTTTGGGTACATTTTATAGTCATGCCTCGCCTCCAATTCATTAGAGGACATCTGCTATCGAGATACGCAACGAAATAATTAAATTACTCAAAAAAATACTAATTTTTGTGTCCAATTATTGTATCCAAATACCAAAATTAACAAGCTTGAATTAAAAACTAAAGATTGTAAAAATCGTATTTATAGTGGTATTAAGTTTATTTAGGGTTGGATTAAATGTATCTTGCAAAAATATATTTTTGTTTGCCTGATGCACAAGCACTGTGTGCTATGTTGAGTAACTATTCATCTATATGAATGTCATAAGGCTAAGTGGCCTTACCTCAAGTGTATTCTGTTCAGTGCAGTTCTACTTAAGCTTCATCACCATCAGCTTTTACTCAGTTACCATACATGTGGTCTTTGCTGTTAATTTTTACAAACAATGCAGAGTTCTATTTAATAAAAACCTAAATAAACAGTTAACCCTGTACTAGGATTGAGACTGATAAAAATGCCAAATTTATTTACATAATTAATAAGTCACAATACTCAAATTCACAATCTCAATAAAATCACTTATTTGTGATGCCAGATTTATTTACATATAAGTCACACAACTCAAATTCACAATCTTAATAAAATCACTTGTGACTCAATATTAAATTGGTAGAATAATCTCCTATTTATTGATTGATTGGTGGAGAATACCATCAGTCATTCATTGTAAATAAATAAATAAATATATCTTAATAAAAATTACAGAATGCCAATCAGATTTTTTCAGTAAGAGCCTATGTATTGTTTTATTCAAATTCAGATTATTAATTTGATCGTGAACAGACTTTGTTATTGATATACACCGCACCTGGTGTTGTATTTTCTATAAACTGCTGATATGCGCCTTATCTGAATTGATACATGGCTCCTATACTGTAATTTTGTGATAGCTGGTTTATTTAACACTAGTAAACACCCTCGCTCTGCTTTGGTTATTATATAAATTTCTAATTTTTATTTTATAAAAAAAATTGCTACTCAGAAACAATAGAGCATCCTATTGTAGAAGGAATTTTATAAATCTGTCCAGTAATTTTTGAGTTTATTCATTATAAACAAATAAAAAACAAACTTTCCTCTTTAAAATTTTATTTAAGACTAGATTCCACCCACAATCTCACCTATGGAGGAATTGTTCCTCAAACATATAAACGTCCAAATCATTCCATGGGAGCATATATTCAGGATACATATCTGGGATTCTATCTGTGTGCAAAGTTTCATCTTAATTCATACACCAATTAGTGCGATATGGTTACCCAAACCCATTTTCATAAGCTTTCACATTTATAATATTAGTAGCATAATCTCTATTAGGTTGTGATATTATTAAATTAAGGAATATAACAAATGTTTTAAATACACTTCATAAATTCTGTTTTAATTTGGATTAATTTTTGAAATTAATTTTTTTATCATAATCCTGTAATAATAAATAATCCAGTAAACAAATATTTGTACTCACAATAATTATAACTTAAATAAAACTTAATTAATTAACAGTTATTGATTTGAAAATAATTCTTCTAAAAAATAACCAACTCCAAAATTAAGCATAAACCAAAAACTACTTGGCAAATATAGCTTAAAATTAAACGGCACCACATGACAAGCACCAGCTTTCAAATATAAAAACAATTATCAAAATCGGTACACCGAGATAAAAGTTATGAGGTATCATCATAAAAAAAAACAGTTGAATTGAGAACCTCCTTCTTTTTTTGAAGTCAGTTATTAACTAATAATATCCAACACAAAGGCCAGGGGCGTAGATACCGCCATATCAGCCGTATCAATTATAGGGGCCCCCAGCATATAAGGGCCCCCATTAACACTCCCAAAAAAAAGCTCGCCAGAGGCCTACAACTGCTACAGTTGGCACTCCATTTATATTTGACAGTTGAAGTTGAGGGGGCCCTACAACAAATATTGATAATATGGGGCCTTCATAGGGCTAGCTACGCCACTGACAAATGCCATGTTTATCATAACTGCAACAACCATTTTTAGGTATTGGAGTGTTATTATACTATTTGTAAGAATATTAAAAGTAACCACAGATATCATAAAGGAATATTAATAATACCTACCTACTTTATTTGAAGTCACAGTTTGAAGTACACCCCTACGTTATCTAAAACTTGATCTTATTATTTGTTATTGGATTTGCATATATGAGTAATTCATATTATCATATTAATTTTTTTTTTTTTTTTTTTTACATTAGATAAGTCAGTGCTTGACAACAATCCCACCTGATGGTAAGTGGCGATGGAGTCCAAGATGGTGAACGATATAATGAATTTAATATATAATTAAATGATAATCCTGACATGATATTGACACATATCTGATGATACTAGGCTTGTTAATCCACTCAGTATAAACTGAGTAAATCCATCCTTTAATGATTAAGTATGAAGTAGAAATAAAAACAAAATTACTATTGTATTTTAATATTATTTAAAATATTAATTAAAGATTATTTACATTTCCAAAATATACAAAAATATTAAATATTACTTTTTTATTATTTTAATTATTATATTCTAATATTTCTGTATAAAAAAGATTATTAATATTTCAGCTACCTTAATTTTAACGAAATTAGGCAATTAATGATATTAAACGTCATCTAGGGAATGTGACATCTTTCCCTGCAAACTTGGTGTTTTATGACTGCGAAGAATCATACAAAGGTAACAAACTGGATGGTGTTACATGTTCAATCAAAGATTGTGATATTTTCTTCGAATTAATTAATTTCTTCGAATCCTTCAAATTATGATAGATTATGATGGATAACATTTGTACGAACCCAGGCTATAGTGCATTTCACAAAGTCTGTACTTTTACAGTACAGTTTGAAACATGATAATAAATGGGAAAAATTGTTACCATGACAGGTTACATGTGTGTTACGTAACGAGGTTTGTAATTATGTTAGAACATTCTGAAGATTGAATCGAAACATTATTTATCAAGTAAAGAGTGTATTATTTATATCTATGGTAGAGACCATTCAAAATATTCTATTCTATCTATCTATAATCCATAATCCACAATTCACTTGACTAGCATCTGTCAAAGAGTCACACAGGTATTTAGGCTTTGTTCTAGGCTGGTAACTGGCAACTTGTCGTTGATGTCTTTTAACGTTACTGCTGGGCATAGCCAGCAGTGCCCACTTACAGTGACAATCTATACTAATATTATAAAGCTGAAAAGTTTGTTTGGTTGATCGCGCTAATCTCAGGAACTACTGGTTTGAATTGAAAAATTATTTTTGTGTTGGATAGTTCATTTATCGAAGAAGGTTTAAGGCTTTTTAACATGACGCTGCGACCAATAGGAGCGAAGCATCAATGGAAAATGTTGCAAAAACGAGAAAAAATATTTCTTTTTGAGAGCTTCAATTCCGTGCGCTGCGTAAACGATTTAAGTTACGCAAAAATCACGTATGATGGAATTGTGCCGGAGAGGAAGAAGGGAGGGGAGGGGGAGGAGGAGGGAGAAGGAATTTAATAGTCTTTGATTTGTTAAACCTACCAAAACTATAAAAGTTATTACCAACAAAATACATTAATTGATTGTTAGGCGATACGAAGTTTGCCGGGTCAGCTAGTAGGTAAATAAATATAACGATGGTATTACGTTGTGAATTTACTCTTTATTACACGTTTATCGATAATTTAAAACGTATATTTCACGTTTTCATAGTTTTAACTACTATGCGACGGAACGAATGGATTTTAAATGCAGTATATTTACGTGTTACCAGTATTGTTAGCGAATTAGCATGAATTAAGTAGTTGTATCTACTTGTAACTAGCTGAGGTCGCGACTTCGTTAGCTTAGGACTTTTTCGCGTAAATCCGATTCCGTGAAAATTCCGGGATAAAAAGTAGCCTACATGTCGCCCCATAACCTCTCTATCTTCTAGTGAAAGTCCCATTAAAATTGGTTCAGCCGTTCCAGAGATTAGTCCAGACAAACAGAAATACAGAAGAAAATTTTGAAATGTTTGTTTTGGTAGGGATGGTGTAAATCTCAGATTACATTATTTTTTAATCTGAGGTGGAAATAATTGGTGTAAATAACTATAAGTACTTGAGAAAACTCAGTTATTTTTAAATCACAGAAAGACACTTTGTATAGATTTGAAAATTAGTATGTATGAAAGTTTCTTAGACTTTGGATTAAAGTTAGGGTACCTACTGCTGATTGTCTTTTGTCTGATAGGGATGTTGAGTAATTTTAGGATTCAATTTTATTTTATAGAAAGAACCTTAATATTCAAAAAAAGTATTATAAAAATAATCTTCAATTTAAGAACAAGAATTTATAAATGAAGAAAAATCATCAAATTTCCTACCAAAAACGTCATGCGAGGTTTTCAGTTTTTATCGTTGGTTTAATTTTTTGTTAAAAAGTAATTATTATTAAATTGACTATTGCTAGATTTATTTTGCTGGATTTTTTGTAAATATAAGTGTAAATTTTATGATAACTCCACTACCTTTTATGGATTGGTTTACGAAAACTAATGACTACCGCTTTGTGGTCGAAAATCGACCGCGATGCAGTCATTTTGTCAGAGTTACTTCGCACATTATTTTTTAATTTTTTTAACAATAATTTCCTCTAACGTCCAATTGACAACCCTAATCTGTACGCGTGCGTCGTGTGCCAGTTACCTACGAAATTGTGATAAAATATGTTGATGTTATCAGTCGGTTATTCGGAAATCGGAAGCGGTATTAGAAGGATTAAAGGGAAATACAAATCAAATGCGTTATCCTTATCATTTAGTACCTATAATAGTAGCTACTATGATAAGCGTTTGTAATACAGGCACAGAATACATAATAGCAGATGTACTGTACATGTTTAACTGTAATAATAACCTTACTAACTTAGCCTATTTTAAATATGATTGACATTCGGCCATATTATTGAATGAAGCTTTAATGTTATCAAATAATTTGCGGCAAAAATATAAAAAATAAAATTTAAAATCAATGTAGTCAATCAATTTTGCCGTGTGGACTCCATCCGTCTAAGTTAAAATCCAAGCCAATCTCGACTATCGCTGAAAAACGGACGAAGAAACAAAAAAAAGAAACATTTAGGTATTCCATCATAATAGTCCAGTCAAGGAATGACTCAAAGGAGGGTGTAGAGTGCGTGAGCGGGAACCTAAGCGATTTCTTCAGAAACTTATTCAGGGTGCCTATGGAGACAACATACTAAAAGTCCTGACGTCTAGGAGGTGAGCCGGAGGGAGGGGGGGGGGGGGGGCAAAGGTCTCAATTTTAGGTTTTTCGCCATTTTTTAGTAGTTTTTGAGACTTTGAAGTCGGTTATTTTTTGTTAGTAAAATTTAGATTATTGTAATTTTCACTTTTCCAGAGCGTGTAGCTCGAAAACGGTTGGGGATATGGAAAAACTGAACATAATCAGTGTTATAGAGAATTTTATAAGCTTTCATTTCATCATAGAACATTTTTCGCTACAACGCACCGTTTTTGAGATATTGGCGAAAAACCTAAAATTGAGACCTTTGCCCCCCCCCCCCCCCTCCCTCCGGCTCACCTCCTAGACGTCAGGACTTTTAGTATGTTGTCTCCCTAAGCACCCTGAATAAGTTTCTGAAGAAATCGCTTAGGTTCCCGCTCACGCACTCTACAACTACTTTATTGACTGAACTATAAGGCGCGCAAGAACTTTAAAATTATATCATGGCAATATTTTGTTAGCTACTGCTAATAGGCATGGAGGTCTTTTTCGAATCATCTGTGGTCGTGATATGTTTTACGTACCTATTTCTGTAGCAATATAGGAAAGCCAGTCGTATAAGTTTATTAGTGAATGTTTAGTTAAACAGATTGTTCGTTTCTTGTAACTTGTCGAAGCTGTATGCCTTTAGATATTCGAGTTCTCCACTTCGTACCATCGATCCGCTTGTAAGCAGGCTTATTCTCTCACTTCAGGACTCAGGTGGAGACCTAGTAATAAAACAGCACCAGCTAGACTACAACATTTCAATGCGATAGGCTTCATAGCGTTTTATTTGACGTGATTTTTCGTGACGCTGTTTATTTGAGGTTATCTAAATATAATTTCATTGTCAGTGAAGGTCATGCATTTCATAAACATTTTTTCGCTTCAAAAATCACAATAACAATAAGCGACGTTTAACAACGCCACTGTGTGAGCGTCCGTTACAAATTTTGGTGACCTTTTATGAATAAGAACGAAAACTGTTGCGTGTTTTGTTTACTCGGTTTGACGTCATATAGGTATTAGGTACTTAATGGTAGTAACATCAGGTCCAAAAAATTAGGCCACTAAATTCAGGTAGACATGACAGTATTTATCTACACCGTACTGCGTTTAAGAAGGTCACCAATGTAACTAGAATTCCTAAATTCTGGCTAACATTTATAGTACTTAGGTACTAACTGTGGTACTATAGTTAGCTATGAAATTATGCAACTAGGTTACATAGATAATTCTTAATTTTAACAATGAGTATTCAAAACGTTTTGAAGAAGGTGGAAATGTCAGGAAGTTTCTCAGAAACGTATTAAAGTTTCATAAAAATAATTAAAGTAAGCTCGTACACATTCTTTCTCCTATTGGATCTGATGGTAAGTGAAATTAAATAAAATTTTGGGTTTGTACTGTAATTTTTAATCGTGGAAATTAAATTACTTTAAATTTTGCTACGGAAATTTTTAGAAATAATTTAATGAGGCAGAAAAAGACTTCTTGAAAGATCTGTATGATTCAAGCATCACTCTGCAAAGTACTGCAAACATAGCGATTCTTGAAACAAAATTTAAATATGAATGCAGAGTAGGGAGCTAAAAAGATAAGAAAATGCGCACCTACCTACACAGAACTTAATGAAGGAAATAAGAAATGACGTCCACAAATAAAGTCATCAAATAAGAAAGTAACGGACGAAAATCGACTTTCACTACTATAAAAACCGGGCAAGTGCGTGTCAGGGCACGCGCAATATAGGGTTCCAAAGTAGTAAGTTTATCGACTATTACTCATTAACTCGATATGTTAACATGACCGTGATAGTTTTCCTTTCTAAATTCATGGTATAACCTATTTTTGAGAATTTTTCACTTGTCCAACTCCAACCGTTTAGTCGACAGGGGAGGGACACTAACTCTAACCAAAATTAGTATTTTAAAGCCAAATACTTCGTAAATGGACCCCTAGTTTCAAAAATGATCTTAGAATACCTATAATATTTTTGAAAGACCTTTTCACAATTATTAATTTTCTCTTTGCCTTTTCAATGATACCCTACACTATAGGGTACGCGACGAATAAAAATCATCCTCGCGTGACCTGTTACCTGTACCTACCCTGAAAAAATTTTTTTTCAATATTTTGTTCTACGATTCTGGAGTTTGAATAAATATGTATATCCATGCCAAATTACAGCTTTCTAAGGGTCTCGGTGCTTTGCTTCGGACAGACGGACGGACGGACATGACGAAACTATGAGGGTTCATATTTTACTTCGGAACCCTAAAAATCTATAACTCAATCCGTAAACATAGAAAGTTGACCAAGATTAAAGGCACTCTTTGTGATTCATTATGTGATTAAAAAGAAAGCATTTACACATAAACGTTATTGATAAGCAGGTAAAAATTAATATAAGATTTTATTTCCAAACATCGGACAGGTGAAACTAAATAAAAGCTTGAATTAATACACATGAAATTGCCGCTACAACAAATTAAGTTTCAACCACAGGTGTTGGCCCTAACTAACTTTCGTGACGTCATATTTCAAAATCAAATAATTGGTATGTATACCTAGGTAAATTTAATAATTTCTAGGTGTAAAATTTCATAATATGTGACGTCACACTAGGGGGGGGGGAGGTCTCACAATTGTGACCAGCTGTGACAAGGGGGGGAGGGGTCAAAAAGTCATGAAATTTGTGTGACGTAATATATGGATGGCCCCAAAGCTGGTGCTTGTCATGTAGTCCCATTTAAAGAGTGAGATCTGTCAAGTACTTTTTGAGTTATCCCTAATTTTGAAGTGGGTATTTTTTTTCAGAAGATTTTTTTTTATCATACTAGAATTTGATCGTCCACAGATTGCTAGAATGTCAAAGCGATGGTGCCGTTCACGACGCAACCAACTCCTCATCTTCATCGTTCTTCTGTTCTGCTTGTTCGTCTACATTAATTTGAGTGACGACGTACACAGAGAACAGAACTTGGATATCACTAGGAGGTAAGTTTGGTGTTATCACTGCCAATAAGTTATTTATTCATACTACTCCTTCGAAAGCGCCGGATAACACAATTTAATTATGTAGTTTTTTTTTGTTTTATTAGCTGTTTTAACCTCTGCATTGTTTTTGTACCTGTACAAATATAATAGAAATGAATGCGATGAGCGATTGTACAGGAAAATCCCGAAAATCAAACAGATGGGTATACAGGTATGGGTATAAAGCTAATAAATTACGTACCTATTACATTTTTCACGACCTAGGAAAGGGTTACTTAGAAAATAAAATCATTGTTATTATTTTAATTTAACCTTAAATCACAAAAATTAGGCAATCGATATCACCTGTGTTTAAAAAAATAATGGATTTAGTTCACCAATAGAGAGAAACTTCATTATGATGGAAAGGTCATGAAGATGTTTTACCGACTTTAAAACAGGTTCTCAATTCGTGGGGATCTTTGTTTTGATATTTTAAATGTGCGGCCATTGTCAGACGGCCCTAGACTTTCTATTAATAATAACATTATAATCATGTAGTATATTATGTCTGGGTACGCCCACTCATTACAATGTATCAAAATAAATATTTTGCAGATAATGACAGGAGTGTAATGCCCTTATCTGAGAATAATGATACAAATACAACGTAAGGCAACAACACAGTAGATGTAATATTTGTACCGTGGCAACAATATCTTAGGTGGAGCAATGGGATACCAAATCAATGATAATAATAAAAATATTAACAAAAATTTCGGAACATTAAAAAATTCAGAGAATTTAGAGCCTGTTTTTTTTAAAAAAATACACACATTACAAAAACGTTCATTGTCCTTCGGTGTTATTTAAATGCCTAAAGCTTTGATTGATTAAATTGTTAATTAATAAAGTAAAATCAGTCTAATTATATAATTTTTTTTGTGGCTAAAATGTTCGTTTTACATCTGTATTTTTAGTTCAGCTCTTTGAAGTCGTACGCACTCCCTGTCCATCGGTTTTTCACCTTAGAATGACCATCGCTATTATCAATACAAAACTGATTATTTAGAGTTAAAAGAAGTTTTAATGAGTTAAAGTATTATATTTTTAAAATTAAGATCTAACTACATTTTTACTTTTACTAAAATTTAATTTTATATTCAAATTGTTTTTACTGTGGTTGGTGTGTTTGGTGTGTGGTTTTAACTACTATGTAAAGTCAAAATTGAGTTTGAATTGTGCATGCGTTTTTTTTTTTGATTTTCATTTGTTTTAACATTTTTATTGCATATTTAAATGAACTACGTAACGGCCTGGCCACGGGGTCGGGCGGTGCGAACGGCGGAGGCGCACGGGCGGGGCGACCATTCGAGCGGCACAGTTTGACGGCCACGGGACTGACGTTTACCGCCGCCACCATACCAGATGGGCCGAGAGCGAAATGTTTTTGTCAACGTTATCTCGATATTACTTAGAAAATTATAGTTTTTTGGAAGATATTGTGGAGTATATGATATGAAAATGAGAGGATGATCCATTCACACCACCCTTTTGAGTTTTATTTTTATTTTTTTTATTTATTTATTGAGATAACAATACATTAAACAAGTACACCACAATCATAGCCAATACAGTGTGACTTAACAACAACATATATGTCGACAAAATGTTCAAAAACAGCAGTAGTAGACATACATGATATAACTCACTACAGGATTACTTAATAAAACACATAATAAGCAACTAATAACACTAGAATAAAAGAGAGTATAAAATATTACACCAAGAATAATCAGTTACTATTACAATATTTTACTACAAAGTTTACATCAAGAGCGCCATCAATTTAAGTAGGATTGTAACTAGTACTAGAGCTTATAGAAAAATGAGTACACCCAATGTTATGTTTGTAGTGTATAGTTGAACTCTGATACCCAAGCTAAGATTTAACTTGTGTTATGGATACCAGGGATTTAAAAATACACAAAATTAGCACAGAAGATAGAAATAGAGTAGAATTATTTTTAAATTTATTAGTTCCACGATAGAACAAATGAGAAAAAAATCTTACTAGTTCGACGAAAGAACTCATGCTCATGGTCAGTACATGTCTATACCCGTTCGCACCGCGCGATTTTTCGCTACGGCGAATGTCCCGTGGCCAGGCGGTAAACTAACCCTGACAGGGCCTGACATGCCCTATCGCATAGTTACGCACTTGGCCAGTTTTTACTTCATTGTGTTCCTGTTTGTGTCTAGTTTATTTAGTGGCCTATTCATTTGTTTAGTAGTAGTAATATTAGCGCTTGATAGTTTTTGAACTGATCGTTTCTTACATTTACTTCCTAAATATCACAGTTCCTTTGTTATCATTAAATGTGTCAGACTTCCAGTCGTCCGCTCATAATTGTGTGAAGTTCAAACGTTCAGTAAGAATCGATCGTTCATAAAATCACAAAAATTGGCTTACTCTTCTCATTTGCCTTTTAGCATAGATGTGAGTAGTTCAGCTTTCCGAGTGCACAGTAACGCTAACAGGAATGTATTAGCACCTAAAGATGTGGCGGTATCTAATGCAGTAATTGATTTCAGTAAAAGGTAACTGGTTTCTTCCTTTATGCTTTTAACTAAACTTGAGCAACTTATAGAGATAGAGATGACCTTGTGATTGGATTCATTAATTATAAGCTTAGTGGTATTAAAAAACCTATTTATCACGTAAAAATATTTTATGTATATTACTTAAGTAAAAATATTTTTTTAAAACTTTGCTACAGGAAAAAGTAGTTTTATAAAAAATATATATATATTTTTAATTTTGATGTATCGTAGTAATAACCACTTAATTTTTAAATCATTTAATTTTATCATTCATTGCAAAAAATAACTACACAGAGCTGAATATTTTATGACGTCGAATTATTATTTTTTTGACGACTAGTCCATATGATTCCACGCTCGGCTCATCTCTATGCTAATCTTTATTTTTCAAACTTGGCCTAAAGAAACGCTTACTGAGTTGACGAGCTTGATTTGAACAGTACGGTCGTTTCCTTATCTTATCACTGTTAACATACTTAAACACCGGCAGTAAAAATTTTATTGGTCCACTATAAACTCATACTGATTTTTATGTTATGAGTTCAATTTAATTTTTCTAGGGGAAAAATATTTTTAATGTGTATCGATTTTATGTCATTATCCTTATTTTTACGCCCTGTCCTATAGTTTGAAATTATATGGATAGCTTTTAAATTAGTGTGATACAATATTTGCTTGAACAAACGCGGTAAAATCGAGTCTTTGACCGACACTGTATTCATACATTGTAAATAGAATACAGATAGAAATGATTTACTTACTTACGTGTTTCAAAAACATGTTTCAAACGTGTTACATATGTTTTTTTTATTCGTTTTTTTTATAGAAATAGCCCGCAAACGAGCTGAAGATCCACCTGATGGTAAGTGGCTATCGTCGCCCATGGACATCAGCAACACCAAAGGCATCACTGATGCGTTGCTGGCCGAGAAAGAGAGAAAAAAAAAGAAAAAAAAAAGAAATGAAAAACTGCCTCTCAAGCCCCCAGCTGGAACACGACGAGTCGTTTGGCGGCTGACTCATGCTCAAGACAAAGGTGGTAGCTATCCAGGCGAACCCCATGGAGAAATAATAATAGTAATAATGGTACTAATTAACAATTAAAATCAATATTACCAATATAATCCCTCGAGGGGCCTTACCACCAGCGAGCCGGATTTAGTCGCCTCTTACGACATCCATCCGGCTTAGTTATTCTGGGTTAGTATTCTAATTCATCCCAATACGGCTAATACGGCCGGGGTTTGCATTGCGAATTTTTACAGATTTTATTATGTAGCAAGTTTAGTATGAACATTAGAATTAGTTTAGAAGCACCTGTTTGAGCGGTAAAATACTGAGTAAAATACGGGGTGAAAATTTGATTAAAATCAGTTAAAAAATATATTAACTTTTCCATTACTAACTTTCTGGTTAAAAGGTGATATTACGATTATGACATTTTTTCAAGATAAATTCCTCAAGAAAAAATTCTTAGCAAGAAATGATAATTTGTGGATCATATCTTCAGACAAATGTAGACAGTTTGGAAGCAAATAGCCGCTCTGTATTTTATTTTAGTACGAGCATATTATGTTTACAATTTGTATATTATATGCCGATGTTTCGATTCAGTTTCGTGAATTGTGGCCAAGGCCAATTTGTGAAAGCGAAGAAAAGCTCTTGGTATAATTAAGTAGGTGCCTATCTATGTTGCGGTTCAAATTAGGTGGGGTAATAATGGTTTCCATAAAAATTCGTTCTTTAGATATCTTCGTGGAAATAATATGTTATTGTCATCATTTTTATTTTTTTGCTATGGCTTCGCATTTGTATTTTTTTATTTTTTTTTATTTTCCCTTGATTGGAAAAAAAATGTGCGATTATTGTTGAATTTTTTTTTGTACTTCGTGGTTTTTACTTCAGTGGGCCCTACCATTATTATGTAAAAAAAATTATCAGTGTTTCAGTGTTAAACATTTGAAAGTATTGCCTAATTTCCTTAGTTTATTGTACCTGAATATTTAAAATAAATTATGTTTTGCATAAAAGTTAAGATAATATTTGGAATATTTACTGTTTAAGAGTGCTTCAGGTAGCCACATTCAAAGTCAATATAATTGGGTAATACAATAAATTGACTGTAGTCGAATATTAACTAAGTTAATAATAAAAAGTAACAGTAATAAGTAACAATAATTAATTAAGTTACAAAAATTTATTCAACCAGCCCATAGCAGGAAAAATAGTATTTTTCTACACGTTTTCCTTGATGAACTAATATTATTTGTCGTACTGCATGTTGCTTTGCCGGTCGTTATATTTTTTTAATATTCCTTTTTGTATTCTGAGCATGTTTTTTTGCGTGTATTTGTATTTTGATGTTTTTATTGTATTTTGACGCATGTAAATTAATGCATTTTTGTATTCCGTTTACAGACAATCTGTTATTGAGTAAGTAGATAGTTTTTTTTTAACAGCTTGCGCTTGTATTGGATCTTTCTTTTTTTAAATTCTTATTCTTATTCTTATTTCTGCGATTATGTAATATACTTTCTAAAATGTATTGCTATGCATTTTATTTGCAAATATTTTATTAAACGAAATATTTTCGGTATGGGTATTTCTTTCATTTTTTATTTTTTTTATTGTGTTGAAGTAAATTAAAAAAATCCTCAGGTATATAGAGAGGCGTTTGCAGGATGCCTTGAAAGAGGACAAAGGCACCGGATGTGAGATCCCGAGGCTGGATCCGTTTGCAAAGGAAGTGACACAATTCGAGAAGGACTTACCTAAAGTTGTGTGCCAGGGGACTGACTGGGTAAAATGCTATGTAAGTATCTAACATGTAAGGAACTTATTCAGCCATAATTAATTAATATTTTTTTTGTACAAATGCTATAGGTTTATAATGTATCGGTAGGGTAGGTGACAGAATAAGCAACAACCGGTCTGGAGGAATGCAAGTTTATTACTGACTGTTTAACATCTATGCGCGTACACATCAAGGTTCCTCCTGTTTTCTGGTCGCTGGGTTCCACTACCCGGTTAAATGTTTATGATACTCGCTCATATACGGTGTTTTTACTTGCCTTTGTAAAATTGACTGTGAAAATATATTATTACGTCTCGGTAGTAGTGTTGAGGAGGCTTAAATAATAATAAGGTTATTTATTTATTTACTTATGGTCCGCAACGCATTGGTGATGTCTGCACGTCTATACTACCTACTGCTTTGTCGTCTGGTGCTTACTGAATGATATACCTACCTATTTAACTGAAAATCAGGTAGATTCAAAATGTACAATATCTGCGATGATACAAGATCAAATTCATGTTACTATTTAATTATTACAGCATTCAGAATGCAGAGTAGTGAAGCAGATATTAGAGACTACGAAGGACATAGAGTGTGCGTACAGAGACATCATATACCAGAGCGATCAGAAGTATATAATCGGTGATGCTGTCAAAGTCCTTAATGATGATGTTTATACCCTAACGAGGAGTGACCATGTTAAGGTCAAATGTACTGGGAAGCATAAGAACAAGTGAGTTACCTTGCTAAGTTAATTAATAGTTCATTAGCTTTATCGATCTACATTGCAGTTTGTTAATTTTTTTTATGGAAATAGCCGGCAAACAAGCTGAAGCTCCACCTGATGGTAAATGGCTATCGTGGCCCATGGACATCAGCAACACCAAAGACATCACTGATGCGTTGCCGGCCATAAAAGAGAGAAGAACAAAAAGGAAAGAACTGGCTCTCAAGCCCCCAGCCGGAACACGACGAGTCGTTTGGCGGCTGACTCATGCTCAAGGGTGGTAGCTATCCAGGCGAGCCCCATCGAGAAATAATAATAACAATAATGGTATTAATTATATTAATTAACAATTAAAAATCAATATTACCAATATAATCCCTCGAGGGGCCCTACCATCAGCGTGCCGGACTTAGTCGCCTCTTACGACACCCATCCGGCGTGGGATTGGGGTTAGTATCTAATCTTGTCAAGTTTTCAAATATAAAGGGTTAGGAAAATTCCTAACATGTCCAGAATTCTAGATCTCTGTCAGGAAAACAGGAAAATTTTGAAAACGACAATTTAAAATAGAAACCTTTTGAATAACTGCCGTAAATATAAAACTGACACGATGAGAAAAGAAATATAAGTAGGAGCTAATTATTTATCTAGCTATTAACCTACCTTATGTAGGTATGGTATTTTTTTATCTATTTTTCGTTCCCATCTATTCAGTTTAGTTTGTTTTATTTTATACTTCCCCATTTATAAAACTGTAATCCGTTATCAAAACTTTTTTTCAGTCAAAATCATGCAAAAATAATATCGTACGTAAAAATATGTTTTTTTTTAAATTTATTTATTATGTGTAACATCAACTCTGTAGGTATCGAGTATATCTTTAGTACCTAATCAAGATTCTTTTTAAATAATAATTATGCTCCTATCATAACACATAACGTGCTATTTTACACTGTTTTTTTATGTAGAGGGTATAGTTAATGTTGCCATTTCGCAGTCTATTTTGTGTGATTGTCGCTATTGGTATTACATTAATGTGTGTTCATTATGAGTAATAATAATAAATGGGTATTGTTATGATATTATAATCAATCTGGGGCACTAACATAGAACTAATTTAAATTCAGGAATGAATGGTGTGTATATAATTTGATTATTTAATTTTATTACATAATATGAATTTATTTATTTATGTAAATTAATTTAGTGTCGGAAAAAAGAATAATTTGTTATAAAACCTCCATAGGTACCGAGCGATACATGTGAAACATAATTATTGCATGTTTCTTACATTTACGTTATGTTCATATTACATACTTAATACTTATAAATAGTGAAATATGCCAGTAAAGAAACAAAAAATACACAACAATAATATATAATAACTAGCTGACCGGGCAAACGTTGTTCTGTCAAAACAATTTTAGGGGTAGGGGGATGAAAAATAGATGTGGTCCGATTCTCAACCCTAGCCGATATGCACGCTAAGATTCAGGAAAATCGGTCGAGCCGTTTCGGAGGAGTTCAACTTCTAACACCGTGACACGAGAATTTTATATATTAGAATTTTATATATAAAATGTATAACATGGCTTTATTTATTTAATTTATGCAAGTATTTATAAATATTGGGCTCAATTTTAGTGTCCCCAGATTAATTATATTTTATTTAAGATTTTGCATACAATACTTATTATAGTAGTGTGTAATTTAGTACATAGGTAATTATTATCTTCTCAGGGAAATAATTATTTATTTTCCATGGTTCTCAAAATTTATTTTTAGTTTTATTATTTTTATGTTAAAATTTATTTTCCTTATTATTAGAAATATTTTTGGCTTTTCAGTGACTCATCGACCGAACCGTAAGTATTGGTTGGGGTATAATTATCGCCATTTTATGTGGGGCTTGAAGACAAAATAAATGGTTGTGGTTCATTTCATAACATTTAATTAAAGTGGTCGTGTGATTATGGTATGATTTATAATGCAAAAAAATTACGACGGCAAATCGATGTTAAGTGACATACATGTTTTCTATAAAAGAAAACCTTATCTACTTACGACCATTTTCAATATTCTACTAATCCTTATGAACCTCAAGCCAGTTGCCTACTTGTCAAAAAGTCACTACATTATAATATTACCTAATAACAAATCCAGAGATTATGGATCGATAGATTGAAAACTTGGTAATAAAGCGACCGAATAAATACGCGTTCCCAAATGTTATTTAACCATTTATTAATTTCTACCCATAATTTGGTTTTAAAGTGGTGTACAGTAGTTGCTTCTTGTGAGGGTAGTCGTAATAAAGATACGGTATTTTGGTTCATTCATCCCATAGATTACCTCCAATAGATACCGCATACAAGGCAACTGACGCGCACCAACACATACGTGCATTTGCAAGTCGACGACAATAGTGTCGACCAATACTGACCCGTCAAGTCCAAGTATGAATAAGAAATAGCCAATCACAGCGCATTGTTTTGTTCTCCGCAACCCGCGCCTTCCGCCAAATTTTGTGAGTTCGAACTCTAGGAAAATTTCACTTATGCGGAATCTATTGGGGGTAATCTATGATTCATCCAAACTACTTTGATTTGGTAATGTTTAACTAATTTGGTAACAGTTTTATTTTTTAACTATTGTTATATTAAAATTTAAGTGCAATCGTTCAATCAATTCATAATAATTGATTGAACATTCAATATATTGAAATCACATTGGCTTACGTACATTACTATCTTTATTAATGTCTCTCGGCTCCTTTGTATAAATTGAAATTAAAAATATTTTTTGACGTGACAACGTCTATTAAAACGATGAACGCCGGGTGCACGCACGAAAAAGCATGACTCACTGTCACGATCCGTGACGTCATGTCACGTTCCGCGAGCGAGAGCGCGGAACAAGCGATAGAGAGGCACGATCGGCCGAAGCGCTCGGTTCGTGCCGCATGTATCTCTCTTCCTCTCGATCAGCCGGTGCGTCCGAGTTCCATCATTAGTGCAAATTAGTGCAAATAAAAGTTAATTTATGAATCAAAATTTACATTTCATTTCACTCCTTTTCCTATACAAAATAATGGTAATTTAATTAAAATGATTCAATTTTATCTATAAAAGTGTGCAATCATTTCATCAATGTTTTGTCATGACGTTGTCACGTTAAACTACCGTCCGTAAACCGACTTTACAGAACCATTTTTTCATTTACTTAGGACGGCTCCCGTCATGTTTTGCTTTTACCACGGTTACGGAAAAGTGTTTTATCAAAGAAAAGAAATGGCAAAAGAAACTCCTTAGAACTTTTCTGTTTTTTCCTGAGAAATATTCTCTTATCTTAAAGCGACCGCAGTGCTGATGATTATCATGTATTATTTTCATTTACATTTATTATTCTTTGCTATGAATGATGAATAATGTTTTACCTATTTATTGTTTTCAAATTCCAGTATTCTGCCATCTAAATGGGTGGGTCATTGCATAGGGTTCAGGTCTACAGTCACACCAGAAACCCCGCCTGAGGGCAGAGATCGCAGCCTCAATGTATTGATACTGGGCTTCGATTCTACCTCACGACATGGGTTTATACGGCGCATGCCGAAAAGTTACAAGGTGTTGACAGAAGGATTGAAGGCTACCATACTTAATGGGTATGTTTATTGTTTAATTAATTAAATAGTTAACTTAAGTTTTGATAAATCTGTAATCTGGTGCCTCTGCTTAGTAAGGGTAGAAGGTTTGATTCATAGTTAAGATGAAAGGAAAAAAAGTTAATAACATACTATTGAGTCCAAATATTAAGACTTTTAAAACCTATTGTCCGTCGCAACATCGCTTGAATAGCTTCGTATTTATTCCCGGTTCACTATGGATATTTTTACTATACATATTTATTGAGTAATTTTAGTCAACTCCAATCTTTTCATACGAAAAATTTGTATTATATACATTCATTTATTGAACATCTTTGACTACAATAGGGAAGCACTATAGACTGAAATAAAATGAGACCATGAGTATTGAGCAGGATTGTGGATAGAATAAATATTTTATTTTCAGCTATAACATCCTAGGCGACGGCACACCCGCCGCGCTGTTTCCGATCCTGACCGGTAAAACGGAGCTGGAATTACCGGATGTGAGGAAGAAGTCCAAAAATAACAAGACATTGGACTCTATGCCTTTTATATTCTACAAGTTGAAGGAGGATGGGTGAGTTAGAAAAATAAAAAACATAAACGTGTACTTATGTACGTGCGTGAGAAGTTATACTTCTTGGGCATCATTAAATAAATATTTAACACTAGCTGTCTTGGCGAACTTCGTATCGCCTAATAATCAATGAATGTACTTTGTTGTTACTTTTAACTTTTATAGTTTTGGTAGGTTAACAAATCAGAGACCATTAAATTCCCTCTCCTCCCTCCCGCTCCCTCTCCCCTGCCCCTCCCCTCTTCCCCTTCCCCCTCCCCCTCCCATCCCTTTCCCTCCCCCTCCCCATCCCTTCCCCCTAACTAACTGCCTAACTAACTTCAAAAATATATACATTGTATGATCGACTTAGTTGGCATATCCTTTGGCCCAAGTCATCCGCGGTGCCCCCTACTGACAAAGAACCCGGCGATGTCGAACGGTTCTCCCAGTAGTGTGGTCTTGGTAGGATATTATTAGCCTAGTTAACTACTCCAGAATCAATTGTGAAATGAGTAATGCGAGTCCCCCGATCTTATTTCGTTACTAATAAGCGACGGTAACCAATTACCATCTAGTGGCTTGAATTCGTTTGTTGTTTATAAACTTCACTCATGTCAGTTCACATTTATTTTTAACCGACTTCAAAAGGTGACTTCAAAAAATGAGGTATTTAGGTGTTCGAGCCTCCGCTTGAACCACCTATGAGATTACACCTTCATAATTCGTAGTCAACTACCCGCGTTTCGTCCACAATTCTTACTCAAACCAGTTCATGCTTGCATTTGCTATCTCTTTCTAACCCTGTCTTGGCAGCGCGCGGCTGTCCTGTTCCTCAGTACGCTTTCAATATTCGTGCGGTCAACATCACTGTGGGGAACAGAAAGTGCCAGCGGTGAGTTGAATTATTTGAGTTATTACACTCTAGTGACCCAATTAAAATTCCGCTCGGCGCCTCACGGCCCAGCGACGATTTAGGAGTTTTCCTAACTTTACAGTTACGATGCTTTTCGGTATCTTACGGGTCGAATCAGCAACGTCGCATAAACCTATTGACGTAAAATGAGTAACTCGGCGTCGTATAGTTACTCGACGTCGTATCAGTAACTCGACGTACCATTCACATCAACTCAATGTCGCATCAGTTACTCGACGTCGTATCAGCCACTCCGTGTCGCATCAGTTAGTTGCGTCGTATCATTAATTCGACATCGCACTAACTCCAATGTCGTCTCAGTACTTGGCGTAGTATGAATTACTCGACACGTCGCGTCGAGTCAGTAACTCGATGTCGTATCACTTGACGTCACATTTTTAACCAAAGCTGTAAATCACATTACAGACATGGCAGAGCTTACTACTATGGGAGAATTGGCTTCCCTGCCAGGTCAAGACCCGAACGACGCCAGAGTATTTCAAGCCGTAGTATCAGCTATCGACGAATATTTCCCTTCATCGTGGCGTACATGGCGAGTCATAAATTACTCGTTTCAAGATATTTTTGGGGAAGAAATAACGCAGAAAACTGACGCTAAATTGCGATTTGCATTACCTCTTGATGTGTTAGCTAGGGCATTCGACTACATCTCTGTCCGAGAGACGCTTCAGATCCATGAAAAACACAATTCTGGCTTGGCCCTTGGGACGAGCCTTACTTTATGCTCCACACGCGATCATGGAGAAGATTCACCATCCAGACTACTTCAACTTCGTAAATGCCGTGCGTGAAATAAAACCAAGATTGGTAAACAGACATCGAGCATCATCCCAACTTCGCGAATCAACCGATCAACACGAAGCATCCCAACCTCAGGAACCACATGCATCTCTAGTAAGCAGTCCTCACTCAGGAAGTCGGAAAAGGCTGAGCACAGGTTCCCCTATGGGAGTCTCTCCGCCAAAACGACCAGTTTCCGGTGACAGTGACGATCTCCTAGCAGAAGTCCTAACTAAGCAGACTGAGATGTTCAGCAAATTGCTCAACATGACAACAGAGCAAAATGAGAACATCAAAAAATTACTCAATCGGGACGATTCGAATACAAATACTGCCGATGTCGCGAACGAGTCTTTTGACTCAATCCCGGATAGCACAAATACAGATGACGAAATTGACGGTGCTTCGTGCTCCTCAACTAAACGAAGCGTGGCTTCAATCTCGGAAGAACAGGCCCTTAAAGACCAAATTGTAGAAGCTCAACGTAAATTAGCCGCTCTAAAAAAGGATGAGATCACGGAAACTGAAGTTACATTCGACTTTTTGCCATTTACAGTTGAAAAAGAACCGAAAGTGTTGAAAGCTGATGCTGAACTAGTGAAACAGGGGATTAGCTGTCAACGGTTCGGACAAGAGGGCTGGCAAAACGTCAGATACTCGGATACTCAGAAATTGTTTCAAGCTACCCCAGCATTCAGTTCTCTGAAGACTAATAATATACTGGCAGGAGCAACGCCTAACTACAAATCCGTTACCATTCTCGAAAAGGTCGATATGACACTGGGAGCCGTGACTAATGGTTTGCTTCAACAGAGGAGATGTTTTCAAGACTTGCTGGATAAAATGCCACAAGATATGCGACAACAAGTGGGAAAGGAATTTCTTGCCGCAAATTCAAATTTTAAAAAGGTTTCTGATAATTTACTTCAATACGTGTGTGGGCGTCGTGCAGAGGTGATCCAACAAAGACGGGACTCATACCGGCCCATAAATCGCGTATTGAGGCAAATTCTGCATGACATTCCCCCATCGGAAAGTCATCTGTTTGATGATAAGGCGCTAGCTGAAGCCGTCAAGGAACAAGGTGGCATACATAAGTTTTTTCCAATCAGGAGGAAGCAGACATCGCATACCGACAAGCCTAATTATGACGAAACACGAAGAAAAGATATCTCCAAAACTTTACCGAGCAGCTTCACCTCGAAGAAAAGAGATATAGCAACGACAATTGTGCAAAATGGAACTCTGCAACAAAAGGAAAGAACGGATTTGCAAGTTCAGGCCGAGCAAACCCTCATTCTTCCAAGAAAAAAGGAGGAGGGGACAAAAAGTGACTTATTCAAAGCGGGGTGCCTAAAGCAGCACATAAACAGCTGGAAACAGGCACCCGTGTCCATTCTCAAAATAATAAAAGGTTACAGAATCCCATTTCGAATAAAACCCCCATTAAAAATATTTTCGAAGAAACTGACTCAAACATTTCAAACAAAATCCTCACCAGAAATGACCCAAGAGATGGAGGACATGTTGAAATCATCCGCCGTGGAGCTCTCAAATCAAACATCAGGTTTCCTATCCACCTTTTTCTTAAGAAAAAAGGGAGACGGAACAAACAGACCCATATTCAATCTGAGAAGATTGAATCAATATGTCATAGCTCCCAAGTTTCGGCTGCTCAACCATCAAACCATTCCATCTCATCTGGAAAAAGGCGATTACATGATGAAAATAGATATCTCAAAGGCTTACTTCCACGTTCCAGTCATAAAAAGTCATCGTCGTTTTCTATCATTAGCATACGAAGGCAAAATACATCAGATGACCTGTTTACCTTTCGGCCTAGCCAGCGCCCCAGCGGCGTTCGCAAAAATAACCAATTGGGTCGCTCACGAATTAAGACAGAGAGGTCTAAACATCTTAGTTTACCTGGACGACTTCCTACTCATACACAAGGACTATCAGACTCTGACAGAGCACATGATGATTGCTACAGAGTACCTAAAAAACCTAGGATGGGAAATAAATGTTCAAAAGTCATCAAAAGTACCGACAAAGGAATTAGAATACCTAGGGATTACCTGGAATACGGAGAAAAACGAAAAAAGTATCGAACCTCAGAAAACCGTAAAGCTGGAAAATCATTTAAGCGATCTCATACAGAAAAGGCAATGGAGTTGGTACGATGCAAAAGTAATTTTAGGAAAACTAAACTTCGCATCGTACGTTGTACTACTGGGACGCCTACATTGCAGAGTTTTGCAAAGACTAGCGAACCACTTGCCGAAGAACAGACGTTACAAAAAATTCGTGTTACCAGAGGAAGCCCTAACGGAACTGAGCTGGTGGCTACACAACGCGAATCAAAAGTCTCCGATCCACTTTGCCCAGCCAACAGTGTTTATAACTACGGACGCAGCCGATCGAGGATGGGGAGCAATAGTAAACGGTCGTCGCCTTTGGGGCGAGTGGTCTCTTTACCAACAAAAGTGGCACAGCAACCAGAAAGAGCTTTGGACGATCTACGAAGTCCTGAATCAATTAGGTCTCGAAATTCAAGGGAGATCGATAATGATACAAACCGACAATCGTACAAGTGTGGCTTACATAATGAAACAAGGAGGTACTCGTTCCTTAACGTTACTGCGAACAGCAACGAAAGTTTTAGAACTTTGCCAAATGCTGCAGTGTCACGTAACAGCTCGTTACATACCAGGACAATACAATGGGATAGCAGATGGACTATCCAGGGCCAAGGCTCTGCCGGAGTGGCATCTCAACAAGAAAGCCTTACATACAATTTTTCAAAAATTAGGTCACCCGGACATAGATCTGTTTGCTTCACGAATGTCAGCAATTGTACCGGCCTATGTAAGCGAAGATTCAAAAGACTAGGGGAGTCAGTACACCAACGCATTCAGCAGGACGTGGCGGTACAGGCTAGGATGGATTTTTCCCCCGCCAGCATTAATCCCTCAAGTACTACGTCACCTGAAAACATCCGAGGGCCAATACCTACTGGTAACTCCAGTTTGGACACGAGCGTTCTGGGAGCCAGAAGTACGGAGACGTGCCATGTGTCCTCCATTAAGGATCCCAAATCTCCGAGCGAATCTGATCGATTTACGAACCAACCGGCCACCCCCAGAGGTGGAAAATCTAGATTTAGTGGTCTGGAAGATTCAGGCTGGATAAGTCATGTGAACGGTTGGTCTGAAAGGGAAATACAGCTACTAGAAAGCTCATGGCGTTCGTCAACTTTAAGAACTTACAAACCAGTTTGGTCACGATGGCGAAGTTGGGCCTTGTCGCGAGGTTTTTCAGTGGACAATCCAAATCCACAATCGCTTGCAAAGTACTTATGTCATCTTTTTCTTAATGAAAACCTAGCTCCAAGAACTGTGGCCTTACATAAATCAGTCGTCGCTATTTTTGCTAACCCCAATGGGTGTACAACACTGAGTTCACACCCACTGGTAAGACAGGTTGTTAAGGGTGTATTTGCCAAAAAGCCACCACAGAAAAAGCCATTACCATGGAAAATTGAAGACCTGTTAAATTACCTCAGAAGTTACACTATCCGGGAAGACAACATTTTCGCAGTATCAAGACACACATGCACTCTTTTGTTACTAGCATCTGGCAGAAGAGTGCACGACTTAACGCTCTTAAGTATCAAAGAAGATTCGTTTGAGGACAGGGGCGATGAAATCATTTTTTGGCCCGATTTTGGGTCTAAGACTGATACATCTTCTTACAGACAGTCAGGTTGGTCACTTAAAACTATGGAAGGTCAAGAAAACTGCCTGGACGTGGTATTCTGGATTAAGAAGCTAATCAATATATCATCAAAACGCCGCAGCTCTAAGAATATCTCTAATCTTTTCATAACTACTAGGGGTACAGTAAAAAGTGCCTCCCGATCCATAATAGCAGGCTGGATCAGATCTCTCTTTAAAGAAGTAGGAATAAATGCTTCCGCAGGCAGCTTCAGAGCCGCAGTGGCTTCGGATATTTGGACCAGTAATCGATTAGATATTGATGCCCTATTAGAAAGAGGCAACTGGCGCAGTAAAAATACATTCTTTAATCACTATTTTAGAGAAATACCAAAGCCGATAGGTGTGATAAATAACGAATTAGTAAATTCTTTCAATCCAATTTAATTAAGCGAATTTATAAATTGATTAACACAATTATGCAAATGAAAGTCACCATTTTGTTTAAAACTATAATCTGGAATAAACACTTATTTTTGTTGAATAATTACCGCAGTTTATAATGTTACACCTACCCTATATATACACACCCTCGGCCATATTAATAAACATAGACTAAAGCAAGAGTAACTTTAAAACTTGTCGTAAATAAGATTTAATTAAATTCAGTATTAATAAATATAGAGTAACGAAGAAGTAAGCTACTCCGAGTCTAATCTCAGAATCAAAGTTAGTCCATGTTGCTACATAGTTTAGCGACTGATTAGGCGTGGACTAGGCGTGCATTGACGACATTGACGTTGACTTAGCGCATATCAAGAGTACTTCGTTGTTCTAACTAAACGTCATTCACATTGATATTTTCTTTGACCTTTTCTTCTTCATCCCAGTTAACTGAGCGAGCACGTTTTTGGTTCATGTAAATCAATTTTAAATTTAACAAGTAACCATAGCATGAAACAAACTGCGAGGAGCGAAATTAGGCGCTTGAAATTGAAAGCTGATCACGTCGTTTGAAGTTGTCAATCCCAAAATATTGTTGTCACTGTCATTTTAATGCATGAAGTCATTCACTGACTCACTCTTTTTACTTTTAAATTACAAAGGTTGCCATATTTTACTCGCTGAAACCGGACTAAGAAATGTATTGTTAGTTCGACGTTACTCCATATTTATTAATAACATTGCAATTACGAAGTTATTACTTAGTTAATCCAGAATTAACTAGTCCAAGTGTAGCTTCAGATGATGCTTGGATTAAGCGATTTTTATTAATAAGGGTGCCTATGTATATCACAGTACGCTTTATGTCAGTGCCGGCAGATAGTAAACACGTCTCATAGGTGGTTCAAGCGGAGGCTCGAACACCTAAATAGAACCGTTTTTCCCCCAAAGGGTATAAAACGGATATTTAGGTTTCAGCCGAAGCTTGAACCACCACTTAATGCCTTGCCGGCTTTAAGGTACTGAGGAACAGGACAGCCGCGCGCTGCCAAGACAGGGTTAGAAAGAGATAGCAAATGCAAGCATGAACTGGTTTGAGTAAGAATTGTGGACGAAACGCGGGTAGTTGACTACGAATTATGAAGGTGTAATCTCATAGGTGGTTCAAGCTTCGGCTGAAACCTAAATATCCGTTTTATACCCTTTGGGGGAAAAACGGTTCTATTTAATTCTACTGTATTTTTGTTTGTTACCTCAGAACTTTCGACTGGATGAATCGATTTTGATGATCCTTTTTTAATTGAAAGCTGGTGCTTGTCATGTAGTCCCACTTAAATTTGAGCTAGATCTGACGAGTAGTTTTTGAGTAATTTTGAAGTTTGTTATTTTTTTCTTTGTAAAATTCAGATTATATCCACTTCTCATCATCTTCCTCAATGGAAAAAAGTTTTGCTGTCTTACTTTGTCTGTTTATTTGTCGATCTTAAAATAAAACTTCACTCAGTATATATTTTTTTTACATTTCCAGCTATAGAACAGCATATTTTGAAGATATGCCCTGGGTGGGAACCTTTCAGTATCGTTTCAACGGGTTCCTGCGTCAACCAGCTGATCACTACCTGCGACCGTTCTATCTAGAAGAGTCCGGGAGTGGAAAGAAGTGGTGGAAGGGACAGAACAAATACTGCGTCGGAGATACGCCTCAGTACAAATTGATGCTTAATATTACTGATCAGGTGCGTATATTAAATACTAGTACAGTACGGCCGACGTATCTTGGCGCGTCTGAACATAGGCTCTGCGAACTTTAGTGCATGTAAGATAGAGATAGCGACACGAATATGCTAGCGTGTGACTGAGACATGATACGCCGCGTACCAAGCATTGCCGAATTATGTTACTGTGCAGCCTTCTGCGCGAAGTTCAGACGCGCCAAGATACGTTGGTCGTATTGTAATTGCCCTCGCTTCGTTTCGGTGATTTTTTTTAAAATTGATTTTTTTCTTATTGGTCATTCGTGATGTTATATAGCTTATAACCTTCCTCGGTAAATGGACTATTCAACAAAAAATTGTTTTTCAATTCAAACCTGTAGTTCCTAAGATTAGCGCGTTCAATCAACGATACAAACAAACTCACCAGCTTTATAATATAGATTTTATGGGTTCCATACCGAATAAGTACTTACCTATTAATCGCTTGTTTATGTTGTGCGTAGTGTCTTTTCACTACAATTGTAGTTATTGCGCCCTATCTTACCTTGATGTCTCGAAGGCTGCCAAAGCATCCCAAGAGAAGCAAAGATATTTCAAAGGCTCCCGACACGGCATGCCTAATCATTTCTTAAATACTGATTGAAATTTAAATTTCTTCCGCATAGGAATAAGGTAGATTATTTCTATCAGTCGCTTAAAAATCCCTTGCTGTGCCGTACCTTCAATGGGCACAGGCCTTTCATATTTATACACCTTCATCCTGAACAGAAACATTTTTAAATTAATTAGTATTTGTTTTTATAAATTTTCTAAAAATCAGTAGAAACATGTATATTGTATTTGTATTTTTCTTTCAGTTTCTCAACCTCAACGGCAAGAAGTTTTGCTTTACATTCATAGCGGACATCACACATGATGATTTTAATATGATATCCACTTCCGACGATGACGTCGCTGAATTTCTCGAGGCCTTCAAAGAGTCTGGGAGGACAGAGAATACACTGCTCATGGTCATGGGGGACCATGGACCGAGGTAATATATTCAAAAAAATTTTAGAAGTTGTGCTGAGGATTTGATTTCGATGTATCTTCTCCCCAAGCATCTTTCTGAAACAATGGTCGAAGTCAAAAATTATGTTAATAAGGGCTTGTTTCACAATCTTCAAGTAAGTCCGAAGTAAGCTATTCGTTGGTTAAGTTGACATTTCGTGTATGGAAAATGACACTTTAACGTCACTTTAACCGGCGAATAGCTTATTCAGGACTCTACTTGAAGATGGTGAAACAAGCCCTTAGTGTATTAAATAAATACCCACGTGATTAAATAATACAAATTTTCATGGGTTAGTGAGACAGACAAATGGTTTATAGCTTTACAATGATTTAATTTGATTATTTACGTGACTGACATGTAGCATTTTTACAAAAAAATCTGCCAGCCGTCTTTTACCTAAAACAGATTAAAACTATTACAAAAAAAAATGAAAGATATGTTTGTGCCACAGCAAACACCTTTACGATTATAATGTTATAACAATTTCTAGATACGCCAACGTCCGTGACACAATCCAAGGGAAACTCGAAGAAAGATTACCTCTAATGGCGGTAATCCTACCGGAATCGTTGAAAAGAACTCGTCCCTACGCTCAGAAGGCTCTAGAGACCAACGCAGAGGTACTGACCACGCCTCACGATATCCACGCCACTGTGCTGGATGTGATAGGGCTCACTCAATACTGGAACACGTATAGGATACAGGGAGCGGATTTAACCAGGGGACTGACGCTTTTAGAAACGGTGAGTTTGGCGTTGTCGGAGTGTTTGTCGATTTGAGGGAGATTGGTTTGGGTTAGGTTGAATTTGTTTTAGTCGAATGTGATGTGAGATATATTTAGTTTAGGGTACAATTAGAAAGTATAACAATGTAGACAGAGATATAAGTACGCACAAACACATAATTAATTCCATGAATTCCAGAAATTTCATTAAAGTTCATTAATAACGAATAGTCTAGGTGTTTAACCGAATCTCTCGTCGGGGAAAGGCGATTCCGTATCGAGCTATATTTTAGTATTAAGATGATTTGCCATTCATGTGTTAACGATGTCTTCTCCACAGATCCCCAAGAACCGTTCGTGCAGCGAAGCGGGTATAGAACCACACTGGTGCGCGTGTCTATCGTGGCAGAACGTGTCGACCGACGACCCGCTGTATGAGAACACAGCCTACGCTCTAGTGGACTACATCAACTCGCTTACTGAAAATGTCAGGTGATGAGGCGTATTCTTAAAAGATAACATAACAGGGCACGAGCATTCTTAAGGAAGTTTAGAGCATTATCCGACAAACTGCTCCGATGCGGATTGCAAGAGTACTGATTCTTCCACTGGGCCACTGGACCAACCCAATTTAAGTGTTTTTCTTAACTTGGTTGACCACATAATATGGTTGTGTTTATAAAGTTTTATGTGGCATAAAAGTTGGTCCTTCGAGCCGCCCTTAATTCTTTCCTTTTATTTGGTGATTTTTTGGTGATTATTCGAATGAGTATGCAAATTCTGGCTCAACTGTATAATTTTGAGATTATTAAAATATACATTTCAGATCTAAATGCGTCTCCCGCACGCTGACATCGATAGAATGGGTGATGAAGCAGCGGCTGAACAGCGGCGTGCTGTCGTTCGTGGCGGCGAGCGATGCCGATGGATATGTCGGCAAGTTCGGCAATAAACTGCGACCTAGTAAGGAGAATTATCAGGTTAAGGTGAGGGAACATTGTATTATTAATATCTTTGGTTCACTGTTAAAAAATGCTTCTAGGCTTGGCTTTGGCAATTGCCTAGATTAAGGTTCAAATAAATCAAATTAATCTGTGCCTCCTGCGATAAGTGATATAAGTAAAAAATTTGAAAAATCTAGTTCGCGATCTAAGTGGGATAGGTTTAACTTCAGTACTTGCTTGTAGATAAAAACATTCACTTTCTTTGTTTGTTTTCTTTTTATCTATTAAATATCAAAAAAATCTTAACGTCTGCATATACATTTTGGTTATTGAACATATTGTTATAGACATCAATAAAAGACTGGGAGAGGACGCTGATACCCGAAACACAGTTTCGAACTAACTCGGGGATCAGAGGCTTCATACATTTTAACGTGTAAAAATAATATGTCAATAAAGTATTATTATTATTATTATTATTATTATATGTACGTATTTCTCAGCTCTTGGGCTGGTTTTTATCCACATTTACGGGCCAGGGCCAAGTAAATGCAGAAATGTAAATGTACCTATAATGTGTGCGTATGAGTTTCGTTAATGTCTATTTGTAAGAACTTTCTCACAATTCTGCAAGTATTTAAAATGACGGCTTTTTGAAGAGAGATGTAGATCGTTTCTTTTAGGTCTAAAAGTTGTAAGCTATGGCGAAGATGTTTAGGTATCACACCCGTAGTAGAAAGGACTATTGGAACTACATACACTTTATTCTGTTTCCAGATTCTAACTACTTCTTCCTTGAGTTCTAAATATTTATTAATTTTTTCTGTTATAGTTTTCTCTATGTTATGGGTATTTGGTATTGAAATATCTATGAGGTAAGTGACTTTATTAGTTTTGTCTTGAAGAGTTATATCAGGTCTGTTGTAGTGAATTGTCCTATCGGTAAGTATAGCGCGGTCATAGTACAATTTGTGTGTAGCATTTTCTAGTACTGTTGATGGAGTGTATTTATAATATGGCGTATTGGTATTATTTACAAGATTATATTTTAATGCTAATTTTTGATGTATTATATTAACTACCTGGTTGTGTCTGTAAGTGTAGTCTGTCTGTGTAAGTGTTTTACATGCTCCGGTAATATGTTGTATAGTTTCTGGTTGGGTGTGACATTTGCGACATTTATCACTTGTAATGGATGAATCTTTAATGATAAATTTCCTGTAATTTTTAGTGTTTATCACCTGATCCTGAATGGCTGTTATAAACCCTTCTGTCTCAGGAAACAAGCTGCCTATTGTTAACCATTTGTTAGAAGCTACTGAGTCTATATGCGATTGATAAAGATCATGTGGGTGGCGTCCATGAAGAGTTTTCTTTTTCCAGGTATCTATTTTATATGATTGGGGGTCTCTATTGTCAGTGTCAGTACGTATAGGTCGCTCTTCGCTGAGGTTTAAAGGAGTAAGATTATGGTCGTTTTGTGATATAGCTTTGTGGATATTACTGGTTAGGGATTTAGTGTGAAAAAATGATTTCAGATTATCAATTTGTTTCTCCCAAAGATGGTGGATATCTATTAAGCCTCTTCCCCCCTTATCTCTTTTGATGGTAATTCTTTCAACGGCAGATTTTGGGTGTAAATAGTTATATTTGGTAAGTGTAGTGCGTGTAGTTCGTTCAATATGTTCTATATCTGTTTTTGACCATTTTACTACTCCAAATGAATATGTTAGTATTGGGATAGCGTAGGTGTTCAAGGCTTTTATGGTGTTTTTTCCCGACAGTTGCGTATTGCATACAGCGTTTATTCTTTTCTTATATTCTACGGTCAGTGTGTGTTTGATTTGTGTATGGTTCAATCCTTTTAACTGATTATATCCTAAATATTTATATACATCAGACGGTTCCATTGCTCGTATTATACAATTTTGGTCTATTTCGTGGTCCCCGGACCGGATTTTACCTTTTATTATATGCAACGTCTTACACTTATCCAGTCCAAACTCCATATTTATGTCCTTGCTAAATTCTGATGTTGCGTTCATTAGTTGCTTCATTTGTTTCTGGGTTTGTGAGTAAAGTTTTATGTCGTCCATGTAAATAAGATGCGAGATGGTTGTTTTACCAGTCATTGAGTTAAGAGTATATCCGGCACAACAACCATGCAGTAGGTTTGACAGAGGGTTTAGTGCGAGGCAAAACCATAGGGGACTAAAGGAATCTCCTTGATAGATTCCTTTCCTAATTACTATTTGTCGAGTTCTTACTGTACTATTTCTATAATTTAATTGTAGTGTTGTTTTCCAAAAAGTCATTATGTCACGCATAAAACTAATTATGTTTGGGTTAATTTTATAAATATGTAATACATGTATTAACCAGGAATGTGGGACACTATCAAAAGCTTTTTGATAATCTATATATGTACAATGCAAGTTTCTATTTTTTGTGGTGGCGTGTTTATGGATAGTGGAATCTATGATTAACTGTTCTTTGCATCCCATGTGGCCTCGCCTACACCCTTTCTGCTCTTCGGCCATAATATGATTATGTTCGATATGTGTATTAATTTTTCTGGCTATTGCTGACGTGAGAATCTTATATATTGTGGGTAGACAAGTGATTGGCCTATACTTAGATGGTTCTTGTGTGTGTGTGGTTTTGGGTAGCATGTAAGTTATTCCTGTCGCGATGAATTCTGGTATATTCTGTTTTCCTAATATGATGTCTGTTAAATTTTTTGCAATAGATTTATGTAATAAACTCAACTTTTTATACCAATAGTTATGTATTTTGTCGATGCCAGGTGCTTTCCAATTATGTAGTGTAGTTGTAATATTTGTAATATCTGTCTCTGTAATCTCAACAAAATCCATTTCTGGTATTGCGTTCCACCTGCTTTCTTCCTGCGTTATCCACCTCGCCCTATCGTTATGTTGTGCATTCTCTTCCCATATTTTAGCCCAAAAGTCTTCTAGTTGTGTTTTCGTTGGTATGTTTAAATTATCTGTTGTAGTGTTGTCTGTCTTTTTTTGTAAGTTTCTATAGAATACTTTTTCATTTTTACTAAATAGAATATTGTCATTTTTCCGCTGCTGTGCTTTCTTGTACCTTCTTAGCCTATGTACCTTTAGTGCTAGTTTTTGTTTCAGAGTGTCTAAAAATTCCTCAGGTGTACTATTGTTGCTTTCGTGTCTGGTGTGGGTGATTTTTCTCTTGAATATTTCCTGGACTTTTTTAACTACTTTCTTTGTTCTGATATTATTTATATACTGAGTAAGTCTACCACAATCTGCTCTAAGTTTTTCTATATCTTTTTCTAGTCTTTGTTGCCATGGAGGCTTATTATTATGTCTTTGTTCAACGTTATTTGCAAATTCAATAATTTTGTAATTTAGCTCTGCTGATATAACAGCACCTGTGCAATATATAAGTGTATGTACATCTATAAGTTTTGTATCATTTGAAATATATTGTGGTAAAATGTCATTATTAAATACATTTGTTAACTGTGATAATTTGTAGCTATATTTTAATTTGGGCAATTTTGGACGCATAGTAGGGTCCATTCCAGAGTATTGTATTAATGTTGATTTTAACCTATCATGTAATCTTTGGACTTGTGTTTCAATTAGAGGGTTTGTCTCTCCGAAAATTTCTATGTCATTTTCTACTATTACTGTTTCACACTCAGTTTGGGTAGACTGATGTGTTATTTGGGTGGATGTGTGTGATGTTTCTGTGTATAACTGTGTATGTGTTTGTGGTTCCAATTGAATGTCAGTGTTGTGTGATTGTGTGATCTGAGCATTTGGCTGAGAGTATGTGACGATGATGGGTAAATTTTCGATGGAATCTGTGTTTTCCTGTAACTTTATTCTTACTTCTTCTTTAATTTCATTTAATGTACTAATGGGCAGTAATTTATTCCGTATTATCGTTCTCCTTTGGTCTGATATTCGCTGTTCTGTAACTTTAATTTCGGGATATTGCTGTGAGAAAAGTTCATACAATTGTTTTCTATACATGGTCATGTCTGTTTCTAATTTCGTTATGTGGTAGTAAGTGCGCATGATAAATAAGTTCACTTCTTTACTCCATCTCATGCGCATTCTTGGTTTCCCAGCTTTAGTGGACGCAGGTAAAAAGGTATTCACCTCCTGCGCAACACTTAAAGTTGGGGTTGGTGCTTCGCGTGACATATCGTCCGCGAAAGACACCGGTGATGGTATGTATGAGGTTGTGGATGGACTATAGGGTTCTTCTATTGACATGGATGAATTTGTAGTAGTATGGCTATCGGTAGTGTTGGCTGTAGTATATTCGGGATACCCGGAGGGAGCCCGCCTATTCAACTCCTCTCCGCTGACGGTTCGCATGCTGAAACACCCAGCGTCAGCTCCAGGTGTGCCCCGGCGATCACCCCCGGGAAGCGGCCCTAAACGTTTACTTTTTGAACGTGTCTCCATATTGAATGGGTCACCAGTGCCGTGTTAGCCGTGCCAGTAATTTCTTATCACGTGTCCGCCCCCCACGTGAATCAGGTGGTCGATTCGGACGTACGGTTGGACTTTAGGGGGCTTATTATTATTATTATTATTATTATTATTATTATTATTATTATTATTATTATTATTATTATTATTACATTCACTCTGCATTAAAATTTTTGTGGTACATCAGTCCAATTCATGTTTTAATCACTCAACTTTATAATATATTATAACTGCGTTGCGGCCAGTCGGTCAGCCAAACATCAGTTACTTGAGAACAAATATTTAAAAAAATTAAATGGCCTGGGTTAAACATGGAATTAACTCATTATTAATTATACATACTCATACATTATTTAATTGATGATGAAACTTGTTACAGATTGTGGTCGGTCCTGGGAAAGGCGTTTATGAAGCTTCCCTCACGTACTTCGTCAAAGATAACGTATTTCACGTCGATAGCAGAGACATCTCTAGAACTAACGCGTAAGTAGTGCCAAATTATTCTAATAATATATTAATACTAGCTGCCCCGACAGACTTCGTTCTGTCAAAAGTTTTTTTTTTGTAATATTATTTTTGTATGCTGTATCATAAAAAAATAAAAACAAAAAAAATTGTCAAAAAAATAAAAAAAATAAAAATTTAGGGGGATGAAAAATAGATGTTGTCCGATTCTCCACCCTAGCCGATATGCACGCTAAGATTCACGAAAATCGGTCGAGCCGTTTCGGAGGAGTTCAACTTCTAACACCGTGACACGAGAATTTTATATACTAGAAGTATTTTATATAAAAATAAGTTTTGTTTCAAGAATCTTTATTTCTCATAAACTAATGTCACTTAAAATGAGAATTATTAATTTGTGAAGTATGGTTCGGTCGTTAAATTAAATGGTGTGTGCAATCTAACAGCTACAGGGTTGTCAACTATGTATAATATTATTTTTTATTTGTTGACAGATACAACAATGAACCAAGCTGCATCAGTGAAACGCATCCACACTTGAACATGTATTGTTACTGCAATGATTGAATGGTCTGGACTCTTTATTATTTACTCCATATAGTATCAGTCTTTCGTAGTGAATTAAAATGATACTTAGGGCCTGTTTCACAATCTTCAAGTAAGTCCGAAGTAAGCTATTCGTTGGTTAAGTTGACATTTCGTGTATGTAAAATGACACTTTAACGTCACTTTAACCGGCGAATAGCTTATTCAGGACTCTACTTGAAGATGGTGAAACAAGCCCTTAACCTTCTAAAGCTTAGTGTAACGGATGTACTTAACTATTAAGTAGTTAAGTTTTCAATTTCAACCCTTGTAACTTTGAACTTTTGAATAACTTTGAACACGATATTTTCTAAGAGGCTGGACTTCAAGAAAAATAACGTGTGCATTAAATATAAATACAGATTGGGTTAGATAACGTGGAATTAAATTAAAACAAAGTGAGGTTCAAAGTTAAATGTTTGATAATAAAAAGTCTCGCATAAATCTGATAAACTAACACTAACGCCCCAACTCAGAGTCACTAACGGTTACTTAAATCGCTCCTTAGTACTGAATTTGTATGGTGATTCTATACTAAGGAGCGATTTAAGTAACCGTAAGTGACTCTGAGTTGGGGCGTAACACACTTTAAACTGTAGGTTGGATTGTTCTCGAAAATATTTCAGTATTATTCTTACATGAACTTGATTAAGCCTGATTTATAAACTTTTATTGTTGTGTGAAGATTTATTCATTATTTAATTTATTGTTTGATTTACAATTTATATCTAGATTAATGCTTTAGGAAATACTTTCTATCTTTCATGCTTAATATTTCCAATTCTATCTATCCATTATTCTAAAGTCGCTTATCAAAGTTGCCTATCAACTGTCGAATTAATACAAAATTATACTTAACGTTTTTATCACTTTACCAACTAACTTGTATATATGGATAGATTGATGATTGAAACGGCCATTAATTATTTCTTTTAATATATTCTAAACGCACAAAAACTATTATTGGCTTAAGGAGAATTATTAGAAAGGTTATAAGTTCGTATCAAATTCAATTCAATACTATCAATAATTGATAATAGAGTAATTTTAACGCACTATCGTTTCTCGTAAGAGCTTCCTTCGTTGTCATACTAAAAGTGTGTAACGCACTGTTGAGATTTACCTACACCAATATCAACTCCTCTCCGACTTCACTCAAGAAAGCATTGAAATATAAGCCCTATGTCGTGTCTCGTGTGGTCGAATTTTTAATCGGATTGTACTTGGCTGTTTGTATACGACGCATCGCTACCACGTGGTTACGTGTAATATCATTTACACGTACGTAAATGCGAGTAAGTGTTGAAAATTGAACCGTACGGATAACAATACAAGACTTATATTTCAATGCTTTATTAGTTAATAGTTAGCCAGAGTGAAGTTGATGTCAAATTATTGAAATCGGCGATTATTATAAGGTACAACCTAAACATATATATATTAATTATGTAATATTTTTATTTTCGTTTGCTTTAATCCAAATCCAAAGAATGTGTAATATACCTTTAAATATACTTTTAATAATTATAGCTAGTAGGAAATCCGCACTCAAAACAATTATTGCTCATTTTTAGGGTTCCGTAGCCAAATGGCAAAAAACGGAACCCTTATAAATTCGTCATGTCTGTCTGTCTGTCTGTCCGTCCGTATGTCACAGCCACTTTTCTCCGAAACTATAAGAACTATACTGTTGAAACTTGGTAAGTAGATGTATTCTGTAAACCGCGTTAAGATTGTCACACAAAAATAGAAAAAAAAAACAATAAATTTTGGGAGTTCCCCATACATAGAACTGAAACTCAAAAAAATTTTTTTCATCAAACCCACGCGTGGATCTATGGATAGGTCTTCAAAAATTATATTGAGGTTTCTAATATCATTTTTTTCTAAATTGAATAGTTTGCGCGAGAGACATTTCCAAAGTGGTAAAATGTGTGTCCCCCCCTGTAACTTCTAAAATAAGAGAATGATAAAACTAAAAAAAAATATTGTACATTACCGTGCAAACTTCCAACGAAAATTGATTTGAACGAGATCTAGTTAGTAGTTTTTTTTTAATACGTCATAAATCGTAAACCGCAAAAAACATCGATCAAAGTTACAATGAAGTACAAGAACTTTTATATTATGTTACTTGCTGCTACGGAACCCTTCATGGGCGAGTCCGACTCGCACTTGGCCGCTTTTTTTTTAGAAAAAAAAATAGTTTGTTAGGCGATACGACGTTCGCCGGGTCAGCTAGTAAGAAATAAACAAACAAGGCATAAATGCGTTTTTAACACTGAAAAAAAATTTGGTACCGAACCTAACTCGAATAAATTTTGTATCATTTTATTTTGCATCTGTGGGGACAGATACAAAGGGACTTTTTAAATCGGCTCTTATGAAGGGACTGAAATTATTTAGTCAAAAGTATTTACATAAGTATTGATGTGATAATAAAGATTATTAATTCGCTTTGTGATATTTTGAATTTTTATTGATTTCAAAATTGTAACACTTGAGCTGATTTCTTTGGGTTATAAACATAAACTACTAATACTTTAGCGATAATTTGATTACTTTTTGTTCCTAAAACTAGATGTATTTGTTCCTAAATTATTTCGGAAGAAAAATGTTTTATATTTGTAAGACTTATTTTATGATTTAGTTCTTTGTAATTATTATTTAATTATGTGTACGATCAATAACAAAATGTTCAACTTGTCATGAGATACTGTAATATCAAAGCATAATAATGAAAAACTTGAATGTAGGCACCAATATTATTATTTATCTATTCTCCAACATTGGTAAAGGGAAATAAACATACTGATATTCATAACTAAATGTTCAATAACTTATGTATTTACATGTCTTAATACCACGGACGTAAAAAAAAGACGGACGTAATCCCAAGAACAAATTCAGTGAAGCACCCATAGGAATACCAACTCTGTATTCGTACAAGTACACACACCCACACATTGACACCATACGGCTACGACATTGACACCATGGCGAATCAAAAATTACAAAATTACGCACACATGGTAAGCGGGCTGTCAGCTGTCAGCTTCACTCTCGATTAGACAAGGTTACGTCCGGTTTTTTTTTAGGTCTGTGCTTAATACATACGATTTAATCCTGTATTATAATTGTTAATATACGTTTGATATTAATACTTCTTAAATAATATTAAATAAAAATTACCAATGATAGTGTGATTTTTAAAACTAACGTATTTCACCGAAATATTGTTTTAGTTTTACTCAGGACTTGATTAACGTCAGCCTTCAAGAAATAACTTCCAGTACTACCAACGTCAGGCATTTATCGTATTGTATTTAGAGATAGGGCCGGTATTTACATGATTTTTCATTGATTTAATTAATTGTGTTTAAAGTTGTTTAAAAAAGCTAATTTATATCGATGGAACCCAAACGAGTCTCGATTGTTTCCATATATAAATATACAATACATATACATATAATATAAAATACATTTTTGTATTCAGTATAACTTTCTTAAGTATTTTGGTAATTCTAACTTAATAAAAGTTAAAATCTAAAACTAATTATGAATAGTTCTATGTATGTACATTAATATATTCACTTATCCATGTGCCTATACCTAAATAATTACGAAAATCAAAGTATTAGTTGTACTTAATAAGTTAGAAAATAATAACTTATTTATATAATGTATATAGTAGGTATACATCGATAAAATATTTAAGTATCTCATAACAGTGTATTATGCAGACCGCGTATTATAAAAGTAAAATTTTGAGCTGTTAAAAATATAAATCCCAGTATTTAATATCAATATCGCATTTATAATTGATCTCTACTTAAAATCCGGTAGGTATTGGCCTCGATTTGATATAAGATAGGCTGACATTGACTATTAATAGCATTTCACTCTATGATATTATAATGTAAATAAGAGTCAGATATGTCACTAGCGCGCCGACGATGAAGAGCGTAAGAACAGGCAATTGACCGTTCTGCTCGTAGTCGCTCTGTCAATACAAGACGATACGCACGGTTTTGTTGTTGTCAGAAGTGCTTGACATTTGACATACAGCGATAAAATGCGTTCGTGTATTATACCAATGTGATTGGTGTAGTGAAACAAAAGATAAACGTGTGTGTTGTAGCTCTTTACGGAACAGATTTTTTGGTTGATTTATAAGGGTATAACGTATCTATATTTTTTAAATATCATTGATTTCACTTCTGATTTTAGAACAAAGGCAGTAAATTACCTGGCCTGGCTAATGTGCGGGTACTGTGTTGATTTAATATACCTATATCTTATTTATTATTGTACAAAGTGCTGTATATTTAAGTGACTTTATTTAAATATTGAATATAACTTTAAAAAAAATATGAACTGTACCTATTAATACGTAATTAACACATCACATTGCCTAGAAAAGCGTAATTATACAAAATAACGCAAAAATTAATTATTTCGATTGCGTAATAGCTAATGCGTAAAATCTACTTATTTTGTAGTACCTACTTTAAAATCTCTTTTAGACGAATCTTAATAGCTCCAAAGTACTCCTCATTTTAATCGTTATTGTAAAGTTGTTTTGTTATTATTTGTATAGTGTACCAAACAGTTTAATTTTGTAAGTCTAAGGAAAATTATAATTATAAGAAATAAATTATTATTACCCGAACGTTTTGTTTTATTAACTAATTATGTAACATAACGTACTAAAGATAATAATAATTAAAGTAATATGATTTCATATATTCGTTGCATAGGTATAATAATTATCATAAATTTATTAAATGTATTAGTTACATAGATTGATAGATACTGATAGCAGCTGGCTATAATCTGCATTGACATAATCCTGGTTAAGTAATTAATTCGTTTAGAATTAATTAATTTTTCGTTTTGGAAATTTTTCAGTTTCGAATCATTCATTTAATTACCACCCTTTAGAAAGTACCTAATTGCCGTATTTAAATATTAATTGTTACCTAAACCATTATACTTTGTCTATGGCTGGGAGATTCCTAATTTGCCAATTCCTACTTGAGAGTATTAGGTGACCAATGTTTCAAAAGTTCATTTGATGCATGATTTTTAAATTACATGCAAACAAACTAGTATGTGCATTCTTAGTTTTGCTACTCAGTAATAGATAACGCCACATGTATGCATCTTTACGCAAGTAAGAAATAAAGCTATATTTATATCTACTACTTGTTAACAGATGGCGTTACGTTAACAGTCAAGCATTCCATGAATGGATTTCCCGTTATCCAGATTCATATTATTATTATTTACCACAACCGCTCCAAATGAATATATTAAGAATTTGAATTAAGTCCATTCTTCCGTTCGTTATCATGCTGCATATATTCTTAAAAGAACAAAGTGTGAGCGTTATAATAATGCGAACTTGTGAACTAAGTAAAAATTCATTCACACCCGTGCTAGCAATCCAAAGAATCTAGCGAAAAAACTCCAGCGAATGCTGTGCGCCTAATACATAGATAGTACCACGCACCATCATCATGTCGCTTTTTGGCTGTCGCATCGTAAAAATTTTACTAATCATTTTTTCCAAACGCTACATAAGAGAGATGAGAGAGAGATGCTACTACATAAGAGGTAGGTATAACTTCAAAAAACAATTCAAAAGTCATAATTCTAGAACAATTGTTTATTTGTAAAAGCCATTGTCAGCACTTGTTTGGTGAGTTTCTTACACACTTTTCCCAGCTTAACCCGCACCTTATGAGAGACGTAGTCTTCCAAAAATGGCATGGATTCGTCGCATACGAAGAAACAACTTTTATCTGTAACAAAACGTTAGGTACCTACTAGAGACTAGGATGGCCAAATACCTTACAGGCGGATTCCCGAGACAATTTTACGTAAGGTATCGCAGTCTAAAGTTATTTATAGGTAGGTATAGGTAAGGTAAGGCGTAAAAATTCATAACTATATTAAAGATTTTTCTTATCAGTCGATAATTTCACCCTTTATTCGAGCAAAAACTTTATCCATTTCTCCAACCTACCTAATTCAAACTTACGCAAAACCAACTGCACTAGTGTGATCAACACCGTACTATGATCATTTTTCTCTGGTTCATTTTTCTCTAGTTCATATTCCTCTGGATCATATTCCTCTTCTAAATCCTTAGTGGGATACGCGACCTGAGACATTAAATCCACGTTTCAATTAGAGTTTTTGATTTAGGTACCTTTTGCAATGAAATGAAATTATCAAATACAAATACAGATTAAGTATTAAATACCTACCAAGCAATTCAAATCAGATATCAAAATAGAAGATGAATTAAGTATTTTAATTAATTAATAATTAGAATTAAGTTTATAGTTTTTCAATACACTTATGAATATCATTTTTATATCTCTCGGTACTACCGTTTTGAATGGGGCTTTATCATTGAGAAGAAGAGCTTGTGGCAGAATGGAAGGAGAAGTGATGATAATAAAGATGAAATATTTATGTAGTTAATGTACCTACATAAAATTTAACCCAAACACTTACAGAATACCATAAAGTTGAAATGAGTAAAGCAATGAAAAAAAAATTCTATTACGTTGATGACAAATCAGAAAAGAAGAGCCAGAGAAAAAGTTTATTAAAGATTATTGAATTCCCCTTCATTTTAATCTTAAATTTTAATTATTAATAACACAATTGATAATAATTAAAATTTAATGACGATTTCAGTTATTTAGTTTGATCGAATTATAAAACTTACCGCAGAGGCAACTAAAATGGACAAAATGAGGATACACGCAAGTTTCATTGTTACAACAATAAAAAATATAAACGCACTAGGTATCATTAAAATTAAGAATAGTTCTTCATTATATAGAGTCGGCTATCCATTGTTAATTAGCGTCGCTTAACGCTGCTCATGTTTTATAATTATATTTTCCATGATTACCTACTAATGCAATACGTTATTAATTATTTTTTAAATTTTGTTTTATAATTTTATTTGCGTGACTCTAATCTGAAGTGACGTATCCCCAGCTCTCACCAACTGAGAAAATGTTATCTCTGATAATATTGTTGCGTCTATATATTTTCTTTTACAAACATCGTCCATGTAGGTACCTATATATTTTCTCTAATTAAAATTAACTAATGATTAAGAGGATTTAAATTTTTTGAGCGACTTTTTTAAATCAAGTAGCAAATAAAATAATTGTTGACGTAAGTTTCTAGGTACCTACCTACATTCATTATATACCTATTAAGTGAAGATACGTACCTACCTAAAAGTAAGTTATCAATCTTGGTGTTTTGCTGTAAGAAATCTATATATTTATAATTTCCTGCAAAATTTTTGCTGAAACATAAAAGTTAAACTGTGATTCTTGAATAAGGAGATTAACAACAACCTATGTTATCTTTGAGAACAATTATAATTTCTACAATAAAACGAGAACAAATACAAAATTAGAATTTATTACGTAAGAACCTATTTACACTTGAGTATTGCACAGGTAGTGTATTATAAAAAGCAAAAGACTAGGCTAAAACCTTAGAAAATAGGTACAGAATTATAGAGAAAACTAAACAAAGATATCTAAAAGCAGATATGAAAACATTTTGGCAATACTGGCCTCTCGATCCTTAAATATAATTACTTTTATATGAACAGACCTAAAAATATTAGAATCCATTCATACAAAATGAGTTAAACTTACATAAATAAGTCGGGAAACCACTTTTTTCTCCAAAATACTAAAAACGTATCTCAGATCAAAAGACCGATTTTCCTATTTTGTACTATAACTTAATAGTAATATGGCTCAAAGTCCTTTATCATGGCATAAGTCGTCGTATTAAATCTAATTATGTGAATTATTATCAATATATTCAAATTTAATAATTCAAATAACGAAAATGTATATTATATATCATAATTATGTATAATTAATTTTGTGCTTATAAAATCAATAAACATTCATATTGGTGGGAATACAATACAATAAACTAATACTAGCTGTAGATACGAAATTAATTCAGCTTTGTCAAAGATGTCTAGATTTATAAAGATGGGAATCTTTTAATCTATAAAATTGTCAATTATATTTCTGATAATTTAAATCCCAATTTAATATTAGGTACATATAAATATTTTAAATATTTTTAGCTTTTATTTTTTTTTCATAAAGATCATCAAAATTCGTATTTATATGTATAATTTACTCAGTAAGGTCCTGAGCCACCCTGGTCGTATCCACCCTGGCTACCCTGGTAACCACCCTGGCTACCCTGGTATCCACCCTGGCTACCCTGGTATCCACCTTGGCTTCCTTGGTATCCACCCTGGCCTCCTTGGTATCCACCTTGACTACCTCTACCATAGCCGCCTCCCAAATCAGTATCTTCGTATGAAATCCTCGGCTTGTATCCACCCTGGTCTGCTTCATATTCTACGGTCTGAAAAATGAGAATAAATTAGCCGATAAAGAACTTTTATTTTTAGTCTGTTAATGTCCAGTCTGCTCTTTTAAATAGTTATGTTGAAGGAAAATGCGACAAAAGGTTCTTCTAAATTCAGGGAATACAAAAAGTCGATTCTTCTGGGGGTAACTGCAACTAATTGACTATAAAGTAGTAGATATCATAACGCTGCCAAACTGAATGATCTAAAAGAATAGCCGTACCACCTAAGGGAAGCAGCAGTACCACCAGTTTAAACTCAAGAATAAGTGGAGTTCTTCATGCCCGATTTGTTCCTCAGATGGCCTTACCTGTTTTCTGCCGTCAGGCAACAACACGTAGTAAAGTCCTTCAGCGCGATCTCCCTGACGAGATTCACGGTGTCCGAAGTCATTGCCAGATGCGTCGTCTTTTACCATGTATTCGAAACTGTAGTTGGCAGGTTCCTGTAAACAGAATATTTTCTTTGTAGTCCGAAAGGCTGACGAAATACAGAATACAGTCGGACCATCTGATGGTAAGTGGTCACCGTTGCCTATAGACACGAGCAATATCAGTAGAAAAATGCAACTTCGTCCCTGCTGGGCGAACTCTTATACCTTTTTTTGAAGAACCCCATGTAATAATGTACTACACGCTCACACTTTAAAATCTAATTGATGACACGTACGGCGCAATGGTTGCCATGCCGGATCGCCGTGCTAAGTCCTAGGTTGGATTCCCAGCGAGGCGGAATTCGAATGATAATTTTGAATGTCTGTTCTCGGTCTGGGCGTGTATATTCTTGTCTCTGTGTGTTGTCCATGACATGACACCCACGACACAGGGAATCCTAATGTGAGGCTATGTGAAAGTGTGCAGCGTTATTATTATTAATTAGCATTGTTCATACTATAGTCACAATATAGGAATCTAATTCCTATATTGTGCTATAGTTGACCTATCATCCGTCGGAATAAAATTTTAGGTAGCTTGAAGAAACGACATTAATGATCGTAGCTAGAAAAAGTAGCTATTAATTAATGTAGAGGTGTATTCAATTTTCTTAGAGATTCCTTATTTTTTATGTGAATAGCCGACAGACGAACAGACAAGTCAACTGATGATATGTCACCGTCTCTCGGACATTAGTCACACCAATCAATACCGATGCGATGTCGGCCCACAACGAAGAGAGTAGAAAGAAAGTCACCGTTATCCATGGACATTAGAAACATCAAAACATCACCGACGCGTTCTTGGCCAAGAAGGAAGAGAGAAAAGAGAGCAAAAATCGAAAGGAGTTACTCACCCCGTTGCTACCATCGTCGTAACCACCGTTGCCTCGTCCAGCTCCAGGGGGCAGATACTGTCTGCTCTGAGCGCCACTGTATCCGGATGATCCTGAGCCACCTAGAAATTGTAACAAGCAAAGATATTATGCCTTCCTGGTTTAAAATTGAACATTATCTCCGAAGGTTTAAGGTTTAATTCTGCACGAGGAGGTGTCGAGAGCTTAGTGATGAATAGGTTTTTATGTGAGGACCCTACAATGTTCTCAAAGATGGTTGAAGCGTGTCAATCGAAATAATCGTAAAGTTCTATCTTGTTGGATCTTTCTTGAACAGTTTCTATGCAACGGATCCAAAAAGTGTACACAGAACTTTTTGGATCCGTTTTGAACGTTTGGAAGAAATTGTATACCACCCATTTCAATCTGATTTTCATATGGATATAATTGTGTAGAAAGACTACTAGTAATATGAGCACCAATAGTTGATCTATGCACGTAAACATTACAAATAAATTACTCACCACCAGCACCAAATCCAGGAGCCCCATACTGTTGCGAAGGTCCTGACGGCAGACCATACTGGCTTGATGGGGCTTGAACCTGGTTTGATCCGAATCCACCGAACCCACCCTGTCTACCTTGTCCTCTACCCTGACCAGGAGCTCCGTACTGCTGAGAAGGGGCTCCATACTGCTGGGAAGGTGCGCTCAGTTGAGAAGATCCGAACTGAGATGAGCCGAATTGGGATGGGGCACCGTATTGGGAAGATGGACGGCGGGCGTTCGGTGCACCGTAAGTAGAGGATGGACGACCTCTGAAAATATTTTGAGAAATGCAATCCAGTATTGGTTTAGGTATTAAGTAGATTCACTATCTTGAGTTGAGAAACCTCGACACTGAAAATCTTGTCTGCTAGTTTTTGGGGAGAACGAAAAACATTTGCAGTGACAGTGCTTCGAATCTAAAGAAAAAACTTTAAAATGTAAATCTGTAATTCATAACACTAACCCCCCAACTCAAAGTCACTAACGTTTACTTAAATCGCTCTTTAGTACAGAATTTGTATGGTGATTCTTTACTAAGGAGCAATTAAGTAACCGTTAGTGACTCTGAGTTGGAGCGTAAGAGCTGTGGATTTTGTTAATAAATAAATAAATAAATAAATAAATAAATAAATAAATAAATAAGTAAATAAATAAATAAACCTTAATTTTAAAATGTTGAACTTTCACTGCTGTACTGAAGAACCTCAAGAGAAAACTAATACCGTACCTACTACAGTGATTTGTGTAGGATGTTACCTGGCTGGCTGGCTGGCTTCAACCCATTATTGGCCCACTACTGGGCACGGGTCTCTCCTCTTGAGGAGGCTTCCTACTATGTTCTTAATTTTGTTTAGGCACGAAGTAACTTACCCGAAAACTGCACTGGTTTGCCTTTGACCCCCGAATCCAGGAGTACCGTAGGTTGCAGATGGAGGTCCAAAACCACCACCACCACCTGACCCACGGTTGGGTGGTAGGTAACTGGAAAGTGAACAAAACATTCATTTAGTGGAATATTAGTTGTAAAAGCGCCGGTTATGCTGATGAAACGTAGGTAGTGTTAGCCCAATAAGCTTATATCTACAGGCCACGCTTCGCAGAGGTACCAGAAGACCATGGAGTATAGAGCTAAGGGGGTAGTTGAAAAGTGTCCAACTGTATACTGAAAATAGCGGTTCCAGTACCTACTACAATAGCGCTAGAAAAACTTCGATTTGAACATAGCTTTTGTAAACAGAGTGAATTTGCTGAATTCAAATATTTAAAAATTTTCATGACTAGAATAGGTAGTTAGTAAAATGCTAGTATACAAAACCTCAACTATTTACATAGTCTAAAATGTTTTAGTAAGTACTATAACCAAAATATTGCTGTAAGAAAATGTTTCTTTAAAATTTATCTAGGCTACCGCAGCACCGTCGCCGCGTCGCGTCACCCTAATTGGACGCGTTTTTATGGATACTTTTTCATAACAGAGATGCCTCTTCTTACCACTACACTCCATAGTGAAGACGAACAATTTCGACCAATCAATCGCCTGATTGACGTTGACCTTAAAGTCGTAGCCACTTGTAGGGTATCGGTGAGTAACATGGACAAATTGGACAAATCATATGGGTACAGATATTCATCCAATGTCACGTGATCCACCTTCAGGTACCTCTTCGAAGCGTGAATCGCTCTCCAGATTACGATAAGCTTCTTTATTTATTTATTTATTTATTAAGTCTTTATTTTAACCTAAATATAGGCTTACAAAGGGAGGACCTATTGGCATTCTCTACCAGTCAACCCAGGAGGATGGTGAAAACATGTGGCAGGTGACAATAAATTTATCAGTAAAAATTTTGTTCAATTCCGCAGTCATTTCAAATTAGTAATTAAAAAAAAAAAACAGAAAAAATAGTTATCTATCGTAAACATAAGTAAATATGAAATACTATACATAATTAAATTATAAAATAAATAAATAAACTATATATAATTGTATATACCTAACTATATATAATACATACCAAATTACATTGCTGTAAAGCTGTATTAATTTCTTTACGTGACAGATGATTTTAAGTAATAATCCCGGAGGAATCTCTTAAATGCGAGTTTTGAAGGGGCTTTTCTTATTTCCATTGGCAGGGCGTTCCAGAGAAGTGTAGCCTAAACGGTAAAGGAGTTGTGATAGAAACGGGAACTGATTGATGGAATATCCATTCTAAGATTCTTCTTGTGTTAGCCCGGGACTTCTCTACAAATAAGGCTAAGAGTATGCTGAAAAGCAGGTGGTGGTTGTTGACTGTTGAGACCTAGATGCTCAGTAGTGGGCCATTAATATAGGTCGAAGCCAATATTTTAGGAGAACACTGAACGGTAGACGAAGGGAATTAATGCAGAATACAGACAGGTGTTAAATATTTCTGAAAAATAACATTATCTTCACCTGTTTATTGGAGGTTCAGCGAGACATGCTGCCAGTAGACACGCAACCGCTATAAGAATCTGAAAATTAAAAAAAAGCTGTTATGTAATACCTACATAACATTAATCAAGTGGGAACAAAGTAGATTTTGTTGTTGTTGTTACAAGTATAAAATAAAGGGTCACGAACTCACGCCCCAAGACTGATTCATTGAGTTGCAGGTGAAATGGGCAAACAAATGCCCACGATCTAAGAACAAATTAATCATGTTTATTTTATGACGTCGTGGCTTATTGGTTATCAGACCTCCGTCCGAATGGTCCTGGGTTCGAGGACACTGGGAATCCTATGGGTATGACTGTGTTTTATTTATTTATTATTATTTGCCACAGACCTTAAATAATTGCCTCAGTCGGAAATTTAAATAATTATTTTTTGACAAAAAATACAACCAACGAAAAAAAACTGAAAAGCGAAAAAAAAAATAAACCATTTAGTATTATAAATTAAGATCCTAAATTAACTGAAAATAAATAATTTCGAGACCGTGCCAAACAAACAAACAAACAAAATTAATTACGTAAAGTTCATTTTATAAGGGCAGTGGCATGCGATGCACACGGCAGCAGCAGCGCGGCGCACATCTTTTCACCGTTTGTTTTTTCATTGGTTTGGCACCGCCTCAAAATTATTTATTTTCAGTTAATTTAGGATCTTAATTTATAATACTAAATGGTTTTTTTTTTTTTTCGCTTTTCAGTTTTTTTTCGTTGGTTGTATTTTTTGTCAAAAAATAATTATTTTTTAATTTTTAGCTGCTATGAAAATTATTAAGTTATTGGTGATATATTCAGTTACCAGGTAAAAATATAGTAGTTGAAACATAAATCATCTCCTATTTTCGTACCTTTAGGGGTAAAATTTTCTTTCCAAATTTAAACAAGAGTAACTTCAAGGTATACAATATACAATAAAAAAAGAATCATCGAAATCGGATCATCCAGTACAAAGTTATTGGGGTAACGGGCAAAAATTCCGTGGGTGAATAATCAATCATCCCCTATTTTCGTACCTTTAGGGTAGGAATAAAATTTTCAAAAAAATATGGGACCAACTTCAAGATGTACCCTATCCATTAAAAAAAGAATGATCAAAATCGGACCTCCCTGTGCCGATTGCTGAGTGATCATACATAAAAAAAAAAAAAAAAAAAACAAAAAATATACGCGTCGAATTGAGAACCTCCTCCTTTTTTTCGTCGGTTAAGAAAATAGTTTCCATTCTGATGGAAAATTAACAAAGTCAAACATTATAACAGAAATAAGTATGTTGCTGGTTGTATGTGCAGTTAGTTGTTGCTTATTATGCCTTGACGCTGGCTTGCAGAACATTCGATATTAAGCAATATGATACTGAGGGATCAGTAAAGTGCTCTACTTAAACCTAGAGCCTATCTACCTATTAATACATCCCTTTAACTTTAGAGATCCACTGCATATCATTAGTCTTTACTAAGCCACCTGAATAATGTCGATACTGTGCCTTTCGAATACAGCGATATTCGTTGTCTTCTTTAGGTTATGTCCTTCTTAGTACAACCACAGAAGACATATAATAGTAGTACTTGGTACAACGAAACAAACAAACGCTAACACACTCATACCCCCGCAGTAGGCTATTACCTATGTCGCGGTATATACATACACATAACACATCACAAACACACCCATGACCCGAGTACATATAAGTATTTATCTGTCACATAAACATCTGCCCCGGCCAGAAATCGAACCCGGGACCCCTCGCTTCGCAGGTATGGTCGCTACCAACTAGGCTAAAGGGTCGTCAAGTATAACAGTAGCAGGTAACAGTTCTCAAATATTTATCCTAGCATAAGCAGATTTCATACACACATTAGTTCACAATCAGAAGGTCCAGGACCGGTCAGAGTGGCGCTTGTTAGGGGAGGCCTATAACCAGTAGTGGATTTTCAAAGGTGATGGATGAATCAGATAATATAACCATGACTTAATACAAGAACTTTAGTCTACGAGAAATCTTGTAGACAAATCCCTGTGTATTTCAAGATAGGATTTTATAATTAAATTATAGGCACTCACTTGCATTTTCAGATCCTTAAGTTTCCAACACCTTTCGAAAATCTGAAAAAACATTTAAATTACTTAATAAATATAAATTTATTTAAATAACCGCGAATGTTTTTATACATAGAAGCGGGGCTTTCAACACAAGGAATAAAATGATCAAAGGGTGGCCCAACCCCCGTACATTGTGTTGCTTTTTGTAATATTATTCAATTATTATTAAATTTTTTTTGAACGGCGGATCCTCTGGTTAAAATGATAACTGAAATATGAAATATGAATAATATAAATATTATAAATCAATGGAGTCATCGAAATAAGATAAATAAATACTGATTAATTAATGATCGGCAACGCGTCGGTGACGCTTCTGAGACTAGATTTAACATAGTGACTTAGTTCCTTACCTACTTTGTTGTTTATGAGAAATTATTATAGATTTTAAAATTGTAAACACCCCCCAAAGTTTTATTTACACTAAACATAGCTAAGAACAATCTCGATAGCGTCAACTTTCAAACAAAAAACCGCATCATAATCGGTCCATTCGTTTAGGAACTACTATGCCATAGACAGACACATATACTTCAAACTTATCACACCCCTCTTGCGTCGGGGGTTAAAATATACTAAAACTAATTTAATGAAAATAATCAAAATAAATTATAATTAACCTATTTTACCTATTTGTTTGAAGATTAAATCAGATTTAGACCACTTTCTGTGCTTCGGGTCGGAGGCTGTTACTGAGTGATGATGGACAAGCGTTGCCTGTGTTTATATACCGGATCACATCTCATCTGCCGTCAGTGAATGTTGCTCTACCACTGAATTTTTAATCAAATAATGGTAAGGATTGATTGATATTCAGTTATGAAGATGCTCGGATTGTTGCCTTGTTAAATTTTCAGTCAAAGGAAAACTTGATATATAGTTACTTATTAGGTATTGGCTTTTCTTTATTAACTAGAGGATACCCGGCGTGTTCCACTACGCTAAAAAAAAATCTGAAGAGAATGACAGATCAGTGTTTTTGTGTTGATGTTGACGTTGATGCACCATCTGTCGAAAAAATGTTCAGATTTCTTCTTTATATTACAGAATTCTTCCATATATAAGTCTCTATTTATTTTAGAATCGATTCAAAGAAACAAAATACTAAAAACATTAGATAGATCAGATGTAGGTACATAAATAGATATTTTTACAAAATTAATATAGTCCATGTAACTCACAAACAATAGGGCTTATTGGTGAAAGATTTTTTAAAATCGGTCCAGAAGTTTTTGAGTTTATCTCACGGACCTAAAAAATCTATTACAAACAAACAAAAAGTCAAAACTTTCCTGTATAAAATATTGTTTACGCTTCCCGCCCACGTCAGTCTTTTTGTAGGACCGATAATCGGGCCGATTTTTTCTTCTATATTATTTCTCACCGACTTTTTGACCGACTATTGCTATCAGTACGTTCTATTTTTCTCCTACAAAAAAGCGGTCACCGATTATCGGACGTGGGCGGGAAGCGTTAGATTGTACCGCAAGTAGAGCAAACTTCAATCGTTACTGTCATGCTATGAGCGAAGCGTGCTCCACTTCGCCTGGCGTCACGAGGCGGTAATGTATGGCTCCTCTCGAGGATTCTCTGTTTTGCACAATCACTTACTAATCCTAGGAAATTTAGGGACTGCAGTAGCAAGTAATAATAGGCAAATAGTAAGTAACTTAATAAAAGAAAAGATTTTACATAGATTCAATTGTAACATACGTAGAACCTTATGTTTGAAATACAATCACTCATCATATGTCCTTAGTAATTACTAAGGACTTATGATTTCTAATTAGTCTGCCACGAGCAAGTAAATCAATTACACTTATTAAAAATACAAAGGAGGCACACATGAAATACATCCATGTATAAATAAAATCCTTAAATAAATAGGTACGTCCGTGGGCGACTAAGTATAGTCACTTACCATCACGTGGATCATGATGAGGAGGTCTAGAGCATACTCCACCACGCTCCAGTGCGAATTGGTGAAGGGGTTAGTGGGCCTCCGATATAGCTAAACGACTGTTAAAGATATCGGAAGACCGAAACAAGTGTATTCAAACCCAAAAAAGTTATATCTGGTCACCACGACCTACCGCGGTAGTTATTCGCGGTAGTAGTACGTTATTCGGTTCCAGATTCCTGATATTATTAGGTGAGATAAGGCTTTCATCAAATATGCGACTTTTACATTTAGTTCTTAGCTACCCTTAAGGGTAGGTCGCAACCAGTGGCGTAGCTAGCCCTAAGGAGGCCCCATATCTATATATGTTTAGAGCCCCCTCGACGTTAGCTGTCAAATATAAAAGGAGTGACAACTGTAGCGGTCGTAGGCCGCTGGCGAGCTTTTTTTGGGAATGTTAGTGGGGCTCCTATACGCTGGTGGCCCCGTATAATTGATAGGGGCTGATACGGCGGTAGCTTCAAAGGGAACTCTTCCATAATTGTCCATAATTGTTCATGAGGTACAACTAAGGAGTGTGAAAAAGTTGGATTGCTGTCAAGGATGAATCGAACTCGGAGATGGATGAAAACTTACATCACATGGATGGATATTTTGCGAGACATTGCATGGACCCATGCAATGTCTCGCAAAATAGTAAAATTTAGAAACCATTAGATTAAACCGTCTATTTTATGCAGGCGTAAAACCACGCATAACTACAACTAAGCAGTTTAAAATTTATTTAATTTATGAATAACATGAATTCAATGTTGATATGTATATTTTTTTTACATTTTTCCATAATAATACTCTCATTATACTCATTGAAATTAAAGAATGATTTCTCTAGTCATGATGAATAACGCCTCATCCTCCATGACCTAATTTCAAGCAAAAAAACCGTAAGTAACTAAGTTATTTAACACATGATTCAGTTTTAAGTTCTTCACTCACCACGAGTAAATGAACGATTATTATCGATAGAAAAAGTCTCACATATAAAATATTTATTTATTTACTTACTTTTATATTGTAATATGACTCGAGTTACCAGGTAAGAGGGCTACTATCATAAATCGGCGTCACCGGACAATAATTTCAAAACCCCGGACATTTGGACGCAATGGCATCCCTTAGCGGACAGACGCCCGTTTATCCAATGTACTTTGCTACCTTTCATACATAGCGTCCCCTAAAATTTCAGGGATTTCAGGAGAAAATCGAAATCCAGCCAATGGGGATATCAGGAATGAATCGTAGGTTCTAACTTGTTTCGACACGAAAGAATTAGCTATCTACCAAAAAATATTATTATGAAAATTATTTCTAAGCAAAATCAAAAACGACTTTAGAAACGTAATAATTTTTCTATAAGGCCCTAAATCGATACATTTATTGATTAAAAAAGAACAGTAGTGAATACGTTAACCAATCTGACCCGTTATAAACGATGATACAATATATCGCTGCTATCCGGCGATAAAGCAAGCCCTTAACCAACGCGTGACATCTCTAATGTGAAATACTTGCGGATAATTAAATCTTGATCAGTTTAATAGCTGGCACTTGTTGGTTTTAAACGATCGAATTATAACTATTTTATTCGTAAATAGAAATATTGAGTCGTGAACATCGTGAAGAACGAATCAATTGAATCGATAGTACTTAGTCGTCGAATGATTTCAAATATTATGCGCCAGTGCCTCCCTAATCGATGTCACCGTGTTGCAATAGCTATGCGAATATATTTTATAGCCGAATGAACCTGCGTGAAAATCCTCCACGATTTATGAAAGTGTAATGTGTTCATGATTGTGTCAATCGTAATCATACCGAGTTAGGTAAGTTTGGATGCGGGTGGAAATTATATGACCGCTAACAGAAAAATGTTTTACCTCCAAGACGTTGGAACCGTACTTTTAAGTTACAAACATTTACATTTAGAAGGTTGTTCCAAGTGTTATTCTAGGTTCTACATTGTTCCAAAACGGCACAGGGCTGAGAATGCGCGATTTTGTGTTATCACAGCACATTCAAGGTATCGCGATTCTGGTGGTTCTGGGTTGTTCTAGATTTGTTCTATACTATTGTTCCAAAACATAGCGTTCGAAATACAGTTAATATCCACAAACTTCGTGAAAACAAGTTTTTGAGCTAGCACCGCACTTAATGGTGATGGGCTCCGATTTCCGCATTTAGCCTCTAGGTTGGGCCATTTTGCGTAAATGTGTGTGCCGGCTAGTTGTCTAGCCAGCCTAGCTCCGTCCAGAAACGCAGGATCCTCCTGGTGTCTCCACAGGCTTCACGGAACGACCTCGGAGTGCCGAGGATTTCAGCCCGTTGGGTAGCTACGCCCACGCATTCCAGGATTACGTGAGGGGCTGTTTCGTCGGCCGATAGACACGCCCTGCATAGAGGGCTGTCGGTCATACCTAGAACATATAAATGTTTGTTAAGTGGGCAGTGTCCAGTGATGTTACCTACAATTACTCGCAGGTCCCTCCTGTCAAGTGACAGTAGCCTCCTGGTCAGTCGTGCGTCGGGACAGGGCACTGTTTCCCGAGCCGAGATTGTCTGCACGTTTTGATTTGTGCCCATTGATCTGCATGTTGTTTTAATGTTCTTTGACGTAGCCAGGATCTTAGCTGGTTGAATGCTTAAGGTAGCATAGGGGCCGGGCCAACCGCTGGCTGGTCGGATCCCCTTCTGGCCAACTGGCCCTTTGCATAAGGTCACAAAGGACAGCTTCAAATTTTCCCCTTACTAGGATTGCGATATCGTCTGCATAGCCTACAGTATAGAAGCCCGCCTCATTCAGTGTGGAGATTAACTCGTCCACTACCAAGTTCCATAATAGTGGCGAGACAACCCCTCCCTGCGGGCAGCCCTTCGACACAATGGCTCGTGTTGTGCCGTTTACTGTAATTTGCACAGCCCTTTGCTTTAACATGGCGTCGATCCAATCGATTATAATTGGGTCCGCGCCATGTCTGAGCAGGGCTTGGCTTATGCTGTGGAATTGCGTCTTGTCAAAGGCTCCTTCAATGTCAATGAAGGCCGCAAGCGCTGATGATTGAGTTGATAGTGCTCCTTCTATAGGTAAGATAACACTGTGCAGTGCAGATTCCGTAGATTTGCCTGAGCAGTAGGCATGCTGTTGGTGGTGAAGAGGATACCGCTCCAAAGCTCCGTCTCTGAGATATGTATCACATAGACGTTCCATGGTTTTGAGTAGGAATGATGTGAGGCTTATTGGCCTATATGATTTCGGTTGCGTGTAATCACTCTTACCTGGTTTGGGTATGAATACCACTTTCACTTCTCTCCATTTTTTGGGATATAACCATACAGTAGGCAGGCCCTGAATATTTGTACCAAGTGTGGTGCTATGGTGTTTTTGCACCACTGAAGTAGTCCCGGAAAGATGCCGTCTAGGCCTGCTGTTTTAAAAGGTGAGAAGTTGTTGATTGCCCAAAGAACTTTTTCCAGGGTCACAATTCTTTCGGCAGTGGTGACGGCTTCAGCGCTAGGTCGTCTAAACTCCGGCTGGTCCGCTTCTTCCCAGTCAGTGGTTCCAGTGATGTCACATCCTGGGAAGTGTGTTTCGAGTAACAACTGACACATCTCGCTGGGTGTAGATGTGTAAGTGTTATCCTGTTTTCTCAGAGAGCCTAGGTTCCTACTCGGTTCACTCGAGAGGATGGTCTTTACTCTGGCCGCCTGAGTATTTGATTCGATGTTTGTGCAGAAATTTCTCCAACATTCTCGTTGTCTTTCGTGAATCCGTTTTTTGTACAAACGTTGCCAACATTTATAGGCATCCCAGTCTGTATCTTTTCGCGTGTTGCTTGCTCTGTTAAACAGTTTTCGTAGTTTTCGTCTCATCCTCTCAAGTTCAGGCCCCCACCATCCATTATGGCTGGCAGTTCCTTTTGAGGGTGTTGTTAGTGGACAGGTTTCTGTAAAGCTGTTTATTAACGTTTCTGTTAGTTTGGTAACGTGATTCTCTAGGTCCGCAGGTTCGTAATATCCCGCCGGAATCGTTTTGAGATTCGGACTTGTGGATATTAGCAAACCAAACTTTGTGCGATCTGTCCGTCTTGAGTTTCGCCAAAGTTCCGGTTTTTTTGAGTTGACGTTTAGTTTGTATCTTACCCATCTATGGTCAGAGCAGGACAGTTCCTTTGACACGTGCCAGTCAAGGGTCTCTTCCGACACTTTTTCCGTAGCGAGTGTGATGTCGATAATAGTTTGAAATCTGGAGGTAACGAAGGTTGGTTCTGACCCCCTGTTTATAAGCCTGAGATCTGTGGAAAATAAAAATTCTACTAGTTCCTCACCTCGTTTGTTCGGAGATTCGCTGCCCCACAGGGTGTGGTGCGCGTTAGAGTCCGCCGAGATGATCAGCTCAAGCTTCTTGGACTCGCAGTGCTTGATGAGGTTTGCCAGCTCGACCGTTGGTATGTCCGCATCGCCCGGCAGGTAGGCTGATGCTACAATCACCTCCGGGAGACTAAGGCAGTTGGTCTGGAGCTTGACCGTAGTCAGGTCTCTGGAACAGAACTCATTCATTAAAACTGCATTGATTGAATTTGGTACAAATATGCAAGTGCGTGGATTGGTTACAGTTGTATCAAGAAGTATTTTACCTCCGATGTTGTTGAGACCGCATATCCTGTCCTTCCTTATCCACGGCTCCTGGATAAGGGCGACGGTTTTGTTGTTTACCTCCAGCATTCTTCGCAGGGTAGCCGCCGCGGCTTGTTTATGCTGGAGGTTGACTTGTACGATGTTAGTACAAGTTGGGCGAGGAGGAGCGAAAGGGACTGCTCAACTCCTCCGTGTCCGTGTTCGACGGAACGTCCTGGTCCATCAGTCGCGCGATATCCTCTGCCAGGTCCCCGACATCGGTTTCCACAACAGAGGGAATCAGCAAGCGTTCCGATGTCCCACTGTGCTCACCTGCCGTTCCCTGCCTTTCGGCTGGGTTCAGCTGGCGCACTGGCGCACCGGCCATTCCTTGCCTTTCGGCTTGGCTTGGCTGGTTCACTTTGGACGTAGGCACATCCACCCCCTGAGCCGCGCACACACTCTGCTTTACAGCGGAGCGGTTTTCGCAAACCTTAGGGGCAGACGCAGCCTCAACCGGGTCGGGCGGGGTATCCTGCAACCTTCCCGTGTTGCCGAAGAATCGGATGTAGGCGTTGCCCAGCTTGTAGCACAGTCTACGCCTCCGTGCTAGAATGCCGGGGATTTGGTCGACTGGAATATCGAGCACCAAGAAGGTTCCCGGTGGGTCCCCTTTATGGCGCTCAATATTGTAAAGCGACCATCTGCCAACCTGGTACCACTTGTTCTGGCCAGCCAGGATCTGCTGGATCCTTTTTGGGTCGTCCGAACAATGTGGTAGCAGGACGGCGGACTTCACCCGTCTGGGGATGTCCGATTGCCGCTTCACTACCAGCCGTGTCCCCGGAATTGGTGACTCAAGAGTGGCTACGGTGTTCTTAAGCCACTCTACGTCATTTATGTCCTCGCACTGGAGTTTTAACACTCCTTCACTGTGGAAAGGTTTCCCTCGGAAGGAGGACCAGTACGGGACCTGTTGCGCGTCTGCTGGTGTCTCAGCTAGTTTTTCAATACTGGATTCCAGCAGGCCCTTGACGCACTCCACCTGTTCGGGTGTGAGGTCGGTAAAAGGCTCCACCATCACCGCGACAAAGAGGTCACTTAGGATGACAGTGATGGCTTCGCTTACCTTCCCCGTGGAGGCCTTCGCGCGCTTTGCTACGCTGTAGATCGGCGATTGTGTATCGTCAGGGCGAGGGCGTTTAGGTCCCTTAGCCTGGCCACCCTGGGGCTTGGCTTCAGGTGTAACCTTCGCCTTGCCACGACGTCGCCGCTTATTTGCCTTAGGCGCGTTGGGTTTCCCCGTCGCAGCCTGACCAGATTGGGCTGCCTTTTCGACGCGTTGACTAGATCCTCCTTGGTTTTCACCAGGGCGGTTCGTCGTCTCCGCGCCTACTGAGGCAGTCGGGGCCGTTGCCGGTCCTCCCAAGCTGGTTGAGGGAGAGTTCTTTGCAGCTTCAATGCTGCGTTGCTTGAGCTGGCGCCTCTGTTTATGAGTGCCGCGTCTGCGTTTATGCACCTTCCATTCCTGTTCAACGGCCCGTGAGGAGCCGGATGGAATGGAGGCTGCGTTGTTGGAACAGGGCAATTCCGAGGAACCGACATCCTGTTGTTTTGTGATCAGTTGATCTTTCGGGTCTTTACTCTTGCGATCCATTGCGCTTGAGATACTATATTCATTCTCCGTGGCGTCCCACCCTCCAGGGAGCCCGCAGATGGGGATGTTCATCCGAACACCAGGACCTACCACAGAGAGTATAGGATCCGGGGTCCACCATGCAGCGAGCCTGCACGATGCGAAGAGGTCTACGGTTGTCGGGTCGAGATTTTGACCCGTACTCGCCATAGGCTCCGCGCCTCGCCGGCTGCGCACTACATGACCCCGTAACCCTCGCCAGATACCCTTAAGGGGTTCCTTTGCCGATTACCTTAGGTTGGCTAATCCCAAGGCCATCGTTTTGGTGGAAATCCAGACCAAAGAGGGCGTGTTGCCATCCCAGGTAACTACTACCCGACCCAGGGTAGGCTCAACCCTCCAGGACTCCTTCATGCCCCCGCACGACGCTCAACTACGCACGGCACAACACGTAGGTGGGCTCAAGCCCACTCCATAGCGGAGAGGCCGGTCTGACTCGCCCACTGGTCTAGACCTAAGGTAGGAATAGGGAAAGGGAGGGATAGGTGTTATGAAAAGGAAGATTGGTAAGTTAGGGTGGGAAGTAGGAAATGTGGGATATTACTGCACAGGAGGGCAAGGGATTGGACAGTAATAGTTCGGGAAGCCGGGGTCGCATACCCGTATACCATACCACAACTACCGGACAGGTAAGTTGGGATAGTAGCCCTGACAAATAGCACCGCACTTTTAACGTATCGCGATACTGGCGGTTGTTCTGGGTTGTTCTAGGTTTGTTCTATATTATGTCTGCTACAGTACTGGTGCAGGCCGAGGAGGGAGGCGCACCTTGCCATCTGGTGCGCCCATCGTGGAGGGCCTTCGGGCTTTCGCGATGGAGCCGCTTGCGGGCGGGGTCGCGGATGTGTGCGAAAGCGTTCCCGTAACCCCGTCATATACACCCCGTCACATAACCACTCGGGTGCCCCCTGCGCCCGGGTGGTATGCGTAATGCATTTTCCCCCCCGAAAAAAAAAAGGTTTGTTCTATATTGCTCCAAAATATCGCGTTAGAAAAACAATTACAAATCGGTATACCCTGTAAAAAATTATGAGGTAACACACTTAAAAAATACGTCGAATTGAGGACCTCGGAAACCTCCTCCTTTTTTTTGAAGTCGGTTAAAAATTTATTAGATATTTCGACCCAGTTGCAGGGATCAGCAGTGATAGCCTATTGGTTAGAACGTTGGTCTCCCGAACGCAGGGGCCCCAGTTCAAATCCTGGAACGCACCTCTAATTTTCAAATATTATGTGCGTCTTATAAGTTTATTATCACTTATTTCGGTGAAGGAAAACATCGTGAGGAAACCTGCACACCGAAGAGTTCTCCATAAAAGTTCTCAAAGGTGTGTGAAGACTACCAATCCGCACTTGGCCAGCGCGGTAAACTATGGCCTGTACCGCTCACATTGTGAGAGGAGCCCGAGCCCAGCAGTGGGACAATTATGGGTTGCTACTTGCAGGGATCGTGATCACGGCTAAACGGAATAAAGGGTCGAAACATCGGCGTATAAAGTTATATATCGTGAGTACTCGTTTTATTCTAAATATTGGTTGAGTTAATTTGCATCAACATAATAAACGATTAACACACCCGGCAGTGGGTTATTACCTGTGTCGCGGGTGGCGTGGACGACACATATAACACATCACAATAACATCCATGACCCGAGTACAAATATTTATCTGTCACATAAATATCTGCCCCGGCCGGGAATCGAACCCGGGACCCCTCACTTCGCAGGCAGGGTCGCTACCAACTAGGCTACAGGGTCGTCTAATTATAGCGATTTGCTTATGTGAAAAGTTCGATAGCACAGTCATCAGTCCGTTGTGGGAGGGAGGGAGGTGCCACGCATGCTTTAAGGCGCGGTATGACTAAGATTTAAAAACGTTGATTTCACTTACACAGCCGCATATCTGCGCTAATCTAATATTACATTTACCTGACGCTGAATAGGGTTCAAAATTGCAGAGCATATTTTTGCTAACAATGTAACTAGATTGCGAATAAACATTTAATTTGAGGGTTTTCCTTAGGTTATTCAAAATATACACATTAAATTCAATATCTGTCCGGTTTAAGTTTTAATAAAACCATATACGTATTATATTCTCAAAAAAATGTTGTTACCGCTGAAAATACAGAGAACTTCGACGATTAAGTTTATTTTTGTATAGCAAATTACGATTTTTTATTGGGAATATCAAACAACTATTTAATATTCTATTCGGTTAACATTTTTCTTTAGACCTTTTTCTATGCTCTGTATTTTTTGCGTGCGATATTTTCATTGGGTTTCCTCGTACTCAAGCACCAAAGAAACCCAGTTTTGTGAATATTGAGATCACACCGCGCCTTAAGGTATATGTATACCATCATACATGTTACCCGCGGATTGTTGCAAAGTAGACTAATACTAACTTAATAGCAATGAATTTCCGCAAATTAACGCCTGATTCTATTAACGATAGCATAGTCATCGTATGGTATGGTATGCTGCAGTGGGCAGACATCTTTAAAGTTTCCATTCAGTTAATTAAAACATAAATGTAATGATCAGAGTTATTGCGCTAGTTCGGTAATATAATTATTTTATGGAAAAGGCCTAAATGTTATTCTGATCTTACAATATCCTTAAACAAGCTGGATAGTACCTATGCTAAATTCTAACCTGGCTGTACCTAAATATGGATCAGCTAACCCGTCATTATTTCCTTTGAAGTAAAATTTTCTTACACCGACTTTGTTTGTTCGAATTTAAAAGTTTATAGGTCCGTTTATAGAGCTTCAGCAACGTATCTATAGATACAGGGATTATATTTTGTCTTCGGAAAATTTTAGAAATGGTAAATTAAAAGCATTTTTTTTGGATGGCTATCGTTGGTGGGCATGAATTATTACGAATTATTGTTTAATTGTTAGGGCAAAAAGTCCTAATAAAAATAACAGAGCAGTAATTTTTATTATACTTTTTCTCACTTTCTTCTCTCTTCTCATACTTTCTTGGCCACAACGCATCTGTAACGTTTGGTGCTTAATGATGTCAATGGGCGACGATGACCACTTGAAGGTTGGCAATACCTACCATCAGAAGGCTCGACTGCTCCATTGTCTACCAAAATAAAAAACATAAAAAGAACATCTTGAAAAATTACTCGTGTTCATTGAAGAAAAATATTTTAGAAACTCTTCTTTCTGAGTATTTACATTTTACCTTTATTTTATTAGGGAAACAAAGCATACCAATATTATAACAACAGAAACTGAAAAATTTAAGCACAATAAATTGGAGCATTAGTGGATTACATAATATAAACCAAAAAGTTATTAAAACTAAACAAAAATTCGAAGTAGGTTTGTTACAAACACTTTTCGAACGTCACTCAACGCCATCGCTTCAACAAATCCCTACCGTGAGTGGTCCCGGGAGAAGAAGCGGCAACAAACTCCCGGGATTTTTTTTTCCTACTCAGTTACAGACACCACTTAATACTACTTATTGCAATATTTAATATAAAAAAACTCATGTCCAATGTTAATTTTAGGGAAATCCAAAATTTTATGGAACATCCATGAGATTAATGGATGTTCTCTAAAATTTTTCTAATACTCCTCTTATAAATAGTTATACTTTAATCCTATCAAACCAGCTTAGACTTGACAGGACCATCGAGCCAGCCAAAGGCTAGCCCATAGCGTTTAGTTAGCATGTTGTAATACGAGTATAACAAGTGGGTAATTGAAAGATCATCGCCGTATACGCTCAAACCTTGATCCTATTGAATCCTCTCAATTAAATCTCCATTTTACGGTTATTTGATGAGTGCATGAAATACTGCGTTGCACGAGAATGCATTCAAACCATGCTTCGTCATTCAAGCCCGTCTACAACCCAGTTGGTCAATCCAAACTCTATATGTACCTAGTCTTTAGGTACTCTGTCTGTTAGATAAACGGTGATTAGATGTGTTCTAGCGGTCTAAATTTAGCCATAATAATGAATGATAATTAGAGGAAAACAAAATATAAATTCTCAAAATTTTTTTCTATTAAATTTTAGACCACACACATTTCTATATACAATACAAAAAAGGTCAGTACCATATTAATGAAATAATAATAAATCAATGTTGAATTTGAAGAAAAAAAAACTCCAGTTTATTCATTGATTTATATTTTAATGTGTACTGCAGGTGCTATTTTTTTAATCTGTTAATTCCTTAATTTTTATTGGAAATATTTATAAGTTTTATTAATACACTAGCTGACCTGGCGACCTTCGTTTCGCCTATCAGTCAATGAATGTAGTCTTACTTTTAACTTTTGTAGTTTTCGTTGGTTTAACAAATCAAAGATCATTAAATCTCCCTCTCCCTCTCCCTCTCCCTCTCGCTCTCGCTCTCGCTCTCGCTCTCGCTCTCCCTCCCCCTCCCCTCCCCCTCTCCCTCTCCCTCTCCCTCTCCCTCTCCCTCTCCCTCTCCCTCTCCCTCTCCCTCTCCTTCTCCCTCTCCCTCTCCCTCTCCCTCTCCCTCTCCCTCTCCCTCTCCCTCTCCCTCTCCCTCTCCCTCTCCCTCTCCCTCTCCCAGTCCCTCTCCCTCTCCCTCTCCCTCCCCTCCCCTCCCCTCCCCTCCCCCTCTCCCTATAATTCTTGTAAACACACATAATATTATGAACAACGTCTCACGTCAAACGCATGCCAGTATGCCTGTTCTATTCCGTAGAGCGTAAAAATAATTATCATTGATAGTGTGTTTTTATCTTATAATAATATACCTAATAAAATAATATTTTTATTATGATGCAATAGTACCTATTGCATCATAATAATAATTCATAAGGTCTTAAATTTAAAATATAAAATGAATTTAAAGTACCATCTAAGAGTGACCGAATTTCACGACAAACCGTTTAAAATCGTCCAATTTTCCTTCCTTTCTCGATCCGAGGACATGTTTCTCAGATTAATCCGAATAGTCCGACACACGACGGCTCATCGGGAATCGTGATCATAAAACGAAGCGATAGGACTTGGTTGAGTTCAAGCGATAAACGAGTTATATTCGGGATAGAACAAAAGAGAAAAGAGTCTCTTAAAAAAATTATACCAATATTAGCGATTAATACTCCCCGGAAATTGCGCCAAAAGTTTTTTTTTCTATTTTCTATTTGGACAATGCTTGAGAACCCTTTTTTCAATGTAATACATTGTTCACAACCTCTATTTCTAATACCTACAGTAAAATGTTTGCTGTAAAGTTTTTGCAGTATGAAGTCCAAATATTATCATCAATAAAATATCACGACGACCCTCGTGGCGCAATGGTTACCATGCCGGATCGCCGCACCGAGGGTCCTGGGTTCGATTCCCAGCGAGGCGGAAATTTAAATGATGAGTTTCAATTTCTGTTCTCGGTCTGGGTGTGAATGTCCTTGTCTAGTGTGTTGTCCATGGCACCCACGACACAGGGAATCCTAGTGTGCGTAATAAAATATCATGTGATTAAACTTAATTCACTTTAGACAAACTAAACGCAAGGTATTCTACATAAGGCTAATTTACCAAAGTATAGAAAATGTCACTTGGCGTCCTGATAAGAGTACCGCCTATAAGTTATACCACGTTAAACTATGGTTTATCCTTGACCACGATCAAAGTATTGGCGTAGAAAATACATGGGTGAATTTCCCAAGTGCATTTTTGAGACGACGAGGTTGAAAATTAATGTGTGGAGATAAAGTACAATTATGCATAATTTTATATAGGTAGTTTAAATAGTGATCTACACGATGGTAAAGTATTTAGAGGTATTTAGTACAATGATTCTTAATAAAAAATATCTAAGACCTAAAATCTAATTCCGGTGTACTGTCCGAACTCCATTTATTTACATATTTTTTTATATTTTTTTTTTGGTAAATAAATTTTATTGAAAAGGAATGTTTTTTAGAAATATATTAAACGACACAACTAATATATATTTACCGAGTAATTTAAGATAGTGCAACAGCTCTTAAAACATCTCATAAAAATGTCCTACAAAAAAAAGCAATACCAGTGGCGCATTTTGTATACTTCATTACTTGTTACAACACGATTTGGAAGACACCATGGTTCTCCCCGCACCATTCAGTTGTGCTCTTGCAAACTGCGTGTTAGGATAACCTACTTGCTGCGTAATTTTGTATAACTGCGGTGGCGCAGGAATACAAAATCATCCAATTCCGATGTCATGTATATTAGTAAAAGTACAAAGCAGATTATCAAGAAATTTTATGAAGGCTTCCATTAAAGGTTTTCAGTCATAATTGTGAAATAAAAGTTAACCTGTGAATAACAGTGTTCTTTAAAATTCAAGTTTTGACTCTAATTCTAAGTCTGGTGGCGCAATCACGGTAGCTCCGGTGGCAAATAAAAGCGTTTAGGGAAGTATACGCCACAGAAACACTAGTATCTATTCAACGCTAAAAGGAGTCCGTAAATCTAGACTCCTACTCTTCAAAATATATCATATATTAAATGATCTTGCCTTTATTATTTCTCATTGGCATAAATCAATTTCGGTGGATCAAATTCTAATTCCAGTGGTCCTAATTTCGGTGGCATTTAATAAGGTAATTTGAAAATATCTCCGGAACTAATATTTTTTTTTTCGATCTCTACTATGTGACTAATTATTACTACTATTTACATATTATTTATGCCAAATAAAATGTATTAGAATCAGCAGGTTTAAATTTAATCAATTTCGGTGGCTCGGATTTTAATTCCGGTGGTCCTTTAGTAATTTCGGTGGCATTTGATAATTTCAAATGGAGATATCTCATGAACTAATAATTTTTTTTCGATCTCTAGTAGCTATATGATTAAGTAGTACTAATATTTACTTTTTTGTTATTTATTTAGGCCAAAAAAATTTTATCAGAAACAGCAAATTTAAATTCGCCACTGTAATTAGACAAAATTCGTGTTTGTTCAAATTGACCCACATACCATACAGTAATAAAATGCTTAAAGAAACATAGCTTATCGCCATCAGTCGTACACATCTACGCTCGAAGTGTGTATTGATACAATTTCGTAAGGATTTCGTAGAGGATTAGTAATTTGGAGAGCTTTAATTATTTATAGATGGGCGACCTACTTCACGTCTGACAGCCGATAAGTGTCTGACTTGAATCTTCGCTTTCGCTTATTCTGCGCTTATTGTGACTTATATCATTTCTAGGACCACCTTCCTATTTCTATACAGAACTATTTACTGTTATAAACTAGTTATAACTTCTTAGAACAGCTTTTTGGTTAACAAATGTATGATTGTTGTCCTTTGCAAATATAATGTTGTTAAATTTGTACCTAGTAGTTTACTGCAATAAAACGCTGTAGTATAAATTATATACTGCTAAGTAAATAAGATAGTATTTTAGTACAGAATTTGTATGGTGATTCTTAGGTACGAAAAGACACATAATTATTATAGTGCTTAGTGAACCAAAGCAATAAATAAGTCATTTCGTAGTTTAATCACAGGACTATCTCCCTAGAGCCAGTTTAGTTTAATCAAGGGGAATGAAATTATAATGTATAAATAATCGCAATGCTTTGCGACTAACCATCGTAGAGTCAACTTACCCTGATGATGCTCCGTTTCGGGGCGAAACACGTGTTGGTGCTGGTATGTATGTTGGTATAACTATACTTTTAATTATTGTAGTGCATGTTTCCGTTGTGGGAGGGAGGGAGGTGCCACGCATGTCTTAAAGTATATACTATCATACATGTTACCCGCGGATTGTTGCAAAGTAGACACTAACTTAAAACATATGTTGCTTCTGACTGATCCATTCAACTTGTGCAACATTAGAAACTTCTTAATTTTTTTCGTATTGTTGAAAGCTTCAAGCAAAAAAGAAATAGCTGTGATATCCTTACTTTTGTAAGGATAACCTAGATGATATTGTTAGAATGATTATAATATGAAAGTGTTTTAAAATCACGACAATTGTATTTACTGTACTGTAAAACTGTACTTTATGGGATCAATGGGTAATGGATACCACGTACCATTCGACGGCTAGATTGCCTGTTTATCAACCTTTAAAACAAAAAAAAAACAAGTTTTGAAACATTTAAAACAAAAAGCCAGGTTTGAGACGGCTGTCTTCATATAGGTATGTCAGCGAAGCCATGAATCTCCAGCGAACGTCCAGCATAAAACGCTCGGCTAATGTTCTACAACGCTCGGCCGATGCAGAGGCTGTCATTATAAGAAATGTCATAAAGTAAAACTAAATATCTTGAGAAAGGAATATTATTATGTCAATAGGGTAGAACAGATGGTTCGATTGATATGAACGTTAGGAAATCTGGAAATATATCATGGAGCCAAGTAACAAGGAATATTATCGAATAACCAATACCGTAGAATATACTTTCTCCTATAGGTACATTGACGGTCCACCTGATGGTAAGTGGCTATTGTCGCCTATGTACATCAGCGACACCAAAGGCATCACTGACGCGTTGCCAGCCAAGAAAGAGAGTGATGGTGGTCCACTAGTGGGATAGACGGCGTGTTCCACTACGCTAAAAAAATTTGTGTGGGAAAAGTCGAAAATCGAAAATGTGCCTAATGCATTCTTTTAGTGGTCTCAAACCATCTTGGCATTATTGCCTTTCAACTGAAGCCAGTTTGGAGCACATGGGTTGGATGGTTTCAAATTTAATAGAAGATATCCGTACAAATAAGTATTTTGTGTTTTATACAGCAGATTAGATAAAAATTATAAAATACATTATAATGATACGCTCAATTATAAATGATAGCTTTTTAACAACTCATTCGTGCATAAGCAGAGCTTTTTTTATCGTGTATGCGCGCGGCCTTGCGCCAATTCTCTCTCATCTCGATAAATCGATTACTATCGGTGTTATGATTGTAATCGGCTGTCATAAGCGTTACGTGACGAAATATACTAGTGGTGTACCTAAGGGGGCGTCCATAAATTACGTGAGGTGTTTTTTAAAATTTTCTGTCCCTCCCTCCCCCCCTGGTGAGATGTTGTGAGATTTTATTCAACCCCCTCCCCCATCCCCCAATCTCACGTGAGATTTTTCAAAATGTGGGTTTCTTACGTAAACGCGTTGGATTGTTATTGTAAAAAGAAAAAAAATTGCTTCGTGCTTTTATTTACGACAAGTTAAGACTAGTATAGTAATCAATATTACTGAGAGTTTAATTATAAGTGTAATAAAATTTAACTTGAGCATGTACAATCAGGATTAAATGGACCAAAATAGTTTTTTTTGTTTCAATCAGAAAAAAAATTGCGTGATATTTGCCGAGATCCCCCCTCTCTCCAACGTAAGATTAGATGAGATTTGACTCGACCCCCTCCCTCCCTTAAACATCTCACGTAATTTATGGACGCCCCCTAATTACATTTTATATTACGCTAATCGATATTCTAAATGTAACCTAATAAAAAAAATCACCTGTGATGTTTTTCGTCACCTTTTGTGTCACAAATCTTAAAATTTCACTCTCATCATTTTTTCCATTTATTTCATACCGCGCCTAAAGAAGTACCTACAACTTCAAAAATACATGACTGCGTGCAACAGAATATTATACCTACACAATAGGAAAACGTTAATTAAACACAATGTCCAAATCTCAAAACCTAAAACATGGTATTTTCAAGATTATTTAATTAAATGCAATACAATAACGAAGTTTTTGTAGGTGTTCACAGGTCCGAATAATCTAAATTTTACCAACAAAAAATAACCGACTTCAAAGTCTCAAAAACTACTTTTCAGATCTCGTTCAAATTTATGTGGGACCACATGACAAGCACCTGCTTTCGATTAAAAAAAGAATCATCGAAATCGGTTAGCGTGATATTGAGTTATTCGTCAATTTGTCGCGCACGTCTTAACACAAATTTACGACTTATGTGGTTTTCTCATAGATGCCATTGTCAGATTTCAATAAAAATTATGTGCGACCACATGACAACCACCAGCTTTCGATTAAAAAAACAATCATCAAAATCGGTTCGCCGAGTCCAAAGGTCTGAGGTAACAAACATAAAAAAAATACAGTCGAATTGAGAACCTCCTCCTTTTTTGAAGCCGGTCAAAAACAGAAGTATTTGTCGCCTTCTCAGATGATATTGGTATCAAATCAAAATTGGCATTGACATTTCCTGTTAAAAAGAATGTTGGACTAAATGGCGTGATTCTAAATCAGAAATATCGAAGGGGATGTTGTAAGTATATAATTCAAATTTTAATAGATTGGTTCTCTCTAAGTATTTTTTTTATGTAAAACAAAATAAAAGAAAACCGGGCAATGCGTGTCAGGCCACACGCAATGTAGGGTTCCGAAGTAAGTAAGTTTATCGACTATTACTCATTAACTATAGGTGTACCAGGATCTGATGGCAAAATGGGGTAATTAAAATTGGGGACGCAACACTCCCAAGCGTTGGGGAAATTGGAATAAAACTTGTTGATCGTTGATATTTTTATCATAGTGTTAGTTTAATAATTCACATTATATGTCTGGTTTATTAACTTCAGATGAAAATATATAAAGAAAAATGTTATATTATGCACATATTTTTATATTATAATTAATTAAAAGAGTGACTAGGTAATTTATTTTATTCAACTACTATTTAAAAATGTCTATCTGTATAGGTATTTTTAATTCATTCGATGAAGAGAATAAATAGATAATAATAATGAGTTGCTTCTCTAACATTTCAGTTACGTGACTTTGCATGATGTAACTTTTCATGTCATATTTCACAACATGTTTGCAAGCTCGAATTTGTAACAATGCATTCTTAATTTCATTTATTTTAATATCATTTGCAAATCTATTTACATATAAAGAAATCATAATTAGATTAATTACTAAGAAAATTCAAGAAAAATAAGTATCAAAACGAGTCAATCCTACGAGATGGATAATATTAATATTGTAGATTGTCTTTTAAATACACCTTTTTTCTCATATGTTTTTCAATAAACATTTAAAATAATATTTTTAATTACTGATCGTAAAGGTATTGTCGGTATTCAATCGAAAATAATCATAATTTTAGAAAAAGAAAAAATTCCATACAACTCTGTTTTGACTTGACAATTGTTATAGTTTTAAAAAATTTCATTGCCATATAAAAAACCTATTTTTCTACTTGTCAAGAATGCCACGAGTTTCTGGTAGACCTATACTTATGCTAACATAGCCGTGATAGTTTTCCTTGTAAATTCATTATATAACCTATTTTTGAGATTTTTTTCACTTGACTAAATCCAACTGTTTAGCCGGCAGGGAGTGACACTTTACTCTAACCAAAATTAGCATTTTAAGCCAAATATTTCGCAAAGGAACCCCTAAATCCAAAAATGGTCTTAGAAAGCCCATAATATTTTTGAAAGAACTTTCAATGATACCCCACGCTTTAGGGTGGAATTTTAATAAATATGTGTATTCATGTCAAATTACAGCTTTCTAACATTAAGGGTCTTAGCGATTTCCTTCGGCCAGACGGACGGACGAACGGACGGACAGACGGACAGACGGACGGACAGACATAACGAAACTATATGGGTTCCGATTTTACTTCGGAACCCTAAAAAGACGGTTACCTAACCTATTTAAGGTCATTTTATAGTCCAGTGAACTTATCATCAGGGGAAATAAATATTTTTATTTATTAAACCTCCACAGTAAGTGCTTGGCTTGGCTTGATTTGGCTTAGCAAAAGATTTTTTTATCTTACTTGCTTTCTAGTTCTACTAATTAGATATAGCCAGAGCGTAACTAGAATGAATATTCGTAGCAACGTAGTACAAGGCAGTTTTACTTTCATACTGAAACACATTCGAGTGCTAATATTAATTTGTAGCTTATGTAAAAGTATTTCACAAGTCTTTCCTTACCTACTACTTACTTAGTAATCTTAGCAACGTATTATCGATATCTATAAATAGTTCTATATATAATAGCACATCACTAGTTTAACAAATCAATCAATAACTGAACGAAAAACTAATTATAGTCATTGTTAGAACACTTAATTGCACACACGAAAAACATGATGATAGTCAGATAGCCTGACCTCAGGCAATGGATTAAATCGTATGTATGTATGTATCCCTATGACCTTAATTACTCGTATTTGTGAAGTGAACAATTATAGTCTTTTAGTTTGATTGATCCGGAGTATAAGTGTTTATATATCGCACCTTCAGAATAGTATGAACTTAACTCAAAAATAATAAAAAAATTTATGCAACATTTCATTTTTCCTGCTCATATTTCACATAAGATAAACTTAATACAAAAATCAAATAACTGATATGTTTTCATATAAAAGGAATTAATTAAATCAGTTCAAAGTTGAAGGTTTGTAGTTTCAAAACTTCGTTTTCCTTTTCCCAATATAAATGATTTTTCGAGATACGTCACTACTATTCTGAAGGTGCGATATCCATAGTTGATATTATATCATTGGTACCTGTTATCAATTGTATAATTACAGCGATAATATAATTTAAAATCATAATTATCATTTTTGTGAATTCCATTATCGCATTTATGAAAGGAGTAGATACTATGGTCAGATAACTAAATCTAAGTCTATTCTCAGCCGTTATTCCAATTCGGACGTGCACGCGTATATTAAAGATGGGTGTTATAAGTTTGACGTGTCTGTGTATCTGTGTGTCTGTGTATCTGTATGTCTGTCTGTAGCATCGTAGCTCCCAAACGGATGAACCGATTTTGATCTAGTTTTTTTGTCTGAAAAGTGACTTAATCATAAGTGTTTTTAGCTATGTTTAGTGTAAATAAAACTTTCGGGGGATTTTTAATTTTAATTTAAGATTATAAAAGAAAAGAATTAAATAAGTTTTTGAAAGAATAAAACAAGTTTTGTTTTTTTTTTCAATAAATTTTATGTAAGTGCTGCGAAAGACAATTTTTTTATGTTAGGCACTGAATGCGATATTTACAAAAAAAGTACCGAAAACTAACAGTAATTTTTTTTCAGATTCTTACCAAAATTTCATTTAGTATTTTTTATAATATTTTAAGTATTTTAAGCACATAATATACTTATAGGTAAGTTTTCGTGTAAGAACTAAGATTTGATAGATAGCCGTCGTTACAAAATCAGGTAATATATTTGTTATTCAAGAAACTGCACCAGATCTCTCAAATTTCGAAACACGTAATGTGAGAAGATTCACGATGCTAAAACACGAGGTCATCAATCAAACCAGAGCACCGGCCTGGGATAACTAATGGAGACTCAATGATATTAAAAAAAATATAGATACGTTATACCCTTACAAATCAACCAAAAAATCTGTTCCAAACAGAGCTACAACACACACACGTTTATCTTGTGTTTCACCAATCAAATTGGTATATTACACGAAGGCATTTTAACGCTGTATGTCAAATGTCAAGCACTTCTGACAACAACAAAAGCGTGCGTATCATCTTGTATTGACAGAGCGACTACGAGCAGAACGGTCAATTGCATGTTCTTACGCTCTTCATCGTCGGCGTGCCACTGACATATCTACCTCTTTTTACATGATGATATCATTGTGGAGACTGGGGAAAACATACTAATACAACACAATCAATTTATTCTCCAGTAAAGTAACAAAAATCTTTACAAAATATTGAGTTTACGTAAGGTGCAGACAGCAAGCGACCTTATCGCTAAGAGCGATCTCTTCCAGACAACAAAATCTTATGGAGTTTATCGGAGAAAAACCGGGTAAGTAAATGTCAGGCCACGCGCAATGTAGGGTTCCGGAGTAGTAAGTTTATCGACTATCAGCCATTAACTACTTAAGCTAACATAGCCGTGATAGTTTTCCTTGTAAATTCATCATAATATAACCTATTTTTGAGATTTTTTTCACTTGTATAACTCCAACCGTTTAGCCAGCAGAGGGGGACACTTAGAGAACTAAAATTGGCACTTTAAAACCAAATATTTTGCAAACGAACCCCTAAGTCCAAAAATGGTCTAAAAGTCCCATGATATTTTTGAAGGACCTTTTTAAGGATACCCTACACTATAGGGTACGCGACGAATAAAAAATTCATCCTCACGTTAATTGTAAGGTAGGTACCTACCCTAAAAAAATGTTTTTCAATATTTTATTCTACGATTTTGGAGTTTTAATAAATATGTAGATATATCCATGCCAAATTACAGCTTTCTAGCACTAAGGGTCTCGACGCTATGCTTCGGACAGACGGACGGACGGACGGACGGACGGACGGACGGACGGACGGACGGACGGACATGACGAAAGTATAAGGGTTCCAATTTTACTTCGGAACCCTAAAAAGGTTCTTCACCATTAAAAAGTTATTGATTTGATTACTCCTTGCGGTGTAAATATTCACTTTTATACGTTTTGTAAAATAAAAACCCTGACAAGGCATCGTGGCCGAGATCTAAACCTACTACGCTCGAACGCGAATTAGTGGAGAGGTTAAGCCAAGTGCCGGAACTTTTTAAACCGCCCGAAGGCTTCCGACATGGCTTAACGACATGGTTGGGGCACTTGTACCCCAGTTGTTAGGAACCCATATGCTGATACTAAATCTGAGATACTTCATCTCGTAGATTGCTCAATGGTGCGCTGTCGTCTCCTCATCGCTATCGTTAAACAGAGTGTGGTGTAAAATTATAGCGGAAACGACCACTTGACTCTGTATTGCAGGATAATGCCACTGCCAAGAAGAACGGGACTAGGTACACATTTTTTGATGGTGGAAATGTGGTTAGAACACTTATCGAATAAACTAAGTTTAATTTTCCTAGCATTAATATTTTTTGCTACTGCCCCTGAACGGCGGAATCTTTGAGCCTGGAATTACTTAACTTAGCTATATAACAAAATCTATCTTTCTTCTTAATATTTATATGAATTACGTATGACATTGTTTGTCCGCGATGGACTCCTAAACTACTTAACCGATTTTAATAAAAATTGCACACCGTGTGCAGTTTGATCCAACTTGAAAGGTAGGATAGCTTACATCTCCCTATATGGCAAACAGATGATATGAAGATGCCACATAATTTTAGCCTGTCAACTGTCAACTGTCATCTGTCATTGTTATCAGAAAAATTTAGCGAAGAGGAACCCGCTGGGTGTCCACTAGTAATCAATATTGCACGTGACCTCGACACGAAAAATACTTATAATAAAAATATTGTATTTGTGCTGTTGGCCACTGAGGATTTCCCTCGGCTGGAGCCAACCCTGAGCGATACATCAGATCACCATTATCATAAAAACGCATAGTCATCGAAAAAATTAAATTTAAATTCTTAGGATGAGAGGAAGAAGGTTCTTAGACCCATACAATATATTAAATGCAAACAAACTAACGTAACGAACTTAAATAAAAACTTGTAATAAAATAATATTTATCAAGCTTCAAAATATCTTCATACCATTCAAACGTCTTAACATTTTAATAATTACTTCGCTTCGCTTCTATCCCTAGTACCGCAGTCAATATGTGTTCATAATTTCCTCCAGCACGAATTTGCTATCAGCCTTACTTACATATATAATATGTACGTATCTTGGTAATGATGCTCACTCGATCACTATTGAACAATAATTAGTTATTATAATTTTACTATACGTATTTCTCGTTATACGTTATACGTTAAATAGGAATATAGGTATAGGCTCACTCACGATGCTGATGTAATTTAAAGTTTTTCTCTTGACAATAAGTAATGATCTTGGACAATATCAGAGGAATCAGTATCTAAATATTACCTTTTAGATGTCAACCTGATCCACCTGATGGTAAGTAGCCATCGTCACCCATGGACATCAGTATTCAGTAATACTAAAGCCGTCACCAATGGCTTGCCAACGAACAAACAAGATAGAGAGAAAGAAAAAACTAGCTCCCAACCCCCTAGCCGAAACACAACGAATCGTTTGGCAGCTTTATGTGAACGAAGCCTTACCACCAAACACTACCTACTTACTAACACTCTTTTTTAAACAACTTCAAAAAAGGAGGTATTCAATTAGATTGTATTTTTTTATGTTTGTTACCTCAGAACTTTCGACTGGGTGAACCGATTTTGATGATTCTTTTTTAATCGAAAGCTGGTGCTTGTCATGTAGTCCCATTTAAATTTGAGCGATATCTGACAAGTAGTTTTTGAGTTATCCCTAATTTTGAAGTCGGTCATTTTTTTTCAAGAATTATTTAAACTAGAATTTTCAGCGGTACGTTGGGAATTCGGACATTATTCTAGCGAGATATACGTTTACGATTTGCGTGACTTGAGCTTTAGTTGTTATTATTCTCAGATCCTACCATTCTTAACCGCGAATATTGCCTGATTTCCCTGCGCAGATCAAACATTACTTAGACTATGTAGCTTTCAAAATAGTTTGTCTGGTGAGAATACGTCCAACGATTAGGGCTCGATCGATGGATATCGATTTGTGAAATGTTGCAAGAAGGCAACGGTGTATACTTATTATTGCGTAAACGTATCGTCTTTAAACTAAATTGGTTTGTCGGTGTCAGATCATAATTTAAAATGTTGTTTGATTACCGCGCCTTGGTTATGGTGAATTATGATTGGCGCTGCAGGCGATTGACTTAGTATCATCAACATCAGTCTATTGCGTATATGTGATATGAGTCTAGAAGCAGGTGTAATCTCTGAATCCCTAGTGAGTTTTACTGCCTCTTTCCTGCTTAATAAAAAAGGCCAGACATATTGTTCCTTAAACGACGCACGTACCTTTAGGAGTCTGATACCTATATGGGATATTCTATACATTATCTTTGTCACTGCTCTTTTATTAGTGTGTTAATTTGTCATTTGAAATACTTTCTTATCTCTTTTTTCTTTCTTAGCTATTAATTTCTTAATATAATTTTATTGTTTTACTTCATGTAGTACGCCTGTTACCCATTTTCTGTTCTTGCTGATTTCAGTCTACTGCTGGGTTGCCTGGAAGAAATCGCTTTAAAGCGATAAGGTCGCCCATTGTTTTGTTTTCCTTCCTTGTGCTCTTTATGTATTGGTGTACAAACAATAAAGTGTTAAATGTATGATGATGATGATGATGATGAAATTTACCTACACTGACAAATGTAGAAAGCTAAGTTTTATAAGTGATGTGGTTACAAAATATCTTTGTTACAGTACGTACCCCTTTTGCAAATTGAATTAGCGTTAGTTACTAACATATAGCGTATCTCTAGTTATAATAAAACTCTTTAATTACTGAGATTTAACAGTTTGTTTTAAAATGTAAGGCGTAGATTTTCTAAAGAAGGGGTTTACTATACATATACAATCATTATAAGGATTTATTAGCAGGATTGCTATTCTATGTGCTATTACTAAACCAATCACATTAATTATACCTTTACAATTTTATGGATAAACACTAGAAGCCTAGAAGGCGAATACTTAGTTTTACGACAGTTCGATATAGATCTTGAACTACTACAACAATTTATGCGTTTTTGCGCAAGGTGGGCGATTCTCATACTATTCAATTTAAAAATGATATTGAAATATTATTGCGACTATCAAAAGGATTAAACCAATTGGCAAATTTACAAAAACAATAACAATAAATCTTTGCATTGTATTTTGCTTCGCATTGCATGTACCCACATAATATTAGTTATTTTTAAATTAAGTATGCAATATAATATGTCGCATCCTGAAAATGGAGACAATGAAAGTAAGGTGCATCACGAAATTCAACGGAATCACTAATAAGTATAAGGTGGAAGTTTATTCTCAATTGACCATAATTTATTATCAGAGATCTGGAAACCAAGAATGACTACGATTCATTGATCGGTTCTGGATATGATAGATCGAATAATCCGATATGATTTATGATAGTTTAACGATTCATCGATCGATTCTGGTCTGGGTATCATCGATTCGATTGATCGAACCTAGTGATGCAGTGTCCACCTAAGTAAAGTGAACAGAAACATGACTTTTACGTGTAAGAAACACGCCGAATGGCACATCACATACACACACACACACACACACACACACACACACACACACACACACACACACACACACACACACACACACACACACACACACACACACAAAGAAACATAACACACACATCAACTCAAGCCACATATCACGCCACGCGAATATTTATATGTAAGTATATTAATATATTGAATTTTGATATTTAAAGGCTAGCTCCGGGCTAAGCACTTGCTTAGGTGGATAAGGTCGTCAAATTGCCTCCATATAACATAAAACTTTATGTTACCATATACAGAAAAGCTAACAAGCAAGTAAAATAAAATTTGCTCAATCTGCGGTGCTATAATGTACCTATAATTAGCCGTATTGGAGCGGCTTAAAATACCTTACTCGATCCCGCCGCATGAGTGTGGTAAGAGGTGACTAAATCTGGCCCGCTGGTGGTAGCGCTCTCGAAGGGATTATATTGGTAATATTGATTTTAATTGTTAATGAATACCATTATTACTATTATTATTTCTACATTGGGTTCGCCTGGATAGCCACCACCCTTGAGCATGAGTCAGCCGCCAAACGACTCGTCATGTTCCGGCTGGGGGCTTGAGATCCACTTCTTTCTTTCTTTCTTGGCCGGTGTTGGGACGTGACCTATTTGTTGACAATGTATGCACCCGCGCAAACCGCACGTCTCATCAGTCGTTCCCTAACACTCTCACATCTAAATTGTACCGGTACCGTGTAATATAATTGGCAAGTAAAATAGTAAAGACGACTCAACATTTCGGACTTTAATTTCATCGCAACCTCCTGATCGACCAATCATAAGTTGGTGAGCGAGATGGAACGACTGGACCCAAGTCAGTACGTGATTTACCTATCCAAATGTTTAAGAGATATGTGAAATCTCAGCTAGTAGGAAAAGGATACTATAGCATAAATGAATATATTAATGACAAAGACGCCTGGAAATTAGTGCCGCATCCAGTTCCGCGTAGGTTAGAAGATATTATGTAACTTTTCATGATTTTAAAAGATGTGCGAGGGGTTTCTTTCGGCTTTTCTTCTCCTCCGTGACAAAGCACCCTTCCGAAAAACTGGTAGATTAAAAAATGACGTGCATAAGTGATACCTATATGAATAAAAGATTTTGATTTGATTTGATTTGGAGAGACGTGCGGCTTGCGCGGGTGCATACGTTTACGATTTCATCTTGTCAGCAAATAGGTCACTTCCCAACAGCCGGCAACGCATCAGTGATGCCTTTGATGTTGCTGATGTCCATGGGCGGCGGTGGCCACTTACCATCAGGTGGATCGTCAGCTCGTTTGCCGTCCATTTCCATAAAAAAAAGCATTTTTGGCGGCCTCACCTAGGTTTGCACCGTTCATAAGAGGAGCACAAAACAAATAATACGAGAATCACCCGTATCGTGCACATTTCTACGCACGATCGCTATCATTGCATCACGCACGTGACTCGCGGCGGATCAAAGGATACTCTGTAATAATAAGCGCAGCAATATTGCGAAGTTGCCGTATTAATAATTATCATAGAAAAAAAAAACTACTTTTAAACAATAGACTGTATTGAATTTCAGGTAATAAACATTCAATAATAAATAATTATAGATTAGTAAATTGATTCATTCTCGGTTAATGCTTAGAACTTTAGAATGATAGTAAATAGGTCAAAAGAAGAGAATGCAGACATCTGTAATAGCTTTTCTTAATGCAGTTTTTGCAATTCATGTTAACATTTATAAGTTAACATTGCAAAATAATGTGCTAAGCATGATATACCTAAGTTTATCACCACCACCTATGTAAAAAAGCTTATTGTTAGTAGGTAAGTAACTATTCCAAAAATTAAGATTTTTACTATTATAAGAAAAGGATTTTTTTTTTAAGTTTTAAGGTAGTGAGGAGTTTCAATCCTGACTAGGGGCCGTCCATAAATTACGTCACACTAATTTCATGACTTTTGACCCCTCCCCCCTCCTTGTCACAGCTGGCCACATTTGTGAGACCACCCCCCCTTAAGTGACGTCACATGTTATGAAATTTTACACCTAGAAATTATTATATTAAACAGCAGTTCCGAAATAAGTTTTATTTCCATTAATTGTTTTTAATATTTACCTACTATACATACCAATTATTTGATTATTTAGGACCCCCTCCCACCTCTTGTCTCACAATGTCACACTACATCTACTCCCCCCCTCCCCCCTAACGTGTGACGTAATTTATGGATGCCCCCCTAAAGCCAGAGTGGTGGAAAACCCGAGTCAAGCCAGTGGGACATTTATTAACTGTGAAAAGACAGAAGGTAAGACATTATACTATTTATTGATTTAATCATTATTGGATTCATTTTAAGCCATTCTATACAAAAGGAGAACTTAATTCCTACATACTGCTATTCTCGACCAGTTAACCCAGTGTGACGGATAGAAGTGCGAGATAGGCGTACATACTAAAATAATTAGTTATAACTAGTGAGTATCGTAAGATTAATCTAAAATCAATTGGCGAATATTAAGATGAGTTGCAAGTTACCTATCAATTCGTGCGGATCCTGACAGGCGACTCACCAGTATGAATTATAACTTTCAGGTCAAAAGTCAAATTAATCTATTACGAAGTAATTATTCCGTTGAATTAGCTCAGCCCCCACACTCGTTTGATAACATCATGCAAAAATGTTTTTTGTACCATCGATGATCGAGTAAGTAGGCGATTATTAAGTAGGTGATGGTCAATATGGTCATTCATATCCACTGCGTCAGTGGTCATGAAAGTATGACCGTTCAGACAAGGCTGGACTCTCCACCACGGAAAACTTTTACTAGGTGAATTATTATAAAATTCCAACTCTACTATTAATAAATACTTAGATACAGTATTTACACTACTTAATTCCTACCGAATTAAAAGGAAAGATCGTACGGAATATCGTAAAAGCGTTCGACAAGTACCACTAAAATTATCGCTAAATATAATTATATGAAAATAACTATGTATTATTTTTATATCTGAGGAACTCTTTCAATTCCTCATGGATCCCTGTAGTAAATCATTTCTAATGAGAAAAAAATATAATTTGTTCTGAGGTCATGAGAACCTTCCTTAATTTTGAAGACGGCTATTGAGCTGAGATAAGACTATATTTCATCACCTATCATTTTAATCACTTATCACTTAACATTTTAACTGTAGGTATTGATTACCTCAGAATTTTTGAGAGATGACATAAAACAAAAGTTCAGGGTGTTATTTTGTCGCATTTCAGCTGCTGCGATTCCCGGGTTTGGCTTATTTAAAAAAAAAATTGGATGCGGTTTTGCTTTTTTAGATATAAAAAGAAGTGTCGTTGAAGTAAAATTGGCTATCACCGGTGTTTAAGCTACTTATATTATTTCTCCTCTGTATATTATTAGATAACTAGGTACCTATTTTAGTTCGCTATTGCCATGCTTGTGGCCATGATCTTTGTGGATCCAAATAAAATATAGGCAATAATCGTGTTAGCCAGTAGGTACTGAAAAAGCATATAATAATATACAATAAAATAGTACATAAAATATAAGATATCAAAGTGTGCGATTCATACAAATTCAATTCTAGAATACCCAAAAAAAAGAGCGATTATGCTCATACGAATTATGCGATACATATCTACGTAGGTGTTAATTAATTTGGGAGCCCACTTACATTTTGTGATGATTGCGAAATCTTACTCACGATTCAATTTAGGCCAAAATCATCAATCATCTCTTTAACGATGATGGTAGTAGCGCCATCTGTTATCGAGTAGCAGTCACTAAATATATGGAGAGAAATCGACTAAATAAATAATAAAATGTTTACTCATCGAATTATTTATTTATTTAAACCATACATAAAGAATCACAGTGTACAGCATAAGTAGTGTAATTATCACAAAAGTGATATTGCTATTATCTATTTATTACTGAAAAAATACAGGTTAATATGCAAATATAATACAGGTTTGGTCCGTTTTGTCGTGAATTTCATCCAAATTTTGTCATTATTAACGATTTCATATGTGTAGCATTTAATTTATCAATTACTTACTAAAATATCTTCAATGTATAGACAGCAATTACGTTTTCACAATTAATATAGATTAGGTATACTGTAATATTGTAAACAATTAAAATTGAAACACTTTTGTTTTTCTATTTAATATAATTAATAAAACAATAAGAATAAAAATAGGCAGACTCTGTTTATTAGGGCAGGGACACACGGACAAATTAAATAACATTCTTTGTAAATTGAAACTTAAAAAGTGGACTACAGGTACCTACCTACATTAAATTTTTTTCGTTTGTTTTTTTTGGTATTTTTGCTAATGGTTTAATAGTTATTTAAGCATCTGTGCCATTCGGACCAGCCGTAAATAATTTTGACACATATTTGGCTTCTAAATATGAACGAAAATAAAATAGAATAATATTATATTAAACATTAATTTAGTTTATTCACATTTGGTAGGTAGTTGTTGTACCCCTAATTGATGTAACATTAAGCAGAAGATATTTCGGTAAGACATCAGTTAGGCAAAACAGGTATGAAAATAAAAAAATTGCAAATTGCTATTGATTTTGTTATTTTTGTTTTTTCCAATATAATTTTTTTAATTTTTATTTTTTCTTATTACTTAATGATGTATTTTAAAACGTATTTGATCAGTACGTGTGGCGCGCCCTTACAATCAAACTTAAATAAAAAACAGGAACATCCAGGTTAAGTATACTTGAAGTATTTCGGTGCGATCGTTTATCCATTTGTATTGCTCGGCTGAAACAAATTATAACAAAATTAGAACCATATTTTTCAGTGAGGAGTTTATTTCGCCGTTTCTTAGCCGATTTAATAAGACACGTTTCCGAAAGTGTGGCAGATTAAAAGTACGTATTTTATTTTCATAAGTGTATTGTATTATTAATAACAGTACCTGGATGACCGAGTTTTGCTCGGTATTTTTTTACAGTCTTTCATACACCCGCAATAGAACACGCAAGTCGCAACATGCAAGAATGCATTGATAACTATCTCTCTAGTAAACTAAAAACTTCTATACGTCTTCAGGGATTCAGCACTTGAGTTATTAATCATGATTATCTCACCTTGGCAGGATAGATGAAGGTCTTGGCGGTGGCATTACCGAAGATGTTGGTAGCGAGGCAGATGTACTCGCCCATGTCATCCCAGCGTAGAGGACTGATCACCAGTTCACCGGATCTCAGCACCTGAGGAGAGAGGTATTTAGATATAGAACAGATTGTGAATATAGCCGTAAAGAAATTCTGAGTTTCAATTATCCTTATTCAACAATAATAATTGAACAACTTAAGTAAGGAAGTCTACGAAGATAATTAAGAAGGTTTATAGTTGATTATAACTTATAGAAATTATAGAAGATTATAACTTCAACCCATTACTAGCCCACTACCACGGGTCTCTTCTTTTGAGAAAACCTTGAGCACATTCCACCACACTGCTACAGTAGGAATTGGTGAAGCGGCTAGTGGCAACCCTACCGTCAGAAATTTTTATACCACCCGAAAGCCTCCGAAAAGGCTTAACGATTATTATTTTACTATAACAACCAAAACCAACAACTTTATGTGTCATCCGAAGCATGGAAGCGTAAGTCAAATTAAGACTTAACAACCAGTCTCACTTCCTTCCCCAACCCACCTTCATCCTCGGATCGTTTTCGATCCTAGTGTTGTTCTTGTTGAGCCACACGACATGCGGGCGCGGGTGTCCTCGCGTATGACACGGGAGTACCACCGTGGTGCCCATGTTGTCCACGAACACCTTGTAGGAGACGAGGATACGAGGCGCCAGTGGCACTAGCTTTGAGCGCTCGGTTAGGTCGTTGGTGCCAGCTGGAATATAAAACGTAAATCAGGTATATAGCTTTTTTATGTTATGAGAATATCAAACGAATTTGCAGTGCCACTATCCCCTGCCACCCATGCACATATTTATGTGACAAATCTTGAATTGGTAGGCGGGACTGTTGGTTACATTGCGTTTGCATCTATATCGTAATAAAATCTAGCACAAAAGAGGACAAGACATATTGCTACCAAAAATAACAATTACTGTTTGTAAATAGATGGAGAAAATTCATTTGACAGCTACCCATTCTTAATTTTTGTTACCTCTCCTGCCATCAAGTGGTACGCTTGGTGGAAAGGCTTCATTAATATTATAACTCATTTTATCATCTTTCCATGAAGCCTGCCTTTAGCTGTCACCTCTTGACGACGCGTCATTTTCCGGCAGTGGGCATTCTTTGTATTCTTTCTTGGTCAGCAACGCATCGGTGATGCCTTTGATGTGTCCATGGGTCACTTACCGTCAGGTGGATCGGCAGCTCGTTTATTGACAAATAACATGAAAAATATAGTGGCAAGTGGAAAAAAATGAAAAAAACTTGTCTTATTGCCGTTTAAAACTTACCAGAATTAACAATGATGCTAGCTGCTCTCCTGATCTTCGAGTCTGCTACGACCAAGCAAGTATATTTTGCCGTAGGCGCCGATCGTGGTACCAGAAGGGTGGAAGTAATGCGCGCCAGCGAGGTGGGATTCGTATCTATTATTTCATTGGATTCCAGATCATGCTGCGGAAAATAGAAAAATAAAGGTTATGATTATATTGCTATCCTTTTGTCAGAATTCATGGGTCACTGATATACTTATGTACGTCTTATTTTAAATCTACCAGCATCTCGCAAAGGACTTCAATTACCGAGTTCATTAAATCGTTAAGTGAAGTTCTGATAAAAATAACTGAGTAAAGAAATTTCATATAATTATAAACTTTGTACATCCGAGTCCCCTTTAAAAACAAAAAAAAAATTATCTTAATAATCCAATAATCTTAAGAGCGACCAATAATGTTAAGGGCGAATAGGTAATGCAAATTTAAACAAAAAAAATAATCAAAAAACTGCTATTTGGTAGTAAAGTGGCAAAGATTCACCGTGGCTACAGAAAGTGATTTCAATTATTACAGTGAGTACAGCTTAAGCGTTTACCTGATAAATCGGTGCATCGTTTTTAAACCAATGCACAGAGGGCGCTGGAGCGGCGAAAGCCTCACATTTAACTTCGATGGTCGTCCCCGTGTCGTTCATGGTGATAGCTGGCGGCTGCTCCATTAGTGCTGATAGTTTCTTTTGTAGAGACACTTGAGTTGGTACGGCTGTAATTCAAAAAGAAGATGTTAAAGAAGAGTAATAGATAAGATAATAAATAGAAGAATAATATTTTGTTTTCCACTTAAGGGGAGCTCATAAATTACGTGAGTCGTTTTTAACGATTTTCAGAACCTTCCCCCCCCCCATCCTAGTGAGATGTCGTGAGGTTTGGCTTAACCTAATCTCCCTAATATCACGTAATTTTTCAAAGTATGTAATTCTAGTGTCCGCACTGGACATTGGGTGAAAGAAATCAAAATGTGTTTCTATTTTACTTTCATTTTGTCTACTTTGTTTTAGATGTGCAAGATCCTATCAGTCGTACTTGACATTTTAGTGAAGGAACACGGTATACTTAATTTAACACTATATTCTGGAAATTTTGTTTGTTGCGAAAAAAAAATTACGTAAGATTTGCCAAGACTCCCCCTCTCCCCAACGTAAGATTAGATGAGATTAGGCTCAACCCCCTCTGCCCCTAAATGCCTCACGTAATTAATGGATTACCTTACATAAATATTTAATATAGGTCTACCAGAATCTGATGGCAAAATGGGGTAATTTTTGGTGGCACTGGTGAAATTGGACTAATCGTTGATATTTTTTTCATACTATTAGCTTAGTTCCATAAAAGGTATACTAGCATGATATCCAACGATATTGAAGTAACCACACATTGCGTGGTTTAATTATTTCAGATTAAAATAGTATAAAAAGAAAATAAAATATTCTTGATTTAAGAGTAGATTAATAGTATATGTCACTTAGTATTAATGTAAATTTTAAACATCCGTTTTATACTAAATTCATGTTATATTTAATAATACCTAAATCATTTATTCAACGAAAGTAGTTTAGTATTACTATTGGCTACTAGATGGCGTAAGTAGCAATGGTTTGTAAAGACAAACCATAGCTACTTTACAAGAACGCGATGTTTTCTGCTTACCATTAGGTTCTATATGGCTGTCCATTTCAGTTAGTATCTCCATATGTCGTTTGACGTTAGCACTCCGTCCTTCGCAAAGCAAAGCCGCAGCGGCGAATAGCAGAACTAAGTGATACATTTTTTTGTACTAGACGAGATTCAACGTTTCGAGGGATATCTGGAACAAGGAAAAATTTGGAAAATATTATAACTGGAATTGATACATTATCTATTTTCAATAAATAAGTACTTATACGACATACAGTTTTCACATTCCATACTTAATTTAAAAAAAACACTAAATTACTCTAGAATCTCCGAAAGAATCTTATAAGAATGTTCTTCCAATTAGTCTGTGCCTTATGAGAGTGAGAATAATTTGATTAATAATATCGAATACCGAAAAATGTATTACAAATGGCTTATGAGCTTCTAAGTGTAAAGCTCAGATAGATCAGATGAACTCAATACATAAATAAAAAATATTTTGAGTCTGGAAAACGTAAAATCACATCACGGTACCTTTTCGACTATTTTTAGTACAATCTATTAAATTTATTCAGGCTATTGACGTCAAACATTAGCTAATTTATAAAAAAAAAAACAGAATGAGTTCATAAAACCCGTTCCGAGTAAATAATTAGATTACCTACAGATAAAATAAAATTGATGAAGTCAAAAGATTTATAATATCTACTCGTAGTTAAAATATTTATCGTGTGAGAATTGTACCGTATTTAAATAAACCAACACTGAATTAGTACGACTAAATCCCATACTGGCCTTCCTGGATCGCTAATCTAATTTTTTTTTTATACCGAATAAGTTAGTGCTTGACCACAAAACCACCTGATGGTAAGCAGTAATGAAGCCATGGATGGTAAAACACACTAACTAACACTTAAACACCCACGCAGGCAATTTATTCCATTCCCTTGCGGTACGTATAATAAAAGACGAAGCAAAGCGCGACGTCCGCACCGGGGGGATGTTGACAACAAATGTTGACAACACAACAATTAGTGTAACAAAATTCCTTTGAATGAAAATTTATAGGTACTACTTATTATAAGTACTATTATTTCGTCTGTGACAATACCCAAGTGAGTTTAAGTAATTAAATTAGCGTAAAATTCAACTCAAGTGATATAAAAATAAACGAGTCTCAAAGTTTGTGGATATTTTTTATTTATAATTATGATTTGACATAATAAAACCTAGATTAGGTATTAGAAACTAGAAAGGTATACGTAATTCCACTTAAAAGTAGTTACCGCATGCTAAAGAAGATTATATCGTACGAGAAGAATACATGACAAATAAAATTTGACGATAAATAAATAACTATAACTAAATGTATAAGAACTAAAAAAATATTAAATAATATAAATCTTTATTTATTACTAATAACGGCTCTCGTGCTACATCAGGAAATCTATGAATGGGTCTACTATGTAGTACTACTGTAAATACTGTAGGTCTATTATGGATCTACAGTCGATTACAAGCTTACGTAAACCATAGTACATTGTAATACATCAATGAAAATTGCATCTAAATCGTTGAGGTAAGTTGTTTCTGACTTGAGGAAGTACACAAAATTTTGAAGTTATGCTTGTTTTGGCGCATTTGGAAAAAAATATGAGAGAAAAATTTTTACTATTCGCGCGCACACCAACAGCCGAAAAGCAACATAATGAAGTTAGCTGGTAACTGTCTTTCAAGTTTCCGCGACGATGCGCGCGCACACCGATAGCCAATAAAAAAATTAATTAATAAACAAAAACCCGACTGCGTAAAAAAAACTAAAAAGAAAAAACAATCCCAGTAGTTCAGAATGTTGTTAAAGTAACACTGAATAACTACACCATAGAATAATTAACAGTCGTAAACGTACATCGACCCCAGGGAACGAATTAAAGAGCATAATGTTTCCAACATTATGTAACTTACAAAGTAGTAAATTTTAAGGTAAAATAAATGAAACATTTATAGTTACGACGTTACATAACAACATAAAAAAAACGCTGGATTTGTTTGTTTGTTTTGATTTATTGTGTTCCATACAATATCCAATGCGGTACTTAGAAAAATGATGTTCATCACTACAAAACTATAATTATTTTACATTTTATTTCATGACACACACTATATATTTACATTTATAATTACTATATTATTTACATTTATAATTGATCTAATTGAAGTAAATATATTCGAAGCATTATAATAACTAACTCAATGAACACTTTTCGATCCTTAAAAATTAAACACGAGTTACGACTCGTTGGTCGAACGATCTGAAGCTAGCGACAGGACAGCGGTACAGCACCTATGGTTTAAAAAGCTAAGAGGGAGAGACGGCGGGAAACGATTTTGTTTTCTACTATGTATAGATACATTATCTTACTATTTACGTAAAAAAATAACAAATGATATTAATTTCATAATTGGTGCTTTCATAAAGCGATGTTTGTATTTCCTAATCTTTATTGGTTATTTGTTGGTTATTACATGAACTTTTATATAATAGTTTGCACCCCCTGACCAAACGACCGAAAGGTTAACGACCGTTTATGTCATAAAGTTCCGCGCGCAGTATAGGTATAAGCACTTTTAAAAACAGTTTTATTTTGAAATGACAGACAGACTCTTCTAATTCATTTAACTATATTTACAATAAAAAATAAAACATTGTCATCGCACAACTGAGCCAGATTATACAGATTGTTGTCAGTGTAAATATTTACCTTTTATTTATCTTGTTTGTCTTATTCAAATTGTAAATCTTGTCACCTCGTACTATCATTCGTTTCATCCGATATCTGTTTGTCTAGGGCAGGTCTGATAAGACTGCCTTTTTCTTTACTATATTTTCTTTATTCGTAAGAAATTAAGCATCTAAAAGACTCCATTAAATTTTCATACCAATTTCCACACTAGCGACGCTCCGCTTTATTTATTATTATTATTATTTATTTATTCTGTAATTTCTAGGAAATGTTCGAATTATAATAATTTCACAAATAACCCGATACTGACAAAGTACAGTTCGGCGCATAACGCATGAAGCGATTGTAGCAATACATTTGATGTAAAAGACATGCAAAGGAGATCGCCAAAATCCCATACACGTCTGGGCTTAGAATATCATTAATGTGACATACGTTACATTATTGTTTCTTATGTTATTTAATACATAAATATATTATATTTCATTAACTCAAACAAATTTTCAAAAATTCTATGGGGTTAAAGAAAAATAATAGTAGCAATGGTTAAAAAAATATGATTACTGCGGAGTACCTACTTCTGGGTTGCTATTCCGTAATTAAGGAAATGCATCATCCAATCGTTGAGCAGATTCGGTTTCCAAGGAGGTATGAGGGGTCGTTCGCAAAGAGAAAATATCGTCAAGTCCGTAAAACAAAGCCAAATTTGTAAGAAAAATACCAATAAATAAATCACGTCCGTAAGCGAATGACACTTACAGTATAAAAACGAATGACCGTTTCTGATTGATAGTTTCACTCTGACATTTCACTGAAAATCATTTTTCATAAAATCGATAGTTTTGTAGTAAAAGTCAATCGTTGAAATTGTTCATTTGAATAAACTTATTTTTAACTTTTAAAACACATTCCAATTGTAACTTTATATTATTATTCTTTGTTATATATGTATTTAATCAGACAAAAATCAAATTTTTTTGGAGGTATTAAGATATCTGTAATGAACATTGGCCCAATTTTGGCGATCTCCTTTGTGAAAGTACATCAATAAAATACACATAGGTTAGTTAAGTAGAGACATGTTAGTTTAAATGTGATCTCGGTTCCAAGGGATTTTGTAACAAATCTAGCGCCAATTTCCAATATTATAAACACTGTATTGAAATCATTATTTTATTTTGAAATTATTTTTAAAACTAGTTTTTCACTTGGACTGAACCGGCACCGCATCTTATTGACTCCTTTTTGCCTTATAGTCTATAACTCATGAATCTGGCTTTTATACACAAAAATAATTTTTGAAATCCGACTGCCAGGCCCAGAGATTTGTGCGTTCAAACAAACATAAACTCTCTTCAGCTTTATCTCCACCAATCTAGGTTGAGATAACTCTATCAATATAAATCATAATTATTATAGCGTGAAGCACAAAAAAGCTTATCATCAAAAATAAGTCGATATTTTGATTAAATTTTAAAAGTTTATTCTCTTATTTTTACCTTGCTTCTCTTTTTTTAAAGAAAACACCGTGAGTTACGTCCTTAATGGGAACTCTTTATAATCTGAATGTTCCTAAAATTTTACTCTTGTTCCGCAAAAAAATTACTTAGCGAAACGTGGGAGTACAATATTTTTTTGATGTCTCGCCCGCGGTTAATATAATTTTCGTGGGTTTAGAACGTAACTTTCAGAAAAACGTTGCGCCTACACTTCACTTATTATTTAGAATATTTTATACTTCTATTGAATATTTTTATAAAACAACTAGATTTTGGCCGCAACTTTGTACGCGTGGGATGTTGAAATTGCCATTATTAATATCTCGGTATCTATAATACATTTTTTAAGAAGGTATTTATTTAGTATACAATCTTACAGGGTCTTTATGTTGTAATTTATAATCTTAAAATAAAATGAAAACAAATTAAGGACAAACTATCATAATACTAAAAACTAATTTCTGTTTTAAGTTTTTTTTTTTTAAGTTTTAAGCGTAATTTAAACTGACAGTCGAGATGGTAAGTGGTTACCCATCACCCATGAACATAAATACCATGGTGTGATGTCAGCCACAAAAAACTGGCCAAGTGCGAGTCAGACTCACGCACGAAAGGTTCCGTACCATTTTCATGTTTATTTTCATGTTTTCTTGCGTTACTGTTGCCGTCGAGCATATCGAGCAAAAAACTACAAAAAAAATCACGTTTGTTGTATGGGAGCCCCACTTAAATATTTATTTTGTTATGTTATTAGTATTTGTTGTTATAGGGGCAACAGAAGTACATCATCTGTGAAATTTTGAACTGTTTAGCTGTCACGGTTCATGAGATACAGCGTGGTGACCGAGAGACGGACAGTGGAGTCTTAGTAATAGGGTCCCTTTTTTTACCCTTTGAGTACGGAACCCTAAAAAGAGGGAACGAAAGAACTTGCTCAAGTCAAGCCCGCTGGAACTTGAGCTAAACTAGAAAGTAGTAGTAAGCCAGATAAGCTTCACGGAAATATCATAATAAATGATTATTAATCTATACTAATACAAGCTGACCAGGCAAATGTTGTTCTGCCAAAAATTTTTTAGGGGTAGGGAGATGAAAAATAGATGTTGTCCGATTCTCAACCCTAGCCGATATGCACGCAAAGATTCACGAAAATCGGTCGAGCCGCTTCGGAGGAGTTCAACTTCTAACACCGTGACACGAGAATTTTATATATTAGAAGATTATATTTTCAAAAAATTAAAACTCCAATAACGCCTAAGTTGTAAAATAAAACAAAAAAACCGAAGTAAAGCGGTTACTCGTAAAATATATACGCCTTAATATTATAAAAGTGAAAGTTTGTTTAGGTTTGTCATTCTTTCTCACAAAAACTACTGAACGAATTACCATGAAATTTATTACACAGGTAGAATATGATCTGGAATAAGACATAGGGTACTTATTATCCCAGAAAACGCGGGCAACGCCACGGGCAGAACGCTGTATGATAATTATCCGACTTCAAAAAAGGAGAAGGTATTCGATTCGACTATATTTTTTATGTTTGTTACCTCAGAACTTTCGACTGGGTGAACCGATTTTGATGGTTCTTTTTTAATCGAAAGCTGGTGCTTGTCATATGGTCCGACTTAAATTTAAGCGAGATCTGATGAGTAGTTTTTAAGTTATTTTGAAGTCGGTTATTTTTTGTCAAGAATTATATTATAATGTATATTTCAATTCGCCATATTCGTCAATAAATAACCATTATACATTCTTATTAAGAAATCAGGTACAATATTAATATAACGAAAAAAAGTATCTGTTAATACTTGCGATGAGTTCTGAGTATGACGCAAGCCGACCTGGTGATACCGTGCCTGCACAGAAATCATAGAATGACGTAACACCACAAAAACTACCCTTTCCGGGAAGGTGTGTTAGTTGGCAACAAAAAAAATGGTCATTTTAAATTATTACACAAAGGCATGCCAGCTTCCTACTTTTTTTTAATATCGAGATTACATTTGTTAAGGTACGTCAGACGTTGAGCGGTTGAAGCGGTGACTAGTAACATGATAATTATGATACTCTGTAATTACCCAGTTTTTTATAGAGTAACTACCATAATCAGAATGTAATACGTTTAATGTGGTGTTATTGTATCTGAAGTTCAATAAACGGGCCTAATTAACGAAATAATTTGACGCATTTTTAGTGTATTTTATGGAACATAATATATCTATCTTTTTTCTTTTCTCCCTTCTATTTTTATTTGAGAACAAGAGTATCACGTAATTTAAGTCTGAGTTTAATTAAACACTAACTAGTATTTTGAGCAACCTAAATGATGCCTACACTAAATGATAAGACGCAAAATAATTGACAAATTTTACGATTCTCAATAATCAAAAATTATTAAACTCCACGTTCAGATGCTACAGTAAATATAATTTGTTAACGATATAAAAATAATGGATGATTTCTAAAGAATATTGAATAATTTAAATAATTTCTCATTGTAAGCCTGAATAATAGCAATCTTTGCAAACGTCTTTTCTCTCTTTCTCTCGTCGGCAACACATCAGTGACGCCTTTGGTGTTGCTGATGTCCAGGGGCGACGATACCACTTACCATCAGGTGTATCGTCAGCTCATTTACCGGCTATTTTCATAAAAAAACGTATTTTTTTCAAACGTTCGACACGTTTTTAATGTGAATTTCTACATAATTATTAGAAGAATCGGATCTTTCACCTATGTATATAATTTTGCGTGTCGACTCCGTCTGTCCGTCTGTCCACACTTTCTCGATAAGTTGTTTAAAATGATAGTCATTTACTTAATAACGTCTTACTCGTATGACGAGAAATTCCTTTTTTTTAATATAATAACGAATTTGTGGTACGAGTAATATTTGAAACTTTGATAGTTCTTCGTAATAAATCAGTTTATTAGTAGGTATACTGAGTTATAAATAGGGAGATATACTAGTACTTTAGTACAATAATCATAGAACTTTGAGAAATGTGTATTTTCTAAATAATGTTTTAAGTAAGTTTTAATTTATTCCTTACTAAAGTAGTAGGTACAAAAAAAGAGTATATTTTATTTTTTATTTTTTCGGGATAACAACAGCTTAATTCTAATATACATGGATCACTTATCTAGTTTACGTTGAAGCCAATAACAGTCACCCACATTAAATTACAGTGAACTATCAAACGTTTAGTTAAATTTTTAATTGTAGTGTTTTCTAGTTTGCAAAATTATAATTTTATTTGTCATCACTATTCTCATTTATCGTTACTGCGTGAGAAAATATGTGATATTATTGTTAAATTGTATAATTATAAAGATTAAATTAAAAGCTTATAAACTCACACTCCTCACTAGAATTCCTAATGTTACGTTTGGTACTTATGTTAGTTGATAAAAACCCTAAAATTTATTATTCACAGAATGTCCTCCGGCTGGAATCAAACTTGTGACCGCATGACGTGTTCTGGATTAGTTTTGTTATTTGCTAACTAAACCATTTTTGAAAGAAAAAGTCTAGATAACCAGCGTTTGAGTGAGGTTTTAGCTAAAGAAATTAAATTAATGTTCCATAGAATAGTTTAGAATAAATGAAAAGTTGCGTAATAATATAATTTCGCAATAAATTTTAAACATGAAAAACGTTAATTGATTTTAAATTTCAAATACATTCGTTGACTTAAGGATCGTTACAGCAATAACAGTTGCGTATTGTATTGTATGAACTTAAATATTAAATTACCAAGTCAATAGGGATTTTGGCGGGAATATCAATATTATATACTTTTTAAATCCAACTCACGCAACTTGGTAAGTACCCAACGAAATGAGTTCTTTTCTGTTAATTTTAACGTCAAATAATTTAGAAATATCGCAAGATACAGGCACAAACAAATATCAAATCACTGCCTAACATATCATATCTAATCATGTATTATAACGCGCAAAATAAAAAATAAAACTGGTATCTACCTTTAAAATCACACCACAAGATTCACTTTCAAAGCGCACGTTCTCAGCAAAAAGTCACAGATTCAAAATGAAGTTCGATTGGAAGAAAGAAATTGGAATTCTCTTTTTGAAATTGGGCGCGCACACGGGAGCATTGCCCCAAGGAACTGTGATGGCAAATGGATGACCGTCATTTATATAGCCAGCGGGAACGCTGCGTTTTCTTGAATTTAAAATTGAACTGAACACGCCTATCACGATACATAGGGATATACAAAGGGACTATGCTAAATACATATTGTGTTCGGAAAACTATCATAAAACTTTAGGCCGGCATCATCAAACATAGTCTATCTCTTTCTATCGTTCACTAAACGCTCATCAAAGAATGTGATGGCTGAACCCGAAACGATTCATCAGATTTTTCCAAACAGGTAGTTAAAAATAGCGTAACTGCAAATTCTGCAAAACTTTTTCTGTGGGTGCGCGTAAAGTAAAAAATATATTCTATGTATGTTTATTTTAATGGGGTGCATGCTTGGAAGCTATTTATCCACGATTAATGTAGAAATATATTTTATACATGAAAAGACTTCATGCATTTAAACAAGGTTTTAATATAAGTAGTACTCTATTAATTCTAGACATGCACTTGTTATTTAAGTCATAATCGAAAATTAAAACGTTTATTAACGTTTTTTGTCTAGAATTTCTATTAAAACGTAACAAACAATTATTTTTCTTTTTTCTATCTCCTGTGAATTTCCAACATTACATCGTTCGTTAAAAACAATAATTATGATAATAGATGTAATAAAATTACTCACCGTTTACTAGGTAGTAGGTAGTAATTAGTAAAGTAATTGAAGTAAAATATTTTATGAGAAGAAAAAAATTATCATGGAAAAATATAATTCCAATAAACATTACTTAGTATTTATCATTATAATAATGTTGCAGGAAATATATAATATGTATACCGCGATTACTAGGTTTCTACTACATGTCACAGTACAATATACTTAATAGGATGAAGTTAGAGATTCTTGGATTTAGGATTGGATTGGATTTGGATTGGATTTAGGGATTAGCTCGAAGGACCGAAATATATTGCCTGTGTCCGCGTTCCCGCCTGTCTATGACGTGGTTGTCTTTAAGAAAAGAGTGAATAGACTTTACTAAGTTAGTACACTCACAATCTTAGACCACATCAAAATAAGTTAATACTTTAAAGTTTGAAGTCTAAATACACGCTTTTAAGAGCACCAACAAATGTCCATCGTCTGGGGCCAAGCATTGTCTTCAGAACTAAAGCAACATCTAAAACTTCAACTCTTTAGAATAAGAGTAAACAGATCTAATTCAGCGTGCAAGACTTACATAATAATAGATTATCTAGAACATTAGTCTATTTTAGCTTATTATATTTATAAGCAACTAAGTAGAGTACGTACTCGTATGTCATAATCCACGAGAACTAATGTCATTAAACTGCTTAGCAGTTTGGCAGACATGTAAAGCATGAAATTGTACTTATTTGTTTAAATAAATAAAAAAAGATTTGACCCACACAGACTGGCCAAAAAAGCGTTTTAAAAAAGAAAGATACTACAATCAATCGTTGAATATTTTCAACATGTTTCGATTACAATATTCAAGGGCCAGTAAAACAATTGGAGTACCACTTCCTTATTAGCTGACGACGTTTCCGTGTATCCTGGTCCTACACGTGTAGGTCCATCCGTTAGTTTCAAGGTTAACACAAAAAATCTATATCCGTACATTATACGTGAAAAGAAAATCGTTTAGTAATAACGTACGAAGGAGACGGTTTGGGATAGTTTAGGTTACATTGGTTTTTCAACCGGTTTTATTTTTTTGTACTTTAGTGATATAAATAAAAATGTTTTTATTTAAGCGTTATAAGTACATAATAAGATGTAAGATATATTATAAGATGGAAAAAAATGTTTGAGTCATCCAAAATTAGTTTTCCAGAAATTTTCAGTGATTATTATAATGGAAAACAGACTTTAACATTAAAAAAACAGCCAAGTGCGTGTCAGGCCACGCGCAATTTCGAGCTCCGTAGTTGTAAGTTTATCGACTATTATTCATCAACTACTTAAGCTAGCATAGCCGTGATAGTTTTTCTTGTAAATTTAGTATATTATTATAACTTCATTATTATTACAACTCCAACCCTTTAGCTGGTAGAGGTTAGGGGGACACTTGACTCTCTTGATTCTACCGTTTTGTAGTTTTAGCGAAAATGTACATCGTAATTAGGGATTGCAATCCGGAAAACCGGATCCGGTAATCCGGCCGGATCCGGCGTTTTTTACGCATACCGGATCCGGTGACCGGATCCGGTTACGCCAATTTTTGGCAGAATAATCACCCTGTTGCTAGTGTAGATGCTTTGAATGCCTGGTATAAATGTTGCAATTAATGTAGTATTGCAATCGGGTATTACTAACGTTCAATAGGGATGTAATGTAAGTAGGTACTAAGTACAACACTTACTGAATGGATAAAAAACTAAAATTAAGTTATAAAAGCGTGAAGCTATAATATTTTCATAAATATTACTTTTTGTCTATAATTTGTAATATTTGTCCTTAATGTGTGTAGGTGTAAGCTATATCTATCTATCTAACAGCCTTTTAAACTCCACTACTACTACTATGTCCACATAGGCCTCCCCTAATTGGCGCCATTCCGACCGGTCCTAAATCCAGCGGCTTCCCGCTGTCTTCTTTAGGTCATAAGTCCACCTGGTCGGGATGCGACCAGTGCTCCTTTTATTGAGACTTCGAACGATGTAGCCTGCCACTTCAGACGGCTAACTCTGCGAGCTATGTCGGTAGCTTTTGTTTGCCTATGGACTTCACCGTTACGAATCTTATCTCGTAGTGAAATACCTAACATAGCTCGTTCCATAGCACGCTGTGTGACTTTGAGCCTACGAATGAGACCAACAGTAAAAGACCACGTCTCGGATCCATATGTTTACACTGGCTACACACATTGCTCGAACACTTTCGACTTCAGGCACTGAGGAATTTTGGATAAAAAGATATGTCGTAATTTTCCGAACGCTGCCCAGTCGAGTTGGATTCTTTGAGTGACCTCTTCCTCGAAGTTGGACTTACCCATCTAGATCATTTGTCCCAGTTTAATGTACTCGTCGACAACTTCGAGAGCAGTGTCGTCAACAACTACCGGTACGGGTGTGACGTGAACATTAGACATGACTTTCGTCTTGTCCATGTTCATCTTAAGACCCACCCGTTGTGAGGTACTGTTCAGGTTCCCTAGCATAGTACTGAGGTCCTCCAGCGATTCCGCCAGGATCACTATATCGTCGGCAAATCGAAGGTGTGTGAGGTGTTCACCATTGATGTTAACCCCGACCCCTTTCCACTCCATTCGTTTGAACACATCTTCCAAAGCAGCGGTGAACAGTTTCAGGGAACTAACGTCCCCTTGTCTGACCCCCCTCTGCATTGGAAGGGGTTCGTGCTTCAGTCGTGTAATCGAATTGACACGGTGGCCGTTTTGTATACACACTTCAACATCTCGACATACCGGGTACTAAGCTATAGGTGTACTTCAATTGATGTGACATGATAACAGAAAAAGTTGCCAAGTGCGAGTCGGACTCACCCATGAAGGGTTCCGTAGCAGCAAGTAACATAATATAAAAGTTCTTGTAGTTCGTTGTAACTTTGATCAATGTTTTTTGCGGTTTACGATTTATGACGTATTAAAAAAAACTACTTACTAAATCTCATTCAAACCAATTTTCGTTGGAAGTTTGCTTAGTAATGTACATCATATAATTTTTTTAGTTTTATCATTCCCTTATTTTAGAAGCTACAGGGGGGGGGACACACATTTTACCACTTTGGAAGTGTCTCTCGCGCAAACTATTCAGTTTAGAAAAAAGTGATATTAGAAACCTCAATATCATTTTTGAAGACCTATCCATAGATACCCCACACGTATGTATGGGTTTGATGAAAAAAATATTTTTGAGTTTCAGTTCTAAGTATGGGGACCCCCAAAATTTATTGCTTTTTTTCTATTTTTGTGTGAAAATCTTAATGCGGTTCACAGAATACATCTACCTACCAAGTTTCAATGGTATAGCTCTTATAGTTTCGGAAAAAAGTGGCTGTGACATACGGACGGACAGACAGACAGACAGACAGACAGACAGACAGACAGACATGACGAATCCATAAGGGTTCCGTTTTTTGCCATTCGGCTACGGAACCCTAAAAACCCCCCTTATACATCTAAAGATGTTTAATTGTATACATGTACGCATGTTATTGGCTCCATGGTTAAAGAAAATAAATAGAAAAAGTATACATATTGATACATTTTTTAGAAGATAAGTTTTATTGATAATCTGTTCTACGTCTAACAAAAAAAATCTAAACTTTCCTCCTAATAATAAGTACCTATAGATAATCATTATTAGCTACTATCAACATTACCTGACTTGACCCGTGCGAGTATTTACGAGTATTAGGTCTTAGTCGCATTTACTTTTGTCTTAATGCATTTGCATTCTTTCATAATACAAAACACTTTTTTTGATTACCATAAAAACTGTCTCTATTGGAACGAGAAGCAAAATTCTGATCACTTGACCAATCCGGCCGGATCCGGCCGGATCCGACCGGATTGGCGAAAATCCGGTAAAATCCGGCCGGATTGAAAATGACACCGGATTGCAATCCCTAATCGTAATAGAGTATATCCATGCCAAATTATAGCTTTATATGTACTAAGGATCTCGGCGCTATGCTGCGGATAGACGGACGGACTGACGGACGAACATGACGAAACTATAAGGGTTCTGTTTTGACTATGGAACTCTAAAAACGAATAACCATTACTTGGTCTGTAAGCACTATCATTAAACTATTAGTTGCGTACCTATTAACGATACGTATCGTAACGTATCATTAATTCGTAATACGTAAAATTGGGAGGAATAAATTAATGATTAACATAACACGAGTTATGAATACGGAATAAAATATACTTTTGTTTTTATGATAATAAAATAAACGTTCTAAATTTAAAAACAACTTGAGATTCAAATTATTATTGAAGTCTGTAAATCGACCACTTTTAACTGACTTAAAAAAGGAGGTTTTCAATTCAACTGTATTTTTTTTTTGTGTAGTTCATTACTTTTTACTGGGTGTACCAATATTGATGATTCTTTGTATATTCGAAAGCTGGTGCTTGTCTTGTAGTCCTATTTAAATTTGAGCGAGACCTGATGAGTAGTTTTTGAGTTATCCCTAATTTTGTAGTCGGTTATTTTTTCTTGCCAATAATTATTTACTCAATACCTCACATATAGGAGCGGCTTTAGTAACCGAATTTAATCTCGGTAGATCTTTACGCCGTCCGATGGCCACCGATATATCATCTAACGATAGCGACTTGGATCGTTTTGTCGTGCCCTCCGAACTGGAACGGAAAGAAATTTTGCTTTTACCGCCTGCACCCGCGGTTTGTTTGCTCGGTTCGTTATTTTAGTTCCGAGACAAGCCGTTGCGACGGGTCAAGTCAGTCAAGTCACAAGTTCACAACCCATAGTCCCACCGCTGGGCTCTGTTCTCCTCTCACAATGTGAGGGAAACAGGCCATAGTCTACCACGCTGGCCAAGTGGGGATTGGTAGTCTTCACACACCTTTGAGAACTATAGAGAACTCTCAGGTATGCAGGTCATTGCAGGTTTCCTCACGATGTTTCCCTTCACCGATCGACGGGTCATAAACGCTTCAGTATTCAGCGCCAAAGTCGTTAGGTAAATTATATATATTGATGGACATAATATTTTATCTATACCAATCTTATGAAGAAGAAAGATTTGATTGTTTGCATTGACTAGGCTCCGAAACTACTGAACCGATTTGAAAAATTCTTTCACTTTTGGGAAGCTACACTATTCCCGGGTGATATAGGCTATATTATATTTTCAAAAAAAAAATAGGGATCCTCAATAAAACTCCAATAATGTAACCCAAAGTGGAATAAATACATTTCATAAACATACGAATACAATACATATCAGAGCGATCTCATAAAGACAACCGAATTTTGGAGAAATTAAAACGAAGTGATACAGGATGGGCTGGGTCCACATGTATTATAGGTCGATTAGCATAACCTGGCACGAACAACACAAAGAAAAAATTTCGCTTGTGTACTGTCTTAAACAAAAATTTTCAGCGACATCATTCTCTAGATAATCTAAATTTTACTAACAAAAAATAACCGACTTCAAAATTACTCAAAAACTACTTGTCAGATCTTGTTCAAATTTATGTGAGACCACATGACAAGCACCTGCTCTCGATTAAAAAAAGAATCATCGAAATCGGTTGGCGTGATATTGAGTTATTCGTCCATTTGTCACGCACATACTTAATGCAAATTTAAGACTTATATGATTTTCTCATGGATGCCATTGTCAGATCTCAATAAAATTTAAGTGGGACTACATGACAAACACCAGCTCTCGTTTAAAAAAACAATCATCAAAATCGGTTTAACCAGTCGAAAGTTCTGAGGTAACAAACATAAAAAAAATACAGTCGAATTGAGAACCTCCTCCTTTTTTTGAAGTCAGTTAAAAAAATAAGACAACCGAAGCAAAGCGATTATAAATAAACTTAGGTCAGTATCACCATCACGCTTTCTTCTTTAGGTGCCATCTTCTAACGAAGGACCTGAACCTTGGACACTGCAGCTCTAAATGACGATCGGATGCTTTTTTGTACCATTGGCGGAGAATTTTAAGCCAAGATGTTCTTTGACCAACACGTTACGTGATTTACGATTACGTGAATTCCACTTGAACCCCCTAGGGGCACTACGGATACTAACTATTCCACTTGGTACCCCGAGGCAGTTTATCTAGATCCATATACAGTCATTACTTATTTTTTAAAGTACAAAACGCCAGCTGATTATAAATTGTCACTGTTTTCCATGGACTACAGTGACACAATCAATCAATCAATTCAAAGAAACTGGGGCATATGCTTGGCTATCTGACACTACGAAAAAATAACCAACTTCAGAATTAGGAACAACTCAAAAACTAATCGTCAGATCTCGCTCAAATTTAAATGGGACTACATGACAAACACCAGCTTTCTAATATGAAAAGAATGATCAAAATCGGTACACCCAGTAGAAAATTAAGAGGTAACGCACATAAAAAAAACATAAACGTGTAGGTACTTATGTACGCGCGTGAGAAGTTATACTTCTTTGGCATCAAAAAAATAAAAAATAAAAATATCAAAAAAATAAAAAAAAAACAAAATATTAAAAAACACAATATTAAAATATATATTTTAAAAAAAAATATAAAAAACAATGTAATAAATATAATAATATTTTTTTTAATCGTCGTTTTTCTTCACCTTTTGTGCCACTCTCATCATTGAGAACCTCCTCCTTTTCCAAAGTCGGTTAAAAAGTAACCTTCACGCTAAATATTAGAATTAAGGTGGTAAGCTACGATTCGGGTAAAAAATCAGTACCAAGTAACCAAAAATCATTCACATAATTATGTCCACTTTATGTTTTTAATTTATTTATTTTAATCAATAAGGTAGCGATTTATATGAGACAACCTTCATATGAATGGAAAGGGCCGGAAATAGCAAGCTATGTAGGAAATCCGCTAATCAGATTAAGATCAAACTAATCTATTAATTTTCCAAGGTGTAGCGCTTTCACACAGTTCACAGTATCCTTGCTTACCAAAATAGGTACGTTAAGATCAGGGGGGTAGCTAGCGCCGTATCAATTATACGGGCGTATAGGGGCCCCCACTAACACTCCAAAAAAAAGCTCGCCAGCGGCCTACGACCGCTACAGTTGGCACTCATTTTATATTTGACAGCTGACGTCGAGGAGGCTCCAGAACAAATATTGATATAGGGGCCTCCTTAGGGCTAGCTACGCCACTGGTTAAGATCTCTGCGATCTCAATACTCTGTTTATGATACTGACGTATTATGTAAGATTGAGATAGTTTTTCGAGTTCCGAAGTAGAATCGGAACCCTTATAGTTTCGTCATGTCCGTCCGTTCGTCTGTCCGTCTGTCCGAAGCAAAGCACCGAGACCCTTAGTGCTACAAAGCTGTAATTTGGCATGGATATATATATTTATTAAAACTCCAGAATCGTATAATAAAATATTGAAAAACATTTTTTCTGAGTACCTCCCCTACAGGTAACGTGAGGATGAATTTTTTATTCGTGGCGTATCCTGTAGTGTAAGGTATCGTTGAAAAATTCTTCCAAAAATATTATGGGTCTTCTAAAACCATTTTTGGAATTAGGGGCCCGTTTGCGAAATATTTGGCTTTAAAGTGCTAATTTTGGTTAGAGTCAAGTGTTCCCCCCCCCTGCTGGCTAAACAGTTGGAGTTGGACAAGTGAAAAAGTTCTCAAAAATAGGTTATATGATGAATTTACAACGAAAACTATCACGGGTACGTTAGCATAAGTAGTTAATGAGTAATAGTCTGTAAACTTACTACTTTGGATCGGAACTCTACATTGCGCGTAGCCTGACTGACACGAACTTGCCCGGTTTTTTAAATCGTTTTTTTTTATAATAATTTTAAAACAAGATATTCAACTTTAGAAGACTGAAGTACCTATTATAAAAAGTGCATGTCGAGCATAATGTAGGCTTATTCAGTTGATTGGCCATAACTTATTAAGTAGTTAAAACTTAGGTACTTTTGCTTTTAAGTTCCTATAATTTTTTTTCACATTTCCATAATCAACAATTTATTCAACAGATTTCTGAATTGAAAAAACCAGAACAGGCGTAAAACTTACGTCAGAAAACCCTGAGGAGGCGTGACTGAAAATATCTTTTACAGCGAACATGAGAAGGCGTTTTTCTGAATCGATTGCCAAACTTCAAATTGAATTTCAAAACAAGTAATAAAAATGTTAAGGAATTCCAATGTTTCTACGTTTCTGGAACGTTGTGGGCTCAGTTTGGGATGTTTCTTGCGCTTTTGCTTCCTAAAACTTATCCCATACCCGACCTTGGGACTTTATTTGGATTAGAAAGCTGTATCTAGTTCGAGGGATACCCATTTATGGGATCGTGTCACGACTGCATTTAATTGAAAAAAAGTTAATATTTTTATTATTTTTATATTAGCATTCATTTAATAAAATATATTTGTTTTCCTGAATCTACAATATCCGCTCACGAAACCACAGAACCAAACCGAACTTAAAATGTTGCCAGGTGACAGATTATTCGAGTACACAGAATATTTCGAACAAACAATAAAAATCGATTGAGATGTCGATACACTTACGAATTAGTATTCTCTCTCTCTCTCTCTCGAACACTTCTGGTCGCCTAGTAACTCGCTTTAATTAATAAACGACGGCAAAAAGTGTCGTTACAATTTTTTTCCTCTTAAAATTTTCCGTCTAGCCCCCTTTCGCAATGCGCGATAAGGAACTTCGTTCCAATAATCCAGTCTTTTCTTCCAGAGGGACACCCTAATTACCTATCGGTATGAAATATATTTTACGACCTCATACCTAACAAATTACACAAAGAAAAATCCATTAAAATCTATCGAGCTGTTTCGGAAGAGTGCGACCACAAACACCGTGAGTTGTGACACGAGATTTTTATGTATTAGATTACAAGTTATTTTACTTATTTTTACTTGTTTGCACTGAATACAAATCAGCTTATCTTCCTCATTAAAATATTATTTGCCCTAAATTTAGTAACATTTTTCATAACATTTCATAACATTTTAGGCTTTAAAAATGTTGGATTTCAGAAGAGTAGATATAAGTTGAGAACCTGCCCATATACTAAATGTGCTGAAAGTACAGAAAAATTTAAAATAAACCCTTGGCTCCAACGAGAGTAATGCATTCATTAAACCCCAATTTTATTAGTAATGGTAATGTATGGCCCCTGTGTAACTCAGATCTATGTAAATATATGAAAATTTCTCAACGTCCGCTTTGGCCTCTTCTAAATTTTAAATGACATTTCGCATTCAGCGAGACAAAGTTTGTTAATAGACTTGTAAAAACCGTGATACATAGAATGTATTAGAAAGCTAAAAAAACAACGTATATTTTGCTGAATGTTGTAGAAAATAACAATGTTATAGAACAAAGGTAGATCATTATTTTTAATAGGGTGTGGAGTACCTATTATTCCAGGAAACGGGGGCAAAGCTGAGGGCAGAGTGCTAGTGGATCATACCAAGCAATCTTTAAAGCTAACATTAAGGATGAGGCCAAACGAGCGTATTTTTTGAGTCACTGAAAGTTTAAATCTGTCATCACCTAAATCTTCGTCGCCGGATAAAGACTTCTAAAATCCCGGATACTAGGACGAAATCTAGATTTTTCCCGGACTCTTAGGTATTATTCAACTGACGTGAGGTTAAAAAGAACGGTAAGGGGCGCAAGAGTGGTGAACCTAGGGCTGAAGGCGAACTTTTTTAGCGGGCACTTATATAGCGAAATACGTCAATAAATGGGCGCTAGTTGCTAAAGTAGAGGGGCGGCGCGGCGCGGGAGCTATTTGTTTAGGAAGGGCGCTAATCAGCTTTTGGTTTCTGGCTTCTGGTCAGTTTCGCAAGATTCAGTTTTGTTCTAACGATGTATTTTGTGTGTGTGTGTGTGTGTGTGTGTGTGTGTGTGTGTGTGTGTTTTTGTTATCTTATAAAATAATAAATTTTAATTCAGTTACACACCGTTCATCAAACAGTATTAGAATTGCCGACCAAATGACAACCGATCACTCCTATGAAAATAATAGAAATGGGTGAATTTCCCAAGTGCATTTTTGAGACGGCGAGGTTGAAAATTAATGTGTGGAGGTAAACTACAATTATGCATAATTTTATATAGGTAGTTTAAGTAGTGATCTACATGATAGTAAAGTATTCAGATGTATTTAATACATAGATTCTTAATAAAAAAATATCTAAGACCTAAAATCTAACTCCGGTGTACTGTCCGACCTCCATTTATTTACATATTTTATAATTTTTTTCTTTTTTGGTAAATAAATTTTATTAAAAAGGAATGTTTTTTAGAAATACATTAAATAACACCACTAATATATATTTACGGAGTAATTTAAGATAGTGCAACAGCTCTTAAAACATCTTTTAAAAATGTCCTACAAAAAAAAGCAATTCCGGTGGCGCAATTTGTATACTTCATTACTTGTTACGACACGATTTGGAAGACACCTTACTGGCTCTCCCCGCACCGTTCAGTTGTGCTCTTGCAAACTGCGTGTTAGGATAACCGACTGGCTGCGTAATTTTCCTGCCAAACACGTAAGTACTCACTGCGGTGGCGCAGGAATACAAAATCATCCAATTCCGATGTCATGTATATTAGTAAAAGTACAAAGCAGATTATCAAGAAATTTTATGGAGGCTTCCATTAAAGGTTTTCAGCCATAATTGTGAAATAAAAGTTAACCTGTGAGTAACAGTGTTCTTTAAAATTCAAGTTTTGACTCTAATTCTAAGTCCGGTGGCCTAATCTCGGTGGCTCCGGTGGCAAATCAAAGCACATAAGGACGTGTATAGACCAGTGCCAATAATTTTTGAAACGAAAAAAATAATCGTAGGATGAAACCCATTGCAAAAGGAAGAGAATATAACGAAAATTAAGAGAAAATTATTTACGGGCGAGTTGAGGTTTTTATCTCAATTTCCGGCAAAACTACAAGTCCTATAGAAAAAAAGTTAAATAGCAATGTTGTAAGTAATAAAAAGATCTAGAACTTTTTTATTTACACTTTTTTACATAACCTCAAAATTTATGTGAAAAATTCAAATAACCAAGTTTTTGGTTTTTTAATCTTTTACAAAAAAAAATATTTTCACGAAATTTGGTGAAAATGAAACGACAACTATATTCGCAAAAAAAATTCGGATTCGAGTTTTTAATTATTTTTTTTAATCATTGTGTACAATTTTGAGCTATTTATTAAAATTTACACTTTAATTAATCGAAAAACGTAAGATTCTATGTTACTTTGTTAGACAAAAAAATTACAAATCCATAAAACATAAAAATTGCAAAAAAACATGCGAAAATAGTTGTCGTTTCATTGCATTTTTGTAGAACATTTACCATAGTAGTTAGTAGTAGTAGTAGTATATAGTAGTTTATAGTTTTTTATACATCATTAGAAAGTAGAGATTCTAACGAACAAAAATCTCACCGATTTTTTTTTAAAGTAGACATTTTGACGTGAGAATTTTCGATTGAAAATTAGGTTGCTTTCGATATTAAGTAAAAATAAGATGAAAAAAGAAATATTTTAAATCAAAAAAATTACAATATGTT